>OX104121.1:16083328-17283328 GCA_944474755.1 Limnoperna fortunei | reverse complement strand
AGGTAGTAAGGTTTACTTGATATTACAGGTAGTAAGGTTTACTTGATATTACAGGTAGTAAGGTTTGCCTGATATCACAGGTAGTAAGGTTTGCGTGATATTACAGGTAGTAAGGTTTACCTGATATCACATGGTAGTAAGGTTTACCTGATATCACAGGCAGTAAGGTTTACTTGATATTACAGGTAGTAAGGTTTACTTGATATTACAGGTAGTAAGGTTTACTTGATATCACAGGTAGTAAGGTTTACCTGATATCACAGTTAGTAAGGTTTACCTGATATCACAGGTAGTAAGGTCTACCTGATATTACAGGTAGTCAGGTTTACTTGATATTACAGGTAGTAAGGTTTACCTGATATCACAGGT
The DNA here is from genome assembly GCA_944474755.1 of Limnoperna fortunei. Taxonomy (NCBI): domain Eukaryota; kingdom Metazoa; phylum Mollusca; class Bivalvia; order Mytilida; family Modiolidae; genus Limnoperna; species Limnoperna fortunei. The sequence continues at coordinate 17,282,959 of OX104121.1, read as the reverse complement.
AGTAAGGTTTACTTGATATTACAGGTAGTAAGGTTTACCTGATATCACAGGTAGTAAGGTTTACTTGATATTACAGGTAGTAAGGTTTACTTGATATCACAGGTAGTAAAGTTTACCTGATATTACAGGTAGTAAGGTTTACCTGATATCACAGGTAGTAAGGTTTACCTGATATTACAGGTAGTAAGGTTTACTTGATATTACAGGTAGTAAGGTTTACCTGATATTACAGGTAGTAAGGTTTACCTGATATCACAGGTAGTAAGGTTTACCAGATATCATAGGTAGTAAGGTTTACCTGATATCACAGGTAGTAAGGTTTACCTGATACATATGTATCACAGGTAGTAAGGTTGCTTGATATCACAGGTAGTAAGGTTTACCTGATATTACAGGTAGTAAGGTTTACTTGATATTACAGGTAGTAAGGTTTACCTGATATCACAGGTAGTAAGGTTTACGTGATATCACAGGCAGTAAGGTTTACTTGATATCACAGGTAGTAAGGTTTACCTGATATCACAGGTAGTACGGTTTACTTGATATCACAGGTAGTAAGGTTTACCTGATATCACAGGTAGTAAGGTTTACCTGATATCACAGGCAGTAAGGTTTACTTGATATTACAGGTAGTAAGGTTTGCTTGATATTACAGGTAGTAAGGTTTACTTGATATCACAGGTAGTAAGGTTTACCTGATATCACAGGTAGTAAGGTTTACCTGATATCACAGGTAGTAAGGTCTACCTGATATTACAGGTAGTAAGGTTTACTTGATATTACAGGTAGTAAGGTTTGCCTGATATCACAGGTAGTAAGGTTTACTTGATATTACAGGTAGTAAGGTTTACCTGATATTACAGGCAGTAAGGTTTACCTGATATCACAGGCAGTAAGGTTTACTTGATATTACAGGTAGTAAGGTTTACCTGATATCACAGGTAGTAAGGTTTACCTGATATTACAGGTAGTAAGGTTTACCTGATATCACAGGTAGTAAGGTTTACTTGATATTACAGGCAGTAAGGTTTACTTGATATAACAGGCAGTAAGGTTTACTTGATATCACAGGTAGTAAGGTTTACTTGATATTACAGGTAGTAAGGTTTACTTGATATTACAGGTAGTAAGGTTTACCTGATATCACAGGTAGTAAGGTTTACTTGATATTACAGGTAGTAAGGTTTACCTGATATCACAGGTAGTAAGGTTTACTTGATATTACAGGCAGTAAGGTTTACCTGATATTACAGGTAGTAAGGTTTACCTGATATTACAGGTAGTAAGGTTTACCTGATATTACAGGTAGTAAGGTTTACCTGATATTACAGGCAGTAAGGTTTACCTGATATTACAGGCAGTAAGGTTTACCTGATGTCACAGGTAGTAAGGTTTACCTGATATCACAGGTAGTAAGGTTTACTTGATATTACAGGCAGTAAGGTTTACCTGATATTACAGGCAGTAAGGTTTACTTGATATTACAGGTAGTAAGGTTTACCTGATATTACAGGTAGTAAGGTTTACTTGATATTACAGGTAGTAAGGTTTACTTGATATTACAGGTAGTAAGGTTTACTTGACATCACAGGTAGTAAGGTTTACCTGATATCACAGGTAGTAAGGTTTACTTGATATTACAGGCAGTAAGGTTTACCTGATATTACAGGTAGTAAGGTTTACTTGATATCACAGGTAGTAAGGTTGCTTGATATTACAGGTAGTAAGGTTTACTTGATATTACAGGTAGTAAGGTTTACTTGATATTACAGGCAGTAAGGTTTACTTGATATTACAGGTAGTAAGGTTTACCTGATATTACAGGTAGTAAGGTTTACTTGATATTACAGGTAGTAAGGTTTACTTGATATTACAGGTAGTAAGGTTTACTTGACATCACAGGTAGTAAGGATTACCTGATATCACAGGTAGTAAGGTTTACATGATATTACAGGTAGTAAGGTTTACCTGATATCACAGGTAGTAAGGTTTACTTGATATCACAGGTAGTAAGGTTTACTTGATATTACAGGTAGTAAGGTTTACCTGATATCACAGGCAGTAAGGTTTACTTGATATTACAGGTAGTAAGGTTTACTTGATATTACAGGTAGTAAGGTTTACTTCATATTACAGGTAGTAAGGTTTGCCTGATATCACAGGTAGTAAGGTTTGCGTGATATCACAGGTAGTAAGGTTTACCTGATATCACAGGTAGTAAGGTTTACCTGATATCACAGGTAGTAAGGTTTACCTGATATCACAGGCAGTAAGGTTTACTTGATATTACAGGTAGTAAGGTTTACTTGATATTACAGGTAGTAAGGTTTACTTGATATCACAGGTAGTAAGGTTTACCTGATATCACAGGTAGTAAGGTTTACCTGATATCACAGGTAGTAAGGTCTACCTGATATTACAGGCAGTAAGGTTTACCTGATATTACAGGCAGTAAGGTTTACCTGATGTCACAGGTAGTAAGGTTTACCTGATATCACAAGTAGTAAGGTTTACTTGATATTACAGGCAGTAAGGTTTACCTGATATTACAGGTAGTAAGGTTTACTTGATATCACAGGTAGTAAGGTTGCTTGATATCACAGGTAGTAAGGTTTACCTGATATCACAGGCAGTAAGGTTTACTTGATATTACAGGTAGTAAGGTTTACTTGATATTACAGGTAGTAAGGTTTACTTGACATCACAGGTAGTAAGGTTTACCTGATATCACAGGTAGTAAGGTTTACATGATATTACAGGTAGTAAGGTTTACCTGATATCACAGGTAGTACGGTTTACTTGATATTACAGGTAGTAAGGTTTACCTGATATCACAGGCAGTAAGGTTTACTTGATATTACATGTAGTAAGGTTTACTTGATATTACAGGTAGTAAGGTTTACTTGATATTACAGGTAGTAAGGTTTGCCCGATATCACAGGTAGTAAGGTTTGCGTGATATTACAGGTAGTAAGGTTTACCTGATATCACAGGTAGTAAGGTTTACCTGATATCACAGGTAGTAAGGTTTACCTGATATCACAGGCAGTAAGGTTTACTTGATATTACAGGTAGTAAGGTTTACTTGATATTACAGGTAGTAACGTTTACTTGATATCACAGGTAGTAAGGTTTACCTGATATTACAGGTAGTAAGGTTTACCTGATATCACAGGTAGTAAGGTCTACCTGCTATTACAGGTAGTAAGGTTTACTTGATATTACAGGTAGTAAGGTTTACCTGATATCACATGTAGTAAGGTTTACTTGATATTACAGGTAGTAAGGTTTACCTGATATCACAGGTAGTAAGGTTTACTTGATATTACAGGTAGTAAGGTTTACTTTATATCACAGGTAGTAAGGTTTGCCTGATATCACAGGTAGTAAGGTTTGCGTGATATTACAGGTAGTAAGGTTTACCTGATATCACAGGTAGTAAGGTTTACCTGATATCACAGGTAGTAAGGTTTACCTGATACCACAGGTAGTAAGGTTTACTTGATATCACAGGTAGTAAGGTTTACTTGATATTACAGGTAGTAAGGTTTACTTGATATCACAGGTAGTAAGGTTTGCCTGATATCACAGGTAGTAAGGTTTGCGTGATATTACAGGTAGTAAGGTTTACCTGATATCACAGGTAGTAAGGTTTACCTGATATCACAGGTAGTAAGGTTTACCTGATACCACAGGTAGTTAGGTTTACTTGATATTACAGGCAGTAAGGTTTACCTGATACCACAGGTAGTAAGGTTTACTTGATATTACAGGCAGTAAGGTTTACCTGATATCACAGGTAGTAAGGTTTACCTGATACATATGTATCACAGGTAGTAAGGTTGCTTGATATCACAGGTAGTAAGGTTTACCTGATATTACAAGTAGTAAGGTTTACTTGATATTACAGGTAGTAAGGTTTACCTGATATCACAGGTAGTAAGGTTTACGTGATATCACAGGCAGTAAGGTTTACTTGATATCACAGGTAGTAAGGTTTACCTGATATTACAGGTAGTAAGGTTTACCTGATATTACAGGTAGTAAGGTTTACCTGATATCACAGGTAGTAAGGTTTACTTGATATTACAGGTAGTAAGGTTTACCTGATATTACAGGTAGTAAGGTTTACCTGATATCACAGGTAGTAAGGTTTACCTGATATCACAGGTAGTAAGGTTTACTTGATATTACAGGCAGTAAGGTTTACCTGATATCACAGGTAGTAAGGTTTACCTGATATCACAGGTAGTAAGGTTTACTTGATATTACAGGCAGTAAGGTTTACCTGATATTACAGGTAGTAAGGTTTACCTGATATTACAGGTAGTAAGGTTTACCTGATATTACAGGTAGTAAGGTTTACCTGATATTACAGGCCGTAAGGTTTACCTGATATTACAGGCAGTAAGGTTTACCTGATGTCACAGGTAGTAAGGTTTACCTGATATCACAGGTAGTAAGGTTTACTTGATATTACAGGCAGTAAGGCTTACCTGATATTACAGGTAGTAAGGTTTACTTGATATCACAGGTAGCAAGGTTGCTTGATATTACAGGTAGTAAGGTTTACTTGATATTACAGGTAGTAAGGTTTACTTGATATTACAGGCAGTAAGGTTTACTTGATATTACAGGTAGTAAGGTTTGCGTGATATTACAGGTAGTAAGGTTTACTTGATATTACAGGTAGTAAGGTTTACTTGATATTACAGGTAGTAAGGTTTACTTGACATCACAGGTAGTAAGGTTTACCTGATATCACAGGTAGTAAGGTTTACCTGATATTACAGGTAGTAAGGTTTACTTGATATTACAGGTAGTAAGGTTTATGTGATATTACAGGTAGTAAGGTTTACCTGATATCACAGGTAGTAAGGTTTACCTGATATTACAGGTAGTAAGGTTTACCTGATATTACAGGTAGTAAGGTTTACCTGATATCACAGGTAGTAAGGTTTACTTGATATTACAGGTAGTAAGGTTTACCTGATATCACAGGTAGTAAGGTTGCTTGATATCACAGGTAGTAAGGTTTACCTGATATTACAGGTAGTAAGGTTTACTTGATATTACAGGTAGTAAGGTTTACTTGATATCACAGGTAGTAAGGTTTACGTGATATCACAGGCAGTAAGGTTTACTTGATATCACAGGTAGTAAGGTTAACCTGATATCACAGGTAGTACGGTTTACTTGATATCACAGGTAGTAAGGTTTACCTGATATCACAGGTAGTAAGGTTTACTTGATATTACAGGCAGTAAGGTTTACTTGATATTACAGGCAATAAGGTTTACCTGATATCACAGGCAGTAAGGTTTACTTGATATTACAGGTAGTAAGGTTTGCTTGATATTACAGGTAGTAAGGTTTACTTGATATCACAGGTAGTAAGGTTTACCTGATATCACAGGTAGTAAGGTTTACCTGATATCACAGGTAGTAAGGTCTACCTGATATTACAGGTAGTAAGGTTTACTTGATATTACAGGTAGTAAGGTTTGCCTGATATCACAGGTAGTAAGGTTTACCTGATATCACAGGTAGTAAGGTTTACTTGATATTACAGGCAGTAAGGTTTACTTGATATTACAGGCAGTAAGGTTTACTTGATATCACAGGTAGTAAGGTTTACTTGATATTACAGGTAGTAAGGTTACCTTGATATTACAGGTAGTAAGGTTTACCTGATATCACAGGTAGTAAGGTTTACTTGATATTACAGGTAGTAAGGTTTACCTGATATCACAGGTAGTAAGGCTTACCTGATATCACAGGCAGTAAGGTTTACCTGATATCACAGGTAGTAAGGTCTACCTGATATCACAGGCAGTAAGGTTTACTTGATATTACAGGTAGTAAGGTTTACTTGATATTACAGGTAGTAAGGTTTACTTGATATTACAGGTAGTAAGGTTTGCCTGATATCACAGGTAGTAAGGTTTGCGTGATATTACAGGTAGTAAGGTTTACCTGATATCACAGGTAGTAAGGTTTACCTGATATCACAGGTAGTAAGGTTTACCTGATATCACAGGCAGTAAGGTTTACTTGATATTACAGGTAGTAAGGTTTACTTGATATTACAGGTAGTAAGGTTTACTTGATATCACAGGTAGTAAGGTTTACCTGATATCACAGGTAGTAAGGTTTACCTGATATCACAGGTAGTAAGGTCTACCTGATATTACAGGCAGTAATGTTTACCTGATATTACAGGCAGTAAGGTTTACCTGATGTCACAGGTAGTAAGGTTTACCTGATATCACAAGTAGTAAGGTTTACTTGATATTACAGGCAGTAAGGTTTACCTGATATTACAGGTAGTAAGGTTTACTTGATATCACAGGTAGTAAGGTTGCTTGATATCACAGGTAGTAAGGTTTACCTGATATCACAGGCAGTAAGGTTTACTTGATATTACAGGTAGTAAGGTTTACTTGATATTACAGGTAGTAAGGTTTACTTGACATCACAGGTAGTAAGGTTTACCTGATATCACAGGTAGTAAGGTTTACATGATATTACAGGTAGTAAGGTTTACCTGATATCACAGGTAGTACGGTTTACTTGATATTACAGGTAGTAAGGTTTACCTGATATCACAGGCAGTAAGGTTTACTTGATATTACATGTAGTAAGGTTTACTTGATATTACAGGTAGTAAGGTTTACTTGATATTACAGGTAGTAAGGTTTGCCTGATATCACAGGTAGTAAGGTTTGCTTGATATTACAGGCAGTAAGGTTTACCTGATATCACAGGTAGTAAGGTTTACCTGATATTACAGGTAGTAAGGTTTACTTGATATTACAGGTAGTAAGGTTTACCTGATATTACGGGTAGTAAGGTTTACCTGATATCACAGGTAGTAAGGTTTACCTGATATCACAGGTAGTAAGGTTTACTTGATATTACAGGCAGTAAGGTTTACCTGATATCACAGGCAGTAAGGTTTACCTGATATCACAGGTAGTAAGGTTGCTTGATATCACAGGTAGTAAGGTTTACCTGATATTACAGGTAGTAAGGTTTACTTGATATTACAGGTAGTAAGGTTTACTTGATATCACAGGTAGTAAGGTTTACGTGATATCACAGGCAGTAAGGTTTACTTGATATCACAGGTAGTAAGGTTTACCTGATATCACAGGTAGTACGGTTTACTTGATATCACAGGTAGTAAGGTTTACCTGATATCACAGGTAGTAAGGTTTACTTGATATTACAGGCAGTAAGGTTTACTTGATATTACAGGCAGTAAGGTTTACCTGATATCACAGGCAGTAAGGTTTACTTGATATTACAGGTAGTAAGGTTTGCTTGATATTACAGGTAGTAAGGTTTACTTGATATCACAGGTAGTAAGGTTTACCTGATATCACAGGTAGTAAGGTTTACCTGATATCACAGGTAGTAAGGTCTACCTGCTATTACAGGTAGTAAGGTTTACTTGATATTACAGGTAGTAAGGTTTGCCTGATATCACAGGTAGTAAGGTTTACCTGATATCACAGGTAGTAAGGTTTACTTGATATTACAGGCAGTAAGGTTTACTTGATATTACAGGCAGTAAGGTTTACTTGATATCACAGGTAGTAAGGTTTACTTGATATTACAGGTAGTAAGGTTACCTTGATATTACAGGTAGTAAGGTTTACCTGATATCACAGGTAGTAAGGTTTACTTGATATTACAGGTAGTAAGGTTTACCTGATATCACAGGTAGTAAGGTTTACTTGATATTACAGGTAGTAAGGTTTACCTGATATTACAGGTAGTAAGGTTTATGTGATATTACAGGTAGTAAGGTTTACCTGATATCACAGGTAGTAAGGTTTACCTGATATTACAGGTAGTAAGGTTTACCTGATATTACAGGTAGTAAGGTTTACCTGATATTACAGGTAGTAAGGTTTACCTGATATCACAGGTAGTAAGGTTTACCTGATATCACAGGTAGTAAGGTTTACTTGATATTACAGGCAGTAAGGTTTACCTGATATCACAGGTAGTAAGGTTTACCTGATATCACAGGTAGTAAGGTTTACCTGATATCACAGGTAGTAAGGTTTTCTTGATATTACAGGCAGTAAGGTTTACCTGATATTACAGGTAGTAAGGTTTACCTGATATTACAGGTAGTAAGGTTTACCTGATATTACAGGTAGTAAGGTTTACCTGAAATTACAGGCAGTAAGGTTTACCTGATATTACAGGCAGTAAGGTTTACCTGATATCACAGGTAGTAAGGTTTACCTGATATCACAGGTAGTAAGGTTTACTTGATATCACAGGTAGTAAGGTTTACCTGATATCACAGGTAGTAAGGTTTACCTGATATCACAGGTAGTAAGGTTTACTTGATATTACAGGCAGTAAGGTTTACCTGATATTACAGGTAGTAAGGTTTACCTGATATTACAGGTAGTAAGGTTTACCTGATATTACAGGTAGTAAGGTTTACCTGATATTACAGGCAGTAAGGTTTACCTGATATCACAGGTAGTAAGGTTTACCTGATATTACAGGCAGTAAGGTTTACCTGATATTCCAGGTAGTAAGGTTTACCTGATATTACAGGTAGTAAAGTTTACCTGATATTACAGGTAGTAAGGTTTACCTGATATCACAGGTAGTAAGGTTTACTTGATATTACAGGTAGTAAGGTTTACCTGATATTACAGGTAGTAAGGTTTACCTGATATCACAGGTAGTAAGGTTTACCTGATATCACAGGTAGTAAGGTTTACTTGATATTACAGGCAGTAAGGTTTACCTGATATCACAGGTAGTAAGGTTTACCTGATATCACAGGTAGTAAGGTTTACTTGATATCACAGGCAGTAAGGTTTACCTGATATTACAGGTAGTAAGGTTTACCTGATATTACAGGTAGTAAGGTTTACCTGATATCACAGGTAGTAAGGTTTATCTGATATCACAGGTAGTAAGGTTTACTTGATATTACAGGCAGTAAGGTTTACCTGATATCACAGGTAGTAAGGTTTACCTGATACATATGTATCACAGGTAGTAAGGTTGCTTGATATCACAGGTAGTAAGGTTTACCTGATATTACAGGTAGTAAGGTTTACTTGGTATTACAGGTAGTAAGGTTTACCTGATACATATGTATCACAGGTAGTAAGGTTTACCTGATATTACAGGTAGTATGGTTTACCTTATATAACAGGTAATGGTAGTGGGCACACATAGTCAATGGTAGGGGACACACATTCCTTGGAGAATCTTGCCTCTTATGCCCATTCCTTGGAGTAGTTTGCCTTTTATGCCCATTCCTTGGAGAAGCTTGCCTTTCATGCCCATTCCTTGGAGAAGTTTGCCTTTTATGCCCATTCCTTGGAGTAGCTTGCCTTTTATGCCCATTCCTTGGAGTAGTTTGCTTTTTATGCCCATTCCTTGGAGTTACCTTCTGTTATTTGTCTCATCTTTCACCGGTACTTATAACACATAAAAAACAACCAGATAAAAATACAATGTATGTTTTTTTAAAAAGAGGTCAATGTAGAAAAGACATTGCAAAGTGGGCGGCTGCCAGTGGGATGTTATTTGTTCTCCAGTCACTCCTTCTGTATTAGAGGATGCTATTTGTTCTCCAGTCACTCCTTCTGTATTAGAGGGATGCTATTTGTTCTCCAGTCACTCCTTCTGTATTAGAGGGATGCTATTTGTTCTCCATTCACTCCTTCCCTAGTGGAGGGATGCTATGTGTTCTCCAGTCACTCCTTCCCTAGTGGAGGGATGCTATTTGTTCTCCATTCACTCCTTCCCTAGTGGAGGGATGCTATTTGTTCTTCATTCACTCCTTCCCTAGTGGAGGGATGCTATTTGTTCTCCATTCACTCCTTTCCTAGTGGAGGGATGCTATTTGTTCTCCATTCACTCCTTCCCTAGTGGTGAGATGTAATTTGTTTTCAAGTCACTCCTTCCCTAGTGGAGGGATGTTATTTGTTCTCCATTCACTCCTTCCCTAGTGGAGGGATGCTATTTGTTCTCCATTCACTCCTTTTCTAGTGGAGGGATGCTATTTGTTCTCCATTCACTCCTTCCCTAGTGGAGGGATGCTATTTGTTCTCCATTCACTCCTTCCCTAGTGGAGGGATGCTATTTGTTCTCCATTCACTCCTTCCCTAGTGGAGGGATGCTATTTGTTCTCCATTCATTCCTTCCCTAGTGGAGGGATGCTATTTGTTCTCCATTCACTCCTTCCCTGGTGGAGGGATGTTATTTGTTTTCCAGTCACTCCTTCCCTAGTGGAGTAATGTTATTTGTTCTCCATTCACTCCTTCCCTAGTGGAGGGATGCTATTTGTTCTCAATTCACTCCTTCCCTAGTGGGGGATGTTATTTGTTTTCCAGTCACTCCTTCCCTAGTGGAGTAATGTTATTTGTTCTCCATTCACTCCTTCCCTAGTGGAGGGAGGCTATTTGTTTTCCAGTCACTCCTTCCCTAGTGAAGGGATGTTATTTGTTTTCCATTCACTCCTTCCCTAGTGGAGGAATGTTATTTGTTCTCCATTCACTCCTTCCCTAGTGGAGGGATGCTATTTGAGTTTTGATGGAGACAGTAAGGAGTAGTTACTTTATCTTTACTATAAAAGCAGATGTAAACTTATTAGACCTGTTAAAATACCTAATTTTTTTTTCTTTTACTGAAGTATGTAAAGGAGAATGTGGAGAGGATTGGACGCCGAGTAATCTGGGAGAATAACACACTGAATCTTCAGCTGATGAATGTGACAGAACAGGACAGTGGATATTATGACCTGACATTTACTGCCTCATCACAAACCTACTACACTGCAAATAGCGATGGAACTATTGAACTCAGAGTCAAAGGTGAGTTTTCCCCTAAATTTATGATTCATGAATTAATCTTTCTGAATATTGTAATGATGATGCAATACAATAATCAGTGGACACTTATCAATCTGTCGATGATTAGTTACCAGTCAGCAGTTTTTTATCAGTGATCAGTTACCAGTCAGCAGTTGTTTATCAGTGATCAGTTACCAGTCAGCAGTTGTTTATCAGTGATCAGTTACCAGTCAGCAGTTGTTTATCGGTGATCAGTTACCAGTTAGCAGTTGTTTATCAGTGATCAGTTACCAGTCAGCAGTTGTTTATCGGTGATCAGTTACCAGTCAGCAGTTGTTTATCAGTGATCAGTTACCAGTCAGCAGTTGTTTATCAGTGATCAGTTACCAGTCAGCAGTTGTTTATCAGTGATCAGTTACCAGTCAGCAGTTGTTTATCAGTGATCAGTTACCAGTCAGCAGTTGTTTATCAGTGATCAGTTACCAGTCAGCAGTTGTTTATCAGTGATCAGTTACCAGTCAGCAGTTGTTTATCAGTGATCAGTTACCAGTCAGCAGTTGTTTATCAGTGATCAGTTACCAGTCAGCAGTTGTTTATCAGTGATCAGTTACCAGTCAGCAGTTGTTTATCAGTGATCAGTTACCAGTCAGCAGTTGTTTATCAGTGATCAGTTACCAGTCAGCAGTTGTTTATCAGTGATCAGTTACCAGTCAGCAGTTGTTTATCAGTGATCAGTTCCCAGTCAGCAGTTGTTAATCAGTGATCAGTTCCCAGTCAGCAGTTGTTTATCAGTGATCAGTTACCAGTCAGCAGTTGTTTATCAGTGATCAGTTACCAGTCAGCAGTTAAAATTTGTAGGTTTGTAGGACTAGGAAAGTTAAGATTTGTAGGTTTGTAGGACTACAAAAGTTAAGATTTTTAGGTTTGTAGGACTAGGAAAGTTAAGATTTTTAGGTTTGTAGGACTACAAAAGTTTAAGATTTTTAGGTTTGTAGGACTACAAAAGTTAAGATTTTTAGGTTTGTAGGACTACAAAAGTTAAGATTTTTAGGTTTGTAAGACTACAAAGTTAAGATTTTTAGGTTTGTAGGACTACAAAAGTTAAGATTTTTAGGTTTGTAGGACTAGGAAATTAAAGGTTTTAGGACTATAAGAACTTATGGTTTTAGGGTTAATAGGACTATGAAAATAAGGTTTTGAGTTTGAAGGACTAGGAAAGTTAAGGTTTGTAGGATTAAGAAATTAAGGTTTTGGGGTTTTGTAAGACTAGGTAACCTAGGGTTTATGGGTTTGTAGGAGTAGGAAATTTAGGGTTTATGGGATTGTAGGACTAAGTAAGTTATGGTTTATGGGATTTAAGGACTTTAACATTAAGGTTATGGGGTTTGTGGGAGTAGGAAAGTTATTATTTTGGGGTTTGTAGGACTTTAAAAGTTATTAAGTTGGGGTTTGAAAGATTAGGAAATTAAGGTTCTGACATTTGTTGGACTGGAAAAGTTAAGGTTTGTGGGTATATGAAAGTTAAGATTTATTGGTGTAAGGACTAACAATTTAAGCTTGTAGGGTTTGTAGGACTGGGAAAGTTATTGTTTTGGGCTTTTAAGGTTCTGGGTGTAGTAGAACAAGGAAAGTTGAGGCTTTAAGGATTTGTAGGGCTAGAAAATTTAACGTTTTGGAATTTAAAGGACTAGAAAAGTAATTGTGTTGGTGCTTGTAGGACTAGAAAATAAAGGTTTTGGATTTGTTGGACTATGAAAATACATTTTGCAATTTTGTAGATTATCTTAAACAGACGAATCTTTTTTTCCTTATCTATAAGAGAATGGAATTATCTTGAGCTGTTAAGTTGAAAGATGTTCCCAAAAAGCCTGCCTTAGCTTGTTTTTGCTTAGTTGTTCCAAGAAAACAACTCAACTGTGATGCTCAGCATCTGTTGTAAATAATGTTTTATATCATATCAATGTAATAGCGAGTCTCTCATGTCAGTGTGGTTCTAGAGTCTCTCATGTCAGTGTGGTTCTAGAGTCTCGCATGTCAGTATGGTTCTGGAGTCTCTCATGTCAGTATGGTTCTGGAGTCTCTCATGTCAGTGTGGTTCTAGAGTCTCTCATGTCAGTGTGGTTCTAGAGTCTCTCATGTCAGTGTGGTTCTAGAGTCTCTCATGTCAGTGTGGTTCTAGAGTCTCTCGTGTCAGTATGGTTCTGGAGTCTCATGTCAGTGTGGTTCTAGAGTCTCTCATGTCAGTGTGGTTCTAGAGTCTCTCATGTCACTGTGGTTCTAGAGGCCCTCATGTCAGTGTGGTTCTAGAGTCCCTCATGTCAGTATGGTTCTAGAGTCTCATGTCAGTTGTGGTTCTAGAGTCTCTCATGTCAGTGTGGTTCTAGAGTCTCTCATGTCAGTATGGTTCTGGAGTCTCTCATGTCAGTGTAGTTCTAGAGTCTCTCATGTCAGTTTGGTTCTAGAGTCCCTCATTTCAGTGTGGTTCTAGAGTCTCTCATGTCAGTATGGTTCTGGAGTCTCTGATGTCAGTGTGATTCTAGAGTCTCTGATGTCAGTGTGGTTCTAGAGTTCCTAATGTCAGTGTGGTTCTAGAGTCCATAATGTCAATGTGGTTCGTCTCTCATGTCAGTATGGTTCTAGAGTCCCTCATGTCAGTGTGGTTCTATAGTCCCTCATGTCAGTGTGGTTCTAGAGTCCCTCATGTCAGTATGGTTCTAGAGTCTCTGATGTCAGTGTGGTTCTAGAGTCCCTCATGTCAGTGGGTTCTAGAGTTTATCATGTCAGTATGGTTCTGGAGTCTCTGATGTCAGTGTGGTTCTAGAGTCTCTCATGTCAGTATGGTTCTAGAGTCCCACATGTCAGTGTTGTTCTAGAGTCCCTCATGTCAGTGTGGTTCTAGAGTCCCTCATGTCAGTATGATTCTGGAGTCTCTCATGTCACTGTGGTTCTAGAAGCCCTCATGTCAGTATGGTTCTAAAGTCTCTCATGTCAGTGTGGTTCTAGTGTCTCTCATGTCAGTGTGGTTCTAGAGTCCCTCATGTCAGTGTGGTTCTAGAGTCCCTCATGTCAGTGTGGTTCTAGACTCTCATGTCAGTATGATTCTGGAGTCTCTCATGTCAGTGTGGTTCTAGAGTCTCTCATGTAAGTATGGTTCTAGAGTCCCTCATGTCAGTGTGGTTCTTGAGTCTCTCATGTTAGTGTGTTCTAGAGTCCCTCATGTCAGTATGGTTCTGGAGTCTCATGTCACTGTGGTTCTAGAGTCCCTGATGTCAGTGTGGTTCTAGAGTCTCATGTCAGTGTGGTTCTAGAGTCCCTGATGTCAGTGTGGTTCTAGAGTCTCTCATGTCAGTGTGGTTCTAGAGTCTCTCATGTCAGGGTGGTTCTAGAGTCCCTCATGTCAGTGTGGTTCTAGAGTCCCTCATGTCAGTGTGGTTCTAGAGTCTCTCATGTCAGTGTGGTTCTAGAGCCCCTTATGTCAGTGTGGTTCTAGAGTCCCTCATGTCAGTGTGGTTCTAGAGTCTCTCATGTCAGTGTGGTTCTAGAGTCCCTCATGTCAGTATGGTTCTAGAGTCTCTCGTGTCAGTGTGGTTCTAGAGTCTCTCATGTCAGTGTGGTTCTAGAGTCTCTCATGTCAGTGTGGTTCTAGAGTCTCTCATGTCAGTGTGGTTCTAGAGTCTCTCGTGTCAGTGTGGTTCTAGAGTCTCTCATGTCAGGTCGGTTCTAGAGTCTCTCATGTCAGTGTGGTTCTAGAGTCCCTCATGTCAGTGTGGTTCTAGAGTCTCTCATGTCAGTGTGGTTCTAGAGTCTCTCATGTCAGTGTGGTTCTAGTCTCTCATGTCAGTGTGGTTCTAGTCTCTCATGTCAGGGTGGTTCTAGAGTCCCTCATGTCAGTGTGGTTCTAGAGTCCCTCATGTCAGTGTGGTTCTAGAGTCTCATGTCAGTGTGGTTCTAGAGTCCTTCATGTCAGTATGGTTCTAGAGTCTCTGATGTCAGTATGGTTCTGGAGTCTCTGATGTCAGTGTGGTTCTAGAGTCTCTCATGTCAGTATGGTTCTATGTCAGTGTGGTTCCAGAGTCCCTCATGTCAGTGTGGTTCTAGAGTCCCTCATGTCAGTATGATTCTGGAGTCTCGTGTCACTGTGATTCTAGAAGCCCTCATGTCAGTATGGTTCTAAAGTCTCTCATGTCAGTGTGGTTCTAGTGTCTCACATGTCAGTGTGGTTCTAGAGTCCCTTATGTCAGTGTGGTTCTAGAGTCCCTCATGTCAGTGTGGTTCTAGACTCTCTCATGTCAGTATGATTCTGGAGTCTCTCATGTCAGTGTGGTTCTAGAGTCTCTCATGTAAGTATGGTTCTAGAGTCCCTCATGTCAGTGTGGTTCTTGAGTCTCTCATGTTAGTGTGGTTCTAGAGTCCCTCATGTCAGTATGGTTCTGGAGTCTCATGTCACTGTGGTTCTAGAGGCCCTCATGTCAGTGTGGTTCTAGAGTCTCATGTCAGTGTGGTTCTAGAGTCCCTCATTTCAGTGTGGTTCTAGAGTCTCATGTCAGTGTGGTTCTAGAGTCCCTGATGTCAGTGTGGTTCTAGAGTCTCTCATGTCAGTGTGGTTCTAGAGTCTCTCATGTCAGTGTGGTTCTAGAGTCCCTCATGTCAGTGTGGTTCTAGAGTCCCTCATGTCAGTGTGGTTCTAGAGTCTCTCATGTCAGTGTGGTTCTAGAGCCCCTTATGTCAGTGTGGTTCTAGAGTCCCTCATGTCAGTGTGGTTCTAGAGTCTCTCATGTCAGTGTGGTTCTAGAGTCCCTCATGTCAGTATGGTTCTAGAGTCTCTGATGTCAGTGTGGTTCTAGAGTCCCTCGTGTCAGTGGGTTCTAGAGTTTATCATGTCAGTATGGTTCTGGAGTCTCTGATGTCAGTGTGGTTCTAGAGTCTCTCATGTCAGTATGGTTCTAGAGTCCCTCATGTCAGTGTGGTTCTAGAGTCCCTCATGTCAGTGTGGTTCTAGAGTCCCTCATGTCAGTATGATTCTGGAGTCTCTCATGTCACTGTGGTTCTAGAAGCCCTCATGTCAGTATGGTTCTAAAGTCTCTCATGTCAGTGTGGTTCTAGTGTCTCTCATGTCAGTGTGGTTCTAGAGTCCCTCATGTCAGTGTGGTTCTAGAGTCCCTCATATCAGTGTGGTTCTAGACTCTCTCATGTAAGTATGATTCTGGAGTCTCTCATGTCAGTGTGGTTCTAGAGTCTCTCATGTAAGTATGGTTCTAGAGTCCCTCATGTCAGTGTGGTTCTTGAGTCTCTCATGTTAGTGTGGTTCTAGAGTCCCTCATGTCAGTATGGTTCTGGAGTCTCATGTCACTGGTTCTAGAGGCCCTCATGTCAGTGTGGTTCTAGAGTCTCATGTCAGTGTGGTTCTAGAGTCCCTCATGTCAGTGTGGTTCTAGAGTCTCATGTCAGTGTGGTTCTAGAGTCCCTGATGTCAGTGTGGTTCTAGAGTCTCTCATGTCAGTGTGGTTCTAGAGTCTCTCATGTCAGGGTGGTTCTAGAGTCCCTCATGTCAGTGTGGTTCTAGAGTCCCTCATGTCAGTGTGGTTCTAGAGTCTCTCATGTCACTGTGGTTCTAGAGCCCCTTATGTCAGTGTGGTTCTAGAGTCCCTCATGTCAGTGTGGTTCTAGAGTCTCTCATGTCAGTTTGGTTCTAGAGTCTCTCATGTCAGTGTGGTTCTAGAGTCCCTCATGTCAGGGTGGTTCTAGAGTCTCTCATGTCAGGTCGGTTCTAGAGTCCCTCATGTCAGGGTGGTTCTAGAGTCTCTCATGTCAGGTCGGTTCTAGAGTCTCTCATGTCAGTGTGGCTCTAGTCCCTCGTGTCAGTGTGGTTCTAGAGTCTCTCATGTCAGTGTGGCTCTAGTCTCTCATGTCAGTGTGGTTCTAGTCTCTCATGTCAGTGTGGTTCTAGAGTCTCTCATGTCAGTGTGGTTCTAATTTTGACTATGTAGACTATCTGTTGCATTGTCCATTATATGCAAATCTATAACAAGTACTATTTAACAAAATTCAATGGCTACCTAATAACATAGTTATTAACTCTAATTATTGGCCATGCAAACCTTTCAATACCAGAGAACATAAATATCTTCAAAAATGTGTTCGATTTCACAAAACGATCTAGGAGATTACTTTCTTCCTGAATTTTCATTATTATACTTCCAGAGACTTGCAGCAACCTGTGAATCAGCTTATTTTTTGCTTAATTAGTTAATCACACTACTTGTACTATCATATATAGCATGCTCCAACATTATATTGTGTTGTGGAGAGGACCAATTGTAAGTATGAATTGTACTTGTGTCTAATCCTATTAACAAATAAATATGTTTTTGTTTAATTATAAAATTATTGTCTTGGGTGTTTGTAAGACAAAGAAATTTAAAGTTTTGAGGTTTGTAGGACTAGAAAAGTTTAGGTCTTGGGGTATGTATTGGAATAAACAATTTCCTGTTAGATTGTACAGTCCTTGTAATAACATCAGATATCACAGGTTTAGCTACAGGAATATTAACCTCAAATCTTATTAAAAGCATCCATTAAGTATTTAATTATTAACTACATGTTGTGTTGTAGATCCTTGTGTGACTGGTAAGGTGGTCAAAGATGGATGTACTGAGCTCTCTTGTAAAGCATCTGGAAACTCTGAATATACATGGAATGTAAGTATATATATAAGTTAAAAATCTGTATAAAAATGGAACCTCAGAAATCACTTAAATTAGTGACATTGACCAATATCGGTGATGATGACCAGTATCAGTGACTATTTACTAATAACAAAGTATTTAGTAGCAGAGCAGTAAGAGCAAAGTATTTAGTACCAAAGGAGTAAGAACTAAGTATTTGTTATCAGAATGTTAAAACCAACATATTTATTGTCAATAAATGGCACCAATTTTGTTATACCCCCTGCAAACTTGTTTGGGGGGTATATAGGAAACTTAGCATAATGAAAGTACATTATATGTAGATGTGCATGAAGGATTTTTATTGACCTTGGATATCATTAAGGGGAGATAATTGGACTTGAAAGCGAAGCGGGGGTATCCCTTTGTGAGCGTGCTTACAGTCCACACTTGTTACATTCACATGACATGAACATTTTTTATATTATATCCAAACTTGATTTGCCTTGCTATAACATTTCCTTTATTGACTTGCTCTTGTCCTCTATTAAAGTGCTCCAAAAGTTTTATATTTTATTTTGGTGAGTTTAATCTGTAATTTTTATACCCCCGCTCGACAGAGTCGGGGGTATATAGTGGTCCTCATGTCTGTCCGTCCGTTCGTCCGTCCACATTTGGTTTCCGGATGATAATTCAAAAAGTTTACATCCGATTTGAATGAAACTTTGGGATATTGTTATATATCAGGTTGGTAAGAAGCCTATCGATTTTGGGGGAAATCCGTCAAATTTCAAGGTCACAGTCCACGAAAAACGTTAGAAATTTTAACAAAAAAGTTGTTTCCGGACAATAACTCAAAAAGTTTACATCCGATTTGAATGAAACTTTGGGATATTGTCATATATCAGGTTGGTAAGAAGCCTATCGATTTTGGGGGAAATCCGTCAAATTTCAAGGTCACAGTCCACGAAAAACGTTAGAAATTTTAACAAAAAAGTTGTTTCCGGACAATAACTCAAAAAGTTTGCATCCGATTTGAATGAAACTTTTGGATATTGTTATATATCAGGTTGGTAAAAAGCCTTTTGATTTTGGGGGAAATCCATCAAATTTCAAGGTTGCAGTCCACGAAAAACGTTAGAAATTTTTACAAAAAAGTTGTTTCCGGATGATAACTCAAAAAGTTTGCATGTGATTTGAATGAAACTTTGGGATATTGTTATATATCAGGTTGGTAAGAAGCCTATCGATTTGGGGGAAATCTGTCAAATTTCAAGGTCACAGTCCACGAAAAATGTTAGAAATTTTTACAAAAAGTTGTTTCCGGAAAATAACTCAAAAAGTTTTCATCCGATTTTAATGAAACTGTAAAATATTCTTATATATTTTGTTGGTAAGAAGCCTATTGATTTTGGTGGAAATCCATCCAATTTCAAGGTCACAATCCACGAAAAACGTTAGAAATTTTCACAAAAGCGAGGGTATCAGCGATCGCTAGATCGACTTTGTCTAGTTTACTTTAATTTAAGCCAAAGAGTTCTTAACCAAAAAGGCTTTATACCAAGAAAATGTCTTTCTCTGAATGTAACAATATCTGGTTTGTTATATCATCTTGGTGTGTGGGGAGGGTAGCAAGATTTCAAGATTTTATTAATAAAAATGTTTTTGTTTTCTTAAAAAAAAACCCTGGAAAATACTAGACTGACACCAGAAAATTTTAAGTCTATACAGGAAATACTATACTCCCAACAGAAAATGGTTAGTCCCTACAGGAAATACTATACTCCCGACAGAAAATGGTTAGTCCCTACAGGAAATACTATACTCCCGACGGAAAATGGTTAGTCCCTACAGGAAATACTATACTCCTGACAAAAAATGGTTAGTCCCTACAGGAAATACTATACTCCTGACAGAAAATGGTTAGTCCTTACAAGAAATACTATACTCCCAACAGAAAATGGTCAGTCCCTACAGGAAATACTATACTCCCAACAGAAAATGGTCAGCTTCAAGAAATAGTATACTCCCGACAGAAAATGGTTAATCCCTACAGGAAATACTATACTTCCACCAGAAAATGGTTAGTCCCTTCAAGAAATACTATACTCCTGACAGAAAATGGTTAGTTCCTACAGGAAATACTATACTCCCGACAGAAAATGGTTAGTCCCTACAGGAAATACTACTGACAGAAAATGGTCAGTCCCTTCAAGAAATACTATACTCCTGACAGAAAATGGTTAGTCCCTACAGGAAATACTATACTTCCACCAGAAAATGGTTAGTCCCTAACATTTTCATTATTGTTTAAAGACTTTCTATTTATTTTCATTTTACATGAGTTTTCTACCAGAATAAAATTTTTAATTAAACTGGAACCTATAAATCTATATACAAAGTCTGTTATTCTTGTCCCAGAATTAAATTTGCAACAATTTTACCAGAAGAATATTATGTATTTTAATGTTTTCTAACTTGACAGGGACAAGGAGTGAATGGAAGCAAGTCATCAACAGTGACAGTGTGTCCCACGGAAACACAGACATATAAATGTTGTAAAAATCAGACAAACTGTGTGGAATTCCAGGCCTCAGCAGGTATGTTCTCTATACTGGTAATATGGGCATGTTCTCAGCACTTTGCAGCTATTGTGGTTAACTGTCAACTGTTTTCAGTTTACTTAGACAAATTGTGGTCAGTACCAAGATAAAAAATAAGGTGGGTCAGTGAAAAAAAATGAGATAAAACATACGGTCAGTCAGTCTGTAAACAAGATAAAAAAAAAAGTAGGTCCCAACAAGATAAGGTGTCTGACAAGAAAGATATTGGTATGTATGTTAAAGAAACAAATAACCAAATAAAAATATGTATAAACTAGAATGAGAGAAATAATATTTTACACTGTGATTTGAAATAATTAAACATTGCATGTCAGCATCATTTGTTTCTCCTTTACTAATATGATGATAGGTCTCTAGCCAGGAAATGTCAAATTTGTTAAGAAATACTTCAAATTTCTGAACAGGTTATACAATATAATATGGTTTGGGTCAAATACGCCAAATAAACAGCCAAGCGTTTTATGAATGGTGTAAACTTATAAACGTATAACCGGTTCACAAATACAAAATATTCCTTATAATTTAATTGAACTATAAATTTTGGCAATTTTACTGTTAAAAACAGCAATGACGTCTCAGAACTATTTGAATTTTAATAATAGTGTGCTTGACCAACGCACACTATATAGGTATTACATGTATATGGATTTCTGCATTTGATTTGGCTAATCAGATTTCAGCTTACAAATACAGATTTGAGCCAGAAATTTTATTTGAAATTTTCTGAGATAAAAGGGGTGAGATTTGTTTTTTGCTATTAAAGTTAATGTTCTTTTATCAAATTTTTATGAGATTTTTGTTTTGGATTTCTGGCCTTTCAGTATTGTTTAATCTGATTTGTCTTTTCCTTAGTTTTCAATGTGGGAGGTAACAAAAGCCAGAGGACAAGTATAGTTTTCAAGATTACAAGTATCAAAATAGACAATATTTTGTTTTCAACATTTTTGCAATTTTTTACCTGATTTCCAAAGAATTTTAATGAGCTTTAAATTCATTTTTTACAGTTTTCTAAGATATAGGTGTGTAAAAGGGTATATTATTTGTTTTCATATTTAGTATAATTATTATATGTAGGATTAATTCTTTTAAGGGTTTATAGTAGTATGTCAGCATATTTATCTTTTGGATGTTGATGTATAATATTCTGAAAGGGGCAGCACTATCACATAAAGTAACAAACCATGATATTAGGTCCACACTTCTTATGACATAACATTAAATTCTGTTGAAGTTATGTATCCAGTAAATTCCTACAATGTGATTGGTTAATCAAGACGGGGAAATCAGACAGTTTTCCCTGTGAAAGGGAATATTGAAACCAGTTTCAAAATGGCCGTCTTTTCTTTTTCTAATTTATTTGCTTTAAGTAACATACTAGTAAATAGTTAAACATATTATAAAGATACAAAAGATCGATTTTTAATGCATGCCTTTTACTTAATCTAATATCTCTATCTGGCATTTGTCTTGAATTCAACAGGGGAGATAACAAATAATTTATAGTCTGCTAAAATGGCAACAAAAAGATTTGCATCACACTTTGAAAGTGAATTTATCATAAAAAGATTTGTTGGAAATAAAAAGTTGTCAAAAGTAACAAGGTTATAAAATTTACTGACATAAAAAGGAAATTAACTGACAATTTATATTATCAGTTAAACTAATTTTAACTGTAACACCAACACTTTCCTTTTTCATTTTATGTAAAATGCACATGAAAGTATTTCTAAAAGTGTGTATTGACCAGTCAAAAATAATGTATGAAACAGACGAGATGCAGTATACTTCAGACTTAATGTTTTGGTTTGTCGCTTCTGGAAATCTTTAGTCCTGAGAAATGTCAAGCTTATAAATGATATACTCATTAATATAATTATGAGAAGACTTCAACAGAATAAAATTGTTATTCTGGCTTCACAGGGGATACAGGTTCATATTCCCTGTCTGTGTTTTATATTCCCTTCAACTTCGGCTCAGGGAATAAAAGGCACTCACACGGAATATGAACCTATATCCTCTTTGAAGATTCTAAATAACATATAAAAAGTGGCATGATTTCTGTAGATCATCATTTAGAAGAATGTTAATAGCTTTCAAGTTGGTAAATGTGATACATGTATATTGTAAAAATAGTAATTATGTCAATATGATGCAATACCAGACTCCTTACCATTCAGCATAATTTTATTTTTTTGATAAAATTACTATATTTATTACAGCTGATAAACACACTAAACAAACTTCCAGTGGCATAAAAACTGGTATTATTGTTGGTATTGTTCTTGGAGTCATTGGGACAATAGCACTCATTTTTGGAATCATCTGTTACTGTCAGAGGAAAGGTAAGACTTCATAATAGAGGGGCAGTAAGTGAGGTACAGCCATTATAGTGGGGCAGTAAGTGAGGTACAGTCATTATAGAGGGCAGTATAGTACAGTTATTATAGAGGGCAGTAAGTGAGGTACAGTCATTATAGAGGGCAGTAAGTGAGGTACAGTCATTATAGAGGGCAGTAAGTGAGGTACAGCGATTATAGAGGGCAGTAAGTGAGGTACAGTCATTATAGAGGGCAGTAAGTGAGGTACAGCCTTTATAGAGGGCAGTAAGTGAGGTACAACCATTATAGAGGGCATTAAGTGAGGTACAGCCTTTATAGAGGGGCAGTAAGTGAGGTAAAGCCATTATAGAGGGGCAGTAAGTGAGGTAAAGCCATTATAGAGGGGCAGTAAGTGAGGTACAACCATTATAGAGGGGCAGTAAGTGAGGTACAGTCATTATAGAGGGGCAGTAAGTGAGGTACAGCCTTTATAGAGGGGCAGTAAGTGAGGTAAAGCCATTATAGAGGGCAGTAAGTGAGCTACAGCCATTATAGAGGGCATTAAGTTAGGAACAGTCATTATAAAGGGGCAGTAAGTGATGTACAGTCATTATAGAGGGGCATTAAGTGAGGTACAGTTATTATAGAGGGCAGTAAGTGAAGTACAGTCATTATAGAGGGCAGTAATTGAGGTACAGCCATTATAGAGGGGCTTTAAGTGAGATGCAGCCATTATAGTGGGGCAGTAAGTGAGGTACAGTCATTATAGAGGGCAGTATAGTACAGTCATTATAGAGTGCAGTAAGTGAGGTTCAGCCATTATAGAGGGCAGTAAGTGAGGTACAGCCATTATAGACGGCAGTAAGTGAGGTACAGCCATTATAGAGGGCAGTAAGTGAGATACAGCCATTATAGAGGGCAGTATAGTACAGTCATTATAGAGGGCAGTAATTGAGGTTCAGCCATTATAGAGGGCAGTAATTAAGGTTCAGCCAGGTTCAGCCATTACAGAGGAGCAGTAAGCTGGTAAGTGTGGGACAGCCATAATAGAGGGAGAGTAACTACCATATATAGAGACATTGAGGGAGTGCAATTTTAGAGGGGTAGTTAATTAGAGGCTGATATTATAGATATGATATATAAGTGGTGGCCACCACTATAGAGGATCAGTAAGTGATGGACCACCACCATAGGGGATCAGTAGGTGATAGACCACCACTATATAGGATCAGTAAGTGATGGACCACCACTATATAGGATCAGTAAGTGGAGGGCCACCACCATAGAGGATCAGTAAGTGATGGACCACCACCATAGAGGATCAGTAAGTGGAGGACCACCACCATAGAGGATCAGTAAGTGATGGACCACCACCATAGAGGATCAGTAAGTGATGGACCACCACCATAGGGGATCAGTAGGTGATAGACCACCACTACATAGAGGATCAGTTAGGGATTGACCACCACCGTAGAGGATCAGTAAGTGATGGACCACCACCGTAGAGGATCAGTTAGTGATGGACCACCAACATAGGGGATCGGTAAGTGATGGACCACCACTATATAGGATCAGTAAGTGGAGGACCACCACCATAGGGGATCAGTAAGAGGTGGACCACCACTGTAGAGGACCAGTAAGCGATGGACTGCCACAATAATAGAGAGAGAATAGTTAAATTCGTTTCTATCAGTGTTTTATACTACATAGACATTTGAAACTAGTGTTATTTCTCAAGCAAAACTTGTAAACTGGTAAAAATATGATGAGCAATAAATATATTTGTTTGTAATAAAAATTTAAAACTCTGTAAAGTTACTGTTGATTGTAGATTTTTTTGTTGATACTTTGTAGGTGAATACCATGCTCCTTCTGATAAAGAGGAGTTATAGACTAGAGATACCAACCACCTTCAATTTCAAAGAATTTGGTAACACAAATTTTAAGATGAGACAGGAGAGCACCACTCTAGAGGATAAGTGAGCTAGACAACAAACTGTCAAAGCCGGTCGGCTTAAAGATGGATTATATAGATTTATGTGACTATACTGCAGTTATGTTGTTTTTCTGCTGTTAATATTCATCCCATTTTTTCTTTAAGTTAGTTTTGTGAACAGTTTTTTTTACACAGCATGTAAATTTCTAATTTTAAATTTGTGTTATTATTTGTTCATCAATTTGCAAAATATTAATCATATTTTGACACAAATTAAGTAGAGAGTATTCATTGGCAAATTTGAACCCAACTTGGTATTAATAGATGGTCCCTTTACACAATTCATATCTAATAGCAATCCAGTGAAGCCATCTTTATTTAAAAAATAAAAGTTCTTAATTTGATGATCCCCTAACAAAATTTAATTTGAGCCGTAGTCTCTATATTAACTTTTAAGGGTTTCCGACAAAAAAATTGTTACTTTTGGTTTTTTTTAGATGTTTAAATTAAGATTGTATCTCACCATATTCAAATAGAAAATGTGTCAGTTTGTTTTATTGCATTACTTTTAGTGAAACCAGGTCATATTGAACATTAGCATTACAAAAGGGAATAGTGCAATATATATCTATAGTGGGTTTTACTGAAGAAGCTATGGTTTTTGTTGTTTTTTTATGACTATGCAAATAAGGCTTATTTTGACACAGAATTTTGTAAAAATCATCTGCTTGATAACTTTTTTGCCAATTTAAGCTAAATTGGTCTTGATGATCCTTGGAAGTTCAAAATTCTCTCATGAAGCCCAACCTACAGCTAATTTGGACACTTATACTAACAATAAAATATCCTTTATTTAAATGATTCTAATGCAATTTTCAGCTGGGACTCCAGTGATGGTGTGGTTAGGTATTGTAGTCTTCAACACTAACATTGTGAGTTTCAGAAGTGGCTTCGGTGATAGGGTTGTTAGTTTCAAGTCATCTTGAAGGTTAAGGTTGCGAGTTTGAATCTAACTCTGGCAGGTTGTGCTGAACTCCAACTCTTTTATGTGGAGGGATGAAGAGCAAAACAATGACCCTCCAATAATTTGCGACCAGGCCAAATTGGTGGTTCACATGATACTATCATTACCTATATAGCAGTACTGGAACAATATTAAATGCTCAGTTGACAGTTTTCCTGCCAAAGATCAGGGATTATTGCAGGGTACTCCAGCTTCCTCTTGCAAAAACAAATGGAGGAAATGACATAACTTATTTATTGCTGAAAGTAATGCTTAAAAAAATTTAAAAACACAAAAAAAATAATTTTTCAACAAATCCAGTCCATACTTGAACATCAATAATAGCAGGGCAGTTTAACACATTCTGGTTGTATTCAAAACAAATTGATCAATGAGAGCATTTAATATTGTTCCAGTACTGCTATATAGGTAATGATAGAATCATGTGAACCACCAATTTGGCCTGGTCGCAAATCATTGGAGGGTCATTGTTTTGCTCTTCATCCCTCCATCTGAAACCACTTTAAAGATTGTTTTGATATTTGTTAGGATTAATTGTTATGATGTGTATACGTGCATACTCTACTGTCAATTTTTTTTGTCAAATTGTGCAGGAGTTATGGGACTTGGACCATTTCAGCACTATATCTTGTGGACACATCTCTTAAACTGCTTGACAAATTGTTTTGATATATGGTAGGAATAATTGTTTTGATGTGTGGATGTGCATACTCCACAGGCATTTTTATTCCTCAAATTTTGTATGAGTTATAGGACTTTTTACCATTTTTGGCAATAGTAAACAATATTGAAAGCAAATTTTATCAAGCACTCTGCTAAAGCTGGCTCATTCTGTTGATGTTTTATCTTGCAATTAGCTTAGCTGTTTCCCAAATACCAATCCATATAGTACTAATAATACATACTTATTATTTTGTCCCATAAATAAATGCATCACAAGCAAAATTTTGCCATTTTAGTTTCTAGAACATTTGGCTACATGTGGCAATCTTGCCCTTGTTTAACTTAAAACTAATGATTAGTATTTAATGCAAAGCATGAGAAGACCCACCACAAAACATTATCTATGCTGGAGCCGTTCACAGATTTGTGTATTAGTTTGTTGTTCCAGAAATGTATAAATTTGTTTTTATCATTTAAAAAGAATTAGTTTCTACCTGCGAAGTCAAACTGTTGCAACTGATTAAATAAAGCTGTATAAACACTTATTATCTTAGAAATATTACACAGAAACAATTTATAATATTTTACTCTAATTGTTTTAATCTTTTGCTGCAATTGTTTGGTCTAAAAAATAGATAAAACAAGAATTTGATTGTTACCTATTTGATACACATGTGTGAAAGCCAATTCACGGAATGTTCTTTTTCAAATATTCTGAATGAAATTTTGTGTGTATCATTAAATTCATTTTGATTCAGACATTTACTTCAGTCCTGTCCACAACCAGATCCATTATATATACATCCTAAAGAAGTTCAAATTAAACATTTTATGTTTTGTTTTTTTCTGTGGTATGAATTTTTTTTTAACCATGATGTCTTTGTTTTTATTGTGTATGTGTATGACAGTATTCTCTTATACATGTTTTTGTATTTATGTAGTTTGATTTTTTTAAATGGTGTAACTTTTTACAGCATAATAAATGCAAAGAAACGTCAAGTCTCTTGTCAATCAATTATACTTTATTGCTGGAATCAGACATTGATCTACAGTACAGAATAACCAGTTAATGTAAACAGATATCCAGTTTTATTTGATTTTACAAATTTCAAGCATATACATAATGAATCAATGTCCAGAGTGTTCATATTTTTGCTTAACTTTGTCAGTATACCAACTTGCACCATATATGCACTATTTGCAACAATTTGTCTCCTCTAGTTGCATTTGTGGACAAATGATTTCAGATAGTTAGTCATAAACTATTGCTCACTGGCATGTCAATACTGTGCTGATGAGTTTGTATCTAACTTAAGGGGGGCTTGATTCAGACCTTGATTGACAAGGATTGCCAGTTTTCCTGCCAAAGTCAAATTGTACTCCTGCTTTCCCTTGCAACCATTCATTAGTATTATATAACAGTACTTGCTGCTTTACCAAGACAACCATACCAGCAGGAATCATCACAATGAGCTCTGCCTACAGACCACTAGATAGGACCAACCAAGTTAACATGGGATCTGTCCAAAAGAGTGCATGGATCTTAAATATAGTTTGTCACAGTATTTATGTAGACCTTTCTTAAGTGTAGCCCCTGCAGCAAAAATACAAGTGCTGCCAAATAACTGCAGAAAATTTATATCATTCATCACATATATTAAAATAAAATTTGATAAAAATGTAACATCGGCAAAATTTCATCCTTTCAAACCCTTTTAAAAAGAGGTATCAATTTATTTTGTATCAAAAACTCATTTACTGTCGAGTAATCCAGTTACAGAAATTCAATCAAGAATTGAAAAAAGTAAAATGACATAATTACAATGGTGAAAATATATTTAGCCTATTCAACACAATAAATCTATATGACCATATAAGATAGAAATACAAAAAGGTTATATTGCTTGTAGTAAAAGTGACCTTAATTTATGTAAATAATAGCATTAAATTTTCTAAAGAAAATAGCATCTGTGTTAAATAAATACCTGGATTTCTTTGTGTAAAATCATTACCCGGAAGTCTTTGTGTTAAATCAATACCTGGAATACTTTGCATTTTGTTTGTTTGAATGGTGTTTTAATGCCACTTTCAGCAATTTTTCAGCTATATCATGGTGTCCAGTTTTTATTGGGGGAGGAAGTCGGAGTACCCGGAGAGAACCCCCAACCTGCGGTAGGAAAACTGGCAATCCTTGTCAATTAAGATTGGGGTCGAGTACACCCTGCCTGCAAAGTCTTTGTGTTAAATCAATACCTAAATGTCTTTGTGTTAAACCAATACCTGGAAGTCTTGGTGTTAAATCAATACCTGGATGTCTTGGTGTTAAATCAATACCTGGAAGTCTTTGTTATAAATCAATACCTGGATGTCTTTGTGTTAAATCAAAACCTGGATGTCTTTGTGTTAAATCAATACCTGGAAGTCTGTGTTAAATCAATACCTGGACGTCTTTGTGTCAAATCAATCAGGGTTCACCACAGGCTATTCAAGGGTGGTGCTCCTCCACTCTTGAATTTGTTTCCTCCACCCTTGAATTTTGAGCTCCATACTAAAGTTTGACTTTATTCCTAAAAAAATGAAGTTTTTAAATACAAAAATACATGTATAGTTATGACTGGTAACAAAAACACAAGTGGGAAAACAAAAACAAAGACTGATAACACTATTATGAATAAATAAATGTCACTCTAAAATTTTTGTGAGTGAGGAAATGGATCATCTTCTGACTTGCACCACCCTTGGATTTTGAGCTGTGGTGATCCCTGATCAATACCTGGAAGTCTTTGTTATAAATCAATACCTGGAAGTCTGTGTGTTAAATCAATACCTGAAAGTCTTTGTTATAAATCAGTACCTGGAAGTCTTTGTGTTAAATATTACCTGGAAGTCTTTGTGTTAAATCAAAACCTGTAAGTCTTTGTGTTAAATCAATACCTGGATGTCTTTGTGTTAAATCAATACCTGGATGTCTTTGTGTTAAATCAATACCTGTAAGTCTTTGTGTTAAATCAATACCTGGACGTCTTTGTGTTAAATCAATACCTGGATGTCTTTGTGTTAAATCAATACCTAGATGTCTTTGTGTTAAATCAAAACCTGGAAGTCTTTGTGTTAAATCAATACCTGTAAGTCTTTGTGTTAAATCAATACCTGGATGTCTTTGTGTTAAATCAATACCTGGATGTCTTTGTGTTAAATCAATACCTGGAAGTCTTTGTGTTAAATCAATACCTGGATGTCTTTGTGTTAAATTAATACCTGGAAGTCTTTGTGTTAAATCAATACCTGGATGTCTTTGTTATAAATCAGTACCTGGAAGTCTTTGTGTTAAATATTACCTGGAAGTCTTTGTGTTAAATCAAAACCTGTAAGTCTTTGTTATAAATCAGTACCTGGAAGTCTTTGTGTTAAATATTACCTGGAAGTCTTTGTGTTAAATATTACCTGGAAGTCTTTGTGTTAAATCAATACCTGGAAGTCTTTGTGTTAAATCAATACCTGGATGTCTTTGTTATAAATCAGTACCTGGAAGTCTTTGTGTTAAATATTACCTGGAAGTCTTTGTGTTAAATCAAAATCTGTAAGTCTTTGTTATAAATCAGTACCTGGAAGTCTTTGTGTTAAATATTACCTGGAAGTCTTTGTGTTAAATATTACCTGGAAGTCTTTGTGTTAAATCAATACCTGGATGTCTTTGTGTTAAATCAATACCTGGAAGTCTTTGTGTTAAATCAATACCTTTGCAGAGCATTATATCTACACACAATAAAACTTGAAAGCAGTAACTAAATATGTTTTTCAAAACTTGAATTTGTGAGGCTCTCCCATTGGTGGTTCTTAGATTGAAATATGGGATGCTGGCCAGGGAATCCAGAGTTAACATGTTTTGAGAAAGCCACGCTCCTTGCACAATAGAGAACCATTCTGTAGATTTCAGAAAACAGTAGACACATTCTAGCTGCTTCAAAAGGCTACATTGTACATACCTACCAAGTGTTCCACACTTTCGGGTGGCAGTCACACAATTTTTGCACTGCTGTGGCATCCTATTTTCCCTGTTGATTTATTGTTGGTATTGTCCTGTACATAGCTGAAATACTGCTTGCTGAATGCTCAGAAATCCATCAATCTATGAGATTTTAAATTCTACAAAAAGGCTTCAAAAATTACTTATATTTTCTTGTTTTTTTTTTACATTACAGATAACATTGATATGTATTTTATTTTCACCTACTGTTCATAGTAATCTTTGTGTTTTACAGAATTCTCCCTTTAATTAATTGGTTGTTGGTCAACTAGATATAAAAATACAGTTGTAATTTTAAGGGAAATGATGGCATATAAAAAACCAAACACAAATCTTAGAATTCAATTAGTCACAGAACAACCAATTAACAAAAACTAAGTAAAAGACAGAAGAACATACACTTCTGGCTGGGAACATAATGGGAGGGTTGAACTGGGTAAATGTGTCACAGCAACGTGGACTGATATTGCTGAATTGCACTAAGAAACAAATATCACAAAATTGACACTTCAGGGCTCTACATATCCTACCAGGATGTGACTATAAACTAATATTTCATACACTCCATAGAAGCTTGTTTCTGGTCAAATTAACAAAGATACCCAATTCTTATACTTACAATGTATTGTTAATTAATTGGATTAACTTGAGGGATATATTATATATAGCACACTGAGCAATGTCTATTTTTTATGCCTACGACTTCTTTTATCTTTTTCATGTTTTAACTTCCCATCAAAAATGTCATCAATATCTGGTCCTACCTTTTTCACAATACACATCTGGAATCATAAAATACTATGTGAAAACACTCACCTAATAAGATTTCAAAATTACCACTATTATTATCAATATACTTGGTTGATGATTCTAGCTGCTTACCATATCTATCTAATAAAATTTGCAAGATAATAGCTACAAATACAAACAAAGTAACCAAAGGTCAACACTCATGGCTGACATGTAATCAAAGGTCAACAATTCTGACTGACATGTAATCAAAGGGCAACAATTCTGACTGACATGTAATCAAAGGTTAACAATTCTTGACTGACATGTAATCAAAGGGCAACACTTCTGACTGACAAGTAACCAAAGGTTAACAATTCTGACTGACAAGTGACCAAAGGTTAACAATTCTTGACTGACATGTAATCAAAGGGCAACAATTCTGACTGACAAGTAACCAAAGGTTAACAATTCTGACTGACATGTAATCAAAGGGTAACAATTCTGACTGACATGTAATCAAAGGTTAACAATTCTTGACTGACATGTAATCAAAGGGCAACAATTCTGACTGACAAGTAACCAAAGGTTAACAATTCTGACTGACAAGTAACAAAAGGTTAACAAAACTTGACTGACATGTAACCAAAGGTTAACAATTTTTGACTGACAAGTAATCAAAGGGCAACAATTCTGACTGACAAGTAATCAAAGTTCAACAATTCCTGACTGACAAGTAACCAAAGGTAAAAAATTCCTGACTGACAAGTAACCAAAGGTCAATAATTCCTGACTGACAAGTAACCAAAGTTCAACAATTCCTGACTGACAAGTACCCAAAGTTCAACAATTCCTGACTCACAAGTAACCAAAGGTAAAAAATTCCTGACTGACAAGTACCCAAAGTTCAACAACTCCTGACTGACAAGTAACCAAAGTTAAAAAATTCCTGACTGACAAGTAACCAAAGGTCAACAACTCCTGACTCACAAGTAACCAAAGGTCAACAATTCCTGACTCACAAGTAACCAAAGGTCAACAATTCTGACTGACAAGTAATCAAAGTTCAACAACTGACTGACAAGTAACCAAAGGTAAAAAATTCCTGACTGACAAGTAACCAAAGGGTAACAATTCCTGACTGACAAGTAACCAAAGTTCAACAATTCCTGACTGACAAGTACCCAAAGTTCAACAATTCCTGACTGACAAGTAACCAAAGGTAAAAAATTCCTGACTGACAAGTAACCAAAGGTCAATAATTCCTGACTGACAAGTAACCAAAGTTCAACAATTCCCGACTGACAAGTACCCAAAGTTCAACAATTCCTGACTCACAAGTAACCAAAGGTAAAAAATTCCTGACTGACAATTACCCAAAGTTCAACAACTCCTGACTGACAAGTAACCAAAGGTAAAAAATTCCTGACTGACAAGTAACCAAAGGTAAAAAATTCCTGACTGACAAGTAACCAAAGGTCAACAACTCCACAAGTAACCAAAGGTCAACAATTCCTGACTGACAAGTAACCAAAGGTCAAAAATTCCGAACTAACAAGTACCCCAAGTTCAACAATTCCTGACTAACAAGTAACCAAAGGTCAACAATTCATTACTGACTTATACCCCAAGTTCAACAATTCCTGACTTACAAGTACCCAAAGGTCAACAATTCATGACTGACTTATACCCCAAGTTCAACAATTCCTGACTTACAAGTACCCAAAGTTCAACAATTCCTGACTCACAAGTACCCAAAGTTCAACAATTCCTGACTCACAAGTAACCAAAGGTCAACAATTCCTGACTCACAAGTAACCAAAGGTCAACAATTCCTGACTCACAAGTAACCAAAGTTCAACAATTCCTCACTGACAAGTACCCAAAGTTCAACAATTCCTCACTGACAAGTAACCAATGGTCAACAATTCCTCACTGACAAGTAACCAAAGGTCAACAATTCCTCACTGACAAGTAACCAAAGGTCAAC
Organism: Limnoperna fortunei; assembly: GCA_944474755.1. Classification (NCBI taxonomy): domain Eukaryota; kingdom Metazoa; phylum Mollusca; class Bivalvia; order Mytilida; family Modiolidae; genus Limnoperna; species Limnoperna fortunei. The sequence goes on along the minus strand of OX104121.1, from coordinate 17,250,139 downwards.
AACTCCTGACTCACAAGTAACCAAAGGTCAACAATTCCTGACTCACAAGTAACCAAAGGTCAACAATTCTGACTGACAAGTAATCAAAGTTCAACAACTGACTGACAAGTAACCAAAGGTAAAAAATTCCTGACTGACAAGTAACCAAAGGGTAACAATTCCTGACTGACAAGTAACCAAAGTTCAACAATTCCTGACTGACAAGTACCCAAAGTTCAACAATTCCTGACTGACAAGTAACCAAAGGTAAAAAATTCCTGACTGACAAGTAACCAAAGGTCAACAATTCCCGACTGACAAGTACCCAAAGTTCAACAATTCCTGACTCACAAGTAACCAAAGGTAAAAAATTCCTGACTGACAATTACCCAAAGTTCAACAACTCCTGACTTACAAGTAACCAAAGGTAAAAAATTCCTGACTGACAAGTAACCAAAGATAAAAATTCCTGACTGACAAGTAACCAAAGGTCAACAACTCCTGACCCACAAGTAACCAAAGGTCAACAATTCCTGACTGACAAGTAACCAAAGGTAAAAAATTCCGAACTGACAAGTACCCCAAGTTCAACAATTCCTGACTCACAAGTAACCAAAGGTCAACAATTCCTGACTGACAAATACCCAAAGTTCAACAATTCCTGACTCACAAGTACCCAAAGTTCAACAATTCCTGACTCACAAGTACCCAAAGTTCAACAATTCCTGACTCACAAGTAACCAAAGGTCAACAATTCCTGACTGACAAGTAACCAAAGGTCAACAATTCCTGACTGACAAGTAACCAAAGTTCAACAATTCCTCACTGACAAGTAACCAAAGGTCAACAATTCCTCACTGACAAGTAACCAAAGGTCAACAATTCCTCACTGACAAGTACCCAAAGTTAAACAATTCCTCATTGACAAGTAAGCAAAGGTCAACAATTCCTCACTGACAAGTAACCAAAGGTCAACAATTCCTCACTGACAAGTAACCAAAGTTAAACAATTCCTCATTGACAAGTAACCAAAGGTCAACAATTCCTGACTGACAAGTAACCAAAGTTCAACAATTCCTCATTGACAAGTAACCAAAGGTCAACAATTCCTGACTGACAAGTAACCAAAGTTCAACAATTCCTCACTGACAAGTAACCAAAGGTCAACAATTCCTCACTGACAAGTACCCAAAGTTCAACAATTCCTCACTGACAAGTAACCAAAGGTCAACAATTCCTGACTCACAAGTAACCAAAGGTCAATAATTCCTGACTGACAAGTAACCAAAGTTCAACAATTCCTTACTGACAAGTAACCAAAGGTCAACAATTCCTCACTGACAAGTACCCAAAGTTCAACAATTCCTCACAGACAAGTAACCAAAGGTCAACAATTCCTGACTGACAAGTAACCAAAGGTCAACAATTCCTGACTGACAATTATTTGACTTACCTTGTGATGCTGTTTTACTGATATTTCTGCTAGCTTTCAAGATAACAGAAGTATATAAATAGAGTCATTAAAGGTCAATAACACCTATAAAATGTCAATTGAAAATTTCTTTTATGGTTACTTATTTTAATCTCGTCTTGCTAATCATTAATGATGTTTGTATTATTTCTCAACTATTAGTTTTACGATGACAGCCATAAATGCACAAAATATTAACAATTTTCAATTTAAGGTGAATAAACTATTATAACCCCAATGTTTTTGTTACGCCATGTTGTTTAGGATGGTTCAAACAAAAGTCATAAAAATTATCAAATACACCATGAGGATGATTCAGGCTATGTTTGGTTTCAATTTTCAGTTTCACAGAAGAACATGTTTGTTGAATAAGATCGACACAAGAGACATAGACGCCAAGTGATGGCCATAGCACACAAAGAGCTTACATGGAGATAAGCTTTAAGATATATATAAAATTATATTTAGATAACAATGTCTCTTTTTTTCTAAATTAATATGAAATAAATTAATCAACACTTATGTTTTTATAAAGTAAAACTGGTTTATTTAAATATTCTGTTTAGTTAGAAAAATGTAATTAAAAAAGTTCCAGGCTTATCAATCTACATTGTTCATAATTCAGTTAAAGACATTATCTGCAAGGATATGTACCTGTGATGATAAAACAAAAGTGTGCAATTAAAGTTTGTAGCATGTTGAGTACTTAATTCTATAAACATCTTAAATGATGTCAGTAGATATATGTGTATTCTACATGTATGTGTCTAAATTTCATTTTAAAAATGGCAACCGATAACTAATGAAATGCCACCATTGTCATCTGACACATCTGGAATATGAAGTTGATTTCTCCCTGTAATTGCTGGTCACAACTCACTTAAGCTATTTAGAACTTCTGATGAAGTATTGTTCAAATTGTCCTCATGTTTATTTTGTCCATTGTCACAATTCAATTCTTCTGCTTCATCTTTTTCATCCTCAGATTCTTCATCTAAAAAATTTTAATTGTAAATTGAAAACAAAGAACATGACACAAAAATTTGAGAAATACTTATAAAATTAACACATATTAATCTACATATATACATGTGCTATCAACTGTAATTGATAATTTCTAACAGTGTTGTCATATAAACACAGTTCCCATTCTTTTCCTTCTGTCATTCAAGGTAATGCACAGCTTACTCCAGGGGTTATCTCGACTGGACTGGGGTTCAAATTTGTGGTGAGGTGATTAGCTGTATCCAATGGACCTTGTATTTTGATGAGGCAGATTGTTTTTGGCCAAATTAAAAAATATTATCAAATTGTGGCAGTAGAGCAGAGGTTTGTAATTTACTTTCTTGTTTAGCCTACAGGTTGTCATGTGACATTGTTTATGTTGACATTACAGGGTGTCATGGGACATTGTTTATGTTTAGCTTACAGTGTGTCATGTGACATTTGTTTATGTTTAGCTTACATGGTGTCATGTGACATTTGTTTGTGTTTAGCTTACATGGTGTCATGTGATATTGTTTATGTTTAGCTTACAGGGTGTCATGTGACATTGTTTATGTTTAGCTTACAGGGTGTCATGTGACATTGTTCAGGGATTAAAACATTTGTGGTCATGTGCTTGTTTCACTTCATTAAAACAGTCATAAGTGTTGCAGTCATACGGTATCATGACCACAACTGACCACATGGTAATCATATAGCTGGTAACCTTTATGTCCTCAGATTGTAAGTGGAGCAGACCTTGGATTGTCCGGCAAACATAGGAAATACTTTATGAGTAACTAACTTTTTTTTACTCAAAACTGTTAACATTGAAGTAAAACAGTATGTTTAATTTGTATCATTACTTAGCAATACATTGACTTGATAAAGCTGTATTTCTCAGTCGAAAAATAAAATCAATTGGTAACTTCAATTATTGGTCGGATACCTTAAAATCTAACAAAATGAAAACTGAAGGAATGACAGGATCTTAAACTTCTGTTACCAGAATGTCTGGTGCCTTCTTGTAACAAAACCTAATTGGAACTCCTGCAATTCAGTTAGAACAGATGTTAAGTGATTCTCTTTTTAAATTATTACCAAATTAATCATACAGGATTGTTGTAAAATTTTAATAAAAAAATGTTAATCTGGCTATAATTGTTACATTAATGCAATTAGAAGCTAACATCGTTGTTTTTTTTCTTGCAATGTATACCAGATAGAATGGAAGAAACTGTTGTAGTATTATTTTCATGGACACCAGATAGATGGGTGATTTGACTAGTTCTCATTGGCATGTCTTGTTATATGATATCATATGAGCTAAACTCAGAACAACTATTTATAAATCTTCCTAAATTACTGTGGGCACAACAACTTGTAAGAACCCACTACTTGTAGCAGGAAAACTGGCATTCTACACTAATTAATACCAGGGTCAAAGACAGCTGGTCTGACTCTAACTAACAACCAAACTTGAGTTGCTAGTAATTTATAATAGTCAATAAAACTACATAGGCAACTCAGTCAATACAACTATAAAGGCCACTTAGTCAATTCAACTACATAGGCCACTTAGTCAATACAGCTACATAGGCCACTCAGTCAATACAACTACATAGGCCAATTAGTCAATACAACTACATAGGCCACTAAGTCAACACAATTACATAGGTGACTTAGTCAATGCAACTACATAGGCCACTCAGTCAATACAACTACATAGGCCACTTAGTCAATACAACTACATAGGCCAGTCAATACAGTGACATAGGCTCCTTAGTCAATACAACTATATAGGCCACTCAGTCAATACAGCGACATAGGCCACTACGTCAATACTACATAGGCCACTCAGTCAATACAACTACATAGGCCACACAGTCAATATAACTATATAGGCCACTCAGTCAATACAACTACATATGCCACTCAGTCAATACAACTACATAGGCCACTTAGTCAATACAACTACATAGGCCACTCAGTCAATACAGCGACATAGGCCACACAGTCAATACAACTACAAAGGCCACTTAGTCAATACAACTATATAGGCCACTTAGTCAATACAACTACATAGGCCACTCAGTCAATACAGCGACAAATGTCACTCAGTCAAGACAACTACATAGGCCACTCTATCAATACAACAATATAGGCCACTCAGTCAATACAACTACATAGGCCACTTAGTCAATAAAACTACATAGGCCACTCAGTCAATACAACTATATAGGCCACTTAGTCAATACAACTACATAGGCCTCTCAGTCAATACAACTACATAGGCCACACAGTCAATACAACTACATAGGCCACTCAGTCAATACAACTGCATAGGCCACTCAGTCAATACAACTATATAGGCCACTCAGTCAATACAGCGACATAGGCCACTCAGTCAATACAGCGACTTGGGCCACTCAGTCAATACAGCAACAAAGGCCACTCAGTCAATACAACTACATATGCCACTCAGTCAATACAACTACATAGGCCACTCTGTCAATACAAATACATAGGCCACTCAGTCAATACAACTATATAGGCCACTCAGTCAATACAGCGACATAGGCCACTCAGTCAATACAGCGACATACGCCACTCAGTCAATACAGCGACTTAGGCCACTCATTCAATACAACTACATAGGCCACTCTATCAATACAAATACATAAGCCACTCTATCAATACAACTGTCTCTGACTTTTTACTCAGTCAATACCACTAGATAGGCCACACAGTCAATACTACATAGGCCACTCAGTCAATACAACTACATAGGCCACACAGTCAATACAACTATATAGGCCACACAGTCAATACAACTACATAGGCCACTCAGTCAATACAACTACATAGGCCACTTAGTCAATACAACTACATAGGCCACAGTCAATACAACTATATAGGCCACTTAGTCAATACAACTATATAGGCCACTTAGTCAATACAACTACATAGGCCACTTAGTCAATACAACTATATAGGCCACTTAGTCAATACAACTATATAGGCCACTTAGTCAATAAAACTACATAGGCCACACAGTCAATACAACTACATAGGCCACTCAGTCAATACAACTACATAGGCCAGCCACTCAGTCAATACACTTATATTGGCCACTCAGAAACCCAAATCTCGAATGATTTTCCATATGCTCTGTACAGAAAACAAATTATGAAATATACCTGCTTCTTCCTCAGATTTTTCTTCATCCTCCTGTTTTGCTTTTTTACCTTTCTGTTTGTGTTTTTTCTTCATTCTGAAATATAGATATATGTATCATTTATTGTGATTAAAAAATCAATTTATTTACAACTGTATGCAATTGTCTTACCAGTTAGTACAGCATTGGATGCAGAGATCATATTAGTTAATATAACATAGCATTCAGAGTCAATAGCAATTAGTACAGCATTGTAAGCAGAGATCATATTAGTTAATATAACATAGCATTCAGAGTCAATAGAAATTAGTACAGCATTGTTAGCAGAGATCATATTAGTTAATGTAACATAGCATTCAGAGTCAATAGCAATTAGTACAGCATTGTAAGCAGAGATCATATTAGTTAATATAACATAGCATTCAGAGTCAATAGCAATTAGTACAGCATTGTAAGCAGAGATCATATTAGTTAATATAACATAGCTTACAAATTTAAGTCTTATTTGTTTTGAATTAATATGAAAAGATATATTGTGATTGAGAAAAATTAATTTATGCAAAAAGAAAATTTCAAAAAGAATTGCACTTTTTTAAGTTACTGAACTTAACCAATCAATTTCACATCTTTCCCATCAATATTACTGAGGATGCATACAGACACCTACAATCATTCGTGTATACACATTGTAGATTGTTCTTAAATGGTGAAATATCGGGGAATCTGCAATTGGATGAAGCAATCTGGGATTTGGCAAACTGGTACTAAACCAGGACAACAACTCTGTTCGAGCAATTATTTACACTGAATAAATAAACTGTGCACCTTTTTGCTCTTTTCTTTGCTGTCCTTTCCTCTGCTGCCTTCTGATTTTCAGCAAGTTTCTTCTGATATTCCTTGTCAGCATTATCCTGAAATGTCAAAAATATTGTTTATAGTTGACAAAATACATTTAATATTTTGTATAAATTGCAAAAATCTGTGCTCTTGATTTGGGTAAAATGATAAAAATGACAATGCAAATATTGTTGTTCCCTTTATTGTTTCACCATTTATAATCAAACATCAATAAGTACGTGTATATACACAGAAAAACGAACAATAAAGCATTTATATCATTTTTGTGCTTACATTTAAGCTAGATATTTTTAACACCTTTAATTATCCTTTGCTTCTTTTATAATATTATAAATTAAAATTACTACTTTATTTTATTTGCTAGAAGGTTTTTTTGTTTATGTATTTTTCAATTATTTTCAGGATCTTAACAATTGTAACAGGAGGTTTCTCTGTATTATACTAGATATAAAGCCATTCATAATCATCAGAGCTAACCGAGAACATCTATAGTTTACTTGGTTAGCGGGCTAGCTGGTAATACATAAAACCCCCCAGTGGTGACATGATGTTATTTTGTGCTCTACTCTTACATTTGGAGGCCTCTCTGTGTTTTAGTAGGCAGGCTTTATATAGCATGGCCAGCCATGATTGACTGAGCTGAGTACATCTTTAGCTCACTTGGTTAGCAGGATCCAGGGTTTGAATCCTGGTAGTATAAGACACTACTTTTTACTCATGAAAGTTGTTCCAGGACTTATTAAACATTGTGACCTATCTATGTCTTAACTGACTTTTTTTCAATACTGTTACCAGTGTCCTGTTTCTACTAGTTCAGAAATGTTTTTGTAACCTGTTTGTAACAAATATATTTTTGAGTTTTAAACTTCATGTTAAGGTGTATTTCATGTAATTTGCAGAATATCACAGTAACGAATCCTTTATTGGAACATTCCTAATATTAAAATAATTAAAATTTTGGCCAATTAAAGCCTATGAAATTTAGTTTTCGATAAATTGTTAACAGACGATAATTGCACAGAAAAACCTGACAATTTTCAAAAAAGAACCATTTAATATGTGTTTGCAAATATGGTAAAAATAGTTGGAAATAACATATCAATACATGTTTGTTTGGGAGACATACACATTGATCAATGTTAGGTTGGCGTCCATGACAGGTCATTTACATATCAGGGGACCAACAAAGTACAATAGATGATAACAACTGTTTGGAAATCAATCTTCCAATTATTAGGGTTTGAGTAAATGTCAATGACGATTTAGATCATGTTTTTAAGTCTAATGTCATTTAACAATGTATTTGCTTAATTGCAGCAGTTAACCAAGCTGTCATATACTTCAAATTACAATACATTGTAATTGGTGTTGTTACAAGTTTATAACACTTATTAATTTTTTTTATTGAAAAGTATTTTTTTTTAATTAATGTATAAAATTAATGGATAAAAGCTTCTTATTTTTTCCTATGAAATACTTTATCATTACTTTAATTTCATTAAGTTTGGCAAGTCTTCTGATACAATATTTTTATCTACGATGCAGAGTTTATAACGACAAAATATATTTTTCTCCGTAATATTTACAGGGTGGTTAATAGTACGAGGGAGCATATATTCTGCATAGTAGGGTATATACAGATGTATATGTACATGTACTAGTATGTATGTTGTGTATGTACTGATTGTTTTTTTCAACTTTTTGACTTAGAACTTAAACTTTGACTTTTCTTCAATATTGGTGTTGACCTTATATTTCTACCATATGACTTCCAGTCCAACTAGTTGGAAATTAATATAAATAAATAATATATACAGGTCTAAAACAGATAAACATGTATATATACAAATATTTGTCATGAAAATACACCAGCTCACATGTAATGTTTATGCTATACCAGTTATCACTACAAAGATCGACAGTTTTCTGTTACTTATTTCCACCAGTATTTGTATGGAAGAAAGTTCATGTTAGTAACAGATAACTAACCGCTTTCACTTTTACATTGACCCAAAAAACAGGAATTACTAGCAGAGACCAGCCATTCAGCTAAGTGGATATCTATACGATGTGAAATGATTTTTGTTTGTTTGTTTGAATGGTGTTTTAACGCCACTTTCAGCAATTTTTCAGCTATTTCATGGCGTCCAGTTTTTATTGGGGGAGGAAGCCGGAGTAACCGGAGAGAACCCCCGACCTGCGGTAGGAAAACTGGCAATCCTTGTCAATTAAGATTGGAGTCGAGTACACCCTGCCTGCAGTGAGAATCGAACCCGCAATCTCAGTGTTGACAGACCACGTGATCAATAGTAAACGAACTACCTTGACCACTCGGCCACCGAGGCCCCACCGATGTGAAATGAGAGAAAATGCCAACATAGATGGTTTATCAACACTTCCCTTAAAGGAAACTAAATGCAAACCACAGCATAACATACACATGTATATTTTGAGAAGAAGTCGTGAAATGAAATAAACAGACAATTAGTGTGCTACTAGTACCTGTAAGTGCTGGAAATATAAAATGAGAGACAGAGAAAGTTATGCACAACACACTGAAATATAATGATGTTCCAACAGAACTGAAACCATATTTTTGTGTGAAAGATGGAAGAAGAATGTTTATTATGTGGTCTACATGTTATAAGTTTCAGAAAAGCAAAGAACTGATTTATTGAATGAACTGCAAGTAAATCATCCTGGAACTGTTCAAATGACTGGATTAGCCAGAATGCACGTTTGGTGTCCAAATTTGGCCATTGACATTGCAACCACAGTTCATAACGGTACAGCATGTCAGACCACACAGTATTCAAGTTGGAGATTTAATAAAGAAAAGACCTGTTTATCAAATTTGTGACTTCATTCAACAAGACAACGACAAATTGAGTGACAATCCAACGCCAGCTTATGAAGTTCAAAACACTGACAATTACCATAATCTTTTGTTATTGCCTAAATAAACCAAAAACGAGGACACTAATTATAATGAAATAAATTACTATAATCCGCAGCATTGGTGATCCAGATTCCGTAAACCACAGGAAAACTCACTGAGAAAATGTGACTGTAAACTTTATTTTGTAAAGAAATTAGCATTTTGACATGAAGACAGTGAAATCTTTTAATTTCTGTTAATTTATCATGATAGACATCTGGAAAGATTGTAATGTTATATTTTATCACTAATCACTTGGTCATTTTTGTTTGTTATTTTAATCTGATAAATCTATGAAGTGTCAGGTCCAATTAATATTAATAGCTATAATAATGACTCTGTCTTTAATATGTTTACTTGAAACATGTGCATTGATTTTAATGTCTTTCAATGAGAATTAGGGCGTAATTTTCCCCATGTCAATCTTTATATCTACTTGTTTCTGTATACCAAAAATGTGAAATTGTTACATACAAAAATGAAAGCAGGTCGGGGTTCTCTCCGGATACTCCGGCTTCCTCCCCCGATAAAAACTGGACGCCATGAAATAGCTGAAAAATTGCTGAAAGTGGCGTTAAAACACCATTCATACAAACAATACATACAAAAATGTATGTATTGCAGACTGTTGAACAATAAACCAATATGATAGTGTCATTGTTTGCAACATTAAGAACCCAAACCTTTAAATGTAACATCACAGAAAGTGTTCCATTTCAAGTACTAACAAATGAATACATTGTTTGCCTTTTGTCTGACATTTAATTTTTCTATCTTTCCTTTACTTCCTTTACAGTTCTTTCCCTATACATGTACATGTTATTAAGATTACAATTGATATATTTTCTAATTATAAACATTCATACTTTCAGTTGGGGCCTCTGTGGCCAAGTGATTATGGTAATTAGTCATCTACTATTGATCATGTGTCTGTCTGGCAGGTTCAAGTCTCACTACTGGCAGCCTTTGCCAAACTCCAATCTTAAATGACAAGTATTGCCAATTTTTCTACTGAAGGTTGGGGGTTTTCACCTGGTACTATGGCTGTCACCCCATGAATAACTGGATGACACAATAAAGCTGAAAAATTATAATGGTGTCATTATATCCCATTTAAACAAACAAATAGACTTTCAGATTACTGTCATGCTTTGTTATAGACTCTTCAGATATCTCCAAATTTCTGTTTTATCTAATCAGTAAATGTCACATGTATACAGTGAGTAACTTTTTCAATCTTTCTTTTGTCCCAAATACAGCTGCAATATTGCTTACTGGACATTAATCAATCAAGCCTACAGTAATAGGAGAATTCTCTACTTCACTTACTTTGTTAAATTTCTCATCTACATATTTTTGCCTTGCATATTCTCTTCTCCTGACTCCTCTGTAGACATGGAAGTCACCACTACCAGCTCCAGCACTTGATCCTGTCAACAGCCATGGTGTTTTAATGTTTAGCATGTTTAATGAATGGAATAAACTGGTTTATTTTATGAAGAACCGAACAATGTACCAAACAATTACAGTATCCACAATGTCTGCGTGGAATTAACATTGATTAGTATGAGAGACCCTCAAAACAAGCATAATGTATTCTGCAGATAAAATTTTTTGCAAATTAGAAACCCTGAAGAATACCCAAGGAAACGTATGACAGACCCTTAAATAGTCCAGAAATAGGCTTTGTAAAATCAGATACATTTAAATAAAACAGCCAATTCATTTAATAAATTATCTAAATACATTTTCTAATTCTACACTGCTTTATATATACAGCTTCAATATTAAAATTGAATAATAAATCTGCTGTCCATGCTATAGTTTGGCACAGCCAAAATAAAAACTATTTACTCTCCCCATGCTCCCCTGGTCATTTTGTACCAAACCTCCCTAAAGTGTTGTAATTTAGTTTTCAGAACCTACATGTAGCAATATTAAAAAAATATTGTTCAAGTGTATTCATATGTATTGGCTAGGATAAGTAGACAAAATATAAAATTCTTTTTTGGGTTGGTATAGCACACATAATGTTTGGGTCACTGTAATGAATATCAACTATTATATTATATTATATTAATAAATGTTAACATTTTCCCCTATAGTCAAACAATTAAGAAGTGTCGATTTGTTGTCTAAGTTTCCATGTCAGTGATGCTACCAGTTCAACATTTACAGCTGCAATTTTTACTTTATTGCATCAAATAACAGTAAACAATTACGAAAAAATTCCTACTTCTGTCTAAATTTTACTCAGAAACATTCAAATGGCATAAATTTGTCTGATTTCCATGTAGATATAACATAATATATTACTGAGTACAAGCTGGTTTTACAAGATGTACTGATCCTCCATTGAACAATAATAACAAAATATTATTTCATGTGTATACATCATTTTCATCTTTTCAGGTAGTAACATGCTGTCATGTGTTAACATGTTTTCAAGGGTTTACATGTATTTATTTAACTGTTTACCCCAAACATTCCGTATAAACTCCAGAGGATCTCGTGGCTTTCTTTCTTGTGATTTTTCTGGTATGAACACTTCTTTGCCCTAAAATCATCAAAATAAACAAAAATATTGATGATATATGTACTTCTACACCTGAATATAAATGTTCACCTTGAATGTTTCCCTTGTATGTAGGCAACAATTGTTTTATTATACTGAAATTTGTGTATCTATAAACTAAAATTCCGGTTTGAATAATCTCAGTGAATTTTTTAGCGCTCACCACTTTCGTCATTGATGAAATCATTTGAAAATTGACAATAGATTCCTAAATTAATTTCGTCATCTGATTTCCAACAAGTAATAAATATTTTCGTTACAAATTCATTCTTCCAAGTGTAAAATGACATATTTATGACCCCAAAGCCAATTAACAGGAAATTTAAATTATTTCACCTCGATAGTTTTAAACATCAGGTGTCAATCGATGTTTTTACAGGTAATCCGATTAACATGATTTAGTGGTGCTCCTGGTCAATATACGTAAACAAAAGTGTCGTAGATCGTACTGATGTGCACAGACTTCCACCTTTTGATTAAATATGTCATGCAAACAAAAATTGCAAAGATTTCGTGTATTTAACTCATTTTTCGTATGTTTAACTTGTTTCAAATGGATTACGCGCCATTTGTTTACGTCCCAGATACGTCTAATTACTGATGGTTATATTACCACTTAGAAAACAAAGAGTACAAAGGCCTCTTAATGAAAACTTGTAACAGATTGATAAACAAATGCTTTTTAAATAAGTTTTAAAATTAAAATTCTTTGAAAATTTATAAACATTTTGTTATAATCATTTTTTTAAACAAATGTATACACTGCAATTGAAAGAATATAGTTGTTTATACTGCACAATTATGTTTCAACAGTACAATGAATGCATGCTTCTGAGCAGATGCTTATACGGCACATCTGTTAAAGTGACTAAAGCTCTCAAAATCCAAAAAAAATCCCTGTAATCTTAACTGTTTCAAGACAAATCTCCAGCAAGACACGAGACAATAGATTGTGGAATGGTAGAACATTCTATTGTCCCACCCTTAACTGGAAGTTGTATGCTTTTATAGAATATTTTTGTAACGGTCGCCAGGTGCTGAAGTGTCTAGAAATTCTAGACTAGAATTCGTTTATTCTATGCTACCATATATGGCATATATTATTTTAATGTTGAACAAGTGTGGACTGTGAGCACACTCACAAAGCGATAACCCCCGCTTCACTTTCAAGTCAAATTATCTCCCCTTAATGATATCCTAGGTCAATAAAAATCCTTAATGCATATCTACATATGATGTTCTTCCTTTATGCTAAGTTTCATTAAATTCCGTCAAGCAGTTTAGGAGGAGTTGCGCTTACAAGGGATGTGGACAGACGGCCAGACAGACAGGCAGACACTGAGACAGACAGGGTGATTCCTATATACCCCCCCCCCCCCCAAAAAAAAAAAAGTTTGCGGGGGGTATAATTAAAGTTTATTAATTTTCTAGCACAGGCCGATGATGAAGAATGTTTGAAAGGTTTATGCAAAATCACAAAAAGGCTAGTAGTTTCGGTCTATGTACAAAACATTTACTTCTCTCTTCTGAGTTATGGTCTATTTAATATATTATTAATATTAGTGCGACCCGTGGCGGTCTCAGTCGGTTGCAAAATTATTAAACTTACAGGGTTCCGCATCAATTTTTCAAGTTTCATCTTTTGTAATTCCGCTGGCGTTTTTGGAACAATGACACATTTTTCACTTTTCGATTTTTCCATTCCCAAATCGTTTGACTTTTCACCGGAAATAAGTTTATCAAATTATAAATTCGGGACCAAATGACTGTTACAACAGAGTATCTTATGTCATAGATATGCGCAACATTTATACATACATTATATTTTTCACTTTTGTGGAAAACCAACGTAAAATCAAGTTTCTTAAAGACGAAAAAAGTTCTCTCTTTGTATGTTTTGGTAGAATAATGATCTTGAAGGTATAGAGAAAATTGTAATCTACAATTTTATTTTGAATTTTTACTTGGCCCTTTATGCCAAGTGTAAACATGGGAAGCAACTGCCAACCGTGGAAAATCCGTGGAGTCAGCACTGGTGAGATACTTTTGAACCGTCTCAAATTTCGTGTAGTCAAGCTCTCTCATCGGATTTCTGTTGTTATTTTTTCTATGTGATAATCTCTTTTTATGTGCTGAGAGAGTTTTCGGCAGGAGACGATGTTTTTTTCTGTTTTGACATTAGATTAATTGTGTTTTCTTCACCGCCGGGCTGAAAGTCTTTGATATCGCTATGACAAGGTTTTTATCTTTCTATTCAGCTTTCATTTATGTGAGGTCTTTTTTGGTCTAATTGCGTGATATTGCCACGAGTCTTGTTCTGGTTCATTTATGTATTGATGGTAGCTTTATAAGTAATTTAAATATTTGTGTTGTACGTGGAGGTGACATCAGACAATAATAAAACTTATGACTCTCTGTGTTGTGGAGGTGACATCAGACATTGATAAAACTTAGGACTGTCTGTGTTGTGGAGGTGACATCAGACATTGATAAAACTTAGGACTGTCTGTGTTGTGGAGGTGACATCAGACATTGATAAAACTTAGGACTGTCTGTGTTGTGGAGGTGACATCAGACATTGATAAAACTTAAGACTGTCTGTGTTGTGGAGGTGACATCAGACATTGATAAAACTTAGGACTGTCTGTGTTGTGGAGGTGACATCAGACATTGATAAAACTTAGGACTGTCTGTGTTGTGGGGGTGACATCAGACATTGATAAAACTTAGGACTGTCTGTGTTGTGGAGGTGACATCAGACAATGATAAAACTTAGGACTGTCTGTGTTGTGGAGGTGACATCAGACATTTATAAAACTTTAGGACTGTCTGATTTGATGAGGTGACATCAGACAATGATAAAACTTCAGGACTGTCTGTTTTGTTAAGGTGACATCAGACAATGATAAAACATCAGGACTGTCTTCCGTTTTGTGGAGGTGTCATCAGACATTGATAAAAGACAAAAGACACCAATAAAAATAGAAAAATATGAACACTTTTTTTTAAATTATCGGTACGGCATGCCGTACCTGCAAAAGTTATTGGTACGGTGGAAGCCGTACCTGCCATACCGGTGCTTGTGTAGGTGTGTATTCTCTGTAACCTCTGCTCCTGCGACAGAGTCTTACAGCAGATGGAACAGGTAGTTAACCACCTATATTAGTTAGTTGGTGGATTTTCCGGTGGTTGCAGAGAGAAGCACGGTGACCAAATACTTAGTGCACTGGCTGCAATCGTAGGTCTGAAACACAAAACTTGCTTGGACAAAATATTGAAGGTAGATCTTTAACACGCATGTACATCTGCATCTTACAAACAGAGCACCAACAATATATTGGAGAGCTCGACCTAGGAAACATCTAAACAGCAAGGTGAACGGCATAAGACCGTGTACAAAGTAAGCATTTGTTATAATGGCATGTTAAGCACTTAATTTTACAGTGTGGCTAAATAAAATGGTTCATTACATGGACATATCTCTTTAAAAGCACATTATTGAAAATGTACGGATTTACTTGTTTCCCATTGAAACGGAAATTTACAGGAGGCGTAGCTAGCCCTAATTATCGATCGAGTGCACACACAAAATAGAGACTGAGGATTGAGGTCGCCCAATGACCTCCCACCTCGCGTAGTGATGTGATTGTACAGCGGTGGTCTGAGGCCGCTCAAGCCCTCAGAAGCTTCGAGGGAAAATTGTGCAAAATCCTGCGTTCTAGATATTCTTTTTTGAATAAATTCTAGAAATTTCCTGCTACTTTTAACGCGCCTTAAAATAAGGGATTTTTACCTCCTGAATTCTTTATAAAAAAATTTTTTTAAATGCAAGGGGGGTAGATGAAAGAGTTATCACAGTGTTACTTCATGTTAAAATGTTATTTTGTAATTGTACTTGTATGTGTGTCTTTATGTATTCTTGAGAAACGCTAGTATTACAGTTATAAACCTGGGTACTAAGGAAAACGTAACTTAGTATTTCTTGTGTATCCCTGGGGTCGATTTCACAAAAAGTCGTAAGTGTAAAAATCTATCGTAAGTGCTGACGTCACAATGAATTTCCTTTTGATCTTCCAACACTTACGATTTATTTTAAACTTACGAGTTTTTGTGAAAAGAGCCCCTGGTTGTTTATGAAAAATATTTTGGTATTTTAGTATAACATGTTTAAATTTGGGATATTAAGACGAATCGTTAAGTACCACGTGTGTTAACTTGGGTACTCAGGGTAAACATTTAGTATTACAATTTGCAACATACCGTATTTAAGAATATGTTTCATTCTGTGACAACATATTTTGGTTCTGTGTATCGCTGACAAACGGTTTGCACTGTACAGTTTACGATTCTTGTTTCTCTGTATAACTCAACACATGCAGTTAACGATCAGTCATTTTGGCTTCTCTGTTCAGTTTAAACACAGTGGTAACGATCCGTTATATTTCTATCCTTAAATGTCAACGATATAGTGATCTCAGCATGGCCTGTGTTTAACGGAATCCCACTTGTCTGTTTTCTTGTGACATTCATCCATGTATGTAATGATGACACCATTTTATTTAAGATAACTTTTTGATGTTTATTATACTACAGTATGTTCATCTTTGTGCGACGTTGGTTGAAACTGTTTACAATATTAATGCTGTCCTTGTCATTTCATATGCGAAAATATGACCCAATATATGAAGGCATAATGCAGCACCCAAAGACAAATTTTCGACGGTAAGTGTCCATTAGGCCCCGCCTACATACATATACGGTAAGCAGTATGCCGTGTCATTTGCATATGCACAATACTGCCTCTCTGTTTGTTCTTTGTTAAATGACAGAATAATAAAACTGCAGTTATAATGGAACATAAATATTAATAATGTATGATATTGTGTTCAACTTTGTTTCTGTTTTTCTTGCAGAGGTAACATTAATTATAACTTTCTAACGGAACATTTAATAGATTTGAATTGTGCTATTGTCTTTTAGTGGATACCAACACATATTCCTTTTTGAATTAACGTGTTATCGTTGGTGATGTTTTCTTACTGCAGAATGTTATTCAAACTGTTAAGGTCACAATAATAGCAACATGTACAGACCTATTCTGATCAAAATCTTTTTGCCTTATAATATATAATTTGGACGAACATCAGTTATTATTGACGGGGCCTCGGTGGCCGTGTGGTTAAGGTAGTTCGTCTACTATTGAACACGTGGTCTGTCTCAACACTGAGGTTGCGGGTTCGAGTCTCACTGCGGGCAGGGTGTACTCGACTCCAATCTTAATTGACAAGGATTGCCAGTTTAACTACCGAAAGTCGGGGGTTCTCTCCGGGTACTCCGGCTTCCTCCCCCAATAAAAACTAGACGTCACGTCAAACATCATTGAAACAAACAAACAAAGTAATCATTGACAATTGGTGACATTTTTCAAGGATTTATTGATGCAAATATATACAGATTATAACTAAAGTTTACAGTGTATACACATTATTATACATATAAATGATTTTATACTATTTATGTCCGTATTTATTTATATATAGTACAGATGAAAAAAAGAATTGATGCAAGTATTTTCTAGTAGTTTTCCATGCAACATAACGGTAGCGTGTCTCCTCATATTTAGTTGACTGGTATTTCTCTTTTGCATTTCCCACATACTGTAAACACACAAGTTTATTATAATTAATAACTTTTTTTTAAAGTGCATATATGTGTAATTCATAAAATTTGTATGATCTCGAATCAAGAAACTTGCAACTTAACACCTGACATCATACTACGATAAAATGCCTGTGACTTTCCTTGTTACAGCAAATATTGTCCTTTAAAAGAAAGGAATCTACTAGGCTACTAACACTGGAGGTGTGAGTTCGAGCACAACTTCTTCCAAGGTTTGTCCAAAAACAAGTATAAATTAAACATAGACTATAACATGAATAAGCATAGAACTTTATTAATCTTCTTCACTATCAAATTTACATGATTTTGTTGTCATGGATAATAAAGACTATTTGGTTTCTTTAGAAAAACATTAACAATTGTTGTATTGTTCTGTCCACTTGTAATGTTTCAGCAGCAGTTCATGATGTGTCGTCTACAGACATAAAATCATACATTAATTTAAAAAATTCAATTTTTCACTCTGCCATTGGTGTGCGAATTTATTTGAGATTGAAGCCACCCCAATGTCTACATATGCATGCAAGATAATAAGAATAAAGAAAATTAATAATAGATGTTCTTAATATATAGAAACGATTAATAGCATTCCAATATGTTTATGAAGAGCTTACATTACGTTATTATTATTTGTTGGACCTTTTTGTTTCGTCGAGAACCTTTTTAAGTAAAGACAATAATTCTTCCTGGTTGATCGTATCTTTCAGCTGCCTAACATCATCCCCCGCATCATATCTCTTGTCCGCCATATCTAAACTCTTCATCTGATGGTCATAATTTCCAACCAACATGTTACCCATGTCATCCAACAAATTTTCATGATTCTTTTTTTCTAAGACTTGTGTATTGTAGTCAACTAGCGTCTCATATGCGTTGTAGAAAGTCCTCTTATTCGTCTTGTCAGCTAAAATTCGGTTAAAAAAATAAGGAGACGAAATCAGATCTACAAAACTTCAATTATGTACTCTGCCGTTAGTGGGCGAATTTATTTGAGATGGAAGCGACTCCAATGTCTACAAATGCAAGCAAGATAATATTTCTATTTTTAAAAGATAAAAACATTGTGCTTCTGTATAGTGTAATTTCTTAATCATGAAAACGAAGTTTACAATAGGGTTGGCTCTACACTTGTCGCTACCCTTTTCCACTTAAGATGTGTCAATTTTGTTTATTTGGGATAGAAAACAATGATGGTTCGTCAAAAAATTACACGAATAAGCTATCAAACTTTGCTTTATTCCCCCCTCAAAAAAAATGCTGGCCGATAACACCCCCACTGCTCGTTTGTTGAGGATTCGATACTCATATCCAGAAACAAATATCCCTTCTGATCCTATAATGACTAGTTCCCATGGGATCCTACAGTAAATATGTCTATTCAGATATATAATGTATGGCTCAAGGGATCCTATATTGACTATCACTTGGTATTCTAAAGTTGTCTTTGTACAATGGGATCCTGCATTCATTATGTCACATGGATCCTCTGTTGATCTACATTTAATGTGTACTATGTGATACAAATGTCCCAGGATATCCTTTTGAAAAATTTTCGACATTTCGTTTGTTTTTGTATGCTTTAAATTTACAATATGCACTACGTTAATACAAACATAGACACGCCCTAGATGCCAAGGAATTTGCTATGTTCTCCAAAGCTCCATAATCCTCCACCATAAAAGCGTGTTTTGATGTTGGATCTGAGGCAATCGCATTCAGTTCTTTTTTATCCCTATATATTTGTTCGCCTACTCCTTAAATCAGAAAATAAAAAGTCATCAGTTTCCAACTTTATAATTTAATATGGCAGACGCGTGGTGCGTCTAAACAAGCTCATCACTTTCACAATTTATCGGAAAGCCAAATAATTAAAATGTTGAAAAGCTCTAAAAACAAAAAATCAGATCCAGCTATCTTGGTAATAATTCCTTTTATATTTCAAGAAATACCACAGGTACTCGTGGAAATGACCCCCCTTTTTTATTCTCATGTCAGAAACCTTTTAGTGTACACATATTTTATTCCATCCTCACAAGTCAGGATTTCTGTGTCCACATGTTTCGTGGACACATGTGGACACAGAAACACTGACTTGTGAGGATGATTTCATTCGTGTTACTGAACATAGTTAATATATCGTATACAATGTTAGGATCCGGAAACAAGTCACATACTTATATTAATCCGTTTCCCGTAGATGCTATAGTTACATTAATAAATTGTCTTTATTAATGCAAGTTTATACCCCGAAGGGTTGAAAGCATACAAACAAATATAAATACAAATGGTCACAAAAAATATAAACAGCATGTAAATTATATAAAGAATACAACAATACCATCAAAATTACTGTCAGTGGTGAATCATGCAATTGAAGTTTCCATTTTTCTTAGTATAAGTGACTTTTTAATAAATGGAGCAACGTATTGCAAATGATCCGATAGTGACAATATTTCAAAAAGTTTATTATTTTCGTTTGATTCATTATCTATTTGAAAAGTATAATTATTTTGTTTCTGAAATTCTTCTGGTATGGAGTCGTATACAATGTTAGGATCCGGAAACAAGTCACATACTTATATTAATCCGTTTCCCGTAGATGCTATAGTTACATTAATAAATTGTCTTTATTGATGCAAGTTTATACCCCGAAGGGTTGAAAGCATACAAACAAATATAAATACAAATGGTCACAAAAAATATAAACATCATGTAAATTATATAAAGAATACAACAATACCATCAAAATTACTGTCAGTGGTGAATCATGCAATTGAAGTTCCCATTTTTCTTAGTATAAGTGACTTTTTAATAAATGGAGCAACGTATTGCAAATGATCCGATAGTGACAATATTTCAAAAAGTTTATTATTTTCGTTTGATTCATTATCTATTTGAAAAGTATAATTATTTTGTTTCTGAAATTCTTCTGGTATGGAGTTGTATTTTGTACATCTAAATAAAAAGTGTTTTTCGTCTTCTAATTCATTTAAATTACAGTGTTGACAGATTCTGTTTTCTCTTTTTATTTTTTTATATCTTCCTCTCTCAATTTCTAAAATATGGTCACTTATTCGCATTTTGCAAATATTTTTCCTATTTTCAAAATTAGATTTTTTTATAAAACTGTCTATTTCATATTTAGTTTTAATTTTACTGTATAAAAAATTTTTGCTGTTATCTGTACAGATTTTTTAATTTATTGAAGAAAGTATTTTCATATTTGTGTTTTAATTTTTGTTTAATATTATTAAGTTTGGGTTTATCTTTTATATAGTTTATGTTTTTTAACTGTTAATAATACTCAAAGGATCAAAACTATTTACAACATAAGCAAATAAAGTTGCATATTTTATAACAGTAAAAAAATAAATTGTGGATACAGGGAAACACAGGAAAACAATGATGAATTTTTATTTCAGAGATGAGGTTTTAATCAAATCGCTTTGTTCTAAGTATATATTCTTGACCGGTTGAGAGGTCAGGTGAGCCATATAATAGTGTCTGAACATGTAAATTGTTGACGATGTTGCTAAGATGATGTTTGCGTTGTTGAATGAAAAGTGGGCAGTGTAATAGGTAGTGGATTGTTGTCTCAACTTCTCCACAATAACAAAGCGGCGAATCAACTATATTTGTAACGAACAAGTCCCGTTTTGGGGAGCTACACTCCATTCGTAATCTAGAATGAAGTATTTGTGCTATTCTATTCCCGACAAAATAATATTGTGGTTTTTTTTTGGGCCTTCCTCTGCGCAGTCTTGAAGGATGAAACTGACGCACTTAGCTTCGTGCATTCATGTATCAAATTCCAAGACCGTACAGTTGAAAGTACAAAATAGTTTGAATAGAAATGGAATGGTGGATCTATTCCTAGTTTTTTGGCTGTGGATATCACTTAGTGAGTCCGGTTTTAGGTCAAAAAAATTTTCATTTTATAAAAGTAAGTCAGTCTATGAGATTCTCTTCGCTCACTGAGTTCCAACCAGCCTGTCTCAAAATACAGTTTTTCAAGGGAAACTAATCTGGTTGCTCTGGTTACTATGGTGGCTGCTCTTTCCACCTTGTCTATAAGATTTTTTACATTAGAATCCCATATAACATCCGCATATTCGTATATAGGTTAGACAAATAATTTCCAATGTTCTTCGATCGAAGATAAATTTAAATTTTCGTAAGACATTTAGACGTCTATATGCCTTTTCTATTATGAATTCAATGTGTTTAATCCATGTACCATCATTTGAGATATATACTCCAAGATGTGTGTGACTGGATACTTCACTCAAAGTACGTTATTCATATAAAGGTTCGGATGGTCTGGTTTGTGAAGTCTCCTTGTTATAGTCACTGTCTCTTTTTTGTGAGGGTTGAAGCTGACTAACCAATTAGAAGACCATATATGTATTTTTTTAATATCACTATTCAAAACATTCGCTTCCACACTCGGACTACCTACAGTTAAGTAAAGACAGGTGTCGTCAGCAAATAATTTGATAGTAGACTGAATATCAGTTACAATATCGTTAATGAAGGTGATAAAAAGAAGAGGCCCCAGGATAGACCCTTGAGGAACACCAGCTTTTATAATACCCCAATCAGATGACGAACTATTCATTACTACCCTTTGTTTCCTTCCCGATAAATAACTTTCTACCCATTTTAATAAAGTGCCTTTGATACCCTATGCCTCTAGTTTACATAACAATCCCCGATGCCAAACTCTATCAAATGCTTTACTGATATCACAAAATACAACCCTTACTTCTTTCCCATCATCTAATGCTTTTCCAAAGTCGTTCGCGATTTTTAGAAGTTGATTTATAGCAGAATGCCCTGGAGTAAAACCAGACTGATTTGGTGTGATCGTTTGGTTAATACGTAGATAATTGTGGATATGTTTGTAAATACATCTTTCCATGACTTTACCAATTACACGGATCAGCGAAATAGGTCTATAATTTCTATAGTCACTCGGCTAGTCTTTTTTGAAAACGGGTGTTACATTGGAATTTTTCCATGTAGTTGGATATATGCCAACTGTTAATGACAAATTAAACAGTTTACACAAAGGATACAAAAATTAGTACAGTAGAGGCTTCTTTAGGGAGAAACCTTTAAAGGCCTGATATTGTAATCTGGTCTTTATTCTATTAATTTCTATCAGATATATATGTTTCCACAAGAATACCAAGTTTTTGACAATGTATCGCTAGACTGATATATTTAATAGGAAATATATCAATCGAGCGGCACATTGTCAGAAACTTGGTATTTTTGTAAAAACTTATATTTTCCGTTCTGAAGGCCATCAAGGGATTTCATACAAGAGCAATAAAAATGGGTCCTGTCCACGGGTACCTGTGATAAATACACAAAGTGACGTCTAACTGCACACCCGTTACGCTTCTTAAACAAATTCGGAAGGAACCAATATGACAACTAATTTAAATAAAAATTGTCATTATTCAATATAAATAAAATAATAATTAATAAATAAAATAAATACTGATACCGAGAAGTAGATGTCGTCTGCCTAGCAAAAGGCGAATTTACTTTCGACGAAGATCTTAACAAACAGTCAGTATTAACTTTTATACAACTGTTGTATAGTGAGAAAGTACTCGGGGCACCATTTCCAATTGCTTTGACCAATATATATAGGACAATCGATTGCACAGACTAAATATACTAAATATGAACAAGAGTGCCGCAGAACGCAAAAGATTAAACAAGTGCGCGGAACTTATTCTGAGCATGAGTTTGATCTTTAGTAATGATGATCATATTTTCAATATTCATTCTGTGTAATTGATTATCCTGCTTATTACATGACGAATATTTAATATGTATTCGGAAAATTAGAGGATTTTGAATGTTCTTATGCGTAAATGTTTGCTAACGGAGTCATACAGAAATACAATGTAACGTTACTTCGCGGAAGAACTTAATTTATTTTACAAGCGATTTACCATAATTTATTTCACTAGGAAATCTCGGCATTTCATAGCTATCAATGTAATAATTGCCAGTACTGGCTTGTATATGAAAGATGAATCCTAAATACATTTTTAAATTCTCTTAACAGCGTCAAAAAAAAAAATTATAGCGAGCACAGCTCGCAGCGGGCAGCGAAGCTGCCCGCGAAGAGCGGTGAGCTCTACGGCAATTACGTGTCATGTGATCAAAATCTGCTTAATGCTGATATTGATTTTTTTTCGTCCGGAAGTTGATATCGTCAAAAAACTGGAACAAAGTGAATGAAGAAAAGTACTAAAAATAATTTTAAGAAGGACTTGAAAATAAAGTTGACTACATCGATAAAAATTAAATGTTATATTTAAATTTAACAACAAACATTTCATACTATTTTTTTTTGCCATCTCTAAATCATCTTTAAAAACTGACAATCAAATTACACTTCATGTGACGTCACAGTTACACAAGAAAGACGTCACGTGACCACTGGAATTTAGAGGCACTTTTAGGGTGATAGGAAGTAACGTCAATTATGAAATGCACATTATATTTTATATTGTCTGTGCTCGCATTTTGGCAATGCCTACTCCATATTAGGTTCTTACACACGTTTTGGGGAAACACCGGGTGATCTTATACGAGTGTTAAAAAAATTTTCGCGAGTGGAGCGCAGCTGAAAAGACATAAAAAAATTATATCACGACACGAGTACCAATTTTCTCCCTAAACCAACACATCGCGATAAGACTCTCCATTTTTTAAGACTTCATTGTCTAGGATAAACAATCATAATGCCTGAAACAAAAAAGTAAAACAGCGCACGTTGTTTTGTTACCATAACACCGTCCTTGTTTCATGCGTTTTGATTGGATAACGCAACGAGTACAGATGAGTGCGCGTGAGCTCATCTGTACCGGGTCATCTGAATCAGAAATCGGTAATTAACGGAAGAAAACATTAAACTTGTACACATTGTTATATATATCATATATATGTGTTTACCTATAGAAAACATAATTATTCCTTTGTTTTTGGCTTCCTTAGCTCTGTCTAAAGTTTTTTGCTGCTCTCGGGAAATACCATCTGTAATTACAACACCAATCTTGGGTGCAGAAGCACGTGCGCCTGCTTTAGGTGTGAAACCTTTCGTCAGCATCTCCTCTAATGCTTTATCAGTATAGGTGTCCCCTGTGGTATACGTCACCGCATCTATAGCTTTCATGATCTCGTCCTTCGCTCTGCATAAAAACAAGCTCCAATAATTACATTCCTTCTAGTGAGAATACAAATGAATGTACTGCTTCCTTCACTACAACAACAGTATACACAAAACGTGGTTTAAATCAACAAAAAGTGCATTGTGCACATTTTTTATTTATCTTAAATTAATATTAATTATCTGCTTATTGAATGTAAATATAAGAATTGAAGAGTAGTTTTATAAGAGTTGTTGGTGCTGTGCAAATGATTCGGCCACGCTTTGACAAACTTATAAACACTACAAAATCTGGCATTCGATTCCTAATTCAAATAAAATACATGTATCATCAAAGATACCAAGGTTAAAAGAATTTAATACGCCAGACGCGCGTTTCCTCTATAATAATTTAAATAACGAATCTAAACTTTACTTATTTAGTAAACTGAAAACAGACATAAAAATTGAAGACTATTTAGTAAATGAGAATAGTTTTATATATAGACAAATGATAACAAAACTAAGGGTGAGTGACCATACCTTACATATAGAACAAGGGAGATATCATAATATTCCCAGATGTCAACGAATATGCTCTAAATGCCAAATTCTTGAAGATGAAAAACATTTTCTTTTACATTGTCAAATTAACACTCTACCAAGAGATATTTTCTTTTCAAAAATTTCAAATATAGACGATATCTTTGCAAATTTAAATGCAGATGAAAAAGTAAAATATATCCTTTGTCCAAAATCAGAACATTTAACTTATGTTAAGGACTTTTTAAAGCAATCATTTGAAATGCGAAAATAGGGTCCACATCGGTTAAAATGTACTACATTTGCAGTTATATTAGAAATAATAACTGATGTACTTCGAGTATGTTTGTATTTGTATGCTAATGTTTTTGTTTATAATGTTATTATGTTGCTTTGACCCATATGGGTGTAATTTGCAATAAGGAATTTAGAATTTAGAATGTAATCAAAATTCATCAGTGGCGCTCAAACCCAAACAATATTTAAAATCCAAATGATTAAGATGTAGAACTTCAAACATGAATGTGTAATAATTGACATGCTTCAACTCTACCGGAGTCACGGTTTTAACAAGAAGTCGAACAGTTGTTAGTACGTAAACTTAAAACTGTTAAATTCTAATCAATTAAGGTGAACGTTGCATTATGATATCAGTGCAGCATAATTAATTTGTATATAAATCACATTGTACAGCCATTACCTATAGAATACAATGGACCAATGGCCTTTCTATGTTATTGTCCATATGGGGTACCCCTTTTCGATTATTATTTCGTTGAAAGACAAAGTTAATTTAATGTTAAATTAAGAGATATTATTAATGTTAAAGAATAGGGGGTTTATTTGGTGTTATTAAAAATATAGGTTCGCATTGCTTTTCTGGCTGAAAAATGAAGGTCAAAAAGGGGGAGTCTCATTTTTTTCAAATTTCCTCGAGGTGCCCTTACGTATTCGAAATTTGATTTCTTCCTCCTCAATGTGTATAAAACTCCTTTTTTGTGTATTTTCATACCAAAGATTGCATTTCTTTCCAAACTATATTTACTTTAACAATCATTATTGACCAATCGCGTTTAACCTGACAGTTTTTTCACGCTTTACTTTGTGCTCATAAAATGGCCGCGCCCATACCGTTATGCAATAGTACATTGATACCTGTATGTATTTAAGGAGAACTCCGTTTTAGCAACATTGGAGTATGTAATTAGTCCGATCTGTATATTGTTAGGCCCAATCATGAAAGTTCCAACAACACTCTTTATAAAGTCCTTTAATTGGTCAAATGCCTGGTAACCAATACTGGTCGATAGATCCGCAATAAAAATGATGTCTGCTATCTTGTTTTCACAAACTGATCAAATACAAAAATTGCATAGTTATAGCAATTTGAATTAAAATTTGCTTAAATAAAATACAAAATCAATGCTAAGAAGAATGCATCATTGTGTACTAAACTTACAGCTACAGACAGAGAGAATCTACGTTTCACAATGAACACAGATAGGAAAAAAGTTTACCAAGCAAACGAATGTGAAAAAAGATACATCTTTATATTGTCTACCATTTCATAGATATATAATAATCTTAAAAATAAACCTACCTTTTTCTGCAGGTCTATCAGCTGAAAGGAAAAAAATGATATTCTTATATACATACAGACGAAAACAGAATTGGAATATGATGCCCATTACACCGAAAACAATAAGTGAATAAATTTTACATTTGTGACGTCGGCATTTCAAAATGATATTATATATTCAAACAATTTAAATAGTACTAGTTTAATGTTTATGACGTTAAATTGGCGCATATGTGAGAAGGCATGTGAGACACAAAAAATGGCGATACAGCTGAATTAAGACAGAGAAGACACGAAATCTGAAAAATACAAATAAACTAAGACACGCAGTGCAGACACGAAAACTGAAGATATACTTCTGAACTATAACTAGCAGGGTAGACAAGAATCTCTAGGAACTCAGTTGAACCGACAGACAGGGGAGACACGAAAACTGGAGATATATAGCTAAACTAAGACAGACAGGGATACACGAAAACTGGAGATATATAGCTAAACTAAGACAGACAGGGGAGACACGAAAACTGGAGATATATAGCTAAACTAAGACAGACAGGGGATACACGAAAACTGGAGATATATAGCTAAATTAAGACAGACAGGGGAGACACGAAAACTGGAGATATATAGCTAAACTAAGACAGGGGATACACGAAAACTGGAGATATATAGCTAAACTAAGACAAACAGGGGAGACACGAAAACTGGAGATATATAGCTAAACTAAGACAAACAGGGGAGACACGAAAACTGGAGATATATAGCTAAACTAAGACAAACAGGGGAGACACGAAAACTGGAGATATATAGCTAAACTAAGACAGACAGGGGAGACACGAAAACTGGAGATATATAGCTAAACTAAGACAGACAGGGATACACGAAAACTGGAGATATATAGCTAAACTAAGACAGACAGGGGAGACACGAAAACTGGAGATATATAGCTAAACTAAGACAGACAGGGGAGACACGAAAACTGGAGATATATAGCTAAACTAAGACAGACAGGGCGACACGAAAACTGGAGATATATAGCTAAACTAAGACACACAGGGCGACACGAAAACTGGAGATATATAGCTAAACTAAGACAGACAGGGAGACACGAAAACTGGAGATATATAGCTAAACTAAGACAGTTATGGGACACCGAAAACTGGAGATATATAGGTAAACTAAGACAAACAGGGGAGCACAAAAGCTGAAGAAATATAGATAAACTAAGGCAGAGGAAGCACGAAACCTGGAGAGATATATAGCTAAACTAAGACAGTCAGGGGAGACACGAAAACTGGAGATATATAGCTAAACTAAAACAAACAGATGAGGCACAAAAATGGTGATAAATAAGTAAACTAAGACAGGCATAGGAGGCACGAAAACTGGAGATACATATAGCTAAACTAAGACAGACATGTGAGACGTAAATCAGGAGACATTCGATTAAGACAAGATAGATAATTTGTATCAAACGACCTACGAATCGAAAAAGCCGTACTAACTTTTAATCTACATTAACTTGTATTGGTATAGAATTCCTGTTTGGTAAGCCATGACACTGAATTTGATATAGAAAGTCACAGAGTTACTTTTATAATGACCCAAGGTTCCTTAAACATGTTTTAACGTTTTGCAAGTTTGATGATAAGCCAAAGAACATGTAAATCATTTGGATTTGAAATACTTTTGGGGTTGAGCGCCAATTAAAAAAACACGTAATATATTTTGAAGACATTTTATTCACACTTACCCTGACATAAAACAGTTACCAGTTTACTTCTAAGCACATATAATGCGTCCTGATTTTCTACTTCAAACAGGTTTAAAGATGCGGGATCTGATACGAGAGTCTGTAACTCTTTCATACTTCGTCGTGGGCCAACACCTTAAGAAACGATAAAGTTAATAAAATTAATATATCTACACAGTTCTTACATTTTTCTCAACCAAAGCGGTTGAGTACATCAGAAAATACTCGGACGTTATCATAATCAAAAGCACAAGAACAAAATAGCAAACAGTGAACGAGAACACAACAAACATGAAACAAGTAAATTACGAAAAGCTGTGAAAAAAAGTGTAAATATCAGAGGACAATATTCCTGCTAAATTGGCGACACCAGTCAACAAAGCGATGTTTAAGTTGTTGATGTTTGTGTCTGATAATTGAATGTCTGGTTGTGCAAAAATAGAATTAAAAAAACGAAACCAAAATAACGAAACCTTAACTAAGGTATCAACGTATGTTTCGTTAAGTATTTTCAACATATCATGAATAATGGCCGAAGTTATGCTCAAAGTAAATTATCCACTTAATTATTATGGTGGACAGATCACGTAATGCAATCGTTTTGTATTTTTATTCTCTAATCGATAATGGTGCCGGAAAAGCTTACCATTCCGGATAACCTGGTTTCATTCTGGTGTTTTGTAGGAGTTTCGTTATTTTTTTAAACTTTGTTCATTGTTTTGTTTGCATTTCTGAGCACGCCATGTATATAAATGGGCTCAAAAATAGATATAGAAAGAAAATTTAGAATGTGTTTAGAAGTTGCACATACTGTACATTGGGTATTCACAAAAATGACTAACAATCTGAGAATTTGTAAATTGTAAACAATAGTAAACTTTTTTGACAAAAGTATATTACAGTTTTGAATATGTAGGCGAAAATATAAAGGGCGATTTAGGTTTTACAAAATATGCATGGTTTTTGGTTCGAGTTACTCGCTCGCTCTCTTTTTTGTTGGTTTCTGTGTTGTGTGATAGTCTAAATCCGGATTTGGAATTGGGTCTTGGCTTTCGGCTCTTGTTGGTCGGTCAGTTTCCGTGTTATTTTATTTTTTTTGATAGACGGGCGGAAAATACACATTAGATTTTGGTCACGAGGTTATATAAGTGAGCATTGCTTATATTTGTCCAAGATATAGATGGAAAGGGTTAGAACACTGACATGCCAACTCACCTATACCAATAACAATAAAATCTGTACTTGCTCGCAAAAGAGCTATCTTCTTTTTGGTTTCAGCTGGATCAGTCGATTCGCCGTCAGTAATTAAACATAATATATGAGGTACATTATTCCGTAATCCATTTGCACGGGTCATAACCTCCAGAACTTTGTCGATCGCCTTATCCAAGAAAGTATCTCCCCTCATCCATTTTATTTTCGTTACGGCTGAGGCTACTTCTGCCTTTGTTCCGTATTTGTTTAGATTAAACTCTACTTGTGGTGTTGTGGCAAATTGTACCACTCCAATCTGTGTCTGGGTGGGACCTATGGCCATACCATCTATCACAGAAATCACAAAGTCCAGTTCCTTCTGGAATGTTGCATCGTTCTGAATACTAGTAGAACCATCAAGTAAGAACATTATATCTGCCCTGGACTCCTTACATTCTGTAACGATACATGTTATTACCTTTTGAAAATCGATAATTCTATCTCGTTTATCTTAAACTTTATATTAAAAGTTCGTACATTTTTCTTTTCTTTTACTTTACTTGAAATGATGAAAACGTCAATACATTTGAAACTTACTACAATCATCTTTTATAATATTAGCTATGCTTTTTTCAATCCATGTTTTACTGAATAGGAGTAGTCTACAATCGATGCTTTTGGCTCAGTAACAGGAGTCTACCATCGATGTTTTTAAAAGAGAAACATCAGTCTACAATCGATGTTTTTGGCTCAGTAACATCAGTCTACAATCGATGTTTTTAACTCAAAAACATCAGTCTACAATCGATGTTTTTAGCTCAGTAACATCAGTCTACAATCGATGTTTTTAGCTCAGTAACATCAGTCTACAATCGATGTTTTTAGCTCAGTAACATCAGTCTACAATCGATGTTTTTAGCTCAGTAACATCAGTCTACAATCGATGTTTTTAGCTCAGTAACATCAGTCTACAATCGATGTTTTTAGCTCAGTAACAAAAGTATAAAATCGATGTTTAAACTCATAACATCAGTCTACAATCGATGTTTTTAGCTCAGTAACATCAGTCTACAATCGATGTTTTTAACTCAATAACATCAGTCTACAATCGATGTTTTTAGCTCAATAACATCAGTCTACAATCGATGTTTTTAGCTCAGTAACAGAAGTATAAAATCGATGTTTAAACTCGTAACATCAGTCTACATTCGATGTTTTTAGCTCAGTAACAGGAGTCTACAATCGATGTTTTTAGCTCAGTAACAGGAGTATAAAATCGATGCTATTGTTGCAATAACAGTTGTCTGCAATCGATGTTTTTTCTTTCAATAACATTCGTTGAAAATCGATGTTTTAGCCCAAATAACAGTAGTCTACAATCGATTGATTGATTGGATGTTTGCTTTACTTCAAGCGATCAGTATCGCAGCTTTATTCAAAACTAAAAAAAAGTTAACAAACAATAAATCAACGGAAAGGGGGTGGAATGGGACACGGGGAACAAAAGTTTAACTTCCACTGGAAAAGTATGGAGTATTGGGAAAAGTGGATAATTAAGCCTTTTGTCGCGGCTACAATGAGCGTCTTTTTTTCGAAATCTACAAAAGGTGTCTATTTATCTTGCAAGGAGCGCGGAACTCTCCAAAGTCTACAATCGTTGCTTCATATATGAATAACACTAGTCTACAATCGATATTTTTTGCACCGTAAAAATTAAAGCTTTTTAGCTCAGTCGGGTAAACAATAGTATACATAGAGAGAGCTCTGGAGGAGGAGGTTCATGAGTTCGAATAAACAGACTGATGTTTAATTTGAGTAGAGTTGTAGTAAGATAGACAACTAAAGTTAGCAGACAAGATTAGACAAATAACTGTCATCACCAAAGAAGATGACCCTATCCATCATTTTACCGTATAAATTGCTGGAGTGAACTCAAAAATCGTAGGTAATACAAAGCAGTAATTACGAACTCACCTTCTTCTTTCTGTGAGGCTGAAAAAAAATAAAAGGGAACTGTTAGACTCAAACAAAAGAATAGTTAGTTACGTACAAGTTTTCGCATGATCTAAATACTTTTGTTTAAAAATTAAGAAACAACATAATTCTTAAACTACAAAAATCTTTTAGGTCAGTTCAGTGACGTAAAATGAAAAAAAAAACCCTATTCGATCACGGTATCCTTTAATCTTCTTTATGTAATGCTATAAATTATACAAAATATGGATTGGTTTTTTTTGTGTTTTCTTGGTTTAGATTTCAAGATTTAATATTATTACAAGTACATATATTTATCTAAAATTAAGAATGTATTTAGTCAAAATCTGAAATATTAGCGATTGATTAACAACCAGGGTGATACACAATTTTTTTCCATCTGTATTGGTGATACAAGGAACTACTTTTTGACGTCATAAAACATGGAATGAATCTAATAAAATAAACGTGTTAAACTGTGTATTGTAGTAATATCAGTCATATATATGGATTCCTGAAACTTTAAGAACTTTTGGACAATTTAAAATCGAGATCGATATCTAATATCTAATATTTTTTATCGGTTGGAACCATGTTTTTTTTAACACTTTATATCATCTTGCCTAGTGAGAAACTAAAATCCCGTCTTAAAAAAACACACAAAAAACCTTCGCTTCCACATATGTAGTTTTAGGTTTTAAGTATGGAACGCCATAGCTGTCTCCTGTGGTGGAAAAAGCAATATTTTCAGTAGCGTAACCATTATATTCAGTACTTCTTTCTTTGTGCTGAGTGGGTTTTTCATTATGTTCAGTAGACCTTTCATTATGTTCAGTAGATATTTCATTATGTTCAGTAGATATTTCATTATGTTCGGTAGATATAATTTTATGTCCAGTAGTTGTTTCATTATGTTCAGTAGATACACCTTTATGTTCAGTGGATGTATCGTTACGTTCAGTAGTTATTTCATAATGTTCAGTAGATTTTTCGTTATGTTCAGCATTTTTTTCATTATATTCAGTAGAAATTTTATTATGTTCAGTAGCTATAACATTACGTTCAGTAGAAATTATATTATGTTGAGTGGATACACCATGTATTATGTTTAGTAGAAATCTCGTTACGTTCAGTTGAAATTTTATTATATTCAGTAGAAATTTATATTATATTCGGTAGAAATTTTATTATATTCAGTAGAAATATCATTATGTTTAGTAGATGTTCCATTATGTTCAGTAAAATACAACATCATTTATGTTCGGTAGTTTCAGCATTATATGCAGTAGTCAAATCATTATATGCGGTGCTTTTTTCATTATGTGCTTTTTTCATTATATGATGGCGGACGTCCATTCGGAATCTTTCCGATTGTATACATTAACTCGGATATATTTTTGGGGGTATTTATTTCCGCTTTCACCGAATAACATGTCGTCTGCTAATATCCAGCGTGGTCTTGAACAACTTGGTTTGTCAAGCATTTTTCAAAGATTTTTAGACGAAAAAATTGAAGATGATATGTTTCACCACCTAAACGATTCCGACCTTATAATAGGTTAGGCGTTGAAACTATTGGTGATCGCCTACGGCTTAAAGCTACTATGAGAAGGTTAACTGCAACCCCAACTGACCCTAACACTGTTCAACTTCGATCACCTATATGTCTTCGACAGACAGTTCAGATGTTTTACGTGGTAAGTTTACACCATTTGAAAAAAACAAACAGTCAATCAAACAACCAAACACCATTTGAGAAAACAAACAAATAAACAAACAAAATTCGCCGATGTGGATATGTTAATTTAGACATACAGATATGTGCCAAAAGTATTACTTTCTATGTTAATTAACAATTTTTCAAAAATAAATAAATAAATTTTGAAGCCATTTTACGTCCAATTTTTCATGATAATTTATTCACCGTCATAAATAGATAAATATTTTACTTGGATATTTTTTTACCACCCTCATATATGATCTGGCGGCACGGACAGACCACAGGGGCTTGAATTCTGGTCATCTATATTGACTTGAAAAAAAAATCGACATCTTTTCAGTGGGTTTTATAGAGTAGGGGGTCGATATTTTTCAAGTCCGTATAAATGACCAATTCAAGCCCCTGTGGCTGTGGGACAACAGAATGGATACATATACCCGAACACTTTATGCCTTATATGCCCCTAGATGCACCGATGAGAGGCCCTACCTAACCTTTGTAGATAGGGCATTAAACTAGGTAGCCTTTTACATATATAAGATAAGATATTTTATTCCGATCAAAAGGCCCTCGATGGGACATATGTCAATAAGAACAATATACAATTAACATACATATATTGATTAGTAATACACAGATATAATTGTCATTGTATTGTCTTGTGATTCATATGCCCTTCATGGGAAATAAAGTTTTATCCTCAAATCTGTACGATAAACCCCCCTTTTTTCAGCCCCCCTGAAAAGTTCGTTTCATTTCCCGGTAATTATATTACCAAATAGTAACAAAAAAAGTTCGAATTTGTCGATGCTTTACTCCCAAGCAGCACAGTTTCGAAAGAATTATGAAGTGGAGGAAAAAGCCTACTCCTATAATACTAAGTATAGGAGGTCTTGTTTTTGTACCTCAACTGCCCGGTGACGGCCCGATAGATCGAAGACGAAGACCCGATTATCCTAAAGCCTGATTATCCGAAGGTCCGATTGTCCGAGTGCCCGATAATTTGTCCGAAGGTCTGATGTTGAAGACACACTTTAATATAATATTTTTACTAATCTTTTCATTGCTAATTTAATTTCTCTGGTAGTTATTGGTTTTTGATTTTGCCGCCCTTCTCGATTTTTGATTATTATGCCCCGACATGTCGGGCGGCATTAAGTTTTACTGAATACTCATGTTTGTCCGTCCGTACGTACGCTCGTACAAATTTCTGTCGTGCCTTTCTCAGAATTCGTAAATTGTGTGTCCTAAGCGATTTTCAGACCTGTCTGATGACTACTTCATTGCCCTTCCTGTTTGCCGATACTTTAATTTTTATGCCCCCGCGAAGACATGTGGGGGGCATTAAGTTTTACTCATGTCAGCTTGGTAGGATGGCTCAGCACGACCACCTATACGTCCTTAGTGACTTTTAGACCTGTCGGATTTCTACTTCCTGTTTTGGACTGGACCGATATGAAAATCGACTTCAAAATTTCTGTAAAGATTTTCTCAGAAACCATACATGGGAATGATTTGAAACTTGGTAGGATGGTTAAGCATGACCAACTATCTGTCCTAAGCGACTTTCAGACCTGTCAGACTTCTACTTCCTGTTTGGGGCCAGCGGGGGGATCCGAGTCCCATGGACACATTCCTTCTTTATTTTTAAATAACATTTTCAATGCATGTATGAAAATTTTCATCGCCCTTTTCTCAGAATCCGTACATTCTATACTTTTACTAAAACTGGTATTTCTTAATAAAATTTATTTTTAACCAGTGTGGTACCTAACTTAGTTCTTTTAAAATGTGGCATTCAAAATTGGAAAGAAGATCGGATATTTTGCCATGAATAATGAGCAAGCCAACGATTTTGGAGATGCAATAAAAAAAAACAGTGGCGGATCTAGAAATTTTCAAACAAAGGGGTTGGGGGGGCCAGGGGCAAGATTGTAAAAAACTTGTGGGACCTCTAGTTCATAAAATTTCTAACCAATTTTTCTGTCAAACGAGAGGGCGTGTGGCTGGTGCACCCTTCCTAAAGCGGCCTTTGAAAAATATTTCTTTTTATTACTGCAGCTATGAGACGACTGAAATAATGATAAAATTTATTTCTTCAAGTTTAACGAACAATTTATTCAGAATTTGGAGAACATGGTCATATATAAGCTCCCTCTATCAAGTAGTGAATGGAAAAGCTATAACTCCCATTACTTAATCGTCTGTGTTAGATTTTGTAAAATTTGCTAAATTACCTTGGAACTAAAAAGAAATCTGACACTAATATGCCAAAACAACTGTAAATTTAACGTTCACTAATGTTATACTCGACCATTACGTTCACTAATGTTATACTCGACCATTGGGCAAAATAGTGATCCAGAAAGGGAATCTGTGGTAAGAAAAAATTCTTAAAATTTTTTTTGATGTGTTTTGTTGTTTTGTTTGTTTGTTTGTTTCTTTGCATTTTCTTAATAAATGATCTACTCGACTCCTCATTCCTTTGCGCCTCTGTGTAGCGAAAATTGAATACGTGTTTTTTTCAAATTTAGGTAATTTTCTAAATGCTTTAATAATACTTGCTGAAAGAAGTAATAGGCCCGTATATAAGGGGTACCACTGTATCCCACATTTTGAAAACCAACAAGAACTAATAAACTCGTCATATTAATTCAACTATTACTATTAAAGTCGACATTTTTTATGAGGTGGTGGACAGGGGCTGGGGAACTGGTGTCTAAAGGAACTGGAGCGGGGGTCAAAGGGGCGGTGAGCGGGGATCAAAGAGGTGGAAGAGGTGGGGATCAGAGGGGCGGGAAACGGTGCTCTGCTCCCTTTGGTAAAAATAATGTATACGGACCTGGAATATTTGATAAATTGTTGAAATTTCTTAAAATTAATTGTGCATGAACTCAACATTACTGGTTACTTTCGGACAATCGGGCCCTCTGACAATCGGACCTTCAGACAATTGGGCCCTCTGACAATTGGACCTTCGGACAATGTGGCCCTCGGACAAAGGACCTTCGGACCAACGGAGTGTAACCAACTGCCCAATACTGTGACAAAAACAGAACAAGTCCATAAATAGCATGCCGTCCAACCTTCAATGTTGATTCGAGTAAAAGCCTAGTCCTTTAACATAAGACTTGTTGGCTATACTTTTCATTTTGACTATTTTATACGCCCACGAAGTCTTATGCCGGAAGCCATTTTTATCATAGCAAAATCCTGATTTACACGTTCGAAAATAAATTCGTTTCTGATGAAATAAAGCAAAAATCTAGTAATTCATCCGGTAAAATAAACCTATTTTATGGGGAAAATCCATCAAATATAAGCCTTATTACTTTAATTTAAAAGAACTTTGAAGATGATTTAAAGAGAAAAATTTGATCCTGAACTTGAATGTGTAAAAACAGGCAAATACATGTAATTGTTGTGCGCTTATTCGTACAAACTTTCTTCATTTCAATGAAAATACTCATTTACTAATTATGGTTTTGACTATAGACGGTAGACCAAAGCTTAAAAAATTAAAACTACATTTAAAACAAAAGAAATAATTAATGTGCTATATAATTTTGAATAAAAAAAAAACATGCAAAAGTAAAGTAAACAGGGCTTGTTTCACAAAAAAAATCTTAAGAGTAAAAATTATCTTAAGTGTAAATTTCAAGGATTCTGATTTTTGTGGAAATTATGCACCTTTAACCATGAAAATTACATGTAGGTCCATGTGTCTGTCACACTTTTGTAAGTGCTCTCAAACCTACA
This sequence comes from Limnoperna fortunei, assembly GCA_944474755.1. NCBI lineage: Eukaryota > Metazoa > Mollusca > Bivalvia > Mytilida > Modiolidae > Limnoperna > Limnoperna fortunei. The sequence goes on along the minus strand of OX104121.1, from coordinate 17,212,781 downwards.
ATTCTCAATGGATGTTTGTGAAATTTTAACATAATATTAATATCTTTAATAGCTTGTTTTTATGAGTCATTGTAAGGCAAAATTGTGTCCTGTGTCCGGTCCATAGAAATACCCATAAATACCCTGTGTCAAGGTGTCCAGGTGGACAGTATTTTATAGAAAAATCACTATTTTCATTCATCCGCTGCTATGAAAAAGTGTCCTATGGGAAGGATCTAATTTTGTCATTATTTGCTATTTTAAATCGTCCCTCCAATTGAAAAAGATAAATTTCCTTGTATTTAAAGTTACATCAAGTGTAATTTTAATTTGTTTCAAAACATATGATCTTCAAGCAACATTAATTATAATTGATTTGAATTGATATGCACTAGATAGGCTTACAAAACTTGTCATGTTACTGAGGAAGCATAACGAATAACTAATTTTGAAAGATGACCAAACTAAAAAACATAATGCTTTGTCCAAATCCTTCTATTGACCTTCTTGTTTCTACATGTACTGAATGTTCTGATTTCTTCAGACATTCACAAGCACTTTTTTGCATAAATTATCTTTTATTTTTATTCCAAATAAGGGCTAATTGATGGCCCCAAATGTAAAAAACAAACTTATGAATATGTTACCAATATAAGGCTTTTATAGAAATACCTACAATGTATATTATAAAAGTAACGAAAGAAAAAACATATACAAAACAGGGTAGGAAATTCACTGAAAAAAAGTAACCAGTCCTGAATTGAAATTCTACCTGTTTTTGCTATAGACATAGACATAGACATATTTTATTCAATCCAATTATGGAGCCCCGTGAGAGGCCGAACAATTATTCATAACATCAAAATATCAAAATATGATTAGTCTAATTGGTTAAACAAATAAACTATATACTATATATAAACTATATAGCCAGTCAACTTTTCACATCATTATATTCTTAGTTTGGCCAGGGATTTATGTACTCCTATATGAAGGACAACTTAAAATGGCTATGGACACTATTTCATAAGTTTCATTTGTCCTGGACATAATTTTATAGAAAAATTAGGTCCATGGCCAAAATAGAATATTTAAAACTGTCCAGGGTACTTAATTAAATTATGGAGGACACTATAACATGTATAAAATGTTACATCAATACTGGTACATTTTTTACATGAAACCATGATTATTTAATATCATGATGTGCAGTGTGTGAAACTACATTTTTGGGTATCATAGCCCAAAATGCAACTTTTATTTAAAAATTCCCCATAGACCCCATAAAATTTTTTTTTAATTCTTCATAGCCAGATTGAATTTTTCACAGCCATTGGCTTTAGGTCTACCACAAATTTCACACAATGGATGTGACTAACTTAACCCATAACATGTATTATATTTTATACAGGTTCCCAGCCAAGAAACCTTGCCTCTATTGCAACTGAGAGGTCACTATTATTTTCTAGTAGACAGACTCAGAGAAAGAAGTCCAGGGGAAAGATACCATTGAAGCAATGGACGTCAACATTTGTCTGTTTGGCAAATAAGGAACAAAAAAGTATTCCACTTGGAGAAGAGAAAATTATATTGCAGAGGAGTGGATTGGGAATGAAGAAAGTAACTGTCAATTTGTATTTCTCAAAGGATGAATTCTTTTCCCGTTTAAAAGAAGAATTTCCAAAGTTAAAAGAAAGTGGTGGGTTTGAACTTTTACGTTGTTCCCAGAACTGTAGGACCCTGAAACCACTGGAATGTGACTGGAGGCCAGAGTGTATACGCCAGTGTCTGGGATCTCAATCCAAAATATACATTCGTCCTATTCAGAACCACTTGGAAACTGCCCCACAACCTTCTAATGACACCAATGAGGTTTTAATTTCGAAGTGTAATGCCTGCAATCAGGAGATGGACATGACATTATTAAGGGACCATATTAAAGTTTGTTCTCAATCTGCCATCGATGATGACGATGAAGATCTCCCTGAACTGAGTAAGTGCAATCTCAAGTAAAAGGCAGTGCATGATCTTTATACATGTAAAAATGTATATCTCCTTTTAGTATGAAAACACCTGTTTTAATATGTAAACAAATGCTAAACTTATCAGAAGCATTGTCATTTCTGAAAAATGTTTACATGTTGTGATGTACATCCATTATATTGTAAAAAAAATTAATAGGAAGTAACATAAATCATTTCAATTTTATTTGACCTTGGATGTGTTGCCATAATATGGCAAAAATGACAGAACTCAAGATGAGCAATTAGGGTGAGAATGGTTTTAATTGAAAGTTTATGATATAAATCTTTTTTATTACTTGGGTTTCAGGGGAAACCAGTCATGCCTCTGTTGTAAGTAATAGAACTGTGATAGATGCCAGACCAGCTGTCATACATGTAGCATCCCCATCTACCCAGACTGTTACCATTTCAGATGATCTCATAGATAAACAAGAGAATCAATCAGGTATAATTATATGCACATGTACCAGTTTGTCTGTATTATGTATATAATCAGAAATAAGATCCTACAAGTGTGTGCTGGCGGCCTGGGTGGCGAAGTGGTCTAAGGTGCTAGGTTAAATATAGCATATTATTAATCACTAATAGTCAATTACCGCTACAATTTGGATCAACTTGGATATGAAATAGATATATGTGCCATTATAGGGTAGTAAACCAGACCCTGTTCATAACATGCAAATTTAGAAAATCATACCCTTTCAGTGATTTATAGTCTCCTGGGGTAACCCTGTTGATGTATTTATAAACAAACAAATGAAATTAAGCAAGCCTTGCCTTCTCGCTAACCTAAATTACCTAATGGTATATTTGGTAAACTGATTATTAGCTAGGTTGCCTGCAACGTGTTGCAAAGTGAAATATAGGAGTCACTTTGGCACTATCCATTTTCTTGCATCCTCCTGCGTCCTGTAGTGTCACAAAACTTTTGTCACAGTTTTCTCAGCAACTACATGCCACAGCTGCTTTGTATTTGATATTTAGCTTTGTCCTATAGTACTATACGGTGTAAAGCAATTTAATGCCTGAAAAAGTCCCTTTCTGTTTACCCAAAACTTAAAGTTTTTACATATATTGGAGTTAAAGAAAGTTTTTGTCACAGTTTTTCAGCAACATCATGCCACAGCCTCTTGATATTTTTAGCATTTAGCTTTGTCCTATACATGTAGTACTTTTAGGTGTAAAGCAGTTTTACATCCCCCCAAAAAAATTTCATACCTGTCGGACTTTTACTTTCTCTTAAGGGCTGGACCAATATGAAAATCGACTTGAAATTTCCATAAACCTTTTCTCGGAAATCTTACTTTGGAATGATTTGAAACTTAGTAGAATGGTTCATCATGACCAACTATACATCATAGGCAACCCCAGACCTGTCAGACTTCTACTTCCTAATAAGGGCTGGACAAATATGAAAAACAACTTGAAATTTTCTGCCAAGCTTTTCTCAGTATATCAGAATGATTTAAAACTTGGAAGAAGTGTTTGGAATGACAAACTATACATCTTTGGAGTCTTTTAGACTTTTCAGACTTTCACTTCCTTTTTAGGTACAGCGGGGCATTTGTGTCCCATGGACAAATTCTTTATCTTTAGAAATTATTAATTCTACCAATTAAGCCACTGGCAAACATTCACAATGATATAATTGAGAAACTAATGTATACAGAAAACTGAATAAAATTGTTTTAAAAATTAACAGCCACATGTTATTATTGATTCAGATAATTATATAATTATAAACAAGAGAAAACAACTGAAAAAAAAATAATTTGCTGTAATACCTTTTTCTAAAAATACACCCATCACTGTCTAGTTGAACCAGTACATTTATTTTAAACATGGTAAAAAGAAGAGAAATAAAACTAACATTCAAGCTAATAAGCATGCACATTTTTATTATACCCCACGCAACGAAGTTGCCGGGGTATAATGTTTTTGACGCATCTGTCCGTCTGTCCGTCCGTCCGTGTGTCATACTGTTGTTGCCTGGATAGCGCTTTCAATTCTTGATGGATTTTCATGATATTTTGGGAAATTGGTTTTCATAGTAAAAGCATGGATGGGATTGATTTTTAGAGAAATCCGTCAAGGGGGATCATTTTTTTGGGAGGGGGGACTGAAGAAAACCAACATTTTCATCTTGTCGCCTAGATAGCGCTTTCATTTCTTGATGGATTTTCATGAAACTTTGGGTAATTGTTACTTATGTTAAATGCTTGGATGTGATTGATTTTTAGATAAATCCATTGAAAGGGGGGGCATCTTTTTAGGAGGGGGACTTTGTAAACTAATGTGTACATGTATATTGGATGTGTTGCCTGTACATGTATATTTTGGAAGGTGTGGGGTATTGTGAGCTTGCTCACTAGGTTCTTTCATTTAATTAGGTTCAGGGGAAACCAGTCATGCCAATCATGACAATGTTGTAAATTATGACAGTATTGCCATATTAGAGACTGCATCTTCAGCACAATCCTCTGCAACTGTGATAGATGCCAGACCAGCTGTCATACATGTAGCATCCCCATCTACCCAGACTGTTACCATTTCAGATGATCTCATAGATCAACAGGAGAATCAATCAGGTATAATTATACATGTATATATATTATAAATAAAGACAGGTGAACCAATGTTGTAAATGTTTGGTTTTGGAAGAGGTCAATGTAGTTGATACCTTACATGATATGCATGGCGTTTAGTAAAGAAATAAATAGCAAGTTAATGACAGCAACACTCAAATGATCTGTAAAATATTTATTTGTTACCAAGTCAACATGAACAAAAAATTACAAAATAAATCTTACTGAAGTAACGGAACTTTCTCACCAGTATTTGTAGGTTTGTCCATTACCTGCCCAAGGTCAGTAGTTTTTACCAAATACTCCTGCTTCTTTCACCTGTAAAACTGACCACCCTACATAGCCTAGGTGCATTGATAATGGGGGTTAAACACCAACACATACATACACACACATTGTCTTGGTATAAGGTATAAAGGTTTTACAAGCCAAGAAAAATGTTGTGGGGACAATAAATGCTTTACAGGCAGCTTTGTAATGGATTGAATTACCTATATTTTAACATTGTTGTTTTTTCTAGGTTTAACTGCCATTAAAAAGATTGTAGATGAGTGTGCTGAGATGTGTTCATCAAATGCATCGAAGGACCCTGTAGACATACTTCGTTTATTTCAAAAGAAAATTGTGTGTGGTAGAGACCTGGAACTAAAAGATGACTCCACCACCATAGAAGGGGAAACTAATTTTATATTGGTTGACAGGAATGACATTCTTGAAACAGCTTTTGAAGATATTGATTCCATTACCAATTTAAGGTTAACCCTAGAGGTTCAATTTCTTGGTGAGGTAATTGTTAAATGAAAAATAATAATAATGAAATGATAAGAAGCAAATTTATACCAAGGTTGGTGTTCCAATGTCAAAATAAGTCCACTAAAGTCTATCAAACTAAATTCAATGAAACTTGGTATGTAGGAAGTATAACAGAAAATTTTTATTCTCAATTTTTTGTGGGAGTTATGTGGTGTTTGAACCTTGTCAGTGTAGCTCCTCTGAAACTATTGAACTGAATTCAATGAAACTTGATATATGAAGCACAACATATGTAGTTGTGAATATTAATAAGAAATTTTTGTCCTTTGATTTTATATCCCACTTGTAAAAGAGGGGCCTATATTGCAATCACCTTTTTTGTCTGTCTTTGAAACTTTTGAAGTTTGAATCCAATTCAATAAAACTTGATATATATTGGACACCATATATAGTTGTGATTATAACAAGGAAATTTGTATCTTAAATTCTTATAGGAGTTATGGCCCTTTTGACACAGAAATTTGCTGAAAATCCTTACTTTATTACCACCTTGTCAGCTAACTTCTGTTAAAATACTTAATTCAAGGATACTAGGTTTATAGAGAAGACACCATTGCACATGACATGTATCACCAGAAAATTATGATCATCTTAATTTGGGGGAGGGGCATTTTTTTTTAGGGAAAAAACCCAAACTTTTAATTATTTTTCAGGTTGCTGTCGATATGGGTGGACCAAGGAAAGAATTCTTTTCACTAATTTTAAGAGAAATAAAAGAAAAATACTTCAACCCAATGAGAGAGTTCTCCAATGATTATAAAGTTATTGGAAAGATATTTGGTAAATTCTTAGCAAAATAATTGTGAATAAAGATATCAAGTGAGATGTGGAATCACTGTGTAAGCTACATCATAGTGATACTCATCAATTGCACAACTGAAGATAATCAATACTGCTGCATTTTAATAAGTCTCCCAAAGGAATGATTGATTTTGCATCATTTCTTAATATTGTTTTTTGTTACCATAGGCGGGTCAGAAAGGATTACATGGGTGACTGCCTTTGGGAGACTTAGTATCAATTTCACTGTTACAATTATTACTTGTTATTTTCCATCTTTAAACTAAATGATGTTTTATAAATTGTTCACTCTCTTCTTAGAAATTTTAAGCCATTAGATGACAATTTAGGGGGTACCCATCTCTTATCCGCAACTCCTCCTTAACTCCTTGATCGATTTTCAGGAAACTTTTACACAATCTTCATGACTAATTTTAATTAAATTTATATATATGTTTTAGCATTATCCATGCTTCAAAATGGACCTCTACCCAAATTACTAACTGTTGAGGAGCTTGGCGAATTGTTTGAAAGCCCAGCACCAAGGAGAATTATGAAAGACCTGAGAGATGGACTGGATGCACTTGGGGTGTATCAGGTAAAGCACAGAGTACAATCAATCAGTTCAATTCAGATTTTTAAATACAACCAAGAGGGCTATGTATTCTCTTTCAGCTACAAGGTGTATAATCAATAAGGCCAAACAAAAAATCTATTTATGAGCTCAAGGTTTTTATAGTCCGATAGAAAACATACATGTGGGGTATGTGCATGTGCTCACAAAGGTTCTTTTATTTTGTGAGGTTTTAGCAAATTGAATGAAAAAAAAACAGAGTTTTTGAAATTTGTCGGACCTGCCAGACCGACATGCAAGAAACTGATAGGTCCTGCAAAAAATCTATATTTTACATGTGAGAAAAAAGAAAAAGATTTTTTTGAAGTCCAACAACACCAAAATAGATTTCAAAAATTCTGAATAAAAAAACAGATTGCAAATTCATTGCCTTTGAGGGTAATAAATACAGGTAAATTTAAATGGAACATCATGGTATGAATGCAGTAAACTATTATGATGGAATTTATCAAGAAATTTTGATTTACTTAACTTAATCTATGTCCAAGAGCCTGTCTATAAGACTGGTTTTATTTTATTCACAGCTGGTGAAGTTACTTCCACAACTAGTACATTTATTTACTCCGACATCAAGACCTATGACTCTGAAGATGATTACCACTGTTTTCAAACCTGTCTATGCAATAGAAGGTTCCAACAGACAGGCAAGACAGATGCGAATATACAAAAAATTTATTAAGTACCTGAAAGAAGTAGCAGGTAATTGTTACATTTATCCATGTGGTATAACATAGACGATATTGAGATGTAGAATAAGTGTACGTGACACAACCAACATAAACAAACAGGAATTTTAAAAAATCACAATGGAGAACAGCCAGCAGTCTTCAACATGGCCAGAGGTCACTGCTCGCCGTCTTGCATTGGCCAAAGACTTAGATACAATACAAAAGATTAATACCATGCCATATTTTCTATGTGCCTTTGCCAAACCAGAATAGAAGAAAACAAGATGTGGAATAAATGTATGCCACCCATGCATTAAAGAGAGTAAGCAAGCCATCCAGTACATATTATGTCAAATTTCATTATTACACTTGTATTTTGAAAACACTTAGATTTTTGCCGGCAAGGGCCCTTTCTGACTTTGTCAATATTAGAAGTTAGTTAGAACACTGTTGACTGGTTGTTGGCAATGTGACATATAAATACATTAAGTCATTGAAGCCAGGTGAACGGAATGTTGATTTATGTTTTAAGTAATAATTTTTGTGTATATTTAGCAGGAAGAAGAGGAGCAGTTACACTGCACAAAGTGTTTTCGTTCATAACAAGTGCAGAGGAAGAACCTATTTTGGGATTTTCAATACAACCCACTGTTCATTTTGTATCGGGATCATCTTTCTTACCAACATCTAACACATGCATCAACAGGTTATATTTGACAGAACCTGATGCTGGAAATGAAATTCCAAATGACAATATTTTATTTAACTTGTTTGATTTCGCATTTAGTAACACATTTTATGGGTTGTCCTAAAGTAAAAATTAAAATACAGTCAGCCCTCTTTACAATGACCATGTTAGTTTCAAGTCAGGCCACCCCTCGGGGGTATATAGGAATCACCCTGTCTGTCCACATACCTCGTAAGTCCTAAACCACTGGATGGAATTTAATGAAACTTGATGTGAAGGATGTGCATCATATGAAGAATTTTCATTGCTGTGTTATATCATTCAAGGGTAATAATTGGACTTTGATTTTTTTATGTCACCTGCAACATGCACTTGGGTACTATTGGTCCTCTTGGGGCATCACAAAATCTTTGGTCACATTCCACAGCCTCTTGATATTTGGCATGTAACTTTTTCTATAGTACTTTAAGTAAGGTGTAAAGCGATTTTATGCCAGAAAAATTCTGTTTACGGAGGACTTAAAGTTTTTACATCACAGTTTTCTCAGCAGAGATACATGTATGCATGAAGAATTTTCTTTGTTGTTGGATATCAAAGGAGATACCGGTAATTGTACTTAGACATTTTTTACTTTTTGTTTAATGGGAGACCTCGTGTGTGCAACTACTAAACTGTTTGATTGATTTTAGTGAAACTTTATATGAAGGATGTATATCATATTCAAATGTGCATGAAGAATTTTAATTGCTGTTGGATATCATTCAAGGGAGGTAATTGGACTTAGACTTTTTTTTCGTGTTCCCTTTTTCCCTGTTTTTATACCCCCACTCGAAAAGTGGATGTTATATAGTGATCATGGTGTCTGTGTGTCCTTCTGTCTGTCCGTAATGCCTGAGGGTACCCATCTCTAATCCGCTACTCCTCCTTAACCAATGATTAGATTTCCACAAAACTTTTACACTTTCTTACTTAAATGATGTAGATGTGCATCTCGTATTTCAGAATTTGATTAAATTGATATTTGGGGTTTCTCAGAGCAAAACATGAACTTAGCCATTTGCCATTACAGTTGAGGGAATCCATCTCTAATCCGCTACTCCTCCTAAACCAGTAAATGAATTTCAACAAAACTTTAACACATTCTTGCTGATATAACGTAGATGTGCACCTCTTATTTTAGAATTTGATGAAATGGATATTTCTGGTTGGCAATCCTAGGGCAAAAATTTGGACATTGTCAAAGCTATGGGCCTTCAAGTGGGGGGTATCCATTCGTGAGCATTGCTCACAGTTCATCTAGTTGTAATTAGGGGCCGACAGGGGCTAAAAATCTTTTTTTTTACTTTTTAGAAAATTATTTATCAAATCCAAATTTTGGGCGCATCTAAATACTACTAAGATGAAGGAACTTTTCCAGTCAACAAATACTGCTGACCTAAATATTTGTATAAATTTATTAGAAAAAATTGTAAGAAAAATTTTAAGATACTTACCTCTCTGGGGTAGTTCAACTTATTTATACTATAATATGTTTATACTGTAACTATATATTTGAAAGCTAGTACATTATATTTTGTATTGACTGTAACCGTAACCTAAAGTACCATCAATTGTTTCCTGTACTTTTATTGTGAAACACAGTTATTGCATGTATATATTTTGACTTTTTGCTATACCACTGTAATATGATCTTAATGTTATTAGTCCAGTCATTCTAGCAAAAATTTGACCATAACCTCAAACTAATTGCAACAGAAACACATTTTAAAGTCAAGAAGTGTACAAAGATTTACCAGAAAAAAATCCCAATTGAAATAATGTGTGCACAATAAATTAGAGCCAAAAGAAATTTCCTATGGGAATTAGTATTGAAAAGGGGAAATAACTCGGTAAAAACTGTTAAAAAATCCCATAAATTTCTAACAAAATAATAGATACACTTTTTCTGGTGAAAAAAACTGTGGAAAAAGTTATTACTTCTGCCTTAATGAGAATCAAACTGACAACAATAATACAATTTTGTTAACTTTTATTGCAGTTCAAAAGAAATTTAGAAATATTTAATATACTGTTTTGTCTGATTTTCTCGCTATTATTTTAAATAAAAAAAAATTAAATATTTTTTAAAAAAGAAAATCTTAAGTATTTTGTTATTAAAATAATCTTTAAACTAAAGAGAATATATTACAAAATAATTTGCTGAAACAAACATTACCAATTTTTAAAAATAATTTTTCAAACAAAATTCACATGCTACAAAATAGGCATTATTTCAAACTATAAATGTTAAATAATATAGAAATACATGTATGTGTTATATTTTAAAAAACCAACATATCATCTAAGGCAGAGCATGTCATTGAATCAAATAGAGACATTAGACTACTTTGGAATATTATATTTTAGACACTAGTTCGCGAAAATTGGCCCACAAATAACAAAAATCCCACATTTTGTAAGAGTTACCTCCACTTTTCCATTGAAAATATATGAGGAATTAGAAATTCTATTTTCGAGTCTTTTCCCAAGTCTGATTTTTGGAGACTTTTTTCTGTGTCTATTTAGGATATAATTCTACATATTAACACTAAAATACCGTCTGTTGCAATTAGTTTAAGGTTAAATTGTATTTTGACTGGACTATATGCAAGACTATGATAAGAAACAAAATTGGCTATTTTGATGTCTAGAATTTAGATCTTGTAAAAGTTATGGAAAAACTTATCTTTGAACCATTGGAAATAATTTACTATTTAAAACTACATTATATATTCATTCAAACTTTCATAACCTGTTGTTCATAATATTTTTATCCTATTCCACTTTAACTGTTTAATGATTTTTTTTTATATACATCTATTTGTTGATCACAAAATTCAATGTAATTGAAATTTAATTACATGTATTATTACATGTACTTAACCAAATGTAATTGATTAATTGTAGTAGTAGATGCAATTTTTCATAATACTTTTCTAAGCAACTACACAAGATACAGGTCTGATATTTTGTAAATAGTTTTATCCTTTAGTCTCAAATAGTGTATAGTGATTTCATGTTCCCAAGTCATCTACTACCTGTATGACGAATGCTTAAAATTGTATACAAGGCATAATTTGGAGAGTAGGGTATCACTAGCGAGCATTTTCTCACAGATGTACTTGCTTGTTTGGTATAATTTGAATTGGTGAGGAATAATAATCATACAAATTGTTAATTAAAATGAAAATTTAATGAACTCTTGTAATATGTAAAATTACATTTATATGTCAAACTTCCTCACACCCTAGTTTGGTGATGGTTGTCACTTGTTGAAATATTGTAAAATTTTAACTACTGATTATGGCAAAATTAAATAGAAAAAAAATCTTCTTGTCTGAAACCACTGAAGGTATTGCTTTGAAACTTTGTACACTTAACCTTTAAGATGTCCTTTACAAAAATCTGAAGCTGACTTCCTATTCAAGCATCATCAGCTCTACAAAACTCTTCATGGAGTCAAAGTTGCTAGCAGTTTCATATAGCAGTCCCTATAATCATCAAAATTGACTTATTTTAGTTTTTATACCCCCCACAAACAAAGTTTGGGGGGTATATAGGAATCACACTGTCTGTCTGTACGTCTGTCCGCATACCTCGTAAGCGCTTCTCCTCCTTAACCACTCAACAGAATTTGATGAAACTTCACAGGAAGGAAGTATATCATTCATGGGAGATAATTGGACTTAAGACTTTTTAAATACAGAATTTAATGGGAGTCCTCATAAGCGCAACAACTCCTTAACCGCTCAAAGGATTTTGATGAAACTTTACATGAAGGAAGTGCATCTTATGTAGATATGCATGAAGAATTTTCTTTGCTCTCTGATATCATTCAAGTGAGATAATTGGACTTAGACTTTTAAAATACAGTATTTGATGGGAGACCTCATAAGCGCAACAACTTCTAAACCGCTAACGGATTTTAATGAAACTTTACATGAAGGAAGAACATCATATGTAGATATGCATGAAGAATTTTCTTCCCTCTTGGATGTCATTCAAGGGAGATAATTGGACTTTAACTTTTTAAATACAGTATTTAGTGGGAGACTCGTAAGCGCAACTCCTCCTAAACCGCTTGATAGATTTTGATAAAACTTTACATGAAGGAAGTGTATCACATGTAGATGTGCATGAAGAATTTTCATTCCTCTCGGTTATAATTGAGGAGAGATAATTGGACTTGATATTTGGGCAGTACAGAGTCCAATATGAAGTGGGGGTATCCTTTTGTGAGCTCGCTCTTTTAATGTTTTTGGTTCAGTGATGTTGCGAGATGGGGCATTATGTCTGTTGGACATATCCTTATTTCTTATGTTTTAGTTTTTACTCAAGTCTGTTTAATCTGAAATTGTTAGGTATATCATTGATATTTGATATGCAGATGCATATTCATCAGTACAGATCAATTTCAAGAACATTTTTCGTATACACAGAAAAAAATAACACATGTTTTACGCATGATAAACATAAAGTTAAACAAATGGTCATTAACACATGGTAGACATGAAAAAAGTACCATGCATGTGAAACATGCATAAAACGTGTATTAAAACTTTAAATTACAGGAGCAAAACATATAAATCCCTGTTATATAAGGCATGTTCATCATGTGGTACTGTTTTGGCATAAAACATCTAAAACATTTTTTAAGGCAAGCTTTTTACACTGACAGACTATTGTTTGAGATCTACAAAAAGGATTGCAGTTGTTCCATATTAACTGTTTTTTCCATAAATTTTAACTGGTTTTTTAAAATTTTCTTCTCTGTAACCATTGAAGCTATTGCTTTAAAACTTTGTTCACTTAATCTTAAGGATGTCCTCTTCCAAGTATGTGCACGTTGACCAACCAAAATAGCTGTTGTAGCTAAAATTAAAACAGGTGAGTCAGACCAGTGTTTTGGGCTTAAAGCTTGAAATGTATAAAAAAAGAGGAAATCAGAAGCAACCCTCCTCCTTAAGGAGATATGCACCTGAAAATAGGAATAATTAAAACTTCCCCTAATTAAGTATACAGATTAAGATTGTCATAAAGAGTATATTTAGCGAAAAAAAATCATAGGTACATGATATGGTTTTAGAGATATATAGGATTGAAATTTAAGCGGGAAACCGAACTCCTCTGATTTATCATAGGATTAGCATTGCCTGTTTATATTACTTGAAAACGTTGAATTAATAATTAAAATATTCTCAAAATATACACTTATGGTTGTTACCCTATGTTCTATCAAATTTTGAAATATAAATATGGGGTACATGGTCAAATGAAATTACATGTATTTGATTGGATAAAGGAAGAGAAACCCGAAAATCTGGTCAAATTTCAAAATATCGGGTTCATATCTCCTTAACCATCAAAAACTCAATAAATCTCCATTGAGTCGAAGTTTTAGGGAGTTATTCCCCCTTAATCATCAAAATTTACCATTTTTGCAGTTTTTGGACAATCTTGAAAATTGTTAGTGCATTGCAGAATCAGTCTTGGCAACTAACGTTTGGGTCAACATAGACTATCTAGAGTTTATGTAGACCTTTAATATATTTTAAAGAAAAATTAAGAATTTGAACAAAGACCTCCACAAAATTACTTAGACATTTTCCATCAGTCTACTGCTAATTTCTTTTGCTGCAGAATTGTTAAGCTTATGGAGATCTACAAAAAATGATTTCAGGGTCAAAATTGAACAATAGGGTTGTTTCATGTTTGGGTTCTAGAATGAATAGCTAATAGGAGAGACCCTTAAACATGTAGCTTAAGGACTAGGTGTGTGATTCAGGCTACTTCTTGTTGCTGTGTATGCTCCGTCTATTACGGTCAGTATCTCTGTGTTAAAACAGTTTATTAAAATTTTTCTTTTTAAATAACTTAAGATTTTAATATTGCAATTGCATCTAGGTAAACATCAATACCATGATCTGATGAGTTCCAGTTTGATGGGCAGTTCTGCCGCAAAGCTTGAATTTTATCAATGTTTACCACAACAGATGATGGCAAAAGTTGGACCCCTTGCATATCTTCATTTTGTGCCTCTGGAACAGGGTTGATACCATCTACATTTACATCTGCAGTATTTTCGGGGGTGTGTGTTTCATCAATAACATTGTTCATCACACTTGTGGTGAACATTTGCATAGGCGTCCTACGTACTGTTCTAATACGATGATTTGCCCAAGCCATCTGCCACAGTTTAAGTTTTTCATTTACCTTGTGCATATATACATGGTGCAATGCAACAATATGCAGATCATCAAGTGGATTTAGTATTCCGGTGTCCTCCATGTGGTAAAACAAGTTGTAGTAATACGACAAAACTCCTGCAAACACATCACGCCAGAGACGCTCAATCCTCTGGTTATGAACACTTTTACCCGTGATCATGCTAAGTCTTCCTAAACCTCTGTGCTGTAACATATAGTCAGCAATTAAAATGTTTTCTCTTCCCTTGTCTGAACGCACCCTAGATGGTAGGCCATACTTCTCTACACCTTGCAAAAAACATTGTAACAAGGTATCTGCTTTATTATTATCAACACACTGTAGAAAGGTAACCAGCCTACTAAATCCGTCAATTCCTCCAGCTACAACCATATTCCACCTTATGAGCTTGTGGTTTGTATCAACATGCCACAAAGAATTTGTGGACTCTACACTGTAAGTTCTTCTATGCAACCGACCTCTTTGTCTGTCCAAAATGCCATTTTTGTCAACATGGTGCACACTGTCTCGAAGTCTGTATCTTTGAACCTTTTATTAAAAAAAATTGGATAAAATTAGGTTGATATGGGTTACACACTTGAACAATAAATTCCTGCAATTTATTTATCCCATCTAACTGTCTTACCATGGAACCTCTTCATGTAAGAACAGAACTAATAAGAACATTTTCTGTCAACTACATGAGATTTAGAGAAAGACCTGAAAGTTTGGGGGTTGTGTCCCGATTTTTGTCTCGCCTGCGACGAAAGTCGCGGAAGGCGAGACATGGTGATGGCTTTTCCGACGGCCGCGGCAGCGGCGGCAACTACTGTTAGGGTTTTTGCTCATATGGTTATTTCAAGAACTACTCATCATAGGTTGGTGAAGTTTGGTATGCAGGTACATAACGACTACTACTACAACATCCAGGGACAATTTTACGCGTATACCCCCACAGCATGCATGAGCGACTTACACATTTTAGGTCAATTTTACACATGTAAGGGTTTTTGCTCACATGGTTATATTTCGAGAACTACTCATCATAGGTCAGTAAAATATGGTATGCAGATACATAACGACCACTACTACAACATCAAGGGACGATTTACGCATATACGCCCACAGTCATGCATGAGCGACTTACACATTTTAAATACACATTTTGATATCTAAGTCTAAGAAACTGTAAATCCTTATTAATTTATACAAATAAAGTGAGAGTAAAAAGGATTTTTGGTTCCCCTCCCCCACCAGCAGCATCCCCAAAATTGCTATAACTCTCTACTTTCAAAAAAGATTGTGTACAGACTTGTCCTCAAATGTATATCACAAAAAAAAATTAAAATCAGTGGTCAGGTGGGCCTAGAGGGCGGTTTCGTGTTATGTTTTTGTTTTGTTTTGCTTTTTTTACCAACAAATTCGTACAGATTGCAAACGAAATCAACCTGGACCCCCCCCCTGGCCCCACCCCCCCCCCACTGAAATAGTTTTTTTAGTGCGGACCTCGCCGAAGCCACCCTACTACCCAGCCACCGCCATATACAAGTCATCACTCTAGTCTACCAAGAAATCTACACCATGCTCATATGTTAATAATAAAATTTTATGTTAGCTTCATGAAACTAACATATTACATGGCCAATAAGTTGAGGGCTAATCGTTTTGCATTTTTTTATGATTGCTTACCTTTATACCTCGTTGTTTTAATATCTGATTTAGCATACTTTCACCACAAGAAGGAAATTCGGAGACCAATTTTGAAACTTCTACATCCAAGTCTTCGTCAGAAATATCAGTAAAGTCAAGTTTACTTAAACCATACGTTTTCATATTTCTATATATTGTGCTCTCTGACACGCTGAACATTTCACTTATTTCTTCAATTGTTAAATCAATATCTAAAAGCGATTCAAGAGTTTCTTTTGGTATGAAGAACTTGTTGTTG
Organism: Limnoperna fortunei; assembly: GCA_944474755.1. Lineage (NCBI taxonomy): Eukaryota > Metazoa > Mollusca > Bivalvia > Mytilida > Modiolidae > Limnoperna > Limnoperna fortunei. The sequence goes on along the minus strand of OX104121.1, from coordinate 17,196,419 downwards.
GTTTTCATTAGCACAATATTGCTGAAATGGACACACGCCGTTCTTAATTCCATCATCTTGGTTCTGTCTGTTAGACCTAGTTGAGCAAAATCTTGTGAAGACAGCAAGCATATTATATCTGGTGTTATTTTCTCCTTTTGAAAGTTGTGGTTTAAAGCTTGGAGTTCTAAACGTTGTAAAATATTCTCCATTGCATTTGGTTTTAGTGTTTATTCTGTGGTGTCTTTTGAAAAAAATACCGACCAAAAATATCCGTTTAAAAATAAAACCGCCGCCATCATATAATGAAAAAAGCACATAACGAAAAAACCACCGCATATAATGCTGAAACTACCGAACATAAATGATGTTGTATTCTACTGAACATAATGGTACATCTACTCAACATAATGATATTTCTACTGAACATAAGGAGATTTCTACTGAACATAATAAATGATGTATTCACTGAACACAATATAATTTCTACTGAACGTAATGGTATATCTACTGAACATAATGGAAAAATTACTGAACATAATGAAAAAAATGCTGAACATAACGAAAAATCTACTGAACATTATGAAAAAACTACTGAACGTAACGATACATCCACTGAACATAAAGGTGTATCTACTGAACATAATGAAACAACTACTGGACATAAAGTTATATCTACCGAACATAATGAAATATCTACTGAACATAATGAAATGTCTACTGAACATAATGAAAAATCCACTCGGAACAAAGAAAGAAGTACTGAATATAATGGTTACGCTACTGAAAATATTGCTTTTTCCACCACAGGAGACAGCTATGGCGTTCCATATTTAAGAATAAGTCAAATTATGCTTATGCTACTACAAAGAACAGGTTTAAAGTATGCTCGAGTTTTTGATCGACAACATAATTGTAACTTTTGGAGGATGTGTTATTCAGCTGATAATCGGAATTCCAGTGATTTCAAACTGTGCCCCACTCGCCGATTTTTTCTTTAATTCTTATGAAACTGAATTTCTTACACATCTTATTAAAGACAAGATAGCGGAAGATGGTATATCATTGCTGGCGTAAATTAAAGTATAATTACCTGGACTTGATAATATTTAGCAATCAAATCTATTATTTTAATACAACTAAGATTTTGCACGAAATCTTATTTTAGAAATCATTAAAGACGGATTTATCTTATAGCGACCAACGCTATATTAAACCAATAACATTTTCGTAGTAGTGATTAATATAAATTAGTTACGTTCTCCGGGTTTCTTCTCTTCGTTATCTGCAAAAAAAACATACCTCGAGTTAGAAAACCGGTATCAGTGTGTTTAAACGTTACAAAAATGTAGATAATCTTTGCTGCTAGTCGTAAAGTTTTTGGTAGTATTTTTCAGAGCACAAATATATTTAATATTTTAATATTTTATGGTTTATAATTTAGAGCACAAAAGACGCATTTACAATCGAAAGTAGAATGATATAAATTGGATGCTTTCGGTTTTTTTAGATATGGCAAGAAATTAGTGCACATTTTATATAGTAAATATTTGTAACCAGTTAATAAGTTACAATTTTATAATATAGGTGTACAATACTGTATACAAAGGTTACAAATGCGGTTTTTTATCTTTAAAACAATGATAGTGTTATCAATTTCCAAATCACGTGATTTATCCTGGTAATTATTCAACAAAATATAATCTGAAAGCCGAAGGTTGCAGGACTGATACCGAGCACCTTAAAATGCTATGTGAACAGCAAAATGTGTGTTGGAGCCAGAAATATACGAACTATACTAACCGGAAGAGGCTATACATCTAAGTAACTTTTTTTAAAATATCTGCAATGATTTTTATTAGAATTTCATGGAAATCGTTAAAAAAAACTTTATGCTTGCCTGAAGGCATGACCTTACTAAGATACAAATATTATTAAGAAATAATGCGAAATAAAAATCATGTGTGCTCACTTCCAAAGAAAGAAAATATTACATATAATGAAGCAACCATGTTACGACTTTATTCTAGGCTTACTTTCTGTTTGACATATATTCTCTACTAGTTCCTTTCTTATCGCCACCAGTTTGTCCAAATCTTCAACTTGAAACGTGTGACTTGCAGACGATGCCATATTCAAAAGTTCATCCTTAAACTTCGGATATTCCGGACCTACACCTTTTTGTAGTAAAACAACATAGTTATTATTATCATTAATCAGTTTTGTTAAAAGTTTCTTGTTTTGTTTTATTGATCACGAACTTTAATATCTGACCTTACTCTTCTGAATAAATGTCTCCCAAATTCCTATGATCATCAAGTATTTTAAATTATAAATTATGTAATCTTAATAGTACTCATATAACAGGGAGACAGGATTGAAATACATAACATAAAATTACCTATAGCAAATGTTATGATATTTGTTTGTTTAAGTACGTCAACTGCTGGCTTCGTTAAACTTGGTCTGGTGGATTGTCCATCCGTTACGAAAACAGCAATTTGGGGAACGTTTGATCTTGCGCCAAAATTTTTATTCAAACATCTACTGATTAACATGTCAATGGCCTCGTTTGTGTAAGTGTCGCCTCCGTGCCACTTTATATTCTTGAGGGCTGTAACCATATCAATCTTTGAAGTATACTCGTTCAGGCGGAACTGCATCCGTGGCTTAGTACTAAATGTCAGAAGCCCAATCTGAGCCTTCGTTGGACCTATGTCCATCTGATCAATGGCAGCTTCTACTAATCTTAATTCCTTCTGGAAGTTTTCATTCGTTCGGATACTGGACGATTCGTCAAGTACAAAACATATATCCGCCCTAAGTTCGCGACATTCTACAAAACAAACAACAACATTTTATTTCACAAACCTTTGTTTCATATTTTTGACAGTTTGTATATATACAGGGTAGCACCCCAGATTGCCGATTCCCAAATTGCCGAATCCCATATTGCCGAGTCCAGTTAGCCGATTCCCGAATTGCCGACAATGAAAAAAGTTAAACTATAATGTTATTAATGATTTTAGAAAAATAAGTGTTGTACACCTCTCTCATTGGAATCGTCGGATTATCGGCAGCTCTTTGACAAAGCATTTTACTCCAGCATGTCCAGTTACTCGTTGAACTCAGAACACCAGCTTGTGTTGCGAGAAGGTTGTGTTTTCAGTTACACAAAATTAATCAATTTTTGTGTTAACTATCGGTAACCAATTTTAATTGTTATATTGCCGAAATATTACAACTTTTTTTCGAATAAGTTGTAAGTATTCCTTAAATAAAAAATATTTTCGCATAAATTTTTTTTATTCGGCAATTTGGGAATCGGCAAAAGGGACTCGGCAAATTGGGAGTCGACAATTTGGATTCGGCAATCTGGCATGGAATCATTTACAGACATGTTAGATTAAATTGAGACAAGATATATGTAAAAAGCGTGTTAATGGAAACTAAGTGTCTTCCGATTAATATGGTAACCCCTCACCATCATGATGTCCATAGATATTTTTTTGCCGGAAAGAAATTAAGTACATAAATGCATGTCTTTTCTATAGGTGCCTTTAAGATTGTGCGGTATGACTATTTGGCTTACAAGTTACACGGTATATCAGTGTGGTGGTATGACTATTTGGCTTACAAGTTACACGGTATATCAGTGTGGTGGTATGACTATTGGCTTACAAGTTACACGGTATATCAGTGTGGTGGTATGACTATTTGGCTTACAAGTTACACGGTATATCAGTGTGGTGGTATGACTATTGGCTTACAAGTTACATGGTATATCAGTGTGGTGGTATGACTATTTGGCTTACAAGTTACACGGTATATCAATGTGGTGGTATGACTATTTGGCTTACAAGTTACACGGTATATCAGTGTGGTGGTATGACTATTTGGCTTACAAGTTACACGGTATATCAGTGTGGTGGTACGACTATTTGGCTCACAAGTTACACGGTATATCAGTGTGGTGGTATGACTATTGGCTTACAAGTTACACGGTATATCAGTGTGGTGGTATGACTATTTGGCTTACAAGTTACACGGTACATCAGTGTGGTGGTATGACTATTTGGCTCACAAGTTACACGGTATATCAGTGTGGTGGTATGACTATTGGCTTACAAGTTACACGGTATATCAGTGTGGCGGTATGACTATTTGGCTTACAAGTTACACGGTATATCAGTGTGGTGGTATGACTATTTGGCTCACAAGTTACACGGTATATCAGTGTGGTGGTATGACTATTGGCTTACAAGTTACACGGTATATCAGTGTGGTGGTATGACTATTTGGCTCACAAGTTACACGGTATATCAGTGTGGTGGTATGACTATTTGGCTCAAGTTACACGGTATATCAGTGTGGTGGTATGACTATTGGCTTACAAGTTACACGGTAAATCAGTGTGGTGGTATGACTATTTGGCTTACAAGTAACACGGTATATCAGTGTGGTGGTATGACTATTTGGCTTACAAGTTACACGGTATATCAGTGTGGTGGTATGACTATTTGGCTCACAAGTTACACGGTATATCAGTGTGGTGGTATGACTATTTGGCTCACAAGATACACGTTATATCAGTGTGGTGGTATGATTATTTGGTTACAAGTTACACGGTATATCAGTGTGGTGGTATGACTATTGGCTTACAAGTTACACGGTATATCAGTGTGGTGGTATGACTATTTGGCTTACAAGTTATACGGTATATCAGTGTGGTGGTATGACTATTTGGCTCACAAGTTACACGGTATATCAGTGTGGTGGTATGACTATTTGGCTTACAAGTTACACGGTATATCAGTGTGGTGGTATGACTATTGGCTTACAAGTTACACGGTATATCAGTGTGGTGGTATGACTATTTGGCTTACAAGTTACACGGTATATCAGTGTGGTGGTATGACTATTTGGCTTACAAGTTACACGGTATATCAGTGTGGTGGTATGACTATTGGCTTACAAGTTACACGGTATATCAGTGTGGTGGTATGACTATTGGCTTACAAGTTACACGGTACATCAGTGTGGTGGTATGACTATTGGCTTACAAGTTACATGGTATATCAGTGTGGTGGTATGACTATTGGCTTACAAGTTACACGGTATATCAGTGTGGTGGTATGACTATTTGGCTCACAAGTTACACGGTATATCAGTGTGGTGGTATGACTATTGGCTTACAAGTTACACGGTATATCAGCCATATGGTTTATACTGTCTCTTACATAAACTGTGGAAATACAGTTTTAATTATGGTACGAAACAATAGGACGATTACTTTAATTATATTCTGATTTTCGATTACTGTGGTTACCCATGGTTACACACCCTACCCCCGACCCCTTCCGGTAAAAAAAACTTATGGTGCAAGCTCACAAGTAATTTCTTGGAGATATTGAAAACCCCCAATGTTTTAGGTACCTATATATATAGTCCGAGAAAACTCTGTCGTCAAATGCTTTTTTTTGTGTCCCACGCAAAAATAAAGAATTGGACGGCAGAGGATTATCAGACTACTATATATATATCTTGTGTATATGGCTACTTGTCATGTTTCTTTTCACATACATTTCTTACTTACCATTTGGTTCCTCTTTGACAGGTATCTCGGCGACTGAAATCAAACAAAAAGATCAATAAAAGATCTCAATAACCAATTTGTTTTGCCAGTTTGAATCCTCTGTGCTACTTACTGCTTAAACAAAGGGCGTGTTCCTAAATCGTCTACTCGAAAAAAACATCTAATCAAAAAGCAAAGTACATAGGACAGCTTTCTCGACTAGTGTTTCATGGTTTTTAAATACATAATTCGACAAAAATTCATTCCATGTGGTTTTATTTCCCTAAAATGAACTTCATCTCCAATTTTCCTACATGAGCACAAAATCAGTAAGTCTAGATATTTTCTGTTTAATTACTGAAGCCATTTGTTTTCAATCAAGAAATCTTTACAGATGAACATTCAATTTTGTCACGCTTAAAACAATTAGCAGATAAAAATTACCTTAGTTTAAATTTATTTTAGTCTAAATTAAATTTTAAGATCTAAAATCGCATACTTATGGGTTTATTTAAAATTTCAATGTGTTTTGTAGTATATAGAGGAGGAGATAAACTAACACACAGTTCAAATAAATATTCAAAGACAGTACTCATATTACACAATTTTAACGAATGAAATTACAGAACGAACAAGAACAAGGGAAGCAACCAGTGAGATGGTTACTATGGCGGCGGCGAACCTGTCTTTGACACTACAGACATCAAGAACCGTATTACATCAAACAAATAAGACACCAGCACAACACAAAATCAGCAGAAGCGAGTCTTAATTCCGAACGGCTGCATGACATACGAACACAAAACAAACATACAATACAAATATACATAAAGACCCGTTAATGAACACAAGAATATGAAATATCTGACTATATAATTAATAATACAAACCTTCGCAAGTCCTTGTCAGTAACTTATTTTTAATGTTGTCCGTATTCAAAACATCAAAACTTGAGACAACAATAAGAAAATCTTCATCTGGATCACTTGCTATTCCTCTCAGTTCCCCTTTATCAATTTCATTTCCAATACCAATGGCAACCACAGAGGAAGGTATTTCCTTGACGACTTGTGCTTTGTACAATGTTTCCTTTTTTCCACCGTCGCGAAAACTGTCGTAGCTCCCCGAATTAGTCTGTCCGTCTGTCAGGACCACAACGACATTTTCTACGTTTGGACGTTCACCGTTGCCTTTTGCAAACACTGTATTTGATACCATATCCAAACCAAGATAGGTTCTTGTTGCGTCACCGCTATCATGTACAATTTCATTTATTTTCTGCAGTACGCATGCTTTATCTTTGCAATCAAGGAAGCCTAATTTTAAAGTGACCTTGTTGCTAAAAGTAATTGCAGCGACTCGACTCTGGTCTTCTGCTTGTCCGACATCGAGCATATTTACAACGTCGTGAATGAATTCTATCTGTTTCTCGAAGTCTATGATCCAAATGCTGGAAGAAGTGTCGATCACAAAGACTATATCTACCGGCCGACTGCATTTTGTCAGCTCTGAAAAGATAAGATTACTATCAATTCGGTCAATCTTTTGCTCTTAATTTAGTTTGTAAAGTATTTTCATGATTGAAACGGTTCGCGATACCTTTTGACCTAATAATTGGTCGATAGATATCAATAAGGAACTAAAATCGTTAATAAAATCTTGACTTTGCTTAAAATCCTTGACTTTGCTGACAATCATATAACTACTTTTCTGACTGCACTTCTTTACACTTCTTCTTGCCAAGGTAACAAGAAAAAACGACTCGTCCGCGCCTTTAATAAATTTTACTATAGATATCACTTCCTTGTCGAAAAATATCTCTTTTGAAAATATGGTTACAGATAGTTTTCCCAATTTTTGAATTCAGTGTACAGTGAATGTGCTACGATGATTTTTGGATACACCTATTAGTGACTACTGGTACCTACCCCTTTTATTCAACTAACCAACTCAAATAATACAGTAATGGAAGCGGAATTTTTGGCATGCCATAAAACCTTCTTTAACCCACCATTTCTTTTGAAATGCCTGTACCAAGTCCGGACCATTGCTGTAGTTACTGTGGTTTTGGTTGTTAGTTCTGGAGTTGCCGGTTTCTCGTACATTGATATGTGGATTGTCTGTTTTGACAGTTTCATCTGTGTTCGATATTTTGTTTTTACCTTCATTCATATAAAAACATGATACCAGATTAAAACACGACACCATATCAGATGATACCCTGTCAAAGGAAACCGTTTCCGATAATACTCTGGCCGATGATATATAAGTACAAGCACTTACCACAGACAGCTTGGTAAACATCGTATACATGTAAACACTTACCAAAAATAGCTTGGTTAATCTTGTTCGTAAAAATTTACCATCGAAAGCATAGTAAATCTTCTATATAAACACTTACAACCGACAGCTTGGAAAACCTAGTATGTATACGGTTACCGTCGACAACTGAGTAAATGTAGAATGCAGACACTTACCACCGACATAATACGTAAACAATTACCACCGATACCTGGGTTAATGAAGTTCGAAACACCTCCCACCGACAGCCGGGTTAATCTAGTACTTGCATCCCGGCGCGGGCTTAGTAAATCTAGAATGTAAAAACTTACCACCGACATCGGGGTGAATCTAATATGTAAACACTTACCCGTGTCGATATTTGGTAGTTCTAGTATGTAAACACTTACCACTGACAGCTTGGTATATCTATGAAAAGAAAATCTCATGTAAATTATAGCTTATGAGTACTAGATACAGTATGCACTATTTAAAAGGGGACTGTGTGTACCAAACAGGAATAGTACATATCAAAATGGGATTGGGCTTACCAAAGGATGTGTGTTTACAAAAAGATAGTGCGCGTTCTATTGCACTTATCAGAAAAGGATAGCTATTATGTGTCCTGAAATGAGAGTCAGCACTTTTATTGTGTAGAGGTAAAGACATGGTACGCTTTACAAAACAGTATACGTCCCCTCATAGAAAGACAAAAGTATGGTTTTACTCTTTTATACTCATTAAATGCATATCTTTCCCACAAGCACCAAACTTTATAATTGCAACATTATTAAACATTAACAAATACAATAGAACACGATGGTATGGCTTGTTAAACATGTTAAATACTGGAGACCACGATTCTGTTTCAGCACATTTTGGGGTTGATTCATTAACTCAAAGCAAAAAATATGAATTTTAGTTTATCATATTGCTGTAACCGCATCTATAATTTGAACACCAGTTCGTTATACCGTAAACTTGTACCGAGCATCTTAGATGCGAGCTATACGGTAACATGCGTGGATTAAAAAGGCACGTGATCCATATAAACAAATACATTTCAGATGGTACCGGAAACATATTGAAGGTGCACACTTAAATGAATGACATCAATACAAATTTAGTGTTTTAAAAATTAAAACAATAATATCCGTCAAGATTCTTGCAATCTAAAAATGACAACTGTATGACATTCATGTGACATCATCAACGCATTAGAGGAAGATTTCACGTTACCACTGTGGAATGCAGAGGCCCTCTTAGGGTGCCGGGAAGCAATATCAGGAATCATAAAATGTGCTGCACCTCTACTCATATTAGTTGTATTAGCTCTATTTGTGCATTGTAAATATAATAAGCATTAAACTATTGTATAATACAGAAATATACATTATTTTATGAGTTTGGTAACTACTTTTGCATACTGTACACTACTACATTAATATGGATTTAAAACCCAAGAATTATATATACATTTGTCTTGAACAATGTATAATTATATAAGTATGAACAAATGATGCATAATCAATGGAACCTAAAGAAATACCTCAGACATTAAAAGTTAATTGTACTGCAGTCAGCATAAGATCAGAATCAATGAACAAAAAACTGTCTTAATAAAATCCTTTGCTCTTTCTTCATAGACCTATTTGTAAGTAATGAATGATTTAAGAATGTTTGTAATTAAAAAAAAAACCCACATTTTCTGTGAAATTTCAGAAAGTATTTGACCCAATCCATAAATTGCCAATTATTGGTGTATTTCTTCTATGACATGTATATTTGCATATATATACATGCGTGGATTAAAAAGGCACGTGATCCATATAAACAAATACATTTCAGATAGTACCGGAAACATATTGAAGGTGCACACTAAAATGAATGACATCAATACAAATTTAGTGTTTTAAAAATTAAAACAATAATATCCGTCAAGATTCTTGCAATCTAAAAATGACAACTGTATGACATTCATGTGACATCATCAACGCATTAGAGGAAGATTTCACGTTACCACTGTGGAATGCAGAGGCCCTCTTAGGGTGCCGGGAAGCAATATCAGGAATCATAAAATGTGCTGCACCTCTACTCATATTAGTTGTATTAGTATATTTCTATCATTGCCGTTCATGTCACAATATGGATATTTATATCGGCTTGCTTTTTTTGTCGCGATATTTGTTAAAGTAAGCCGATGGGAAAAACTTTATGCATAGTGAAAAAACTATCAACTTACTTTTAAAAAACATTCGGCTTTTTTCAGCTACATTGACCGATTGTGTCAGAATTGTGATGTTTCTGTGACTTTTTCTATCGCGATACTTTGAAAAGTAAGCCGATGAAAAAGAATGCATGAAATAAAAAGCATTGGCTTACTTTTCCAAAGTATCGCGGTGCTTTTTTACAAGTAACTAAATGCTTTTGACAAGTATTGTGACACATGTGGACACAAAACCCCAGACTTGTGAGGATGGGATGCATGGTGTACAGTTAAAACAAATGTATAGATGAAAAGTCACACCGAGTAGTATAATTTATATGATTTGTGCCGAAAATAACTGTACATCGTGATTTCTATGGCTTACATATTTAGTACAGTTAAAAAAAATATCTCGTAAGTACTAAACGGACGTTTGCAGGAATATTGTATAAAGATATTTTTAAAGTAAATATATTATTTTGTTTATAAACAATGATGTATTAGACAATCCGTATTAAGACTTGTGTGTACGGAATGCTCTTAACTACATCATTTAGTATGCTTGGAATGTCAGCCTATCAGCCTAGCGACACAAGCTATTGGGCTATGATCCGGCTCAAATCATTGAAATTATTATTCATTCATATCAATTAATGTATTTGTGTATGGTACTTGAGGCAATAGGAAAGTAATACAGGCTCTCTTGATTTAAGAATATGCATCATGTACTTTTCATAAATATTACATATTTTGCCTATATGTTATATGACATGAAGTGAGACAGCCATATTTTCAGACCAGGGCAAATATATCTGTATGCGTCCTCCCGTGACAGGTGACAAGGGCAAATATCTATACTGAGCTCTTGTATTAAAGCATTTCGGTATTTCCGGTGTCGTCTGTTGACATTTCAAGTCATTTGAAGTAAATGATAAAAAGAATGATACATGGCGTATTTCATATTTGTCCTGGTATTATCCGTCTCGGGGTACATATTTATATATAGCGGCCAATTTTAAATAATAAACATTTCATTTGTTTGAAATTTTGTGCAAGCTCTCTTTTATGTTAAAAATTATCAAATAATTAGTAAAGTTGAAAATCCTTCAATTTAATGATTTTGACTAGGTTTATGAAGCATATTTAAGTGTGTTTCAGTCATTACTGCATACACCATCTCGGCGGCTTTTTTAAGTCCCCTACTAGACATCCCATCCCCCACCCCTCTAAATACAATGAGACATCGTTTCATTTCAGCCTGTCCAATCTTAATTGACAAGGATTGCCAGTTTTCCTACCGCAGGTCGGGGGTTTTCTCCGGGTACTCCGGCTTCCTCCCCCAATAAAAACTGGACGCCATGATATAGCTGAAAAATTGCTGAAAGTGGCGTTAAACACCATCAAACAAACAAACAAACAAACATCATTTCAGCCTGTACACAGGACGTAGTCATCCACGTATCAGATTTTTACGGTCATAATTAATATGGGTCGTAAAAGTTTATACAAGATTTACATTAAATTGTTCAAAGTTTGAAAAAAAATTGTCTCTTTCCAAACAGTAATTTACGTTATTTTATTATTTAAGTCTTCTATACCCATTTAAAACATTCCTTTTGATCAATTATAATTACATCGCAATATATTCAGTTTCACTTAGATGTGGATAGGTTTTCGTAATATATTATTTACAAATACTACTGTCGGTTTCTTGTTTTTTTTTTCTCTTATTATTTGTGTTTTGTTTTTTTTTCTTTTTGTTTGTGTTTTGTTTTTTTTTTCTTTTTGTTTGTTCAGTAGTAGAACTCGTATTTCATATGATACACCTGACGCAAAATGACGCCGACTATCTTAATAGACTTAATATGGCGTGGATGAATAAGTCGTGACACATCTTTCCAACAAAAGGCAGAGCTACAAATTTTAGCATTTGTTGTAAAGGTTACATACTAGTAACTACTTATATATACAGGTAACTTGTATTCAATTTCGTTTGGTTGTCAGTTTAAATTTAAAACAGTTTTTATTACGAATTCAACACATCCGACTCCAGTGTGGGTCCAGTGTTTGGTGTTATCAGAATTCGACGTATATAATCCATGTAACAGAACCGTGTTACTTCAGTTTGCTGTGTCGGTTCTCGAAGATTATTGTTCTGTTTTTGTTGTTTATTTAATCAAAATTCAACATTACACTTGCTCCCCCCTTTTTGTTATTGTCGCTGTGAAGAAAAAAGGATGGCAAGTAAAAGATTTGATTAAATTTTAATTAGATTGTATTCTTTCCTGTATGGTTGGCCACGTATTAATCTTTCTATCATCTTGACAGTGCTATTTTTATTATATCTCCAAATAATGTCAAGATATTTATATAACTAAATGTTTACGATAATAATAAACAATTTGTATGCTATAGAAACAATATTGAAATCGCATGATCAATTAATTCGGTAATAGTAATCAGTATAACGACAGGCAAAATTATAACACAGGAGCACAATAAGATGACATAATGAATTTTAAATTGAAGTTTGCATTGCACAAAGCAATCACATGGGCAAAATTTGCGTCTCGGTTCAATTTTTAAAATCTTATATTTAAGTCCCCAATATTGCCTTTACAGAATGAAGATAAAGAAACCATATATTGCACAAAATCGTCGAAGGTCATGTTATTAAAAGTCACTTGTAACATGGTTCGAATTGAATATTTTATTTGTTGTTCCCTAGACGATAAAAGTTGTTTCAGAAGTTTGTTTTTGAATCAGCAGGAACATTCATTTTTATTTTTCAGTCGTGCATGAAGTAGCTAATGTGACATCCAAAGGTGATGTACGCTTTTAAATTACATGTTAAAACTTGAATAAATTACATTTGCATCAATTTTTAAACGACGAAAATCTAAAATATTCACATATCTTTATAAATTTATATCACAACAACATATAGTACTGAGTGGAATTCAAATAACTTTAAAATTATTAGTTACGAATTCAGAAGCCAACATATTTTAACATATCATTTTGTGCGCAATCCAAATCACAATTTTAAGTCAGAAAATCAGGTCAATGGAAGATTAAATGTTTTCTTTGATCCACCGATTCAATTGCCACCTACTCATATTTAGACTAAAACCACCTACACGGTCTGAAACCGCCTACACAGTTTGCTTAAACAAGATACCCATATTCAGAAAAAAACCACCTACACGGTCTAACCCACCTACAGAGTCTGAAACCTTTTACATAGTCTGCAATCACTCATCTGAAATTACCTACTCAGGACTCAGGCTGACACCACCCACACAGGCTGAAACCGCCCACTGAGGTGGAAAACACCTACACAGTCGGTAAACACATACACAGTTTGAAGCCCTTTACATAGTCTCAAATCACTCATTCAGTCTGAAATTACCTACTCAGGACTCACCACCTATACAATCTGCAACTATAAACTCAGTCTGATATCAAATACTCAGGCTGAAAACATCTACTTAGCCTGAAACCACTTATTCAGGCTGAAACCACCTACACAGGCTGTAACCACCACCTTCACAGGCTGTAACCACCTACACAGGCTGTAACCACCACCTACACAGGCTGTAACCACCACCTACACAGGCTGTAACCACCTACGCAGGCTGTAACCACCACCTACACAGGCTGTAACCACCTACACAGGCTGTAACCACCACCTACACAGGCTATAACCACCTACACAGGCTGTAACCACCTACACAGGCTGTAACCACCACCTACACAGGCTATAACCACCTACACAGGCTGTAACCACCTACACAGGCTGTAACCACCACCTACACAGGCTACCACCACCTACACAGGCTGTAACCACCTACACAGGCTGTAACCACCACCTACACAGGCTGTAACCACCTACACAGGCTGTAACCACCACCTACACAGGCTGTAACCACCTACACAGGCTGTAACCACCTACACAGGCTACCACCACCTACACAGGCTGTAACGACCTACACAGGCTATAACCACCTACACAGGCTATAACCACCTACACAGGCTGTAACCACCACCTACACAGGCTGTAACCACCACCTTCACAGGCTATTACCACTACACAGGCTGTAACCACCACCTACACAGGCTGTAACCACCACCTACACAGGCTATAACCACTACACAGGCTGTAACCACTCACCTACACAGGCTGTAACCACCTACACAGGTTATAACCACCTACACAGGCTGTAACCACCGACACATGCTGCACAGCACTATTGTGTACGGCTTCGTAGTAGCGGAAATGAAATCTCGACCAGGGTCGTTATGCAAACTACATACAGCGTCGACACTGCATTTTTATCGGTGCAAAATTAAAATCTAGTACCTGAAGACAGTTAAATTTGATAGCGATCTCGTACACCGACTGCTACTGGACAGGCGAGCATAAGATTATATTTCTAAAATAAAATTAATTTTGTTATCCTCGTAAACATATCAGGTAAAAAAACTGTGGTGTCATCCAATGATATTTTCATTTAATTATTTTTCTCTTGAAACTGACAACCATAGAAAGTTACAAACTAATATTTACGACAAAGGTTTAAATTTTAGTTTTTATATTGTGAAGTTCCCGACCGTTACTAGACAGCAGTACTCTATCTTCGCTTGATGATGATACGTTCTTCTAGAGCCTTTTACAGCTACACGGATTTTGTCTTATTAAGTTATAAAATAGAATAACCATTAAATTTATCTGTAATCATGCCAACGTTTTAATATTTAATTAGTTTTGCTGACGAATAAAGCAGATACAGCTGTACCCTTTTTATTTCAGTAACGATGGTCATCTTGGTTTGTCAAATGTTAGTAAAAGGACCTTCCAAGAATCATGGTTACGGTTTCTGGTTCAAATTGACTCGATCAGTGGTTCAAAGTAAAGTTTGTGGACGGACGAAGATGAAAATTGAGCTAAAAATAAGGTGTTAATAAAATTAAAGTTAACGTGCTTATTAGAAGTGATTAGACAAGCGCCTGCCATATGTAGCATCCAAATGTTACACCCGTTCTGTGCCCATTGTTATAGATAATTATGTGTGATATTGTACCATCTACTTTAAAATTTAGAAAAACCGAGGAAATAAAACATTCTTCTGTATTCATTTTACATCGTACCAGTTCATATAACAATAATAACAAGAGAATTCCTTGATCTGGAAAGGAATGATAAATCTTAGTTTGTATACATTTAAATTTGTGTGGATGAATGTCACGTGATAAATGTAGACTTTATGCCCATATATTTTAAATAGACACTTGTCAATTACCTAAATGTACTTCAAACCAGTTAAGTGAAATAATATAGTGTGTATTTATGGTGAAATCAGCAAAAAATAACACAATCCTAAAGATATCCAATAGAAAGTGATTCTAAGAAAAACTGGACACAGGTTTACGATGCATATCTGGGGGATTCGGCGTTCACACATATTGAATATTGTCAAACATTGATCTTTTATGTGTATTGTTCGTTATGCGATATGATATTTAATATCTTGAATAATGATTAACTACCCACAAAGCGACATCTATATACATGTCTAGGTGAAAAATTACAATGTCCTCCGATATACGTATATTTTCTTAGGAAATATATTTGAAAAAATTACATTTGATATCATTTATAATTTGATAAAATTTCGTTACAATTTATAAAATAAGAACTTACCAAAACGAAAAGCACAAAAAATAAAAGCCTCATTTTCAGATGAAAACGATGTCACTTCTTCCTTTAAGCAACGAAAGACTGACACGGTTGCCTTCTTCTTTGCACCTTTTATACTTCACTTCAAACTGATAAACCTGTTTAATATTATGGGTCTTTTTCTCCTTCAGCGTTTTAAATTACAAGTGTGAGTTCAGTGCATAACCAAATAATATATAGGCGTGTTTTAAAGAGATGAAATTTATTACCATGTTTGGTTAAATTAAATTTTGCAAAAACTCGTAAATTTTTTTCACTGAACTCAGAATAAACTTTAAGATCATGGATAAAGTTACAATTAATAGTTTCGTGCATTGACAAAGCGCATGTTTAACGCCAAAGAGACAACACAACTTTAATATTTACTGGAGATTATTTATGCAGGCATCACCATAGATTACTGACTAAATTTTACTGCCGTTAAAATCCGATGTTAGTTTTGTGCAATCTAATTAAAATTAAATCTTTCACTTGCTCCCCCCTTTTTGTTATTGGTCGCTGCGCTACACGCAGCGACCATAGCAAAAAGGGGGGAGCAAGTGAAAGATTTAATTTTAATTAGATTGAGTTTTGTGATTTGTCGGATTAACGCCAATAAAAGACAGGGGAACAATTCGTTGTACATTTCTATATAGATAAATGTGTTCTACATAAGTTTGTTTATGGCTTTTCGCTCATTGGAATTTCCGCTGCGATCCACTCTAGAAAAAATGTCTATCTTCCGTGACAGGGCTTTCCCAAAAGCGCATAAAAGTATTTCTTTCCGTAAACCAACAACGTTTATAGATTGTTCATTTAAGAGATTACTGTAGTGTATTGAAGATTTGCCAAACCGGCCTCCAAAATACGCGGAACCAGTAAACAGATAGTTGACAAAATCATAACAAATAACGTTTTTGTTTCCGGCGTAATGATTGGATGCAACGAGTTCAAGTTCTGTTGTACTCGGTTAGAACGAATAATCGTACCCTCGCTTTTTTTCGCATGTACTTGTATTTTCTACATTACCTAAATTTCCCTCGTCCTTTCCTATCTGAACACATTCTAAAGAAAAAGAGATTTTGATCATGTTGATTGGACAAAAACATGTTTTTCATTTTCCAAATAAAATAACTGTTATGGGGACTTGACAGAAACTCGCTGTGTGTATAAATACGCCATTAATTTAAATCTTTCTAAAATGTTTTATATTCTTTTGTTTATTAAATTATTCCAGTTTCCTTTACTTGACTCATATATGATAATAATTGTTCTTTCAATTATTTTTTTCTATATGATAGGAACACGGGTAATATATTACAATTATGTTGTCTGCAAACGTTTGAGTACTTTTCCAAAGGAGACATACCAGAAAAGCAGCTATGATTGTTTCAGAATCCTAACTGTCGTGAATTTCTTTGTACTTTTTAATGTGATCCTTTCTGTACGATTATGCTTGTATTATTACGTAAGGATCGAAATGGTGGCCTTGTTTTTGTCTAATCACGACAACATGACGAATATTTGTAGAGAGACCCAACTACACCATTTGTGAGTTAGAACGAAATATCGTACCTTTGCTTTTTCTTTGGTCAATCCGACAAATCACAAAACTAACTTCGGATTATAACGACAGTAAAATTCGGCCCTTGTGGTTACAAAACACTTGACATACATGTTCGAAGATCTTTGTTTAAAAAAAGTTTAGACAACGAAAAACAAGCCATGTTTTATGGCAGATAACAAATAAATGTATAATCTTGGTAGAAAATCTCGCATACATTTGAAGTTGTCTTTTGAAGATTTTTAATATTTTGAAACTGGGATAGCAGCCATGAGAAAGATGAAACGCGGAAATTTCCTAGAGGGCATCACATACATTTATACTATGTTATAAAATACTTAGAATTGTAAATTTAGAAAAGACTATTTGTTAAATTCCTCCAATCAGAAACAAGGATTTATCAATTACGGCACTGTTTTTATTTGAATAAAGACAAAATAAAGAATATGTGTAAAGTTTTTGTACTCATTTACAAAAAACATTTGGACTTGTAAACTCACGAGTTTTTAAATTATTTTCAGCTAATCAGAAACAAGCAAGGTTTGCCCAATCGCGAAGTGATAGCAGTAGCTAATCCTCATTGTAGTCGATTTTTATTTAAAAAAGGTTCAATAAAATTGTAACCCTTTAATCTCTTCTACAGGCCAGTCATATTGAGCTTTAACCAACATGCATCCTCAGTATTACTGGACTTACTTATAAGCTGCTTCTAGGTTGAAAATTTTGTAACGTTTCATAACTTTTTCTCTCTGCACATGCATATTATCAGTCATTGGACGTAATCGTCTCACAGTAAGATGGCAATAATTGCTCCAAAATATATGGTAGATACGGTAGAGAAGTAAAAGTGTTACTGAATGTAAATGTCAGATTAAAATAAAAAAAGATAATAAATGAAAATGCTATAACGAATTAAACTTTGCATCATTGTTTGAGGCTTTGAATGATTTCATAATAGTAGGTACACAACTTCTATGAAGTCTTTCAGTGAAGATTCAAAACTGAGGAGTTTATTACATGGACAAAAATATATACCGTATTACCCCACCCACCCGAAGACCCCAACTGAACCTGTAAAATAGACAACATGATCATCCTCGACCACTAAAGATCAAAATAGTGTATACAAACATAATATGAAATTTGTCAATTGGTAGCGAGGGGGGGGGAGGGTTGTCATGTCCTTCCATTGAGCATCGTCGTATAGGATTCAAGAAAATATACCATATACCTACAAATTACAATTTCCATTATGTTTCAAAGAATTTGAACTTCTGTATGCGCGTACTCCTAACATCAACATTCAACTTATGTTCAGGTATCAAGATGTATGTTTGACATTTCAAAGCTTCAATATTCAAAATAAGTGGACAATAAAGATTTTATATCAAGTCTCTCGGAGCGCATGTCTTTTGTCGACAATTTGTCTGGCTTAAAAATTGATGTCTCAGTACAAAGCAAACTTTCGGTTTATTCCCTTTTCTTCATTTTGATTCAGATCGTAAAACTGCATTTCAGTTTAATATTCAATTTTTAGGAACAAATTAAATCTGTCGAATTGCTATTTCATAGTGTCATTGTGAATGAACATTAAATTTTCAATTAAATCAGTATATAAAATAAATAGAATATGTCGTCAGAGAAGACGTATTGGTAGAAATAATGTATGAATTAAAATATATTTCATTATTGTTATGTTTACATCACTATACAATGACATTTACACTTATCAGGAACTTTTAGATCAAGATATACTAGTCCCAGAAAATTAATTACATTACCACCTAATTCTACACTAATCTCACATGAGAGAGTTTGTTTTGGGTTTCAAAATCGTCATTAATAAAAGAAAACTAGAGGTTATTAAGTGCATGTATGACTCACCCGACTTATATGGGCAAAGATGGCATTCCGTGATCAACAAATTCTTCAGTTCTTGGTTCAATTAGTTAACCGTACGAAAAAGCCTTGTTACACTTTTTTCCCTTTTGGACCTATGTAAAAGTCAAGTGGGGGCAGCAATATTGTTTTCCCATCGGCATTAAAACATAATCTTTATAGATAGGGTCCCATGTTAAACTAAGTCTTGCTATGTCGTCCATTTTGAATTTCTGATTGGCATAACAAAAAACACACGTTAAAGAGGACCATCCTATGAATGCGGTGATTTGTTTCCATAGATTAACTAGTTTCAGAGAAGAGTTTAAACATATCCCTATAGGCTCCCATGTTTATCCAAGTCCTGCAGTGGCGGCCATTCGTGAGCTAAAAAAAATATCGTGTAAATACTTTCAATTTGTCTTGACTGTCATACTGCTTGCTGGACGTTGAGTTACAATTCAATTAGAAATAGATTACAATTTTATTAAAAAAAATACATACAACTGTATGGTACACTTGTGTATTTACAAATAACTCATTTGCAGAGTTTCCTTTTGTTTTTTAACAATATCTTTGATCAGACTACACTCGACAATACTACCGATGAATACATTTACACAGTGGCATACATCCCATTTCAAGAAATGTTATAAAAAAACTTGTGCTAATCAAAATAATATATTTAGTTTTTAGAATTTTAAAATCAACATAGCTACATGAATTACAATTGTTTTGATGGAATACTTTCCAAACAGTAGATGATGTGTAGTTGCAATTACTGATATACATCTTGAGGAAGACAGCTTGCAACTACTAACACATCAAATGTACAGTCCTCTATAGTCAGTTCAGATTATATCTGGCAATAGTCCTCTATAGTCAGTACAGATTATATCTGGCAATAGTCCTCTATAGTCAGTACAGATTATATCTGGCAATAGTCCTCTATAGTCAGTACAGATTATATCTGGCAATAGTCCTCGTCTTCACAACAGATTTGTCGAACTTTACTATAAATGTTGACACCAAAACACTTAAACGTTACCTGAAGTTTTATTGTATCCATCCGAATTTAAAAGTTCTTAAATATTATAGATACAACCCACCCTTTATGGAAAAAAACTTTTTATGAAGAATTAATAACAAGTACTGGAGGACTGTACTTATTTAGTTAGTAATATGTACGATATACAATTTTCATTGGTCGAATTTGCGCTTCAGTGAAAATGCGCTTCGTTCAACGATTTTACTTCAAAGAATGCATTCAATTCTTAACAGAACAATCACTATCGCATAGAATGGTACATTACTAAGACGTACATCTTTTACATCTTATTTAAGCTCTTTATTCGCTGACATGAAATATACACACCTCTTTTAAGATTATGTATTACTGTCTGTTCATAGCCAACTAGCCAATGAGAATTGTCAAAAATATGTCTTGAGTAATTTATGCCATTTTTGTCGTTGTTACACCAAAATACAATGTACTAGTATCTGATGAACAATATCCAACTCTGTTATAACAACAGGTTCTGTTTGTTCTTATCTTTCTGTATGCTTCAGATATATTATTGTTATTAAAAAAAAACCAGAGGTAATTGCTCACCTGATTAATATAGGCAATGAAGATGGCATCCCCCACCCACCCCCATGAAAAATTGATCTGCTATGGCAGCCATTTTCTATTTGCAACTGTTATTAATCCAAATAAATATTGCAATTTGGTTTCATCTAGTTCAATGGTTACAGCTAAGAATCCTATTTAGATGTTGGTTTGTATGTCAACTTAATTCATGCAATTGCAGCCATCTTGGATTTGTAATTAAATGAAAAAAGTATAAACTTTGAATAGGATCATCTATTTCAATAAACATGCACATACACTATCGCTTCAATCAGCTTTTCAGATTTAGAAAAAAACATTTGAACATTTTTCCTACAGGGTCCTATGTTAACAGTGTTACAGGAGATTTAAAGTTTTAGATTGGCTTAAAAACAAACTTTTAAAAGAATTATCAAATAAAAATCAACTTACAATATGACTTCAATCAGCTTAGCAGTTTCTGGGAAGAAGACACTTGAACATACCAATATGTCCGTTAGATTAAGTTAGCCAGTGCTGGCAAATTTTATTTTTGAATTGATATTAAAAACTTTTATTGTTAAGCAACTACTGCTGTTTATAAGTTTAAGTTCAATTGTTTACTGGTTTTCAAAGCAGAAGCATGTTTAAACATGTTTCCCTTAAGGTCATTTGTAAAATATAACACTTAATGGCATCCATTTATATAAAGGTAAGCTAAAGAAGTTACATTTTGCTTCAAAGAGAAATAAATTACTATGAAAATTCAAGTATGGAAAATTTATGAGTTTCCAAAACGACAAATTTAATGTAAATATTCAAACATAGTTTTGTTTACAGGCGTAAAATTTTGTTGTTTTGGATAATTAAAGATATACACAAAATTCAGGATTTTTTTAGTGCAAACTGAAAAAACCTGCACAAACTGCAAGTGAAAAAGTGATCAGGATGTTTTACACCTCTAGAGTATTGTGACACATTTGGAGTTACTTTTCATCACTATTCCAACTTGTTTACTTCCTTCTTACTGACAATCTTCTGATAGCTGCTATGTTGGCAGTATCCATTTGTAAAACATTTTGTTGTTTTAAGAAACTTAAGGTACTGCATTTCAGATTTCAAGAACATATATTAAATATTTTTGAAATTTTGGTTGTTATACACAACAGCTTTTCACTTTATATATAGTGACAAACTTTTATTTTGTAAAAACAATTACCATTAAACAATTGATGACTTTGATATACAGTCGCTATCAGGATTTATCAGCCAGAAAATGTTATATTCGCCGAGCCGCTAGGTGAGGTGAATATACATTTTTGAGGGCTGAGAAATCCTGATAGCAACGTATATCAAAGTTAGTAATTGTTTTATTACATGAATAAAATCACCATCTTCTTTCATTACCACTGCAGATGGTGTCCAATGCCACTGTGGCCTGTTGGCATGACCACTGCAGATGGTGTCCAATGCCACTGTGGCCTGTTGGCATGACCACTGCAGATTATGTCCAATGCCGCTGTGGAACACTGGCAGATCACTGCCACTGTGGACTGATGGCATGACCACTGTGGATGGTATACACAGCCAGTGTGGACTGTAATACAAACATAGGAACATTTTAAAATGGCTACATATAATTCTGCTGTCTTTTCCATAAGTAAACTATATCATCAAGAAGTTGATTTTAAAATGTTGTCCAATTCTGCTAGCTTTTCTATGACTACTTCATCAGGAAGTTGTATCTTTTTACGTTTTTTAGCATCCCAACCATTGTCTGCTGCTTTTTTACTACGCTTCTTCGTCTTCGCAGGTAAAATGGGTTCAAAAGCAATAGATCTACGGAAACGCTTCTTACTCAAAAGCTGATCAGGATTTTTTAAAATGTCTGGAGATTCATAAATAGTTTCCCAATTTCTCTCCTCTGGTTTTTTAAAGTTTTTATTGCGGTAAATATCCTCGATATTTTCCTCCTTCATTTTACGTTTTCTAACTGGCTTTGAATTTGTGTCCAATGAATTTTCCTGACAACCAGGAGAATCACTTTCGACTGAATGTGAACTATATGCAAAGTTTTCACAGTCATTATTATTACCAGCTTGATAAATTTCTATTGAACGTCTCTTCAATCTTGTGGTCCTACGAACTGGAACTTCAACATCATCTTCTACTGTAGACCCACTCACTGAAAGTGTCAGAGTATCAGCTGATCTCCTACGTGAACGACTTTTACTTGGACATGGTTTTTCATCATCCATTGACAAAAATTCCTTAATCTGATCATAATCAGCACTGTTTACATAGTTCATTAGAATGTTATTTTCATTATTGTTGTTATGGTTATTAAAGGGAACTTCATCATCCACATAGGACACCAATAAAGGATCAGTAGATCTTCTTCGTGCAGGACGGCCACGTTTTGTTTTCAATAGATTAAGTTCATCTGCTACATTGCTATCTCCTATAGTACTAATTATAACTTTCTGTTCATCATCTTCCTGCCTCATCAATGTCATGCTGTCCACATTTTGTGGATCATCCAATTTTTTTCTTGGCCTTCCCCTTCTTTTTGTAGAAATTTCTGAAGATTTCTCAACAGAATCAATGGAATCACTACCAACATTCATATCAGAGGTTAGCTGAGTTTTCTTGTCATCTATCTGTTCAGAATTAAGTTCAATCTCTAGAGTCTCGTTTGTCTGAAGACATTCTTCCATTTTTTCTTCAGTTGATTTTTCTGTCTGAACAACTTCACTTTGCACTTTGTATTCATCTCTGCTTTGGTCCGACACCCAAGTCTCCTCAACAGAATAACTATTTATGGCTGCTTTCTCATGTTTGATGTAATTATTGGTGTCTGATAATAAATTTGATTCACATGTATTAATCACCGATGCTGAAGCTTTTACTGAATTTAAATAAATATCTTCAGAGAGTTTAAAACTTTCTCCATGTTTGTCTTGATCTGCATTTGTATTTCCATTTGTTAAACTAAGACTTTTAGCTGGTGTTTGTTGCTTGTCAAGTTGACAATCATTTATATTTTTATCACCTTGACCTTGATTAAATTCTGGTTTTGTGCCACAATAAATGTCCATATTTGTTGTAACACTTGTGTCCAACTTTGTTGCAGACTCATCATCTAAGGGTTTACAGAATTCTGTGTTTTCAAGATTAATTGGTTGCTTATTGTTTTCATGAGTCTTGCTTAAAACATTCAACATTTTAGAACCAAATAACTTACAAATGGATAAAAATCTGTAAGTTTGTTTCTTCTCTCTTTCCATTTTCTCTTGATTTTGTGTTTCCTTTAATTTCTTGCTTGACCGTTTTTTAACAGATTGCTGCTTTGTCTCAGATTTCATGCCATTTTGTAATTCAGAATTTTTATTCTGACCCACACATTCTGCTATTTCAGCAGTAAAACTATGATCCCTACTAGTTTCAAATATTGGCTGCGTAGGAGTATATGGCAGGTCTGAATCAAGCTTTCGTAATGCTATGGAAGGTGTTGAGGACACTGGTTGAGAAGGAGAATTAGCTGTTAATTCATCATATTTCATGATAAAGCAGGGTGTGCTAAATTGAGCATCAAATCTTTTTCCTTGAGGAGTTCCTTTTAAATGTTCAGTCAATAGTAATGGACTTTGACAAATATTATTATTTAGTGCTGTAAATACACCCTCAGGATAATCAGGACTGTCTTGATCTGTAAATACACCTCCAGGATAATCAGGGCTATTAAATTCCATATCTTTTATACCATTCTTGGTTCCAATGTTGATTGATGTATCACTGATATTTTCTTTTGTTATTGCTGCAAAAGACACAAAAAAATATACTAGGGAGAATAATTACTTTAAGCATGTTGTTGCTGGTTTCAAAATTATTTCAATAACTGTGTACTATCAAATAAAATAAAGTTTAAATTGAAGTATACCATTAAGATGTATACAGTGTAGCTCACTTCAGTTATTTACTGAAATGCAAATGGCAAAAACTTGTCATTAACATGACACAAATAGAAAAAAGGCGAGTTTATCTGTTGATCGTTTTTGTCCTTCAGACTGCAGTCCTCAACTACTCCATTTTTATCATGGCACAAAACTGGGACTAACGATTTATAGGTTCCTGTACAAAACCAGAATTTACATGTTGTCTGTCGTTCAGAATGCCAGCCTTGACAACTCCATGGGTTAACATGTCATTGGTCTGAGCTTCAGAATGTCAGTACTTGACTTCCCCATGGGTTAACATGTCATTTGTCTGACCTTCAGAATGCCAGTCCTTGACTACTCCATGGGTTAACATGTCATTGGTCTGAGCTTCAGAATGTCAGTACTTGACTTCCCCATGGGTTAACATGTCATTTGTCTGACCTTCAGAATGCCAGTCCTTGACTACTCCATGGGTTAACATGTCATTGGTCTGAGCTTCAGAATGTCAGTACTTGACTTCCCCATGGGTTAACATGTCATAAGTCTGACCTTCAGAATGCCAGTCCTTGACTACTCCATGGGTTAACATGTCATTGGTCTGAGCTTCAGAATGTCAGTACTTGACTTCCCCATGGGTTAACATGTCATTTGTCTGACCTTCAGAATGCAAGTCCTTGACTTCTCCATGGGTTAACATGTTATTTGTCTGACCTTCAGAATGCCAATCCTTGACTTCCCCATGGGTTAACATGTCATAAGTCTGACCTTCAGAATGCCGGTCCTCGACTTCTCCATGGGTTAATATGTCATTGGTCTGACCTTCAGAATGCCAGTACTTGACTTCTCAATGGGTTAACATGTCATAAGTTTGACATTCAGACTGCCAGTCCTAGACTTCTCCACGGATTAACATGTCACAAGTCTGACCTTCAGACTGCCAGTACTTGACTACTCCATGGATAAACATGTCATTTGTTCAACCTTCAGAATACCAGTCCTTAACTACATCATGGGTGAACATGTCAATTGTCCGACTTTCAGAATGCCATTTAGCACAGCCCCACCTAGCACATGCATTCACCCGGGAACTCTGTGAGATAAGGTTCTATATTTTATTTATATTGCTCACAATTGTACTTTTAATTACCACATCCATGAAACTGTTTTACCGAAAAGCAGGCAAACCCAGTAAGATATGGTTTGTATTTTATTTATATCATTATTATTTTGTATGAAAAACTGATTCAGTAGCAACAGATAGAGATAGGTCATAATCTAGCATGCAATTTTTCCCCCAAACAAATTATGCATGTCATGACCATTTCTACATAAAGTATTTAAAACCAGCACTTTTCTTCAAATGCTTCATTTTACCAAGTGGAAAGACTTGTAATCAACATTCATATTTCTACCTTTAATATATACAAAATATACATTCATAAAGTTAAAACAGTGTCAACCAAGGGAGATAATTGTAGGCATTGAATAATGTAAACAAACTATAGAAATGAAGATTTTATTGTAGATGTATAAAAATGATCCATATTTAAAGAACACACTTAGAAAATAATAATCTGATTCCTATTTAAGAAATACAATCACAGAAATGAAAAAATTTGGTCTAAAAGATATGTAATGTGCCCATTTTTCTTCTAAAAAAGGTAAAATTTTTATTGCTTTGGAATTCAATGTTGATATTATTTAAAGATATAGCCTACCTATGGTTTATTATGACATATAAATAGGTTGTGAAAGTTAAAACTTATCATCCAGCTATAAATATAATGACACATGAAAGTTGTTGATTTTTTAAAATCAAGTGTTGAGTTTGAAACAATTGAAAGCATTAAAGTTGGTTCATAAAAAAGGCTGAAACAGCTTTATTTTATTTCGGATTGAGATGAAACATGGCAGATTTGCTCGTTATATTAAATACAGTAAAAACGGTGAAAATTGAAAATTGTGTTAATTCAGTTTATGTTATAGTTTTCCAAATAATAGCTAAATTAAAAAAAAGTCATTAAATTAAAGGGATAACTCCTATAAGGAGTCAATTAAAATTTTGCCGTGCTGTTTTTTTCATCATAAGTTGTACACAATAAAACAAAATATTAAAGGACATAACTAATATTATTATACTTTACTATGGAAACCAGTACTAAACTAAATTACATATTATGAGAGATAACTGCTTTTTCTCGCTCAAAACTGCACGTAGGTAAAATAACTGTCTGGGAATTTGCATGTACACAAAATAACTAGTTATTTGTCATGTTTGTTCGTCGTGCCAAAGCGCACCAAATTTGAAAAGGGAAATTCTAACAAGTTATTTGTTCGATGTGCAAAAGTACTACACAGTCCATTTGTTCTTGTTTGTTTTTAGTTCAGTATGATAATACAGTTATGGCCTTTGTCACTTTCGTTTCCCTGTATCTGTTATACGTTTTGAACTAGAAACCAAAAACTGTATTTTGACACCCTTGTTCTATTTTTAGCCAAGGCAGCCATGTTGGTTAATCTGCGGCTATACTAGTAGTTTGTGCAAACTTAGTAGAGAGGACATTTGACTGATGATGTGTACAAAGTTGCAAAGTAGTCCTCTCAGTGGTTTCAGAGGAGATTTTTAAAAATCAATTAAAACTGATGAAAAAAAAATGCAAAAGCAATGCGTAATTGGGTCAATCTAATTAAAATTAAATCTTTCAATAGCTCCCCCTTTTTGGTTATTGTCGCTCTGAAGATCTAACAACATCCCATTACAGGTCATCTCAGATTGAACTTTTGATATAAATATATATTATCCAATGAAAAATAATATGGGTATTTGCCAAAAAAATAACTAATCAAACGTTAGCTTTTATCTTAACTTGGGGTTTAGTTATGAAAGGGTACAATAATGCCAGAGAGATTCAGAACAATGACAGAGGATTCCCCAACATTAAAGGTTGGGGAAGACAGTGTTTGATTGGTCAATACAGAAGTTCATTATGAGATGACCTGTAATGGAATGTTGTTAGATCTTCACGGCGACAATAGCAAAAAGGGGGAGCCAAGTGAAGATATAATTTTAATTAGATTGTAAATGGGTCGACCGATGATGCATGCTAAATGTGATGCTATCCAAAATTTCTGGGGAGAACACTGCCACCCAATAAACATTCATGCTAAGTTGGGTTCCAAATGGCCAAGTGGTTTTGGAGAAGATTGAAATGTGAAAGTTTACAGACGATGGCGACGCTTGACGCCAAGTGATGAGAATAGCTCACACAGACCCTTGGGTCAGGTGAGCTAATAAAAAGCTGATATTTGAAGCTCGTGGTATGGTTTTGTGATGAAATCAAAAATTAAATTTGACATGTCTGTTAACTGTTTTTCAAACATTAGCTGTTATATGTTTTCTTAAAAAATTGATATTGTTGTTAACTGTTACAATGAAAACCCTGTTTGCTGTTAATAAACTGAACACTTCCACTAGCACAAAGCTGTGCTAAAACCCAACTGCTTCATAAACACTAACATACATTCATTCAATTAATGATGTATTTATCAAAAACAATTGTTAAAATTAAATATATACTGAAAGGACTTCAATTTTCAACCAATTAAAAAGTGTTTGGTCATCAATTGGTTACATTATTTCATTAGGGGCCACTGAACTCTACTTTTTTCCCTAGTGAACTGTCGGTAATAAGACATACATGTTTTTTTTTATATGTCTTGCTTTGCTCTTTTATATGTATTGCTATGCTGTTTATATGTCTTGCTTTGCTTTTTATGTCTTATGTGATTTAGCTTTGTTTCATTTTAGTATGTGATCTTTGTATGTCGGTTTTATGTTATATTGTTACATGCTTGCACTGACTTTAAATAAATATTACTTGACTTGTAAATCCATTTGAAATGCGTAAAATTTTTGAAAAATAAGCTAAGTATGCAACGCAATTTTTAGAGGCATTACATTACATATTTAATCAAAAACCTATGGGTATCAGTTTGACCAAAGTACATGTATCTTTTGAGAACCAGTTCACCTTAAACTTAGCTTTTGATGCATCTTAGGGTGAATTTTGTCCCAGTGTGTCACTGTGGTGACTCCTATACTGGAAATGATATGATAAAAAAAAAAAAATCTGAAATATGAAATGGGGATCCAGGAACAGAATATTGTTAACAGGTGACTGCTACCTGATTAAGCAATTTTATTCTATGGACGATTCTATGACAAAGTTTACTCAGGTCTGTCTGGAGTGACAGATATTTAATTTTTCCCTGCCCCAACCCAGGCTGTCCAAAACCCTGCTGAACATAGGTCCTACACTAATGTTTGTCCATCCTGCTAAAATTTTGACCCCACAGGCCAGTAGGGTCAATGATTAGTTGCAACTCTGAGAGAGGACATGTATTTCATGTGTTTAAGTACTTTGAACATCAGTCGTCAAATAAAAACTTTACCACATAGATCTGTTAATCTAAGACCTGATACACAAAGTCTCACTGTATTACATGTATATATACCTAATACACAAAGTCTCACTGTATTACATGTATATATACCTGATACACAAAGTCTCACTGTATTACATGTATATATACCTGATACACAAAGTCTCACTGTATTACATGTATATATACCTAATACACAAAGTCTCACTGTATTACATGTATATATACCTGATACACAAAGTCTCACTGTATTACATGTATATATACCTGATACACAAAGTCTCACTGTATTACATGTATATATACCTGATACACAAAGTCTCACTGTATTACATGTATATATACCTGATACACAAAGTCTCACTGTATTACATGTATATATACCTGATACACAAAGTCTCACTGTATTACATGTATATATACCTGATACACAAAGTCTCACTGTATTACATGTATATATACCTGATACACAAAGTCTCACTGTATTACATGTATATATACCTGATACACAAAGTCTCACTGTATTACATGTATATATACCTGATACACAAAGTCTCACTGTATTACATGTATATATACCTGATACACAAAGTCTCACTGTATTACATGTATATATACCTGATAATGGTTTTGGAGTTTCAGCCATCAAAATATTCATACTGTTAGACATTTCATCGTTTTCTAGAAAACTAAGATTTGGTGTAGTAGCACTTAAGTTCGCCTTTGTATTCAGGGAGTTGTTTGCTGACAGGTTATCTGGAGCTCTAGTCAATTCGGGGGAGCTAACTCCAGAAACTATACTGATGGATGAACTTGTTGTTTCATCATTATCCAATGTGGATGTAGATTGTTTTCTGTAAATTCCTGATCTCCTTCCAGCCATTGATTTTCTCCTACTGGAGATGTATTCTGGAGAGAAGTCTTTCCAAATACTCCCATATTTTTCTTCAAAGTTGTTTATCTGTTGAAAACAAACCTGGTATATGAAAACACTGACATGATACAGTCACTGTATTGGCAGTAAAAGTGGCAATCTATAGTAAATGTATGATGAACTAAGTCATGTAGAACACTGTTATCTTATTACTGGTATATACATGTATGTAGAGTGAAATACATTATAAATTGGTATTTTTACAGACAAATTAAATTGTCAGAATTACCTCCCTTTAAACTAATTCTTGAATAAATAAACTAGCCATGTATTTGTAAAATTAAATTAACATGGGACTATTCATACAGAGTACATGACTGGGCAAGTCTGAAAGGAAAATGTTATTTACATGGCTTGTCACTCGTAACAAAAATCTTTAAATGCTGCTAATTAATTAAATTAAAAGCCAAAACACAGATAAAATATATGATATACTTGTACTACATGTACATGTAACAAGCCTTTATTAAATACTGGAATCTATCATTAAAACCGGAATGTGATGTTATCTTTGTAATGAAAACTAAGTTAGTTAATTGATAGAGTTTGGTGTAAATGAACCAGATTTTTTTTTAATGTGTTGTATTTTTCTCATGTTTTTCATTATGTTTCCATTGAACTAACCCTGTGCATGCATAGCCTTAGTCAACTAACCCTGTGCATGCATAGCCTTAGTCAACTAACCCTGTGCATGCATAGCCTTAGTCAACTAACCCTGTGCATGCACAGCCTTAGTCCGACTAACCCTGTGCATGCACAGCCTTAGTCCGACTAACCCTGTGCATGCACAGCCTTAGTCAACTAACCCTGTGCATGCATAGCCTTAGTCAACTAACCCTGTGCATGCACAGCCTTAGTCAACTAACCCTGTGCATGCATAGCCTTAGTCAACTAACCCTGTGCATGCACAGCCTTAGTCGGACTAACCCTGTGCATGCACAGCCTTAGTCAACTAACCCTGTGCATGCATAGCCTTAGTCAACTAACCCTGTGCATGCACAGCCTTATTCAACTAACCCTGTGCATGCACAGCCTTAGTCGGACTAACCCTGTGCATGCACAGCCTTAGTCAGACTAACCCTGTGCATGCACAGCCTTAGTCAACTAACCCTGTGCATGCATAGCCTTAGTCAACTAACCCTGTGCATGCACAGCCTTATTCAACTAACCCTGTGCATGCATAGCCTTAGTCAACTAACCCTGTGCATGCACAGCCTTAGTCCGTCTAACCCTGTGCATGCACAGCCTTAGTCAACTAACCCTGTGCATGCACAGCCTTAGTCAACTAACCCTGTGCATGCACAGCCTTATTCGGACTAACCCTGTGCATGCATAGCCTTAGTCGGACTAACCCTGTGCATGCACAGCCTTAGTCCGTCTAACCCTGTGCATGCACAGCCTTAGTCAACTAACCCTGTGCATGCATAGCCTTAGTCGGACTAACCCTGTGCATGCATAGCCTTAGTCAACTAACCCTGTGCATGCACAGCCTTAGTCCGTCTAACCCTGTGCATGCACAGCCTTAGTCAACTAACCCTGTGCATGCACAGCCTTAGTCCGACTGACCCTGTGCATGCACAGCCTTAGTCCATCTGTGCACAGCATTAGTTCAATTGTCTGAAAATACGGAACACAATTTAAGAGTTTTTTTTTTATTATATTAATATATTAGAACATATATTTTTTTCTGAATTTATCATCTCATATAACAAATTTTAAATGAGTCTGCCATCACTAACCAACTTTTTAAATGATATTTATGTCATATGCCGGACTTGTATTTTATTTTTAATTACATCACTGCTCAAGTTGCACACTGAAAAATAACCCAATTTGTATATTAATTTGATTTACTTATTATATGTTTGTAAACTTTGTAACAGTTATTGTCCAAGTTATTTGTTTAGTACATATTCCTGGTTTTCATCGTTAAATTTAGTACTGGACCACAGTTATAGGGAAGGGATCAGAAAACAAATTCTGATTAAAGATTTTCTAGTTTTCTGAGTTTGGTCTTCTTAGTTAACATGTTTCTATGTGCATATGTGCAAAAATCACTCATAACTATAAAAATAAGACTCTCAAGTAAGAAGTGAATTATCTGTATTATTATGACTATATAAATTGTATAACAATTACAACACAAAACAATAATATAGACATCAAATTTACAAAATATAACATTACAAAACTAAAATTTCAGAATATAATTTTTGTGTCAACTGTAGCAGTCTGCTACACAAGAGGTTTTAAAAGATTGAATCTGGTGTCTGAATATGAGCCAAATGACCCTAATGATATACAGTCTCAGGCTAAATGATTGATAAATGGAACCAATGTATTATTTTTTCATGGTGGTAAAAACCCTGTAGTTACCAATACAGCAAAGGGAAAGAAAACAACCAACAACCAACAGGCAGGCCAGAACTTGTTCACAGTGTACCTTTAATTTGTACTGAAACATGTCAGCAGTTTAAATTTCTTTGTTAATTCGAAAGTTGTCTAAATAGTGTCAAATTTATTGTAAATATCCATCAAATACCAATTGATTCCGAGTTGAATTTTCAATGCCTAATTACTCTAAAACTTGTATTATTTCTACAGTTTTCATTACATCATTGTTTCACCAAAATGTAACCCTGGAATGTAAATCTGTTTCAAAACTGGTATCCCTGCAGCCTTTTTACTTGTGTACATACCCGGTATGTATTGATTGTGCTTATTTACAGTTATTGACTGCCTTATGAAAAAAAAACACGTCTAAGGCTGAAACTCTCTCCAATTTTTGTTGCCTTGGTGGTGTGTTAAACATGTTACTTAATTCTTAAGTTGAAAAAAAAATTAAAATTCTGGTGGTGGTACCCTAAATTTTAAGGTGGGTGTCAAATACCGAGGCCCTGTACATTTTTTTCCTATAAAAGCCTTCAGCCTTCAATTGATAAATAAAAATTCATAAGTTTAGAATGAATAAGTGTATTTTAATGATTTAATTAATATCAAGGCATGTAAGGGCACACATGTCAATAAAAAACAAATCACAATGCTTCAACTCAAAGCCAAAAAAAACTTTTAGCTTTAAATTACTCTAGAATCTTCTATCAACAAATGCCAATAATTTAATTTTGTATGTAAAACGCTTTGTGATTGGCTAAAACTTTTTAGTCTATGAGCCCATAGACCGAATTTCGTCATTTCGTCAGTGACGTCATCAACTGTTTTTTAAACACATTTCTCGCTAATTTGCATTTGAAATATTAAATAATAAGTAACAACTGTCAGATTTTTTCGGTCTATTCGAAATAACATAAATGCACTTGGTGCACACTTTAAAATAAGCGGCTATGCCGGTTATTTCCATCTTCGCTAGCCAAGGGTTACGATCCGACCCCCCTCCTCTTCACCCATGGCGGAGATAGTCATATATTTGTGTGACAAAATTTATTAATTTTGATTGGTCGCGTCCGGAATCTTACGCGACCAATCAGAATCGGTGTTTAATAAATCACGCTGGGCACACGTGTATAACAACAACAATCCGATCAGGTTGTAATACAGGCATACATTCGTATGTAAGCGATTTGCCGCTTCCCGTCTTCGTTCCAACAAAGACATCTTTCCCACTTATTATCGCGTCAATTGATTTCTCTTGTTGTAAAGTTAAACTTTGTATATTGAATATCGAAACAATTTCGCTGTCTTTTGTTTTGTCCATATTTCATGACCCTTCTACCAACTATCGATATGAAAGGTAGAATCTGATTGGCTAATTATGACATCATTAAAGGGGCATAACTTGAATTTCACACCAGATGGCTCTGAGCGGGAATTACAAATATATGACTATCTCCGCCAAGGGTGAAGAGGAGGGGGGTCGGATCGTAACCCTTGGCTAGCGAAGATGGTTATTTCGTGTGCACCACATGATTGATGTTATTTCCTCATAGACCGAAAAAATCTGACAGTCATTCCTTAAATATCTGAGGTCAATATACAGTTTATTTTAACTTTCATTAAAATCCATTATGCATTTTAAAAGTGGGATGTGTTTACAAGATATGCGGACATATAGAGTGATTTACTGCTCAGATGACAGTGTCAGTGAAAGCTGCGTTTCTGGAACTACTGTAATTGCTGACAGTTGACAGTCTCTTTCCTCATTGGAAATATTTGTCCCCATTTTCTGCAACTCAGCATTGATTTTTGCAGTGTATTTCTTAATGATTCTTAATGCTGTTTGTCCATTACATCGTTGTCCATCATATGTAATGGAAACTTCAGTGCGGAATAACTTTGGGGGGTTATCCAAAGGATTTCGGACTTGAGAACAAAACTCTGTGAAAGACCTTGGTATAACATGCGAATTCTGTGTCTCATCTGAAAATGTAAAGAAAAACTAAACTGTTGAATGTTTCAGAAGAAAGTTTAAGCTTACTGTAAATTAGTCTTTAAAATCAATTCAACAACATATAATTTAATTTGAACTTGAAGATGAAATCTGATTGGTTAATTCAAATTGGGTCACCCAGGTTATACTGTATCACCAGCGTTGGTCACATGACGTATTAATACTGTTAATAAAGGAGGCATTTGAACCCACATCAATCAACTTAGAAAATGCTGTGGTATTCTTTAACAAACTTCTCAGCACCCTTCTTCCTGTCTCTTCAGTCATTGTTTCAAACTTGATCTGTGCAAAGGTAAAAGGTAATCGTATGTATTTAACTTGTTGAACCTTATCATCAGATGTATTTTGGGATTATTTTTGCTTGTGATCAGTGGCAGCTTCAGAAGGGGGGGGGGGGGGGGGCAGGGGTGGAGCCATCCCCATATTAAATTTATATTTTTATGTATAACCATTATACATGCTTCTTTCATAGAAGTTTTTTTCCATTTTGGATCAAACATGATTATACATAATTCCGGACATCCTGGCATTTTATATTTGGGGGGGGGGGGGGGGGGTAAAAGTCTCGGGATTTTTCCTCTGATTCTATGGGAATTTAAAACTTTAAAAACTTGATTAAGAGAAAATGACAAAAGATATTTTTTTTTAATTATTTCGATAATTAAATCGTATACTCAACTTGATGCAGAAATACGAAAGAATTTTCTTTAAATTGAACTTTCCGTGTCATTTTTTTGTATGTGGAAAATTAGCAAAACAATCAGCAAAATGGGCGAGAAATTAACTCAAATAATTCAGCGCCCTCTAGTTGCAAGCCAATATACGAGGTAGATGAAGCGATTTATAGTGAGTGTAATGTACGAATGAATAAATTCGGGTTAGCGAGAGATGTGATATTAACATTGTACAGTATGTGTTTACCCATAATTCGTCTGCATTTCTCCCTGGTCGAACTTCTTTGATGTTTGTCAATTCATTGCCTGAACGATCAACTGCACGTTTGCCATTTATATATGGAAAAATGTTTGAATCGATTTTATCAAGACACCAAGCCATTTTGGTAAAATACGAATGCAGCAGAAGACAGTTAATGCACGTTCATTTTCGCGAAACGGATGTTTACGGCTATCGAGAAGGAAAAAGTCCGAGAACGTCAACAAAAATTATGCAGTAACTTCTGATTTTTGAAATGGATCCAGACATTATTAACGAAGGATTGCCTTTCGGTAATTTTAAGAATTTTAAATTTGATTTGGAGAATATAGACCTATGCCAAACACAGATGACAGATGCTATGGACTTTTCTGATGAGAATGAGGAAAGTGAGGATTTTCAAACTGACCAAGATGAAAGTAAATTTTTTAAAATAGAATTTAAACTTAACATGTGGGTTAAAATATTATAAACATATAAAAGAGCGTTAACCCTTTCCTTTATGGAGAATGGTCAAAAGAATGCAAAAATACACTATTAAAAAGGCAAAAAATTGAAAATGCTGTTAAAATTTTATTTTTCATCCAAATGTTTTAAAACTTGGTTGACATTTTACTTGGTCAGGCTCTATTGTTGCAGGTCTCCACTGCTATTTTCATGGTTGCTATGGTAATCAAGGATGGCCATATAAGGTCGAAAAATGGCCTTTTTTCATCATTTGATAGCCAATTTTTGCTCTTCAAAAATGAAAAAAACATTAGCAACTCCAGTGGTTCTCTGACCTAGAATTTTAAAAAATACTGCATTTGGAATAATTGGGAGCAATTGACACAGTCCTGGGGGTCAAAACATTTTTCTGGTGGTGAGGGGCATTGCTGCCCCTTTCTACCCCCCTGACCAAAAGGGGTCCAGGAGGCCCAAAAAGGGGGGGGGGGGGGGTCACCAAAATGACAGAGAGGCCATCATAAGGCATCTATCTAAAGGAAAGGGTTATTGTTATGTCAGTTTACCAATACAATAGCTTTTACATTGAGTGATTCTGTTAATTGTTTTGGATATAAAAGAGAAATTTTAGACTTATTTAATTCCAAATTTCAAAGTAAATATGTGGTTGTGTGTAACAACAATGTCAGTTATTTAATCAAATTTGAAAGTTGAACCATAATTCATTACATTTAGCTATGATTAATCAATGAGAAGTAATTTATAAATATCTTTTAATACTTTTCAGATGAACAGTCAGATGAAAACATAGATTTGGAATACATGGAAATTGATGATGTTGGTAAGATATTTATTCAAGACCAATTTACTACACAAAACAGACACCCCACGGTGAAGTTGCAATACTTAATATCAAGAGGCGACAAAGCATTTTCCATTAATCGTTATGAAAATTAACCATTGACCATATTAGAATGAGATTTATTATTGTATTATGTAGTACATTTTCATACATGTGTGGAATATTCATACTAAATGGTGGTGATTAGTACGTCCTTTAGCAATACCTTGATCCCTAATCCCTAGTTGAGAAGTAAATCTTATTATAAGCTATTAATTCTGAATGAACCTGTCTTTAGTTCATAAAGTTTATCTCATGTTATGTATTTTTTTTAGTTAAAACTAGAGGAAGACCTATTGGATCAACTCGAAGAAAAGAAACCATTACTGGGCCTGTGAAAAGCAAGTACATTTTGTAATACAAATTTAATACATGTACTGCTGAAAAGGTGGGCGAGGGTGTACTTCTGTCTATGTGTCTTTTACTTCTCATTCTGTAAATTGGCGTTTTCGATTTAAGATAAATGGTGTAAGATAAGTTCATGTGAGCTCATCTCAACTCACGAATCCTCCAATCAGATGACTTGTTTACAAGGACGTCTCAAATAAAACAGTTCAAAACAGAATGGCAAAATTTTTGTAACCTTGCCATCAATAGAACAAAAATACTAGGGGGTGTTCATTAAGCTGAAGGTTTAAGAAAGCAACAGCTTTTTGCTATCTGCAATAGTTTTTATTGAAAAAGGTTTTGATACAAACTTTAAAAAAAAACAGAAGGATAGCCATTTGTGTATTTGCTTTTTATGATTATATGATTATGTTATAGGGAAAAAAATACCACAACTTTCTCTGTTGAATTATGTGTGCTTTTTCTGCTGTGCCTACATGTGTCTGAGTTGCATACAAGAAGAAAGCATTTTGGCTCTGCAGGAGAACTTTAATTCTCTAACAAAACATGAGAAGAGCCAGTATGTCTTGGATTGGTTGTGGGCTCATTACAGGTACATGTATTGTAACTAATAATTTATGTTTACAAGTTTTGAGTGTGCATTAATCAGTCTTCAAGTCTGAAATTAGTATTTTTATTTTCATGCCCCATCCAAAAAAGTTGAGTGGCATAATATATACTGTTTGGGTCTGTTTGTCTGTCCAAAATCAGGTGTCAGTTTTATCTACAGGTTGAAGATTGTTTTCCATGATGGAAGTATGACATCAAAATATTGTAAAAACATTTTCCATGTAAATTTTTATTATTGAAATAAAAATTACAACAAAGTTCCAGACAATAAAGTTTGCTACACCTGACACTTGTTTTCTCTTTTCAAGACTCATCTATCCAAAATATTGAAAATTGAAAAAGCTGAACACTATGAATATGAAGAGCCTATAACAATCAAACCAAAAAAATGCCTAACTAGGATACCAAATTATGACTATGATCAACCTATGTCTGGAGTAGGAGTACACTTAGGGATTTGACAATTTTGAAATTTAAACAGATAACTTTAAAGCTTCGATGCATTCTTCAGCACAAAAGTTTTGATGCCGGAGTGGGATAACTTCGAGGAATTAAAACACCACCAGCAGAGCTAGCCATCAGGGATGTTTATTAATAAAAATTATGCCTATTCCAGACATCAGAGGCACTCTACCCAAAATATTGAAAATTGAAAAGCCAAACACTATATGAATATGAAGAGCATAGAACAATCAAAACTACAACAAAGTTCTAGACAAAAATTGGTTTATTATTTGTTTTTATATAAAAACAATAAGAGATGAACAAAACAGACTTAGGGGTATCTTCCATGTAATTATTCATTACTAATATGTTTGCAAATATTTATTTGTTTTTTTCTTTTCCTTTGTAGCACATCTAATGGTGAATACCTTTTCAAGTTTTTAATTGGTACCACATCAGTTTTTCTAAGTGCATGGTTAGCAGTATTAGGAGTTCCAAGCTCAACATTTTACAGCATAAGAAAGCGTTTTTTTTGTGAGAAAAGTCATAAATCATCATCTTCTACACTTTTTTTACTAAGGGCTGTTCCAGCAAAACATACATGGGACCAAAAAAATCTATTGTACTTGTTATCTGACATAAATTGGTTAAAATTGACTAGAAAAACAATCACTTATCAAAATAAAAATAAAACTCCAGATCTAACCATTATGTTACTGTGGAATAATACAACAAACTTCTAGACAAAAAAAAAATTGGCAATTATATGGAACAGCAAGATATGTCATAAATGGATTTCATGTAATCAATGGGTAAAAATAAGGATGACACATAATCCTCAAGCAATTTAGCACTCTTCAAAATTACATGTGAATATTTACCACACACATCCCCTGTAACACATACACTTTTACTTTAAAAAATTGTTTTTATTCAGATTATTTATTAGGGATATCTGTTGCAATTAAACATGTATGGACTATCTTTAATATTTTAAAAATCTTTTTTTCAGATGGTCAAAAAAATGCTCCTCTGCAAGGAAGAACTCCAGGTAGACTGAGTATACAGACGCTTAGTTGTATAACTTGGCTTCTGGAATATGCAAGGTTATATGCAGAAAAACACCCAGATACAGTTTCCCTAGACCTTCCACCATGCCTTACCAGGAAGTCAGTTTACCAGATGATGAAGGAGGAATTGAATGACCAGGGTGTAGAAGTTGTTTCAGAGACATATTTCATATCTGTTGTGTGGAAGAAATATTGCAGTCACATTAAGATACCTCCAGTATGTATGTTTTAGACCTGAGGTACTGATTTGGTGCTATAAAACCTGGTTTAAACCCACCACTTCTTTTAAAATGAATGTACAAATTTTATAAGACAGCACAATTTTTATTGCATATATTAGCAATTATATAATAGAATATTATCGTTTCCTAAGATGTCAGCAGTCAAGCCATACTTTAGTGTACACTCTTGTTAAATAGTTAACATTTTTTTGAAAATTGTGCACAGAAGAATGTCATTTAAATTTTTTTTTATACATTTCTACAAATTTCTAGGTATCAAGGTTTTCCAAATGTGACACTTGCACCTTAATCAAGGAACAGTTAGCTGAAACAAAATCAAAATCTGAAAGGAAGATCCTTTTTGAAAAAAGAAGAAATCATCTTGAAAAGCAAAGGTATGACCTCTATTAAAGTTGTTTAAACCACTCCTTCCCTATGAATGCCCTGTTACATACTACAAACCAATCAGCTTCACATGAGAAATTGCATCTTGTTATTATTTACAGCAAATCAATGCAATTTCTGAGTGACTCAAAACATTTATAAATATTACAAATAATTATTTTATAAAAACTTGAAAGATTTGTTAGATAATTTAAAATTCTAATTATATGGGTTCCTGTAAAGAACTAGGGAAACCATGATGACAAGCGATTCTTTTCCCAACTCTTCATTTTTCAGCCATGGTGATCCCTGTATATAATATTATATTACAATATATAATAATGTTTATTTTTCAGTCAAGAAAGACAGAAATATTATAAACACTGCCTTAAGGCCAGAAAAGAGCCCAAGAAGTACTTGTCCATTATAATTGACGGAATGGACCAGAAGAAAACATTTTTGCCCAATTTTGTTCTCCTGTCAAAATTCACAAGTGGTATGTGGAGACTGCGGACCCATTTAGTTGGAGCTATTGTACATGGTGTGGGCATCTATGGTTTTTTTGATTTATTCCAGTGGTCACATTCAACTAATCTGACGCTCTCCATACTTGTTCAGATCTTTTCTATGTTGGATGACCTGCCAGATGTTCTGTATCTCCAAATGGACAATTGTGCAAGAGAAAATAAGAACAGGTAAAAAATTGCATGAAAATAAAATTATATTGCCTCTTTTTGTATGTAACAATACTGAACAGTTCCCGATCTTGCAGAAGCCTCCATAAATATTTGGTTTCATTTTCACCTGAGTACTATTCTCTTGCTTTTGGTCGTAGAAGTTAAGAACAAAATATCACGAATACTATTAATTGAAACAAAAAAGAACAAGCATTCTGAGAGTATTGCAAAAAAATACATAGTCCCCTACCGGCCGCATATTTCACTAATCCCCAACATTTAAGTAAAATGTACTTAAATATTATATATGGTGCAAAGAGTTTTAGTTGTACATTATATGGGAAGCAAAACTTGATCATACAGTATATATAGAAAAATCAGAAACCATCAATGGAGTGATCTGGAACTCATCATGGTAGACACACATACCAAAAATCAATTCATTATCTGCAAGCGTTTAGAAAAAAAGTGCGGAAAACTGAAGTTTTAATGAATTTTCAAAGTTCAAAGGGCCATAACTCTCGTAAAAATTAGCGGACCAGAACGAAACTTGAACTTGATCTGTAACTCATCATGATAGACACACATACCAAAAATCAATTCATTATCTGCAAGCGTTTAGAAAAAAAGTGCGGAAAACTTAGTGACAGACGGACGGACAGAGCGCAAACCTATAGTCCCCCTTCGGCTTCGCCGGTAGGGGACTAAAAAGCCAATTGGTCAAAGAAAATAAGCAAATCTGTCATATCCAAACTTACTATATATAGTGGTCATTTATCTCCATATTACTAATCCAAGTTTAGTGAGATTTTTTTTCATAATCTTGATAAATGATAAAAATTTTAAACTTGTGAAGATAACACAAAAAAATGTAATACCAAAACGGGTACAAAAATGGTTAATTTGGTTATGCTGTATATCAATATTTCAAGGAGTAACCTTTCATCCTCAGCATTTTAATCAAAACATTGGAAGGTCAAAAACCAAAAATATAGTATGAAAAGTACTCAAAACCAAAAAGTAGTTATTACTTCACAGTTGTAACATTTTCTGTTCAGTTAAAGGGCATCCAGTATTGCTAATTTTCCATTTTTATTCCAGATATCTTTTGGCCTTCTTCACCTGGTTAGTTGAAATTGATGTCTTCAAGAAGGTGAAGATTAATTTTCTAATGGTCGGTCATACACATGAGGATGTAGATCAAGTGTTCTCCAGGTATGGTACAATATGCTACATTTCCCAAAATATAAATCAATACTGAGCAGGACAAAGATCAGTACAAATGTAAACAGTCAGAAAGGAGTGCAGACACACACACGCACACAAAAAGAACACATATTGAAACAAATAAAAGGGAATTGTCAATAAGTAGAACTTAGTTCATGCACTAATGCATGATCTATGATGCTCTAGAATAGAATTAGATGTTATATGTTCACATTATATCCTTACAATATGGGATTATTGCATGAATATTCCCCAATATTTATGCAATAACCCTATTTAGCTCACCTGACACGTAGGGTCATGTGAGCTATTGTCATCACACTTGGCGTCCGTCGTCCGTCAACTTTTAGGAGTTGTTTCCCTTAGAACGTCAAAATTTACCATTTTTACTGTTGTCTGTTGTCCATCCCCCCAACTTTTCAAAAATATTCTCCTCTGAAACTGCTTAGCCAATTGCAACCAAACTTGGTGTAGTTGTTCCTTAGGCTGTCCTTTACAAAATTGTCGTTTAAATTATTGATCCTTCAAATAACATGGCTGCTGTTGCTAAAAATAGAACATAGGTGTATGACCACCTTTAAAGCACTATAACTCAAAAACTATAATAGATAGGGGAAATCTAAAGTCACCATCCTTGTTCAGAATGAAAAGCGCTACAAAAGTCTACATTGGGTCAAAGTTGTCAGACAACTCCTTGTAGGAGTTATCTCTTTTTAAGGGTCAAAAAAAGCGATTTTTGTGGTTTTTTGCCTATAACTTTAGATTGCTGATATGTTCAGCTCATTAAGCTCTACAAAAGTCCCCATTTGGTCAAAGTTTTCAAATCAGTTCTTGTGGGAGTTATCTC
Organism: Limnoperna fortunei; assembly: GCA_944474755.1. Classification (NCBI taxonomy): domain Eukaryota; kingdom Metazoa; phylum Mollusca; class Bivalvia; order Mytilida; family Modiolidae; genus Limnoperna; species Limnoperna fortunei. Next base: position 17,153,805 of record OX104121.1, on the reverse strand, counting down.
CCTTGAAAGGTCAAATATAGTTATTTTTGTTGTTTTTTTGTCTGTAACTTGAGAACGATAATAGATAGAGAAAAAATTTCAATTGCTGAAATGTTCAGCTAAATAAGCTCTATGAAAAACCCCATTAGGTTGAAGTTGTCGAATCACTTCTTGTGGGAGTTATCTCCTTTGAAAGGTCAAATATAGAGATTTTCGTCTCTGTTAGGTCAGAGTTTTCCAATGACTCTTAATAGGATTTATCTTTCTTGAATGGTCAAAACTAGTGATTTTTATTAATAATGTCTCCATTGGTTTGAATTGTCATATGACTGTCTTTTGTAGGAGCTATTGCTCCTGAAATGACAAAAATTCCAATACAATAAACTAGTATATATCACTAATATCTAAGGAATAATTATCTTGTTCCAAATATGATGTCAATTAAACTTTCTTTTTAAGGTTTTCTACTTGGCTGTCCAGATATGCAGTTTTCACACTTCCACATCTACTACAGGCTTTTGAAAAGTGTTATACTCCTAACCCAGTTTCCATTGAGACTGATACTGTATTTAACATATCTGAGTGGTTAGGGCCCAATATTGAAAAACTACAGGGACATTCAAGGCCACACTGTTTTAAAATTCAAAAAGATTGTGCGAAGACAAAACTGTTTTACAAAGCCTGGTCTACTGATAAGGTATGTCATAGTTTAGCTCACGCTTCAGGTGAGCTTCTACTATCACTTGGCTTTGATCTATGTAATACTTTTTTCAAATATTATGTTCTTTAATGAAACCGCTCCTATATGAACAAATTTGGTCTGATTGTGCTTCATGATGTCCTTTACAAAACTGGTGTGGATATATTTGATCCACAAAAAACATGGCAGCTGTAGCTAAAATAAATCAATGGAGAAATTCATTTTTCACAGAAAATCATAAGAGATAGTACAAATCCAAATGATTATTGGCACTTTAGAAGCAAAAGTTGTACAAAGTCTTCACTCTGAAGTTGTCTAAGAATCCCCTTTAGGTTTTATGGCCCTTTTCAGGTGAAAAATAGACCTTTTCATGCTTTTGGTCTATAGAATGAAGAGTAAAGCTTTTGCTTGCGTAAATGTTGAGCTCATTGAAGGGTAACCAAACAAGTGATAAACGCAATCTCAAAATTCAAAAGTCCTATATTCTCTTTATCGGTAATTTATTGTGAAGACACCTACTGAACAGATAATTTCGGTGATACAAACATTATCAGTCAGTACACAACCAAGAAAAAATGCATGAATTACGGATAAAAACAAAAGGAATATAATTATATATAGTTTCAACAAAATCTGTCCATTTCTGTCTTTAGCAGTGGCATGATGCAACAGCAACAACCCCTTTACTGAAATCTTTTCCAGTTGGTGAACCTAGGATTGTTAAGCCATCTTTAGATGAAGTGGACTTGAAAAAAGTAGAAGAATCAGTGAACTCATCCATAGCCAAACAATTCATTAGGAAACAAGAAGACATCGAGTGGTGGCAATCTTTCTTTAATACTTTGGGTACATATACAGTAAACTACTTGCATATTATCCTGAATTTACTCATGGATATCCATTGTTTTCATTTATTTTACCTCTCGCTCCGCTGCGCTCCACTCAGGGAAAAATAATGCTTAAAACAATGGCTACCCATGTGTAAACTAGGGAATAACTGTATTGTATTTCAAGCTGTGACTGCGTAAAACGTAGAATTTACTATCCCAATTTAGTCTACCTGACGATGCGAAGTGGAGTTAGGTAAACGGCTATTTGCAATAGTAAATCGAGTTTTACGCAGTCACAGCTTGAAATGCAATACGGTTATTTTCATTCTAATGCAATCGACAAAAAAAATTAATTTTTAATGTAAAAACGTTAAAAAGTAAAAGTCTGCAAAAAAGCATTATCTAATAATATCTTTTTAATGAAAAATCCAGCATTTTGGACGTTTTTACAAATAGTGTATGCTTCAAATTTTATTAAAATAAGATAAATTTAATATATTGCAAGTATTCAGTGTGATTTTCTTTGAAATAAATTCCATGTTGATTTCTGAATTTTCCAATATGGCGACCCTAATTAGATACGGCAGGTAAATTGTGGGTTTTACGCAGTGAAAAAGTGTTTTACAAAAATTTTGCATTAGAATCTACAATAAACCACAGGCGACCGTGAATTATTTCTTAATCCATATTATAGTTTAAGAATCTTAATTTATTAAAAAGATGTGTGTGAAATACTGATTACTCCCAGTGAAGTAAGACCTGGTAATTCACACTGTGAATCAACCAAAAAGATTTCACTTACTGCCAAACTGTCACCTATGACGTCTTGAATTGTATTGTGTTGTAGCCATGACTGCAGAATTCCTATGCGATTCATAAACCTCCTAAAAATCGATTACTTTCAGTGTTTTATCTATGTAATAAATACGACAAATGGGTTTCATTAATAATCAAAATATGATCACCAGTGCAGGAATGTAACTCTGCTTTAACTTTTGCATGGAACTTTCATTAAATCAGATGCGCTCAATGCACTCTTGATCATATTTATGGTTAGTCACTTGACCCAATTAATTATCGTACTAGTACTTTTATTGAAGTTTTTCACCAACCAGATACAACAAGATCATATTTCATTTCCACAAAATATTGAAACTTATACTTGCATTAAAATATAATTAGCTATAAAAGAAGATAATGTGCTATGGAATATATAAACGTACATGACAAAACGGAAAACAGACAACAGGCTTCAGTGTTACTTGAGGATGCAAATCATTGTCTTGCTGGCCCCAGAAAAAATATCAAAACATGACATGAAAAAAATATTATCTTTATATAATGGTCAGATGAATAAAATAAAATGAAATGATTTCCAGGTGAACCAAAGGCAACACAGAGATGGCCAAACCTTAAGTTGTTGAAAAAGTCACAAGAAGAAGAGACAACTGAAGTTGAACTCGAAAGTTCAGAAGATTTGGAAAAGCAGGATGTAAATGTAAGATCTCAATTATATTGAAGAAATTTAATACAACTGTTCCTTAAAAAAAATCTTGGACAAATCATTCTAAAAAAGAAAATAGTACTTTTCCCCTTATTTTCAGCTATTTTAAGTGGAATTTAATTTTATACTGAAAGATTTTGATTCCTTTTTATGTGGCCTACAATGTGTCACAACGCACCATACAGGAGTGTCATTTTGGAACTAGTTTTAGTATAATAGCTAGGCGTTTGGTATTTGGTATACAGACACTTGGTAAAAATAAAATTAAAAAACCGTCCGCGAAAATGAACTGACTCTGACTATACTTGTCTTTGTTAAATGGCACTCTGTCCCCCGACCTAGATCTTAACTATCACTTAAGGCCCATGTAGACTTTAATGAGTTTTGTGATGGTACTGACAGGCGAAACAATAATCTTGGGGAATACAAATATGTGACACATTTTTACCAAAATTTCTAAAATCATTGGAGCAGTTCTTATTTTGGCGATTTAAGTTTGACTGCTAAAATACACCAAAATTTGCACCCTGCTAAAATAACCTGCTGTATGGTATACATGTATGTGTTTAAAGAAAACTAAATCATTGTGTTCATGCATTATATCTTTAGCAACATCAACAATAAAACAGACGTTTTACTTGATCAAAGATTCTGCATAAAGTTATCCTAGTGTCACAAATTGTGGTGTTGGCGATGTCATACCAATTTCTAAAATGAGAAATATATGATTCTTAGATACCATGTGGCTTCAAGTTGTCAGTCTTAATGATTTTTTGTACCAAGTCAGAACAATTGGTGTCTGCAACTTATGGATGTAGGAGGGTGACTTAGAAAGTGATGAGATTTTGAAATTAATGCTTTAAATCATAAGCTCATAACTGCAAAATAAGCTAAAAAATTGATTGGTTACCAAGCTCGTTTTAAAGATGATAAGAGTTCAATATTTGGCATAAAAATGTTTTCTCTGCCTTTTCATTGATTTAACATTAGCATAGTTTTGCTGCTTAACCCTGTGAAAAAGTGATTGGAATCTGATGAAAAATGTTATAAGAATTATTTATGATGTAATGAAGACCTTAAACAAAATGAAAATGTGGTTTACAGTACAGAAATTGTTACCCTATTTTGATGGAAAAATCCAAGGATTCCGAAAAAATGTCAAAAATCACAAAAGCTGACCCTCCAATATATGTTCCTTTTTGTGGGATATTAAATTTCATGGGTATAGGTCACCCCCAAAAACCACAAAAATTGATACCCTGAAAATAATAGTGTAACTACCGGTACAGTATTCATCTTCCCTTACTGTTTTCAAAGGAGATAATTTGTTTAAAATGTGAAGGTGAAATTCAGTTTTTCCAAATTTTCTTGAAAAAAAATTAATGGGTCAACCTTTTGATTTTATATTTTGACTTGAAAGATTTTACAAAATTGATAAATGTCCAATTTTATAATAATTTAAATTTTATTACTTAGGTTGTGGTTGGAAAACGGAAACAGCAACAGGCCAGCAAACCATCTTGTGAATTGGATGACATGGTCCTGACAGATGTTCCCCGGTATGCAGGGGAGTGGCCTCAGGTGGCTGAGATTAAAGAAGTCTCTGGCACTTGTATCAAGATCCACTGGTACAAGGGGTCAAAAACTACATCTTGGACCCCTTGTACCATACCAGTCCCTGGTGAAAAGGGAAAGCGACAATCTTGGATTGAGGAAATTGATGTATCTGAGATTTGGCACTACAGTTTTAGGCTAACCCCATCTGGTCACTTGCCAAAAAAAGTCAAGGAACTTGTTGAGATTGTTGATAATTAATTCTATTATATGACAGGTGGTGCCTAAAATGTGAAACCTGTACCAATACACCTACCATTTTTGGCCCTTATGCTTTTGGCTCAGCCACAACACAGAGTCAGGACATACAAATGCTGATGTCCGCCTGTGTGTACATCCATGTGCCTGTGACCTCAGCTGCTACTCCTTTTAGACTTTCGAAATTTGGTATGAAGCTCAAGCTGGGGGTCTCATTGTGGGATGTATTTCCAGGTCTGTCGCTTACCTACATCTTGTTTAACAAGGTGATTATATTTTCATCACAGATTTCTCAGCTACTACTTCCCCTAGGCTTTCAATATATTTGGTTTGCAGCTTAAGGTAGGGGTCTCATATGGTGGGATTTATCAGTGTCTGTGGCTAATACCTACTTCCTGTTAAGTGAACCAACCCATAATTTTTTCCACTTGGCTTGGGACTCAGGAATTCTGTTCCTGTTATTATTGACTTGTTAATAGCTAAAACATGATGAAACAATTAGGAAAATATCTTATGAAGCATAATTAATCAATTTTAATGTTTAAAGGTTTACAATCATTCAATGTTATATATTATAAAGGTTCTTGTCGAATATCACAATGATGTACATCGTTTTCTCTACAGTCAACAGATATGTGAAACTTTTGACAAACCTGGGTGCAGGTACGGGTTACACATTACAGGCACCACCATAAGACAGCATAAGTTAATGTTATTGTAAATAATTTTACCTTGGATTAATAGGAAAACAATCCAGACTGTGTTGTGACAAAATGACTAAAAATTGTAATAGGGTAGGGGATAAAAAAAAGAATAGGTTAAGAAACAGGAAATAAGACTATATTTGTTTTTTTTTTAAGTTTAAGTTCAATCTTTTATGCCGGACCTCTACTTCTGTTTGGGGCTGGACCGATATGGAAATCTACTTGAAAGTCTCTGTCAAGCTTTTCTCAGAAACTGTACATAAGAATGATATGAAACTTGGCAGGATGGTTCAGTATGTCAAACTATACGTCCTAAGTGACTTTCAGACCTGTCGAACTTCTACTTCCTGTTTGGGGCTGGACCAATCTGAAAATAAACTTGCGAACAGACAAATTTCATTCAAGCTTTTCTCAGAAACTGTACATGAGTGATTTGAAACTTGGTGGGATGGTTTAGTTTGACAAAGCGTTTAATCCTATAATGACACACATCCTTCCATCACATTGTTTGTGGAAACAACTTTTCTATAGCTGAAATTTTGTTGGATTGTTTTTCCCCATATGTAGTTGATCATATTGCGATGTCATTTTGATTCGACAATTTTTTAAAACTTAAATTGCTTAACACAATTTGAATTTGATGCATTCGACATGAATAAGTCGCAATTAATGCATTTGATTTTCACACATATAACATGAATTATGAGACTTGTGTAAATTGTAATGCTGTGATGAGGGATAATGGATACAGCAATTTTGTTGGTAATTATGAAAACCCTTCACCTGTTATTAAAACAGGTCATGTGTATCATGTATGTTATTTATGTTGTTACATTCCACATTTTTTTAAAGACTATAGAAATTTTAATATATTTACCATTTTGTTTTAATATTATTAAATGCAAAATTTACATGTTAATGGATGCTTTATCTATGTTACCTATTGCCTGTCAAATGTTTGGAATAATTTCTCTAATATTGATTAAAATGATTACTGCTCATCTTTCTTCATGTTCTTTTTTTTTATTCAATATAAAACAATGTCCACCCACATTTATTTTCACTGAATAATCAGAGAAATATTTTTAAAAATGTCTCATTAAGTCATTAGACATTATGATCAATGTTAATTGTCATTGCCTGAAAAGGTCCTTGATTGGTTTAATAAAAAAATGTCTAATGTCTATCTCAATGGATTTTTGTCATAGTTGGACAGACCTGTAATATGACTTACACAAGATGTACTCTTACATGTTCAACCTTACAACAGTCTGTGATGAGAGTATCTAATAATAAGTATATTGCACGACACTTTATGTGAATTGGTTTTCATGCTTTTTATAAGGGTGTAAAGCTAGCATTAATGGAGAACTGACGAACTTGTTTTTCAATGGTCCTGACATTTTACTGGTATCTAAAGAGCTTTGCAGGTTTTAATTGTTAAAATGGCATTCCAACATAATTGTCACACTATGAATTAAGATTGAACTACTTATCAAATTGATTTGTGTTCCACAGCTAGGTTTCATTTTGCTGTTTGTTGTTGTTTTGGATTCCATGCACAGGGTTAGTCGGACTAAGGCTGTGCATGCACAGGGTTAGATGGAATAAGGCTGTGCATGCACAGGGTCAGTCGGACTAAGGCTGTGCATGCACAGGGTTAGATGGAATAAGGCTGTGCATGCACAGGGTTAGTTGACTAAGGCTATGCATGCACAGGGTTAGTCCGACTAAGGCTATGCATGCACAGGGTTAGTTGACTAAGGCTGTGCATGCACAGGGTTAGTTGACTAAGGCTATGCATGCACAGGGTTAGTTGACTAAGGCTATGCATGCACAGGGTTAGTTGACTAAGGCTATGCATGCACAGGGTTAGTCCGAATAAGGCTGTGCATGCACAGGGTTAGTCCGACTAAGGCTGTGCATGCACAGGGTTAGTTGACTAAGGCTGTGCATGCACAGGGTTAGTCTGACTAAGGCTATGCATGCACAGGGTTAGTCCGACTAAGGCTATGCATGCACAGGGTTAGTTGACTAAGGCTATGCATGCACAGGGTTAGTCCGAATAAGGCTGTGCATGCACAGGGTTAGTCCGACTAAGGCTGTGCATGCACAGGGTTAGTTCAATGTAAACATAATGAAAAACATGAGAAAAATACAACACATTAAAAAAAAATCTGGTTCATTTACACCAAAATCTATCAATTAACTAACTTAGTTTTCATTACAAAGATAACATCACATTCCGGTTGTAATGATAGATTCCAGTATTTAATAAAGGCTTGTTATGTATGCTTTACATATATATTCAGAGAATAAATCAAAACTTAACTTTTAATCCAAAATTTACTATGGTAAAAAACAAATGACTGCCACTTCTTTCCATATTTATAACAAAAACCATAAAAGACTTAGAAAAAATATATGTTGACACATCACAGAAAGCTTATTAAATGAAATATTTGAATTCTTCGCAACTGACAATCATAAAACAACATTTGCAGAAATATGGACAAGTTTATTTCTAACCCCATACAGATAAAAAATATTCAATGACAGAAAAGCTTGTTTCTAGGGAAATCTAAATATTCTACGACACTGTTCAAAAGCTTGTTTCTGGGGAAATCTAAATATTAAATATTCTATGACAGTTCAAAAGCTTGTTTCTGGGGAAATCTAAATATTCTATGACACTGTTCAAAAGCTCGTTTCTAGGGAAATCTAAATATTCTAAGACACTGTTCAAAAGCTCGTTTCTAGGGAGATCTAAATATTCTATGACACTGTTCAAAAGCTCGTTTCTAGGGAGATCTAAATAATCTATGACACTGTTCAAATGCTTATTTCTGGGGAAAATCTAACTATTCTATGACACTGTTCAAAAGCTCGTTTCTATGGAAATCTAAATATTCTATAACACTGTTCAAAGCTTGTTTCTAGAGAAATCTAAATATTCTATGACACTGTTCAAACGCTTGTTTCTGGGGAAATCTAAATATTCTATGACACAGTTCAAAAGCTTGTTTCTGGGGAAATCTAAATATTCTATGACACTGTTCAAAAGCTCGTTTCTAGGGAAATCTAAATATTCTAAGACACTGTTCAAACACTTATTTCTAGGGAAAATCTAAATATTCTATAACACTGTTCAAAAGCTCGTTTCTAGGGAAATCTAAATATTATTTGATACTGTTCAAAAGCTTGTTTCTAGGGAGATCTAAGTATTCTAAGACACTGTTCAAAAGCTCGTTTCTAGGGAGATCTTAATATTCTTTGACACTGTTCAAAAGCTTGTTTCTAGAGAAATCTAAATATTTGATGATACTGTTCAAAAGCTCATTTCTAAGAAAATCTAAATATTCTATGGCACTGTTTAAAAGTTTGTTTCTAGGGAAATCTAAATATTCTATGACACAGTACAAAAGCTTGTTTCTAGGGAAATCTAAATATTCTATGACTCTGTTCAATAGCTTGTTTCTAGGAAAAATCTAAATATTCTATGACACTGTTCAAAAGCTGGTTTCTAGGGAGATCTAAATATTCGATGACACTGTTCAAAAGCTGGTTTCTAGGGAGATCTAAATATTCTATGACACTGTTCAAAAGCTAGTTTCTAGGGAAATCTAAATATTTGATGACAGTATCATGACACTGTTCAAAAGCTCCTTTCTAGGGAAATCTAAATATTCTATGACACTGTTCAAAAATTCCTTTCAAAATATTCGATGACACTGTTCGAAAGCTTGTTTCTATGGAAATCTAACAAAGAAAAAAAATCCTATAAAATTCTGATAACAAGAATATTTACAACAATAAATCAACTGATCACTTGCCAATCATAAAACTTGTATTCATACTCTCTTTTTTTTTAATAAGTCAGGGGAAAATGAATGAAGAAGAATGATTTACTTACGTTGCCAGTAAACTCAATTTCCGACCATCAAATCACCAACTGATGTCGGCAAATCTTCAAATACAATACAGTTATCTCCTAAATTTAGTAACTCAGTCCAAAAAAGGTTTTCACACAAACACGAAACATTCGCAAGTGAATCATTCTTCATCATTCATTTCCCCAGACTTATTCACGGATATAAACTTTCAGAATTGTTACATCCTTGCGAAAGCCGAGAAAATTTATGTAACGCCAAAATTTTACTGGTTTACAGTAGGGACTGTCTTCCGCAAATATTCTGAAAAATCTGAAGTTCCCAAGTCTGGAAAAGTAGCAAAAAAAAAAATCCGCATACACTTCCATTATAGCAGGTAGACAACTTCAATACATGTACAATCTTTCTGTGAAGTTTTACAGATCTGGGATGAAAACTGTTGGAGGAGTGAATGAATCCTTTTATGACCTAGCAATGATGGTAGTGAATTTTCTGCAAAGTGCTTTAATTTTAACACAAAAAATTCTTTTTACCAGTGTATCATCTATGGTCTCAGAAATCTGTGTAAGAATTCTCACAGATCGCCTTCTCTTCTTGTCTTTGCTTTCCATGTCTGCAATGAAAAATATGCATACTTAAATAATGTTTCAATTGATATTGTCACCTTTGGTATCATTATCTTCAAGCTTGCAAATGGAGATAACTTCTTGTGATAAGCATTGGCTGAGATGAATACTTTCTGAATGGGAGATGACTACATGTGATCAGCATTGGTTTGAATTGAATGGTATTTAACACCAATTTTAGCAATTTTTCAGGTATATCATAGCATCCAGTTTTTATTGGGGGAGGAAGCCAAAGTACCCGGAAAAAAAACCTACCTTTAGTAAGAAAATTGGCAATCCTTGTCAATTAAGATTGGAGTCGAGTACACACCCTGACAACAGTGAATCAAACCCGCAATCTCAGTGTTGACAGACCATGTTATCAATAGTCGACGAATTACCTTAAGCACTGGGCAACCGAGGCCCCCTGATCAGCATTGGATGAGCGATTACTACTTCCAATTGGGCGATGATTACATGTGATCAGCATTGAGTGAGGGATGACTAATTCTAATTGGAAGATGACTACATGTGACCAGCATTTAATAAGAGATGACTAATTCTAATTGTGAGATGACTACATGTGATCAGCATTGTATGAGAGATGACTAATTCTGATTGTGAGATGACTACAAGTGATCAGCATTGTATAAGAGATGACTAATTCTGATTGTGAGATGACTACATGTGATCAGCATTGTATGACAGATGACCAATTCTAATTGGGAGATGACTACATGTGATCAGCATTTGATGAGAGAAGACTTATTCTAATTGTGAGATGACTACATGTGATCAGCATTGTATGAGAGATGACTAATTCTGATTGTGAGATGACTACATGTGATCAGCATTGTATGAGAGATGACTAATTCTGATTGTGAGATGACTACATGTGATCAGCATTGTATGAGAGATGACTAATTCTGATTGTGAGATGACTACATGTGATCAGCATTGTATGAGAGATGACTAATTCTGATTGTGAGATGACTACATGTGATCAGCATTGTATGAGAGATGACCAATTCTAATTGGGAGATGACTACATGTGATCAGCATTTGATGAGAGAAGACTTATTCTAATTGTGAGATGACTACATGTGATCAGCATTGTATGAGAGATGACTAATTCTGATTGTGAGATGACTACATGTGATCAGCATTGTATGAGAGATGACTAATTCTGATTGTGAGATGACTACATGTGATCAGCATTGTATGAGAGATGACTAATTCTGATTGGAAGATGACTACATGTAATCAGTATTGGATAAAACTAAAAGTTACAATTTCTTATTGGGTGATGACTACATGTGATCAGCATTTGATGAGAGATGACTAATTCTGATTGGAAGATGACTATATGTGATCAGCATTGGAAGAGAGATGACTAATTCTAATTCGGAGATGACTACAAATAGATTTGCTTTTGTTTGTTTGTGTTTAACACAACTTTGACCAATTTTCAGCTGTATCATGGCATCCAGTTTTATAATTTAGTTAGGGACTAACGAAGTGGAGTACCCGGTGATAACCCAGAGCTTCAGCATGTTTAGAAGAAAAACTGACAAATATTGTCAATTAGTAGCTGTTATAAAAAGTAGCTAGAACAGATATAAAACAGGAATATTTGCTCCTTATTGAAATGAAACCCAAAGAATCTATAAATAAACAGGACTGGAATCTATTGATATGAATATGTTATAAATTAAAATGTTCTTAATCTGTTTATCTGTTTAATGATGTTAAAAATAGAAAAGAGGGAGGCAAGTAAATCTCTTTATTACTTTATAATATACAGTAGATGCATGGGATTGATTTTTGGGGTCCCACCTTTTCTAGTTTAAAAATTAGGGGCCCAAAATGGGCAAAAATAGCACTTTTTTATTTGTTTCCACAATAACTTTGGTTCTGGTTTACATATTGCTTTAAAATTTTACAATAATTTTTCTTATCATAAATGGATGAATGAGATTGAGTTTGGGGCTTTTCCTTTTCCCGTTTAGGAATTAGGGGCTCAAAAGGGGCAAAAATGAAACTAGGGTTTTAATATATGTTTTAACAGATATGCCAAAACATAAATATTAAAATAAATATATATTTTACAAGATAACACTAAAAATACATTTAACACCAGCACATTTTTCTGTATTTTATTTTACTTTTTATGTCTTGTATTGTATCTAATTTAACTCGTTTCCTTAATATCTATATGCATTATTATATAAAGAACCAAATGTTTAGAACTTTGATATCTGAGATGATAATTCTCTTATATCAAAGAAGAAAATGCACCACATGGCAAAGACAAATCATAAAAATTTGATTGTATTAAATGGTCCTGACTTGGTTAAAGCATATTATAGAATATCGTAAGTACATTATATCTTCACAAGCTGTAAACAACATTTAATCTCTCATATTACATTACAAAATGGGTTCCTGTTTTAATCCTCCAATTACTTTGAGTTTCCCAGATATGGTTACAACCATATCTTTTCTTGTTTACCTAGAAGTTCCCATTTTAAAAGATAGTCAAATTAATAAAATAGCAAACTGTGCAAGGAATACATGTGAATGAATATTACTTGATGTATGTACATGTACAATATTTGCTTATGAAATTTATTTAAAAAATAGGTGTTGTTTTGAAATTTTAAAATGTTAACTAACTTGTTTTCGAGTTAATATACTAGTATACGATACATCACAAGAAAAAACTTACAACTACGACATATACATAGAAAGGTTTGTAAGTTTTTTATTTACCATTGTGGACTTCAACTTGTGAAATAGCTTTTCATTGGGGATATTTAAATATGTTTATTGTTAGCTCTATGATTTTTAAAGCCATTAATGCCTATCTTCTTTCTTTGCGTCCGTCGTCATTCACGTGCAGACAGGAGATGGAGCTCTAATTGCAAAGTTTCTTTTTGATACTACGTCACTATTGTTTAATAACATTTTTTAAAAATCCATGAATGTAGCAACTTTGTTATATTTTAGCCTTATTTTGATTGGATAAAGTTCGCAACACGTTATTTACCCCCACCCCCCCCCCCCCCCCCACACACACATAAATGAAAGAAAATTGTAATGTTTCTTGTCTCTTTCTTTCGTTTGATAATTTTTTCTTATTGTTGTTTGTTCAATTTCCGTTCTACCTTACATACATCTCTAGGAGTTAAATGCGTCGAATATCTTTTTTAAAGATAGTACTTGTCAATATCAATGTGCATGCGTGTTTCATTACATTCAGTATTCATACTGTTTGAACTGCAAGATAGTTTGATGCTATGAATTGTACTGTATTGTAATCAAAAGTACCCTTTATCAGTTTTGACAAATGTTAACATATACGTGTAAATTTGTTCTCATTGCGTACTTTTTTGTTTACAAACTGCAGATAAATTTAAAATTGGAGGGCGCTTCCTGCGGTCGGCCAATCAAAAACGCCACATTCTTCTTTCGTATTCCTCGGGTGTTTACGTTAAATAGAAATGGATATTTTGGGTATGCAGAACCCGATTACGTCACGTTAATTTTTATTTGAAGTTGTTGACATAATAATATGAATGTAGGCGCAGCCTAAATGCGAGCATCGCACATTGTTTATGTCGTTACTTCATAGCCCCCTAACAGTGCCTCTACATTCCATTAATGACGTGACGTCTTACTCTAATGTGTTGGTGACGTCACAAAACTCAATTTCAAATACAGCATTTCAGATTGAAAAAAATTTGTCTGACATTTTTGTAGTAATTAAAAAAATAAACACTTCAATTTTATCGATGTCAAAATTATTTTTGTCTACTTTTATATCATATATTTTTTCGTTCGTATACAATATTTTCTTCTGATAGCTCAGCTAGCTACCATCCGAAATGGATTTGTTCAAATGGATCACGTGACTTTTTTTTACACACGCATGTAACTGTATAGCTCGCATCTGCGATGCTCGCTATAAAAATAAATATTGCAACTTTTTATTAGTTATTCTTCAAACAGTTATACAAAAAAAGTTATGAAATGTGTATGAAATAGACCAGTAATGCAAAAACTGCGTGCCCACAGGTATGCCAACCATTGTTGAGATGGTCTCGGAAACAACTTTATATTCTATCATTGTCCGTGGATATTACCTTATCAATCGAAATCATCACTAAAACTAATATGAATAAAGGCGCAGCCTAAATGCGAGCATCGCATATTTTATGGTTCGTGCATGACGTTACTTCAAAAGACCCTAACATTGCCTTTGCATTCAATTGGTAACGTGACGTCTTTAATTAATGTGTTGGTTACGTGACAAAGATAAAAAAAACGTTTCTGAGGTTGCAAAAAAGATTGTTTGACATTTTTGATGTCATTTAAATATCAAACACATCAATTTCATTGACGTCAAAAATTTTTTCTCTACTTTATATTAATTTGAATACTCCTCTACAACATTTTCTTCTTTCTTCTGCAGAGAGCTCAGCTACCGTCTGAAATTGGTATGTTCATATGGATCACGTCACCCTTTTTACACATGCATGTAACCGTAGAGCTCGCATCTGTGATTCTCGCTATATATAAACGCGACTATAACATGCACACGACAAATTTATGTCGTCGAATAAAATCGAATAAAAAAAAATCAGCCTTTAATCATACACGTATCTTCTAGTTGTACTTGTTTGTCATAGTCACAATAGAACTTAACAAAGTAGCACGTAGTATTTATCTGCATAAATGCCGGCTGAGAACTACCGACGTCTACGTTTTGTATACAAAGCCCACGGGTTATTGTAATAATACATAAGATAATTACATCAAAACATTCTAAAGGTTTAAATACCATGTAAATACAACAAGGGAAAGAGGTACGTATATTCAGAAATATTCTACATAGAATTTCGGCTCATCTTAATCTATGTGTGTGTGTGACTTGGTAAGGGGTGATTTCTTTGATAAGCTTTATTTATTTGTTAACTGCACGTTGTGAATTGCTTTCAATTGAAAAATGCCGGACAACTCGGCACGGGACATCTCGGTATTCGAGCTCAGGTGAAATTGGAGATGAATATCATTATGTTATGTATATGTAACTCTTTTAATAAAGAACGAAATCAGTATTTGCCAAAATATTGTCAAACAAGACCAATGTTATGAAATTTAATTCATTATTTTCGTCAATAGACATTACAGTTCTCATGAAATTAGCCAAATTTATACAAATTGTTATGTCAAGGGTCGTCCCTCCTGGTTAGCACAGTATATGAATATTGTAACTTGATTTGTATCACACATGCATTGTCTGTTATGAATTTATTTGTAAATTCTCTGTAACAAAATGTTTATGAGAAATAAAGTATTCATATTCGTATTCGTATTCGATACAACTCAAACCACGTTTAGACAAGTTGGCCCGATAGAGAACAATTCGGACCATCCATCAAATGTGAAGTTTTATTTTAATTATACCCCCCCCCCCCCCGCAAACTTGTTTGGGGGTATATTGGAATCACCCTGTCTGTCTGTCCGTCTGTCCACATTCCTTGTAAGCGCTTCTCCTCCTAAACCGCCTGACAGATTTTGATGAAACTTTACATAAAGGAAGTACATCATATGTAGATGTGCATGAAGAATTTTCGTCGCTGTCAGATATTATTCAGGGGAGATAATTGGACTTATGACTTTTTAAATATAGTATTCAGAGGGAGACCTCGTAAGCCTCCTCCTAAACCGTTTGACAGATTTTGAAGAAACTGTACATGAAGGAAGTACATCATATGTAGATGTGCGTGAAGAATTTTCGTTGCTGTCGGATAATATTCAGGAGAGATAATTTGACTTGAAAGTGAAGCGGGGGGTATCCCTTTGTGAGCATGCTCACAGTCCACACTTGTTATCATCTGATTTTACCAGTAAAACTTGAAACCTGGGATGACCGAGTATTTTTGTCATCGAATGGCTTGGATTTAATTGCCACGCTAGCATCAACATGAGCCTTTACTAAACTACTCACCTAAAATCACACGAGCTCATTTGCAGTCATTTAAAATTGTGTTCATCTACGGTATGACATGCAAGCTAATCAGTTTCTAATAATTCATTTGTCAGTTATGAGAAGTACTAGCTACTAGCTGACGACGGATATGCACAGGAAATACTTATGTTTTCGACTACCCGCAACTTTTCCCACTTAGCAGCAGCCGACATTATTTTTATAGACGGGACCTTTTACACAGCACCAACCTAGTTCACAACTTTACACCATGCAGGCTACCGTTGACGACTCAGGAGCTGTTTTTTTTTCACTACACAATGTATGGCGGAAAACTCAAAAACTTGGACGACATCAAACGACTGATTAGACACGCTGCAGTACTCCCTCTGGTACCACAGGATCTGGTTGAAGTCATCTTCGCTAGCCAAGGGTTACGATCCGATACTCTTATCTTCACCCTTGGCAGATTGAGCCGGATTTTTTGGTCTGTCCGCTACCGGCATTTATTGGTTCCAGCTGAGTCTAGCTGCGTCCAATCAGAACGCTTGATACTACTGATCACGCATTGATAACATGTGCGATTGAAAAACATAAACATAGCAGCGTGTTAACGGAATACATTCGTAGGTTTAAAGATTTTCCACTACCCGTTCTTGTCCCTACGAAAACATCTTTTCCCTGCATTAAAGCTTCGATCGCATCCTTCTGATTTTGGGTTTAAAAATAATCTATTTTGAATAATTCACATATTAGTTTTGGAAAGTCACTGGGCGCAGACATTACTTCTTACAAAACTTGCATAATACCTTTCTTTTGATCGGCTAAAAATGATGTAATTCATATGGGCGGAGTTTAAGTTTTCTGATTTATTCCGATAGATGTCGCTAGGCGGGAAATACGATTTTATGGCCCAATCTGCCAAGGGTGAAGATAAGAGTATCGGATCGTAACCCTTGGCTAGCGAAGATGGGTTGAAGTGTATGGTAAAGAAAACTCAAGCAAACAGAGGCCAACCAGATTCAAACACAGGCAGGCGGAATTCATCGCCCGAAACAGAAAAAGTACAGACACATCGACTACAGATTTTCAGACGCTAAAGACAAAACTCATCAACCAGGATATTACAGCATTTGACTACGCCAAGCAAGCTACCATCTGCCTTCACATGGAACTCCGCCAGTAAATTTATTTAAGTATAATTTGTTTAGCTATGTTTAATAAATAATTTTAATAATGTTTAACACATATATTTTTTATGCCTGTTACTTAGTACTGTAATTCAATTAAATATGTGTAATATTCTATATTCTTTACTTTACTTATAACTTTAATAAATGCCTGTTATTTTGTATTGTGATGTTAATTTTTTTATATGGACAGGCCTGTTACTTTGTACTGTTATTCAATTAAATATATATAATATTCTATATTCTTTGCTTATTACTTACCAAAGATTCATTTATACAGGTTTTACTGTAGTCTTAATTACAGGTAAAATTAATTAATTTTTCCTACCACCTATTCACGTTTCTCCAACATACTTTTTACCTGAAATATCAAATGTTGGAGAAACGTGAACACACCGTACACCCTGACACTAAACACTTCTCATTTCTGAGCATAGCAAGACGGTACTTTGTAATAATTTTATAATAATTTCATACTGCTTTGCATGGTCTTTAATTGCACTTATTTAATTTCTATGATTTATGATATCAGGACATAATAAAAATATTTATTTCTTTTTTTATATATTATAACTTGCCATAAATTTCAGATAGATTTCCCATGTTTTACTGTAAACTGCTTAAAACAACATATTTGATTGTTGTAAAAACAACAAGCCCTTCCATTGTTCATTTCATGTTGGAGAAACGTGAATAAAATTTTTCAAATGTTGGAGAAACGTAAATAAACCGTTTTTACTATATTTGATTTGTGTAAATGACTTAATACTTAATTGATTGATTTTAATTATAAATGATTGTAATTAATAGTGATACATGTATGCATATAATTTACTATTTTTGTTCAAACATTCAAAATATAAGTTGAAATGATTTTTTTATTTTAAATTTAATAAATAATTTCTGAACAAATATTAAGGTTTCTGTAATATTTTATAAACACCTCGCCTGCTATGATTTAAAGTGAGCTTATAGAACCAACGTGATTTTATCATTAAAAATAAAATGTAAAATAGTAATATAAACTCTACGCTTTATAAACATCCCAAGAGGTTTTGCACTTAAAACATATGCTGTATTTCGATATTTACAAAATGAGCTAAAACTAACCAAGACAATTTTAATTTCTAATTTCAAATATTTTATTGATTAAATCAAAGGGATTAGATAACAGGCTAGGCCTATATACATCTTCTCCCAAACAAGATGGAAATACAAACAAGAACATAACATAAATTACAAATATCGTTGAACAACATGCCAGTCAACCCACACTACACTCATTTAATTCTATGAAAATGAAATGTATTCAACAATTGCTAGATCGAAGATATCTTTCTATATAGTTAAGAGCAATTATTTACAAAATGAGTGTACTGTAGGTTAAGAGGAATGTTTAATTATCGTGAATATTTATACTCTTTATGTGTTGCATTTAGTATGATCATCGATTCCACCAGGCATATTAAATTATTCTCTGTGGATACAGACATAATATATAAAGTTACTGTTTGAAGGAAAAACAAACAAAAATATGGTGTTTAACAGATGAAAAGATCAAAAATTAAAGATGTAAAAAAAATAAGTAAATAAATAGATATATATATATATATCTTAGCAGTTCTTATTTTAAAATATCTAATTGTGAAATTAGATTTAATGTGGGAAGTTATTAAATAAGACAACAACAAAAAAAAAAAGTAGGATACAAAGAAAGGAATACACGGTTAGGAGCAGTACGGCTAGCATGATGGAACGATGGACCAGCAACAACATATATTGATCATGAAATATACAAGATAAGTTTAATTCACTTACAAAATCAAATACAAAATTACTAGCATGAACACTCACCATAAAATACTTGAGCATTTTTTTTTTTATTATAATGAAACATACATGTATTATTCAAATCTCTTAGTATCATGTATATATTGTAAGACAGAGTTAACCAAGACAAAATTATAGTATTCCATTAAAAGAAATAAGAACTATGTACATTAAAATTAAATGTTCTTAAAAATTCATTTTACTCAGTTTTGTTTTCATTTCCCATTAACAAACATATACCGGCAGTATCCAAATATAGCATTGCAAGATTTATGGATTTTGGAGGAAAATTCATGATCTTTTTTTCTTTGTTTTTTTAATAAAAAAGTTAAAGAGAAAAGAAAATATAACGAAAACTTTAATGTGTATTAGTTATAATTTTTTATATGGACGAAAATTGTCAAACAGGTCATATACTCTGCCGTCACATTATACATGTTATAAGTGTACTCTACTTAAATCCCAAAGCTGTTTAATCTCGAATTATGTTAGTTTGTTGTAATATACACACAAAATTAGCAGACGTACATAAGAACAAAATCGAACAAATTTATATTCTGTTAAAATATTCAATGAATTAGATATTTTCGGTATATTATTTTTTGATCTTCCGACGATGCTCAAAGGAAATACAACAGCTGCAGACCCTCTACCACAGAGAAACAAGTGACCAGTTGATCAGATATTCTCTACCCCATAGAACCAAGTGATCAGGGAAAGATGAGATCTTACCCTCTTGCCCTGGGAACCAAGTGACCAGGGGATCAGATCTTAACCTTTACACCAGAGAAACAAGTAACCAGGGGATATCGAATGTCATTAATGAAACGACAAATTATTGTCCATTGATAATATACGTCGTAAAACTCACGTCATGTTTTTTTCCGGGTTCAACATACCTAAAATAGTAATTTTTATTTCAGATCTCTAAGCAATGGGATTGGTAACCTGGTCCCCTGGTGCAATATTTTTCATTTACGCAAGCTTCACTTTTAAATATAACCCCAGGTCACCACCAGTTTACTACCCGGTTTGATTGGTTGTTTAAAACGCCATGTTTTAGCTAACTTTTCGCGCGTTTCGTTCCGTTGGAAATTTATGTCAGAGTACAATTTTAAATAAAGTAGCTACCTGCTTCTTGTTTTCCGGCTTTCGAGTTAAACTGACAAATCTCTGTGAGTTATTTCCACATTCGATACATAAATCTATAAAAGCATTCTTTTGATAAACTGTATTTTTATTTGATTTGTTTACCCGGACGCCGGACGTTACGTCATAATGCTTTGTATCGGAGTTACGTCAGTTACTGTTAATAATGACGTAAATTTTGAGGCATTCCGAATGTTGCAAACCGGTCAAAATTTTGACCGGATTCATTGCTGGTGACCTGACTGTATATTCGAACCGGAAGTCCGCTTACGGTATTGAGAATATTTAGTCAGGATCCCAGACTATGGGATTGGTACCACAAAATAGTACGAAATTATGTCTCTCATCACTCTGTGCTTAGTCTCGATCACCCAGACGCATATATAATAGCGTCTGGGATCACCTTATTTTAATTTCGCTACCAATAGGTGGTGACAAACAATGATTCTATTTTTAGAGCCCTATTTTTAAACCAGGAAAACCATGCAAACATATCTATACTTATAATATGACGTCACAGTAAGATTCACTCTTGATTATGCATAACAATAATATTTGTTTAATTAATTGATAAAGTAATATTTTATAAAAATATTCAAATGTAAACTTTGGTACAATTTGTTGTACACTTCTTGATATGAACGGAAGTAATTTTTTGGACAATAAAAATATCATCCAATCAAAAATTACGCCCAGTTTTGGGCGTAATGATAACGATTTTCCAGACGCACAAATGTAATTAAGCGTCTGGATGATCGAGACTACTCTGTGCTATGACAAAATAAATCTTGTCTTGGCCAAGTTCCGCAATAACAATTTCGGATATTATTCTGCAATTGACCCATTTCCAGTTTTACATGATTTATCTCCCTTTTTACTTCCAGTTAAAAAAACTACGGCTATCATCACTAAAAGACTATGATATTGTAATAAAGATTTTGCATTGTTTTTTGTATTGTTCGTCTATGCCAATTAAATTATCTAATTAACCTCATTAGTAGATGTTACTATAGCCATAGGCAACAGGTGAGTTTAAATATTGGAACATGTGTGTCACTGGTAAGCTTGTTTAATTAAGCTATAAAACAGCTGGGGTTCTACCCGTGGTTCTACCTTTAATTAGCATCAGGTAAATGTGGTAATAAACATTATGGATAATTAATTAACAATCATGTTTACACAGCATGGGGTTTTAATAACATCTTCAATTAGATTTTGACACCTGTAATTAACATAAAGCGTTAAAATTTATCAAAGGTAATTGTCCATTTCATAAGTTTTCAACAGAACAAACTGCGTCTGTAGCCGCAGTTTTTAGTACCGGAAGTGGACACTAGGTGGCGATTTTAAAATTGGAAAGTCGTCAATTGTTCCGCTCGTTAGTTTAACCAAATTTCACTTCCGGGGCGTTCTGGAACAATCGCTATTTTGAGATACAAAGGATCATCTTCATCTACATACTCCATCTGATTATTACTGATGTTAAAGATAAACTTTACTAAAGATCTAATACGGTAAGAATGTATTTAAATTGAAAGTAGAATTGATACTTATTTTTATTGATATTTATGAAATTTTGATAATTTGTGTCAAGTAGATCGTAAAGATGTACAGTATGAATTGCTTTAATTGTTAATTGAATAATTCTATCTGATGGTGCACATTAAGACGAATTTAATAATTGAAGAAGCTGGTTGTTTCTATACTTAATTAGAGCATAATAGCGGGTTGTGAGTAGCAGGAAAAATAAACGGTACCGGACAACTCGGATCGTAGTAAGGACCACACTGCCCGTAGAAAATATGACACATCGGACCGCATATATTTCTTTAAATAATGCGAATAAAATATAAATAAATTAGAATATAGTATTGTTTAGAATATTTAACAATATAACGTTATAAATTAACTTAACAAATGAGTAGCTTGGCCAAGCTGTGAAAGAATAATAAAAACCCTGACATGACCTTCTTTATAATATCTCAACAACCATATGCATGTCAGTACAGTGTAAGCAGTGTTACCAAACCGTTCGACCATGACAGGAGTCCATACTTTGTTACTGTTGTAACAAATATTTCCACAGAACATTTACAAACATGACCCAATCAAACTTTAAACAACAGAAGGCTGTTAATCATTTGGTCCATTTCCTCCACAATACATGCACCAGCTGTAGAAAGTAAACGTCTTTCTGTTGATGATGACATGAAACCATACTCTGATATCACCATTCCTTATTTTAAAATAAATATATGTTGAAGCTTTTTTGTTTTGTTTTTTCACTCATTTACTGATACATAGAAAATTTCACATATATACAACAAACTTCAGGCTGGTCAACTGCTGTACAGTTAATAAAATAAACAACAGTTAACAAACAAAAACTTTATTATTACATGACCATAAATTATAGGACAACTCCAACCATAAGGTATAGGATATATAACTCGGACCGTATATGAAAAATACGGTCAGACTTGTCTTATTTCAGTCCGAGTTGTTCATGGTCAAAGTTGTCTCGCATTCAAATAAACAAATGAGTGTTAAATAGTTATTGACAAACAAATTACACCATGTACTAGTAGTTACTTATATTACTTGCCTGCAAACATGGGATGTAAACTGTCTTGAATGAGATTAGAAAATGTTTAACACTAGTTTAAAACAAGACATGTTTTTATTGTACTGTTTATTCATTAGTTTAGTTTATTCTTCTTTCAGAAAACCATGTCAGCAGATTCTGATGAAGAGCATATAACAACATGTATATCTTTGGATGAACTGTCAAAGTGGAAAGTTTCAGATTTAAAAGAATGGCTGGAAAAGAGAAATTTAAAGAGATCAGGTTTAAAGGAAGTTTTAGTTAAGCGTGTGTATCGTGCTATGACCAATATGGATTCCGACTTATCTGAGGACGAAAAGGAAACTTTTGTGCCAATTCACTTAGTATCGAGTCCTTGGAAACCACTCGAGTCTAATAATATTCCAGAAATTTGTGTCAAAGATGTTGATAGCTATTTTATTTACCATAAAGATCCAATGACAGGCATGATAGGAAAGAATACCAACTTTGAAAGGCAAATGAAAAAAGCAAAAAGACTATGTAATGAAGGGTTTGTAAGGGACATTGAGTATAATCTGATTAATCCAGGATCACTTCACAGTTATTTCAAGTGTAAATGTTTGCCTTCAATGAGACAATCAGTTCAAATTGGAAACACAGAAAAGACTGCACTTTACTATTCCTTGCACATATGTACCTTGAATAAAACAGGTCTGATAGTTCAAGCTTATTGCAACTGTAAAGCTGGTGAATCTGGGCTGTGTGCACATGTAGGAGCTCTTCTGTTTACACTTGTCAAGACAAAAGAGGCTTGTACATCCAATGAGTGTCAGTGGGATAGACCAAAACCCCTAGAAAGAAAACCAAGTCCAAAAAGAGTTAGTGACATTAAGTTTGTGAAAACAGAAAAGGATACCAAACAGAAAGCTGAAAAAGTAAAACCATACCCTGGTGTTTATCAAGCTGGACCCTGCAAAGAGGAAGGCAATCTGTTTCTTAATGACATTTTGGATGGTCTTAAGGATATATACCCAGAATGCGTTCTGTATCAGACTTTGAGACCGGAACATGCCAATATTGACTCATTTCTTGACTTGTTTCAAAACAACTTTTCTTATATGGATAATGTTGATATAAGTTCTCCTGAATGTATCAAAACTTTTTTAGAATTCATGGATAATTTATCAGTTTCAGCTAAAATTAGTGAAAATTTAGAAAAAGCTTCAAGGGGTCAACATTTTAATATTAACTGGAAAAAAGCCAGAAATGTAATTATAACAGCTTCAAACATGGGTGCAGTTGTTAAACGTAAAAAACTGGAGCCAGATAATCTTGTTAAAAAGTTGTGTGGTTACACCTCAATACCAGATACTGTGAAAAGTTTACAATATGGACGCAAACATGAATCTTTGGCAATTGCAGATTATGCCAGATCTCACTTAAAAACTTGTGATAAAGTTCATATCGAGTCTTGTGGACTTCTTGTAAATCCATCTTATCCTTTCTTAGGTGCAAGCGTTGATGGACTTGTAATATGTTCTACTTGTGGGACGGGCATTGTTGAGGTCAAGTGTCCATATGGCCATGATGGGACTGGCAGTACACCATGGAGAAATATGCTTCCCATTGAATGTGGAAATGACGAGGAATTCTTTTGTACAACGAAAGGTGGGAAACTTTATCTTGATGTAAAACATAATTACATGTATCAAGTTCAAGGACAATTAGCTCTTTATGAACTGGATTGGGCAGATTTTGTTGTGTGGACAAAGAAAGGAATTAATATTCAACGAATAACTTTTTCACCAGATATTTGGACAGAAATGTTACCGAAACTTAAAGACTTCTATCTTAAGGGTATTATTCCAGAAGTTTTCACAAGTCGAATAAAACGAGGGAAATCTTTGTATTAGTATGATTAAAGATAATGTTTTTGGTGCCAACTACATTGATGTTTTTTATTTAGACCAAAAATTACTGTCCTCATTTGCTAGGACAGATAAGCATCTGTGTACCTTTTCAGTCCAAATATCTGGTGAAAAAGTTATTCGTTGAATATTAATTCCTTTCTTTGTGTGACATCTGGTGTGTTGTTGATGGTATATGTACTCTTGCACTACACAGGTACACAGTGTCCTTGTTGCTATATCTTGATATAATTGTTATATGTACATGTATTTTGTATTCTATAAAAATTTTTATATCTGCAACAGTTTTTTAATTATTTCCAAATAATGCACTTGACTTAAAATTTGTATTATAAAGAACAATAAATAAAGCTTACTTGGGACAGCACAAATGGTTTCAGAAATGTCACTTTAAAAGTTGAGGACAGACACCAAGTGTTGGCAGTAAAGGGGTCAGATGAGCTTATAAGGCTTCTCTAATTAATGAATGCTTGAAAATGATAAATGTAACTTCAGACATGCACATACATACAGTACTCCTGGACACATGATGAAATAGCTGGAAAATTGCTGAAAGTGGCGTTAAAACACCAATCAAACAAAAACAATCAGACATGCACAATGTTTAATTGAAACAATAATAAAATGCTGTGGAAATATGAATGAACATATAAATTTTATTTTAACAGAGGTGGCAATAAATTGGTCAAAGCAGTGCAAATAACCACCATTTGTTCTGACAAATGAGCTTCAGTTATTGGAATACCAGAATTTAAAATATGAAAGTTCTTAATCTGTTCCATCTTCATTTCAACAACGATTCTAGCTGTTGCTATGTTATTAGTTTTAAAAAAATCTTTAACTGACATTTGACACTTTGATGAGACTCTGGGTGGGATATTTAAACCAATATCTGCTGGCAATAAGTCTTCTATAGTAAAGCCTTTGTCAGCCATCACAACATCACCTGGAGAAAGTTTTGGCAAAAAGCCGTCATGTTGTGCAATATGTCTATCTGACACATTACCACCCCAAAGTTTAGACACAAATGTTACCATTCCATTTGGTGCTACACCAATTAATACTTTAAAAGTGTTTGAGTGTTTATATTCAGACCATGTCAACCACTGCGCTGTTAAAGAAGTTGGTTTGTCAATAAAAAATTCTGTGCAATCAACTACTACCCTTGTTTCTGGGTGTCCTAAAAAAAGTTTTGGCAAATTATACAGAATTTGTTCACGTGTAGGCCATGCAATCAACGTTAAGCAATGGTCATATAAAAAGTTGATCCATGTATTCATAATTCTAGAAACTGTTGATTCTGATACACGGAAAATATCTGCCAAATGTTCATGTCGAAGTGCTAATCTAAGCCTCATACAAGTCATTAAAAATTCATCAACCGGCCTAAGAAAACGCTTTTTACCTGGTTTACTAACACCGGGTTCATGATAAGTTCGTTCACCCATTGAACGTGCCTCTCCTTCCCAGTAATTTAAATTGTCAGCTCCATGTTTCAATAAAGTGCAAAAAAACATCCAAAACACTTTGAATCCAACAAAACCAGTATAGAATCTAACTTTTGCATCATCATTTTTAATTTCCTCAATAGTTAATTTTGGAAGATCAGCTTGTACCTGTACAGAAGTCGAAGGGAATGAGTTTCCTATTTTAATTTCAACTAATGCAGAAGATGTACATGTAGGTTCAGTGTTTGTTTCTACACTTTTGGATTCTATGGACTCAGTTTGGGTTGATACCGTTTTAAATTTACAAAATTGGTCAAGTCCATTTTCCTTGACTGGAAATTCAATTTGATTTTCTTTTATGTCTGTACATGTATATTTTTTGCGGTTCAGTGAACGACGAGGAGCAATTTTCTTCTGTGGCTTACTGGGAAAAATAGTAGGTATTGACTCGTCTGTAAAAGTCCCGTCAAAATGAGCACTGCAAACTCTTGTATGATCTTTTACTATTAAATTTGCTCTGACATTTCTTAACCTTTGAATCCATAACCTTTTGATATGTGATTTTTGTTCAGACATTGGAAAACGGTGTAAAACTACTTTGTTTCCATTACAATCAAAACTTTCTGATGTGTTGCTGCAGCCTGGCACACAACAATATTTTTTGCCCATCCTGTAAAGAAAGTGGTGTTAATTGTATAATAAAAATCTATAATTGAAAAAAAGTGGCAATGTCTAAATTTTTAAATAAGTTGTGAAAATTAAATATTGTAATACCAAAAATACACATTTGACTACAATTTTACTTTTAACACTTCCATTGTTCATTAAAAATCAAGTCTCATTTGCATTGCATTCTTGCTTTGTACATAATGCACCGGGCAATATTTAACAAAGAATATCAAAATAGTTTGTAAAAAACAGATCTGAATGAAAACGAACGTCGTTTTTAATTTTTTTTATATGCATTAAAGCCAGCTTTTCTACGTCTGACCTTCGTTTGTGTAAATCGCAATAATATGGTAGTACATAAGAATTTCGAAGATGAAATGTCTTGAAAATGTATCACTTTTCCGAACGGAATTTTGGTTGAAAAGATGACACGTCACTTTTGGAATCATTGTTTACAATTGAATTGAAGGAAAACTTGTGTCTTATCTGAAATTCGAGTATGTGACCATGTATGTATATTCTATTTAGACCTGTATGACTACGTACCTTTTCAATTTGTATTCTTGTATTGTACTAAAATCAGTCTTGTCATTCGATCTTTGTCATTTGTTTAACTTGTATGTAAAATTAAACAACAACCCAAGTACCAGACAAGAATACAATAAAGTCAGAAATCAAGTTACTGCATCGGTGAGAAAACTACGGAAATTATTTGAACAAGGGATCTGCGCAAATGCCAAACAAAATCCAAAAGCTATATGGAGTTATATAAAATCCAAATCTAAAACAAAGGAAGGAATTGGAGATCTAAATATTGACCCAGAAAACACCAAATCGCCAAAAACAGATAATGACCAGGACAAAGCCAACATATTATCAGATTATTTTGCAAGTGTTTTCACAATAGAACCAGAAGGCGATGTCCCAGAACCTAGACTAGTTGACATCGTGAAAGAAATGAACCAATTAATAGTAACTGAGGAACTTGTCGAAAAACACTTGGCCAAACTTAAGATAGACAAATCTCCAGGACCTGATAGACTACATCCGAGAATACTCACAGAGACTCGAGAGGCAATTAAAGAACCACTGACACTAATTTTTCACCAATCACTAACTTCAGGAATGGTACCCACGGACTGGAAAAAGGCCCAAATTAGCGCAATCTTCAAAAAAGGAGTTAAGACACAAGCCAAGAATTACAGACCAGTAAGCCTGACGTCTATTGTATGTAAGATTATGGAAAAAATAGTACGAGAGCACATAATTGACCATATGAAAACCAACAAACTGTTCTCGAACAAACAATATGGCTTTATTAACGGAAGGTCGACATCACTTCAATTATTGGAAGTCTTAGATAAATGGACAGAAGCACTAGATAATGGCTACGATGTAGATTGTATCTATACCGACTTCCAAAAAGCATTCGATAAAGTCCCACACAGAAGACTGATGAAAAAAGTAGAGATTTATGGCATCAAAGATCCAATACTAGAATGGATAAGAGATTTCCTTAATAAAAGAATTCAGACAGTATCAGTCAATGGTGAACACTCAAACCCAAAAGAAGTGACATCGGGCATTCCGCAAGGCACAGTTCTTGGCCCTGTGCTATTCGTACTATATATAAATGACCTTCCAGATACAGTGAGCTCAGATGCATACCTCTTTGCAGACGACACCAAAATATTCAGAATTATAGAAACAGTAAGAGACAAATTAGTACTACAGAATGACCTGAAAACCTTAGAAGATTGGAGCGAGACCTGGCTACTCAAATTTCATCCAGAAAAATGTAAGCATATGCATATTTCTAGATCACGGGAAGAAGACACTACAATATATGATCTCCTTGGTACAAACATAAATAAAGTAGACCACGAAAAAGATATTGGAATTATAATAGACAAGAACCTATCATTTGAGAAACATATATGTGAAAAAGTCAACAAAGCAAACTCAATATTTGGGGCATTGAGAAGGACCTTCGCACATATGACACCAAAGCTCTTTATACCGTTGTATAAAACATTAGTAAGAACCCATCTAGATTATGCTAACTCAGTCTGGGCTCCATACAAAAAATGCCATGTAGACAAACTTGAGAGTGTACAAAAACGAGCAACCAAACAAATACCAGGTTTTAACAATCTAAGCTATCCCGAAAGACTAAGAAAACTAAAACTACCAACTTTGGCTTATAGACGAATGAGGGGAGATATGATTGAGACCTACAAGATTATTAGAGGAATTTATGACCCAGATGTATGCTCCTTCCTAAAACTATTAAGTGACACAAATGCCAGGCATAGTACAAGAACTAACTCAACTAAGGTTGTCCAACAGCGCTTCAACACAAACACCAGGAAAAATTCTTACACAGTTAGGATAGCAAAAATTTGGAACAAACTACCTGAATATGTGACTAATGCTCCTACCCTAAACTCGTTCAAAAATCGTTTAGACAAGTTATGGAGAAGTGAGGACCTCTACTACTCAGATTTTAGAGCTGAGATATCCGGAAGATACGGAAATATACATATGGATTCGGTAATTATTGAGTCCGGCGAAGAAGTGACAGATGACACTTGTGCTGGAATGAATCATTAAGTAATCATTAAGTAAAGTAATCAAATCGTTTGCTTAGAGACGCCCCGGAAGTAGACGAAAATACTAACAAACGAAACAAATGCGGAAATTTGACGGAAACCGATGTTGCGGAACTTGGCCATTAACTGACATCCATACATACCAACTTTAGTGTACTGACAACATCCCTATTTAGTACCAAGTCTATAAATGTACTGACAACATCGGATCACAGGGGCTCCCACACTATAACAAAACCGACCCAGTATCAATCGAAAGCGCAAGTAAATCAATTTTTACGAGCCCCTGTGATAGTACCACCAACTAACCAAGTCACTATAATGTACTGACAACATACCTATGTAATACATGTACCAAGTCACTATAATGTACTGACAACATCCCTATGTAGTACCAGTCACTATAATGTACTGACAACATCCCTACCTAGTACCAAGTCACTATAATATACTGAACATCCCTACCTAGTACCAAGTCACTATGATGTACTGACACCATCCCTATCCAGTACCAAGTCACTATAATGTACTGACAACATCCCTACCTAGTACCAAGTTGACAACATCACTATGTAGTACCAAGTCACTATAATGTACTGACAACATCCCTACCTAGTATTGTAGTACCAAGTTGACAACATCCCTATGTAGTACCAAGTCACTATAATGTACTGACAACATCACTATGTAGTACCAAGTCACTATAATGTACTGACAACATCCCTACCTAGTACCAAGTCACTATAATGTACTGACAACATCCCTACCTAGTACCAAGTCACTATAATGTACTGACAACATCCCTTCCTAGTACCAAGTCACTATAATGTACTCAGCATCCCTTCGTATTACCAAGTCACTATAATGTACTGACAACATCCCTACCTTGTACCAAGTCACTATAATGTACTGACAACACCCCTATGTTGTACCTAGTCACTATAATGTACTTACAACATCCCTACCTTGTACCAAGTCACTATAATGTACTGACAACATCCCTACCTTGTACCAAGTCACTATAATGTACTGACAACATCCCTATGTAGTACCAAGTCACTATAATGTACTGACAACATCCCTATGTAGTACCAAGTCACTATAATGTACTGACAACATCCCTATGTAGTACCAAGTCACTATAATGTACTGACAACATCCCTACCTTGTACCAAGTCACTATAATGTACTGACAACATCCCTACCTAGTACCAAGTCACTATAATGTACTGACAACATCCCTATGTAGTACCAAGTCACTATAATGTACTGACAACATCCCTTCATAGTACCAAGTCACTAAAATGTACTGACAACATCCCTATGTAGTACCAAGTCACTAAAATGTACTGACAACATCCCTATGTAGTACCAAGTCACTATAATGTACTGACAACATCCCTACCCAGTACTATGTTGTTTTGTTTATTACTAGAAAGCATGTTGCTGTTTGCATTCATTAGTTATAAAGCTTTTATTTATTTTCAACCATTGAGAACTTCATTTTGTACTTTTTTATTTTCAGGTCCGAGATAAAGTAGCATTATGGGTACTCTAACCTGGACATTTATTGTTGGAGCTGTGACCTTGTTCATCACCTATGCTATAATTAGAGTGATTAGATATATGTGTTGGCTCAAAGGTGTTATTAAAATCCTGTCCAAATTTCCAGGTCCTAAACCTCATTGGTTTTTTGGCAATATATTTCAGGTAACATTATAAATGTACTATTAAACATGTATGTGGTAAATGTAAAATCTCTCTAAAGGCAAGTAAGTTATGAGATAGAGGTAAGACTTGAAATTGAATTAATCGATATTTAGGGTGATTCTTGACTTGATTTTTTTGGGAGTTGCGGGTAAGACTTGACTTCAATTTGTTCGGAGTTAGGCGTATGACTTGAATTAATGGATAGTTAGGAGTGATACTTGATTTATTTGGGAGTTGGGGGTAAGACTTGACTTCAATTTGTTCGGAGTTAGGCGTAAGACTTGAAATAGTTGGGAGTTAGGAGTGATACTTGACTTGATTTATTTGGGAATTAGGGGTAAGACTTTACTTGTATTATTTGGGAGTTAGGGGTAAGAACTGACGTAAATTTGTTCAGAGCTAGGGGTGGTACTTTATTTGATTTAGTTGGGATTTAGGGGTAATACTTGGCTTAAATTAGTTTGGATTTAGGGGTGATACTTGACTTTATTTAGTTGGGAGTTAAATGTTGTTATTATTATTGCAAATTTCTTTGGCCACAGGACTTATAATATAAGACCATATTGGAAACATTTGAAAAATGGAAATCCAAGATGGCTGACACATCAAGCCCTTTGATCAACACAGAAACCTATATGAAATTTGTTTTAAAATGATTCTTTTCTGAAACGTCAGACAGTGGAAAATAAAATGTCAGAGCAATATAAATTAGAGGGTTTTCTACAAAGTTTATGTTTTTCATGCCTGGCGGAAATTCAATGGCCGCCACTACAGGACTTGGATAAGGTAAGAAATAGGGGTAAATGTTCAATATGAGTTTGATTCTATCCATTATTTCACCATTGATAAACATGTATAACTTTTAAAAAGCATATTTTGTTTGTTTTTTCATTTTATTCCTTACAGATTTGTTTAATTACACCACTTTGAACTGGGTAGGTTTAAAAAATAAATGAATTCATATTTCCATTTACCATATGATTTCAATAAATGTTTAAATTTTGGTATATTTCCTCTTTCAGCAATCTTCAGCTATATGGTGTCTAGTTTTTATCTGGGAAAGAATCTGAAATACCTTGTGAAAACATTCTGCAGGAAAACAGCATTTTTTGTCATAACCTGACCAAAATAAGGCTCCAACCCTTAACCTCAGTGCTTACAGGCACATTATCAATAATAGATGTCTAACTTCCTTAAGCACTTGGCCACCGAGGCCTCAAGAAATATTTTGACATTGCAATGTGTATATCTGTATGTTCATTTAAAATAAATCTCACAATACATTTCAGATAAATGACTTTCACACCTTTATGATGGAGATGCACTCTAAGTATATTGTTCATGGACATCACAAGTTGTACATTTTCTGGTTATTTCGATTTCAACCTGTCATTGTCTTGGCACATCCAGATACCATCAAAGTAGTAATGCGTAGCAATGCACCAAAGACAATGTTTGGTCCTGGGTATCCATTCCTGATTCCTTGGTTAGGTAGGTACATTCCTATGAGCTTAAAGTCTGTCGTCATAATCATCATGATTGTTGTCGCTGTTGTCCATTAATTTTTGACAGTGCATCCTTCTTCTCCAAAACCACTTGTCCAGTTAAAACCAAACTTGGCAGGAATATACATTGGGTTGTACTTAACACAGTTTGGGTTTTCGGTTCTTATCAAGTATTTAACCTGAAGGAGAGGGCCATGAATGCATTCTCAGTGGCTGAAATTTAAACTCTTTTTCTGACAAACTAATTGGTAGATTGAATTATGATATTATAGAAATGGGCCTCATATGGTTTTGTACTAAATTTGAGTTTTTTGGTGCCAGTCCTAAATTCAGGATGGCCACCAACATGAAGCTTAACATAGAACCCTACATGAATCTGACTGATACTTTTTTTCAGGAACCATCTTGAACATTGAACCAGCTTTGAAATTCAACATGGCTTCGAGGATCATTAATGTGCCCTGATTGGCTAGTAGAAGGCCTCAAATAACAGAAATTGAAAATTCTGCTGACAAAACACTTGGCAGATTTAATGACAATATTGTAGAAATGTGCTTCAGATTGTCCTCAAATCATAGTTTTGGTGCATCCCCTAAATCCAAGATGGGAACTGGGGACTCAGTGGCCAAGTGGTTAAGGTAGTTCGTCTACTATTGATCATGTGGTCTGTCAACACTGAGGTTTGCGGGTCATCCTGGTAGTCGGACAACAAATAGTCCGACAGCCCAATAGTCCGACAGCCCTATAGTCCGACAGCCCATTGGTCTTACAACCCAATAGTCTGACAATGCATGTATATGCAATACTATAAACCTTCCTACACAATCCAAAGAACAATAAATGTTTCCTTCATGCGTGCCCCTAGTGGTCTGCAGCAGAGTCCAGCTTATTGTAAGAGGCCACTGAGGGGCTTTAGAATTTGACGGCGGTGCCCAGACCACAGATCAATTAAGACGTGTACACTAGTTTGCCTAATAGTTTGATCTTTGTTCTCTTTAAAATTACTGTTCCATAGTTTTCTATGTCAGGCGGGTGATAACAGAAAATATTTTCTAAACAGTTTTCTCAGCAACAACTATCAAGGCCTTTTGATATTTGGAATGCAGCATCAGCATGGAGTCCTATACCGTGGGATTTAATGTCAGGCCTGCTTTCTGTTTACAAAATCCGGTCGTTCTTGACTTGGACTGATTTTTATGCCCACGCGACGACTTATAGTTTTACTCATGTCCGTCTGTTCGTCAGTCCACCCTTCCGTACAAATTTCCTTCAAGCTTTTCTCAGAGCGTAATAATGGTACATAAGAATGACTTTAAACTTGTGATGGTTCAGTATGACGAACTGTACGTCCTAAGCGACTTTCAGACCTGACAAACTTCCTGTTTGGGGCCAACCGGGGCATACATGTCCAATAAACACATTCCTTCTTAATTTATTATTTTTTAAAAAGTTTTTCAAGGTGTACAAGACCAACTTACACACCTGCTAAACCTGAGCGTAAATTAAATATGAACAAATGTACGGACGGATAAACATACCCAAACGCTATATATACATGTATTCGGGTACATAGTTGGAGCATAGAAATTATATATATTTTTTTTAATTATAGATTTCGGTCCGACCTAATATGTGATAATTTGTTAGACTCTTGTGGGTTGTCGGACTTTTGGCATGTTGGACTATTGGGCTGTCGGACTAAATGGTTTTCAGACTATCAGGTTGTCAGACCATTGGGCTGTCGGACTACAGACATGTATCCTCCCCAATAACAACTGGAGGCCATCATATAGCATCATTCAAACATACTACCATCTCAACATTTTGTAATGTCAGTTGAGAGTTATCAGTTATGAAAGCTGTTATTAGGAAACTATGGGAAAAAAGTTTAAAAAGTCTTCTTTTCTGAATTGAAGCAAAATTGACTAGCAATATTATTTGGATGGTCCTCTATAAACTTTGTGTTTTTTATGCCAATTTTAAATTCAAAATTGCCAGCACCGCAGGACTTAGTTAAACATAGACCGATGGAGAAAAAGTTTTAAAAGGCTTCTTCTCTGAAACGGGTTAACCAATCCAAACAAAATTTACTAGCAATATTGTTTGGATTATCCTCTATAAACTTTGTCTTTGTATTTTTATGCCAATTTGAAATTCAAAATGGTCACCACTTGATTAAACATTAGACCTATGGGGAAAACGTTTTAAAAGGTAATTTCTCTGAAACCGATTAACCAAATGAAACAAAATTAATACTACCAATATTGTTTGGATGGTCCTCTACAAAGTTTATGTTTTTTATGCCAATCGGGAAAATCAAAATGCCTGCCACCACCAGACTTAGTTTACCATTGGCCCTATGAGAAAAAGTTTAAAATGGCTTCTTCTCTGAAACCTGTTAACCAATCAAAACAAAACTTACTAGCAATATTGTTTGAATGGTTCTATATTAAGTTTACTTATTTTCTGCCAATTGGACATTCAAAATGGCCACCACCGCAGGACTTTCTGTAACATAGGACCCTATGGGAACTTTAAAAAAAAAATCTCTGAAACCGGTTAATCAATTAAAACAAAACTTACTAGCAATATTATTTGGATTGTCCTCTTTAAAGTTTATTGAAAATTACTGGACTTAGTTTAACATCAGGGAAATGCCATCTTCATTGCCTACAAAATCAGGTGAGCGATACAGGTTCTTAAAAGCCACAGGCTACTATTTCATGTTCTTTGTTCGTTTGCAGATTTCAGTAGCATCTAGACATATGGCACCAGGTGCTTCAAGTATACCCACATTCTAATTTGTTTAATGACTTTATTTATTCATGAGTTTTAAATCTATTATTTATGCTGTACAGTCATTGCATCTTCCTTGCCATATTCATTGGAAAGCCCTGTCAGATTACCTTCTATGTCTATGACAATCAAAGATAACAATGGCTTTCATTGCAAAAAATGTTTGCAGTATAAACCAGAAAGCTGATTGATGCCATGCTTCACATGAATGTGTTGTACGGTTCTGTTTGTTTTGTTTGTTTGAATGGTGTTTTAACGCCACTTTCAGCAATTTTTCAGCTATTTCATGGCGTCCAGTTTTTATTGGGGGAGGAAGCCGAAGTACCCGGAGAGAACCCCCGACCTGCAGTAGGAAAACTGGCAATCCTTGTCAATTAAGATTGGAGTCGAGTACACCCTGCCTGCAGTGAGAATCGAACCCGCAATCTCAGTGTTGACAGACCACGTGGTCAATGCATAGACGAACTACCTTGACCACTCGGCCACCGAGGCCCCTGTACGGTTCTGTACAAAATTTAATGTTTGTCCCAATCATAAATCTATGATCGACAGGACTTTCTGTTGCAAGGGCTTTCTCTCTGAAACCTGTGCACCAATTGAAGCCATACTTAAACAATATTCCTGTTACAAAGTTTATGTTCTATGTCTATCTTAAGTTATTTAAGTTTTTAAATGCCTTCTGTTCATAAAAACAACTGGTTAAATGTCAGCCAACATTAGATGTGAATTAAAAAGTAGTACCCAGAATACTTAGAATAAATCTGGTGATTTAACATGTATGAAGATGTGCATGCTAAAAGATATTCCAAAACGAACTGTAAAAATTGTATGTTAGATACTTTTTGACATGTAATATAAACACGTGTTAGAAGCAAAAACATGGAATTATATTTGCTGCTCTCTATCCAAGATACAAAAATATGATTTTGCTGCCTCTGGTGAGCTTTACATGTTATTCCTGTTTTTGCTGACTCAGGTAAGTTGTACAGGTTGTTCCTGTTGTTGCTGACTCAGGTAAGTTGTACAGGTTGTTCCTGTTTTTGCTGCCTGAGGTGAGCTTTACAGGTTATTCCTGTTTTTGCTGACTCAGGTGAGTTGTACAGGTTGTTCCTGTTTTTGCTGACTCAGGTAAGTTGTACAGGTTGTTCCTGTTTTTGCTGCCTGAGGTGAGCTTTACAGGTTATTCCTGTTTTTGCTGACTCAGGTGAGTTGTACAGGTTGTTCCTGTTTTTGCTGACTCAGGTAAGTTGTACAGGTTGTTCCTGTTTTTGCTGACTGAGGTAAGTTGTACAGGTTGTTCCTGTTTTTGCTGCCTGAGGTGAGCTTTACAGGTTGTTCCTGTTTTTGCTGACTCAGGTGAGCTGTACTGGTTGTTCCTGATTTTGCTGCCTGATGTGAGCTTTACAGGTTATTCCTGTTTTTGCTGACTCAGGTGAGTTGTACAGGTTGTTCCTGTTTTTGCTGACTCGGATGAGCTTTACAGGTTCTTGTTCCTGTTTTTGCTGCCTCAGGTGAGCTTTACAGGTTGTTCCTGTTTTAGCTGCCTCACGTGAGCTGTATAGGTTGTTCCTGATTTTGCTGCCTCAGGTGGGCTGTATAGGTTCTTGAAAACCTTTTTTTTAAGTTTTTACACCTATTATTAATTCATTGAATTATTATTCATATTTGTGATTGTACTACTGTTGTTTTTTTCATCCATTATAGTTTTTGTTTGTAGGTGAAAGTTTGCTAATAGCTAATGGTCACAAGTGGGAGAGGAATCGTCGTCTGCTGACCCCGGCTTTTCATTTTACTGTTTTAACTGGTTACTTCAGGATTTACAATGAAGTAGCAGATGTACTAATGGTGAGGACATTTTTAGCGTTTTTGTAACATAAAAATCAGCATTTAACATTTTAACTTTCAGTATGAATTAAATAGATGAAAACAATTGTCCTTCAATGCTTTGATATATCTTGGTCATCCAGATCTATGTTGTTATTCTTTCCTAAGGTATATGATATTTATTGTTTGTAATCAAACAGACACTGCAATTACTTATGATTCTATTAATGCTGTAATGTTTTCATACAAATGTTTTGATTGGATAAAAACACTAAATGGTGTCATCTCAATTTATAAATCGATATTTCCTCTGAGCGGACGACTTTCAGTATCCAAGGTAAATAAATTGGGGTCCTCCAGCACATCATAAAGGGATAAGGACAAGTGTTTTGTCTGTAGATTTGATTTTTAATTTAATGGATAGAGATTTTAAATAATATATAATATTAATAATAATAAAAAATTGTGTATTTTTCTATTAATATCTACAGAACTGAGATTCCTTTGGTAATGTGATTTGTATATTCTTACGCTGTCTGCCTAGGTACATTTTAAGGTCTAGATAGGCTTCTTTACATGTTTTTGTTGCTTTTATTAGAATTATTAGGAGTAAACACTGTTCTTTTACGAAATTATCAATATGTAAAATCCAGCAACTCCCTCACAAACTTGACACTTGGGACTTTATTTGGTTTGTGAGTGAGTCACCAGAGTTTACACATTGATTATTTTGTAAAAGAACAGTGTTTAATCCTATAGTACATAATAACAGTTAAAAGAAAGATTTCACTGTAATTCTCCCATAGCTAGAGTTTCCAATGTTCCTATTTTTGGATTTTCAGGATATAATACAGAAGCGGGTACATGGACCATAGTTTCTTAACATTTCCCTAATGAATAAATGATTGTGTTGTTAGATAAGGGATTCAGAGGGCAAATATAGACTAAAAAATATATTCCTTTGAAAGTATTTTTCTTTGTGGGCTTCAAATTTCGTGGTTTGATGAAATTTGACATGTTCATGGGTTCTTAAATTTGTGGACTGATGCTTTCCGAAAATGCAAAAAAGTGAAATTGTGATCAAAATAAATGATAACGGCATAATCCTTTTCACTTATGATAATAAATATCAACATATATAGAAAACAAAACCGTTTCATAATATGTTATTGTCTATGCACACGGTAATGTATTAATTGATTAATTGCAATTAAAAATACTTTGAGTCTATTTAATTCCCTAATTGTTATCAAAAGTAGCATTCCTTGCCAGAGGGTCATTTGTCACTATAGGTGTTGAGTAGCAATAAACAACGGTTACAAAGGTGTAATTTAATTTCATTTGTACCATGATCGGTATTATGTAATCACATCATCCGTTTAATATAGTGTGTCATTGATATGCACTAATGAATTTAAAATGAAGCTTAACTTTTTAATATTTTATTTTATTGTTTTAATTTATGTTCAAAGGAGCAACCAAACTCATTATGCTGATCATAATTTGTTACTTTTTAACATAGAAAATGAACACCTTATATCTCCCCTCCTTGACATGAAGTCTATGTTTCTTCGGACTCTTTACAATTAAATGATACCTGCATTTAATAAAAACACAATTTGAACATGAAACCTGCTTACATAATCATTTAAGATGGATGTTGAACTAAAAATTAGGTATGGATCGAACCACAAAAATCATATATTACATTAAAAAAAAAATTACTAATCTCAGACATTTTCAGATCGTTGTTCCGAAGTTTTGATCTGTTAATGAAGTTTTATTCTTCGTTGGATTTTTTATTTCGTGGTCTCAGGCCTCCACGAAAAACCACGAAAATTGATACCCCACAAATAAAAAGTATTTTACAGTAATCAATAAATATTTCTTCAAAATTGCCATACATATTCTGTATTTTTTTTATATATCCGGTAAGAAAACTAGTAATATATTGGAATTTAACATCATTGTTTTAAATCACTCCCAGTAATAATTTGATATTATGGTCAAAAGCTGTAGACCTTGAGGCAGAGCAAAGGGAGGTAAAATAATTGTTCAAAGAGTTTGTGTCCGCCAAAGGCTTCCAGAAAGCTCATGCAAAAAATTGTGCAAAGAGTTTGGGGCCACCTTGGCTCACAGAAAGCTCAGGCAAAAATGGTTCCTAGATATTCCCTGGCAATAAATTAATTTCATTTAAGTCAATTATTTCTTCTTTTTTTTCCTCATTTTTTAGTAAAATAGGGTCATCTGGCTGCATTTTTTTTGGATAAAATGTAATGATATAATGACCCAGAACACCTTCAAATTACAAATTTGAGTTAAGAGAACATTAACCAGTATTCAACAAGGGCTGAGTATTTGCATATTATGTCTTCAAAAATTGATTGGGAGGGGAGAGGTTTGGAGCCTGAAATCTCATTCAACACATAATTTTGTTTGACATGTCTACACAAAGTCAGAATCTGCGTGTTTGCCAATGCTTCAGTAGTGAATGGCCAATTTTGTTCATGTTGCTGCTGTTTTGACTGTTTCTATCTACATTTATATAAGATCAAAAGTATCTTATAAATGGCATATTTGAAAAGGTGGCTTCAGTGGCCAAGTGGTTAAGGCAGTTCATCTACTAATAATCACTTTATGCTGTCAGCATGCACAGAGATTGTGAGGCAGGGTGTGCTTGACTCGAATCTTAATTGACAAGGATTGCCTGTTTTCTTACTGAAGGTTGGGGTTCTCTCTTCACAATTAAAACTGGATGCTGTGATTTAGCTGAAATTGGAACAACATTCAAACAAACAATACAGTTGAAAATTATTTAAGAGGTCATCAGTGCATTTTAAATTGTCAATCAAAATAAAGATGTTTTGATTAGCTTGGAACTACCAAATAAAAAAAAGGAAACAAAAAAGAATTGTGTTTAATTGCCGTTATCGTTTTGAAGCATTTGCCTGATTTGCCATGTATTGTAATAAGTCGAGTTGATGGTATTTACCAAACATTTAATGGCCATAAATCAGAATCAACCTCAAGAATATAGTATTGACATCCAATGAACAGTAGTCAATGACCTTGACCTTGAGGCCACCTGTAATGTTTATATACATCTGTATTTACACAAATTTCATTGGTTATTTTACAGAGTAAGCTTGAGAGTAGGAGTAAAGATGGCAGATATTTTGACATATTTGAACCAGCCAGTAAGGCAACATTAGACACATTGCTCCAGTGTTCACTTGGTTACAAGGGGGATGTCCAGTTTGTAGGGTATATAAAATATAACAGCATTCTATAAAAGTACACAAAGAAATTTCATCTTTTAATTATTTAAACTAAATATTATAACTTATATGCTAGAGAATAGAAAATCATTTTTATTTTGACCAGAACAGTTTGAGTTATTTTGAGCATAACAGTTGAGTTATTTTGAGCAGAACAGTTTGAGTTATTTTAAGAGTAACATTTTTTCTGTATTACTTAAAGCTGAAGTGAAATAAATGGATGAAGTAGAAGGTATACATAACTGTTATTTTATAGTCCTGTAAATCTGTGTATTTTTAAGTAAAACAACCCTTGAAATTTACCCTGGCACTTATTTTTAATTTGCTTCCAAATTTCATTTGTTTTAAATTATGGAAGTAATTATAACATATATTTTACACAGAGCCAGCCACCCATATGTAACAGCAGTACACAGACTTGGTTATCTTATAAACGCTAGAAGTCTGTAAGTATTTTACAGCCAGCCACCCATATGTATCAGCAGTACACAGACTTGGTTATCTTATAAACGCTAGAAGTCTGTAAGTATTTTACAGCCAGCCACCCATATGTAACAGCAGTACACAGACTTGGTTATCTTAAAAACGCTAGAAGTCTGTAAGTATTTTACAGGCAGCCACCCATATGTAACAGCAGTACACAGACTTGGTTATCTTATAAACGCTAGAAGTCTGTAAGTATTTTACAGGCAGCCACCCATATGTAACAGCAGTACACAGACTTGGTTATCTTATAAACGCTAGAAGTCTGTAAGTATTTTACAGTCAGCCACCCATATGTAACAGCAGTACACAGACTTGGTTATCTTATAAACGCTAGAAGTCTGTAAGTATTTTACAGACAGCCACCCATATGTAACAGCAGTACACAGACTTGGTTATCTTATAAACGCTAGAAGTCTGTAAGTATTTTACAGCCAGCCACCCATATGTAACAGCAGTACACAGACTTGGTTATCTTATAAACGCTAGAAGTCTGTATTTTACAGACAGCCACCCATATGTAACAGCAGTACACAGACTTGGTTATCTTATAAACGCTAGAAGTCTGTAAGTATTTTACAGCCAGCCACCCATATGTAACAGCAGTACACAGACTTGGTTATCTTATAAACGCTAGAAGTCTGTAAGTATTTTACAGACAGCCACCCATATGTAACAGCAGTACACAGACTTGGTTATCTTATAAACGCTAGAAGTCTGTAAGTATTTTACAGGCAGCCACCCATATGTAACAGCAGTACACAGACTTGGTTATCTTATAAACGCTGGAAGTCTGTAAGTATTTTACAGCCAGCCACCCATATGTAACAGCAGTACACAGACTTGGTTATCTTATAAACGCTAGAAGTCTGTAAGTATTTTACAGCCAGCCACCCATATGTAACAGCAGTACACAGACTTGGTTATCTTATAAACGCTAGAAGTCTGTAAGTATTTTACAGACAGCCACCCATATGTAACAGCAGTACACAGACTTGGTTATCTTATAAACGCTAGAAGTCTGTAAGTATTTTACAGACAGCCACCCATATGTAACAGCAGTACACAGACTTGGTTATCTTATAAACGCTAGAAGTCTGTAAGTATTTTACAGGCAGCCACCCATATGTAACAGCAGTACACAGACTTGGTTATCTTATAAACGCTGGAAGTCTGTAAGTATTTTACAGCCAGCCACCCATATGTAACAGCAGTACACAGACTTGGTTATCTTATAAACGCTAGAAGTCTGTAAGTATTTTACAGGCAGCCACCCATATGTAACAGCAGTACACAGACTTGGTTATCTTATAAACGCTGGAAGTCTGTAAGTATTTTACAGCCAGCCACCCATATGTAACAGCAGTACACAGACTTGGTTATCTTATAAACGCTAGAAGTCTGTAAGTATTTTACAGCCAGCCACCCATATGTAACAGCAGTACACAGACTTGGTTATCTTATAAACGCTAGAAGTCTGTAAGTATTTTACAGGCAGCCACCCATATGTAACAGCAGTACACAGACTTGGTTATCTTATAAACGCTAGAAGTCTGTAAGTATTTTACAGGCAGCCACCCATATGTAACAGCAGTACACAGACTTGGTTATCTTATAAACGCTAGAAGTCTGTAAGTATTTTACAGACAGCCACCCATATGTATCAGCAGTACACAGACTTGGTTATCTTATAAACGCTAGAAGTCTGTAAGTATTTTACAGCCAGCCACCCATATGTAACAGCAGTACACAGACTTGGTTATCTTATAAACGCTAGAAGTCTGTAAGTATTTTACAGGCAGCCACCCATATGTAACAGCAGTACACAGACTTGGTTATCTTATAAACGCTAGAAGTCTGTAAGTATTTTACAGACAGCCACCCATATGTATCAGCAGTACACAGACTTGGTTATCTTATAAACGCTAGAAGTCTGTAAGTATTTTACAGCCAGCCACCCATATGTAACAGCAGTACACAGACTTGGTTATCTTATAAACGCTAGAAGTCTGTAAGTATTTTACAGCCAGCCACCCATATGTAACAGCAGTACACAGACTTGGTTATCTTATAAACGCTAGAAGTCTGTAAGTATTTTACAGCCAGCCACCCATATGTAACAGCAGTACACAGACTTGGTTATCTTATAAACGCTAGAAGTCTGTAAGTATTTTACAGACAGCCACCCATATGTAACAGCAGTACACAGACTTGGTTATCTTATAAACGCTAGAAGTCTGTAAGTATTTTACAGACAGCCACCCATATGTAACAGCAGTACACAGACTTGGTTATCTTATAAACGCTAGAAGTCTGTAAGTATTTTACAGGCAGCCACCCATATGTAACAGCAGTACACAGACTTGGTTATCTTATAAACGCTAGAAGTCTGTAAGTATTTTACAGCCAGCCACCCATATGTAACAGCAGTACACAGACTTGGTTATCTTATAAA
Source organism: Limnoperna fortunei (assembly GCA_944474755.1). Classification (NCBI taxonomy): domain Eukaryota; kingdom Metazoa; phylum Mollusca; class Bivalvia; order Mytilida; family Modiolidae; genus Limnoperna; species Limnoperna fortunei. The sequence continues at coordinate 17,110,346 of OX104121.1, read as the reverse complement.
CGCTAGAAGTCTGTAAGTATTTTACAGGCAGCCACCCATATGTAACAGCAGTACACAGACTTGGTTATCTTATAAACGCTAGAAGTCTGTAAGTATTTTACAGACAGCCACCCATATGTAACAGCAGTACACAGACTTGGTTATCTTATAAACGCTAGAAGTCTGTAAGTATTTTACAGCCAGCCACCCATATGTAACAGCAGTACACAGACTTGGTTATCTTATAAACGCTAGAAGTCTGTAAGTATTTTACAGCCAGCCACCCATATGTAACAGCAGTACACAGACTTGGTTATCTTATAAACGCTAGAAGTCTGTAAGTATTTTACAGACAGCCACCCATATGTAACAGCAGTACACAGACTTGGTTATCTTATAAACGCTAGAAGTCTGTAAGTATTTTACAGGCAGCCACCCATATGTAACAGCGGTACACAGACTTGGTTATCTTATAAACGCTAGAAGTCTGTAAGTATTTTACAGCCAGCCACCCATATGTAACAGCAGTACACAGACTTGGTTATCTTATAAACGCTAGAAGTCTGTAATTATTTTACAGGCAGCCACCCATATGTAACAGCAGTACACAGACTCGGTTATCTTATAAACGCTAGAAGTCTGTAAGTATTTTACAGACAGCCACCCATATGTAACAGCAGTACACAGACTTGGTTATCTTATAAACGCTAGAAGTCTGTAAGTATTTTACAGCCAGCCACCCATATGTAACAGCAGTACACAGACTTGGTTATCTTATAAACGCTAGAAGTCTGTAAGTATTTTACAGCCAGCCACCCATATGTAACAGCAGTACACAGACTTGGTTATCTTATAAACACTAGAAGTCTGTAAGTATTTTACAGACAGCCACCCATATGTAACAGCAGTACACAGACTTGGTTATCTTATAAACGCTAGAAGTCTGTAAGTATTTTACAGGCAGCCACCCATATGTAACAGCAGTACACAGACTTGGTTATCTTATAAACGCTGGAAGTCTGTAAGTATTTTACAGCCAGCCACCCATATGTAACAGCAGTACACAGACTTGGTTATCTTATAAACGCTAGAAGTCTGTAAGTATTTTACAGCCAGCCACCCATATGTAACAGCAGTACACAGACTTGGTTATCTTATAAACGCTAGAAGTCTGTAAGTATTTTACAGGCAGCCACCCATATGTGACGGCAGTACACAGACTTGGTTATCTTATAAACGCTAGAAGTCTGTAAGTATTTTACAGACAGCCACCCATATGTAACAGCAGTACACAGACTTGGTTATCTTATAAACGCTAGAAGTCTGTAAGTATTTTACAGACAGCCACCCATATGTAACAGCAGTACACAGACTTGGTTATCTTATAAACGCTAGAAGTCTGTAAGTATTTTACAGGCAGCCACCCATATGTAACAGCAGTACACAGACTTGGTTATCTTATAAACGCTAGAAGTCTGTAAGTATTTTACAGCCAGCCACCCATATGTAACAGCAGTACACAGACTTGGTTATCTTATAAACGCTAGAAGTCTGTAAGTATTTTACAGGCAGCCACCCATATGTAACAGCAGTACACAGACTTGGTTATCTTATAAACGCTAGAAGTCTGTAAGTATTTTACAGACAGCCACCCATATGTAACAGCAGTACACAGACTTGGTTATCTTATAAACGCTAGAAGTCTGTAAGTATTTTACAGCCAGCCACCCATATGTAACAGCAGTACACAGACTTGGTTATCTTATAAACGCTAGAAGTCTGTAAGTATTTTACAGCCAGCCACCCATATGTAACAGCAGTACACAGACTTGGTTATCTTATAAACGCTAGAAGTCTGTAAGTATTTTACAGACAGCCACCCATATGTAACAGCAGTACACAGACTTGGTTATCTTATAAACGCTAGAAGTCTGTAAGTATTTTACAGGCAGCCACCCATATGTAACAGCGGTACACAGACTTGGTTATCTTATAAACGCTAGAAGTCTGTAAGTATTTTACAGCCAGCCACCCATATGTAACAGCAGTACACAGACTTGGTTATCTTATAAACGCTAGAAGTCTGTAAGTATTTTACAGGCAGCCACCCATATGTAACAGCAGTACACAGACTCGGTTATCTTATAAACGCTAGAAGTCTGTAAGTATTTTACAGACAGCCACCCATATGTAACAGCAGTACACAGACTTGGTTATCTTATAAACGCTAGAAGTCTGTAAGTATTTTACAGCCAGCCACCCATATGTAACAGCAGTACACAGACTTGGTTATCTTATAAACGCTAGAAGTCTGTAAGTATTTTACAGCCAGCCACCCATATGTAACAGCAGTACACAGACTTGGTTATCTTATAAACACTAGAAGTCTGTAAGTATTTTACAGACAGCCACCCATATGTAACAGCAGTACACAGACTTGGTTATCTTATAAACGCTAGAAGTCTGTAAGTATTTTACAGGCAGCCACCCATATGTAACAGCAGTACACAGACTTGGTTATCTTATAAACGCTGGAAGTCTGTAAGTATTTTACAGCCAGCCACCCATATGTAACAGCAGTACACAGACTTGGTTATCTTATAAACGCTAGAAGTCTGTAAGTATTTTACAGCCAGCCACCCATATGTAACAGCAGTACACAGACTTGGTTATCTTATAAACGCTAGAAGTCTGTAAGTATTTTACAGGCAGCCACCCATATGTGACGGCAGTACACAGACTTGGTTATCTTATAAACGCTAGAAGTCTGTAAGTATTTTACAGGCAGCCACAAATATGTGACGGCAGTACACAGACTTGGTTATCAATGGTGACAATGACCTCAGATATTTGACCTTCATGTCAATGCCCCTGACCTCAGACATTTGACCTTCATGTCAATGCCACTGACCACAGATATTGGACCTTTATGTTAATGCCACTGACCTCAGAAATTCCACCATGTCAGTGCCACTGACCACAGATATTTGACCTTCATGTCAATGACACTGACCTCAGATATTTGACCTTCACGTCAATGCCACTAACCACACCATTTGACCTTCATGTCAATGCCACTGACCACAGATATTTGACTTTCATGTCAATGCCACTGACCACACTATTTGACCTTCATGTCAATGCCACTGACCACAGATATTTGACCTTCACGTCAATGCCACTAACCTCAGATTTTTGACCTTCATGTCACTGCCTTTGACCCCACATATGTGACACATTTTTTAGATCACCTGTACCAAAGGTCCATGTGAGCTTTTGCCATCCCTTGGCGTCCGTCCTCCGTCATAAACTTTTTCAAAAATCTTCTCTGAAACCACTGGGCCAATTGTTTTCTAACTTGGCCACAATCATCCTTAGGGTTCCTAGTTCTAAATTTGTACCCAAGGTGTTGATCAACAGACAAAGATTGCTGCTGTTACTAAAAATAGAAAATGGGTGTCAACACACATTTTTGAATATTATCTCAAAAATTATAATAGCTATTGGTGTGAAGTTGTATATTGGCTTCTTGTAGGAGTTATTGCCCTTTAATGACAAAAATTTTGGGAATTTACAATATAACTTGAAAACTATAAGAGGTAGAGTGAAACTGTATATAGCATAAATGATCAGCAATAAAAGCCCTACAATTCACTTAATTTGTCTGAAATTGTCAGATGACTCCTTATAGGAGTTATTGCCCTTAAATGGCAATTTTTTTATGAAATTTTCCGTTTTTGTCTGGTAACTTAAAACCATAACAGCTAGAGTGAAATTATGAATAGCAAAAATGATCAGCAATACAAGCCCTACAATCACTGTGTTGGTCTGAATTGTCAGATGACTCCTTATAGGAGTTATTGCCCTTAAATGACAATTTTTTAATGAATATTTCCATTTTTGTCCCTTAAAGAGAAACTTGGAGAAAATTTGATATGTTATTCTTCAATTAAAAAGAAACACTTTTGCCTCTTGATGTTTTATTATATTTTCAATGGTTAAGTTCCTACATTGAATTTACCCCCTTAAAAATGCACTTATGGAGGTCGCCATCTTGTCACTATCTTGTCACCAGATGGCGATACTAGAGATTCCTGGACATCCAAGTACCTTAAAGTCGCCGTATGATAATAACGCAAAACGGTCAGAAGGTTGTACTATAAGACAAAGTTGTGGCAAGATAACATATCGTATTCCTGATCTAAGCCAAATAAACCCGATTTGTCTAACAAATGGTTAACCAGTTTAAAGTCTTCTTAAGACTATGTCCACAGCAGCAATAACTTCAATATCATTTTCCAGAATAAAATGGAGAATAGTTTTATAATGGTATGGTGACCTCATTTTTCATCGAATAGTCGTTTGAATTTTTGTCCGTAAATTTTACTTAAATTGAAAATTATTCATATTATTATGTTCAATTTAATCAGATTATGCAACTTATTGAACGAAACTTTTTTTATACAAATCTTTGCGAAGTTGACTATTTTATACCTGTCCTTGGCAGGAGGGGGCGTGCCATTCTAATTTTGAAGTACATGATTAACCTTCAATCTGATTAGCTTTTGAAATTGTCTGAATATTCATACTTCAAAGTCGGCGTCAAATGATCTTGTAATTGCAATAAACATCTTGTTTGTTTACCTGCTAATTATGTTAATTACCCTTCAAAAACGAGTAATGATTTACCCTTAAAATTTTCACCTCTAGGTACAACTGCTGTTTCAAGACGTGAAAAATTGTCTACGGCATTTTATTTTATGTTAAAAAAAATAAATATACAAATATATCTTTTATTACAATTATTATTTAGGTAATTATCTGAGTTAAATAAAGACAGGTTAAAATTTGTGTCTAAAAATACTTTTATTACTACAAAGATCTGACATTAAAACATTAAGACGTATTTGGTAATTTTACGTTGTCAGCTGGTTATTAGTCATCGCCACAGTTTTAATATTCTTCAAAGAGCAAAGGCAGAAAAACATATTTTTAAACTGGATTATTGATTATATTTACTGGATAATTACATTTATCACGTCACAAACACAGTCACGTGATAAAATACTGTCAATATGGCAGCCCCCATACACAAAATTTTACCACCTTTAATCCACTCTAGAAGCGTAATGGTAAAGAATACAATAAAACATCAAAAGGCAATTATATTTCTTTTTATTTGAAGAATAACATATCAAATTTTCATTTTTTCGCGAAGTTTCCCTTTAACTCTCCATGTTTCCTGTAACTAAAAAACTATAACAGCTAGAGTGAAACTGTAAATTGCAAAAAATGCTCCGCAATACAAATTCTAGAATTCTCTTCTTTATTCTGAAAATATCTCAAATGACTCTTCATAGGAGTTATTGCCCTTCAATAAAAATTTTTGGTGAAATTTTTAGATTGTGTCCTGTAAATGCCATAACAGCTAGATTGAAACTGTAAATTGCACAAATGATCAGCAAAGCAAGGCATACAAATGATTGCTTAATCCAAAATTGCAAGATGACTCTTTATAGGAGTTATTGCCCTTTAATTATGAATTTGGACATATGATTTTTGTATTATAAATTAGTCTATAACACACCTAGAGTAAAACTGTAAATTTCTAAATTACCTTTAAGGACAAGGCCTACAAACCATTTAATTTTCAGAAATTGTCTGATGGCACGTTATAGGAGTTATTGTACTTAACTAAAATTTTTGAAGAAATGTTTTTTTTTTGCACAGTAATTTAAAAGCTATAACAACTAGACTGAAACTGTAAATTTCAAAAAATTTAAATATAGTTGAAGTCATTTGGGTTCCAGGTAAGCGATTACAGGCTCCTGGGAGCCTCTAGTTTTACCTTCATGTCAATGCCAATTTGCTCACAATTTTGACCTTCAATACATTTGACCCCACATATTTGAGCATCATGTCAATGCCATCAACCTGACATATTTAAAACTCGGAGCAGTCCATTTAAAGGTCAGAGCAGTCCATTTAAAGGATTTGTTTATTTTTAGAAAGCTCCAACAGTATCCAGAGTTTCTGTACAGAGTTAGTGAGGAGGGTAGAGAGTTTTTTAGACTGACCAAATATGTACATGGATTCTCAGATCAAATAATTTCGTCAAGGAGAAAAGAACTTGTAAGTGTTGTGCTGTTGAAGTCTGGTTACAATCTGATCCTTCATTGCTTCCATATTAAGTTGGCTCAAGGTATCTGTCATCTATCTGCTATTCATCTTTGCTAGCCATGGCTTGTAACCCTTGGCTAGCCAAGATGTCTGTTATTCTTCTGCTAACAGTTTACTTTTTAATATTATCCCTTTAAATGGCTTAGCTAATTCCAGCTAGACTTTTCAGGAATGATGGTCTATACATACATACATATTTCATCTTTGATCTGATCAAAAACATGGCTCTCATCAGCAATCCTTAATTCTGTCAACATTAGGTAAATTATCCTCTGAAACTACAATTGTTTTGTTTAGTAACTTTTACAAAGGATGTCCTTGAGTTCTACTACAAATTTTCTTAATTTTATTTTGATCAAACCCTCCCAACAAAATACATGAATGCCATGGTATTCTTTTTTTCAGGTTGGTCTAAATTTATAAAATCTGTTGAAAGTACAAGGCTGTAGTACGTGTTTCTTTGTATGCATCAGACGTGCACTTAAAAACATTTCCTCATTTCTTACCGATTGGACTTACAAGATTGCTAGAATGAACAATTCCCTTTTTTATCTATAAACCAGGTGAGTGATACAGGCTCTCTCAGATATTTCACATATAGTTTTTCGTTCGTTCGTCGGTCCACCTAAGATTTACATATGCGTTGATGATTTTTTTCATAGAAGATGACTTCACAATTAAATTGGTATTCACTTACAACATGATGAGATCTCTTTACTGACAAAATTCTGTTGGTCTGTGCCAAGTATTTCATAGTTGAGTAAAGTTGATAAAGGGGGGTGTTTGGTAATATATGTCTCAAGCAGGACATTAGTGTTGCCAAGACACGTTTTCTTGTTGTAGTAGTATTAAAAAAATAGTTTGTTCAAATTCTGAATAAATGTTGAACTAAAAAATATGATCCGGACCAGTTTATTGGTTGTGATTTTGATAATAATATGATTTGGACCAGTTTATAACCTGTGATTTTGATTTATTATGATCTGGACCATTTTCTTGGCTGTGATTTTGATTATAAATATGATCTTGACCAGTTTATTGGCTGTGATTTTGATTATAAATATGATCTGGACCAGTTTATTGGCTGTGATTTTGATAATAATATGGTCTGGACCAGTTTATTGGCTGTGATTTTGATTATTATATGATCTGGACCAGTTTATTGGCTGTGATTTTGATTATAAATATGATCTGGACCAGTTTATTGGCGGTGATTTTGATTATAAATATGATCTGGACCAGTTTATTGGCTGTGATTTTGATTATCAATATATCTGGACCAGTTTATTGGCTGTGATTTTGATTATAATATGATCTGGACCAGTTTATTGGCTGTGATTTTGATTATAAATATGATCTGGACCAGTTTATTGGCTGTGATTTTGATTATAAATATGATCTGGACCAGTTTATTGGCTGTGATTTTGATTATAAATATGATCTGGACCAGTTTATTGGCTGTGATTTTGATAATAATGTGATCTGGACCAGTTTATTGGCTGTGATTTTGATTATAATATGATCTGGACCAGTTTATTGGCTGTGATTTTGATTATAATAAAGTCTTAGATGGGAACTACCTAAAACAAATATAAATACTACCAGTCATGTAATTGATTTCAATGTAACTAATAATACAGAATCGAAATTTGTATGTTTTATTGCTTCATTAAATAGTAAAATTATTTTTTAAAATATAACTAAGTAAATGATTGGTTGACCTCCATATTTCCTATTTATAGAATCAGTGTAATGAGTAATCATATATAGTCATGAAAGATGAGATACTGAATAAAAGTAAATTATTAGGGCCCCACCACTTTGTGGCGGACGCCCTATAGTGATCAGTCTGTCCGTCCGTCCGTGCGTCCGTCCGAACTAATTGGTCTGGGCTGTAACTTTTTTATCTTTTGAGGTAGGCTTTTGATATTTGGAATGTAGGTAGATAATATCAAGGCGATGTGTCGCATACCGTGGTTATAACCTTTGACCTTGAACTTCGGCCTTAAGTTCACATTATTGTTTTCTGTATGGCAAATTCATGTCCAGGCTGTAACTATTTTTTCTTTTGAAATAGGCTTTTGATATTTAGAATGTAGGTAGATAATATCAAGGTGATGTGTCGCATACCATGGTTGATGACCTGTGACCTTGAGCTTTGACCTTAAGGTCACATTATTGCTTTCTGAATAACAAATTCATGTCCAAGTTGTAACTTTTTTATCTTTTGAGTTAGGCTTTTGATATTTGGAATGTGGGTAGATAATAACAAGGTGATGTGTCGCATACCATGGTTGATGACCTTTGACCTTGACCTCAAGATCGGCGGGGCCCACAGAGATGGGTACCATCTCACTGATATCTAGTTTTCTATGATGAAAGAGCTTTCATTTTTCTATTTATTGTCAATTCAACAGGAAAATTGATAAAAGTCAGATTTGTTCATCTGTTTATTTCCTGTGAATACTTTTATCAAACATGGTACCAGTGTTGTCGTGTAGTATCAGTTTGTGAATCTTGTTTTTGACCATGTAAACCAGGTTACAGACCCTCCAGGGCCTCTTGTTTTATTTACATGTTTATGTCAGATGGTCTTTATATCTTTTATATAGTCAATGAAAGAAGAAAATGAGATGACGGAAAAGAAACGATACTTAGATTTCTTAGACATACTTCTGACAGCTAAAGATGACAATGGTATAGGACTGACCAATCAGGAAATCAGAAATGAAGTTGATACATTTATGTTTGCTGGTAATAAACATATTTTATTTGCTTTCTATTTTTACACAATAATTTAAATTCCTAATAATTTCTTTCTATTTTCATAACTCAAATCATTGCATTGTATCACACATGGGGATATAACTAATTTTGGGTACGGTTTACTGAAGTATTGCACGAAAATATAGTTCGATGCTTACATTTACCAAAGTAAGTAATTTCTATCTGTAATATTGTTTTGATTATTTTTCAGGTGAAAAAACAGTATGTTTTGTATTGCGAAATGTAATAATTTTGTTCTTTGCATTTGAATAAAAATAAAATTCTGTTCATATATTCTTATGCGATCAAGCTGGCTAGGTGAACAATCATATTCACATTCAATCTGCTTTCATCTGAATTGTCAATTATGTAATGAATGTATTGTAATTATGTCCAACAATAATGAAATTTTTGCTACTGTTTTTAATGGTGTATTAAACAATTTTTGTGATGTAAACAGTTAATATGGCATGGCTGCCTATGCTGCTGCAGCTGCTCATCATGATGAATAACAGTAAACAAGATTTGCACATGTACATCTTTGCAGAATAAAAATAACAAATAAATCAATGTATTAAGAATTTCGAATATTTTTAAAACAAACGATAGCCAGTCCTTATCCCAATTGAGATTACAGATTTAACAAACGGTACAAAGGTAAATAATTTGAGACAAAGATGGCACACCGACTTAATGAGTGAAGTATTACGAATCTGTAATTCATGTCGAAAATTAAAATGATGAAAATGTTTCTTTGTTATTGGTTTTATGATCTTTTAAATTTTCCAGTTATTTTGTTGTTGTCGCATCAAATAGAAATAAATTATTTAATTAAATTTTTTAAATACAGGTCTCAATTGCAATTTCCTGCATCTTTTTTTTACTTTCAATATTTCAAATGTCCAAAAATATTAACTGGTTTATTTACTACGCATGCCTACTATTTTTATACGACCGCAAAAAAATTGCTGATGTATAATGGTATGATGTCTGTGTCGTCGTCTGCATCGTTGTCTGTTAACTTAAGTGTTCCCCAATATCTTTTGTTCTAGTTATCCAATTGCTTTGAAACCTTACAGTGATGTTTCGTACCATAAAAGGATGGATGGGATTGCTTTTTATGGTCCCCCCATTTTTTATTTAGAAATTAGAGGCACAAAAGGGGCCAAAATGCCACTATTTTGTCTGTTCCCACAATAACTTTTGTTCTAGTCAACCAAATGCTATGAAAATTTACAATGATGTTCCATACCATTAATAGATGGATGGGATTGATTTTTGGGGTTCCCCTTTTCTAGTTTAAAAATTAGGCGCCCAAAAAGGGAAAAATGCTACTTTTTTATTTGTTTTCACAATAACTTTGGTTCTGGTTTACAAATTGCTTAGAAATTTTAACATAATTTTTCTTATCATATAAAGATGAATGAGATTGATTTTGGGGGTTCCTCCTTTTTCCGTTTAGGAATTAGGGGCCAAAAAGGGGCAAAAATGAAACTTGGTATATGTTTTAACAGATATGCCAAAATATAAATATTAATATAAACATATATTTTACAAGATAACACTAAAAATACATTTAACACAAATTTTTCTGTATTATATTTTACTTTTTATGTCTTATATTGTATTATTTAACTCGTGTAATATCTATGCATTATTATATAAAGAAACCAAATGTTTAGAACTCTGATGTCTCGGATGATTATTCTCTTATATCAAAGAAGAAAAAGCAACACATGGCAAAGACAAATCATAAAATTATGTTGTATTAAATGATTCTGACTTGGTTAAAGCATATTATAGAATATCATAAGTACATTATATCTTCACATATGTGTTTATTTATAATGCGTGCTCTTATGTACATGTATTTTGTTAAATATTGTATTGTATATGGGAGAAGACCTCGTAATTAAGTTGGTAAAACTTGTGTCCCTATTTGTTCTTTGAGCAAATGAAAAAAAATTTTTTATAAACTAATCTTCACAAGCTGTAAACAACAATTAAACTCTCATATCACAATACAAAATGGGTTTCTATTTTAATCCTCCAATTACTTTAATTGAGTTTCCCTGATATGGTTACAACCATATCTTTTCTAGTTACAGTTACCTAATAATTGCTTTCTATTTTTACACAATAATTTAACTTCCTAATAAAGTAATTAAATGGAAATTGTTACAAGATCTCAGAATATGAAAAGATAATGATTATTTGTCTCCATAAATCATATTCACAACAATGATTATGTTTACATCCTGTCAGACGATAAAAAACAATTTTACAAAGTATTTTAGGACATGACACATCTAGTGTTCTCAGTTTAGGAAATGACACTACAGCTAATGTTCTCATTTTAGGACATGATACAACATCTAGTGTTCTCATTTTAGACATGACACTACATTTAGTGTTCTCATTTCAAGACATGATACTACAGCTAGTGTTCTCATTTTAGGACATGACACTACATTTAGTGTTCTCATTTCAAGACATGACACAACAGCTAGTGTTCTAATTTTAGGAGATGACACTACATTTAGTGTTCTAATTTTAGGAGATGACAGAATATCTAGTGTTCTCATTTTAGGACATAACACTACAGCTAATGTTCTCATTTAAGGACATGACACTAAAGCTAGTGTTCTCATTTTAGGACATGACACTACATTTAGTGTTCTCATTTAGACATGACACAACAGCTAGTGTTCTCATTTTAGGACATAACACTACAGCTAAAGTTCTCATGTAAGAAAATGACACTAAAGCTAGTGTTCTCATTTTAGGACATAACACTACAGCTAAAGTTCTCATTTAAGAAAATGACACTAAAGCAAGTGTTCTCATTTTAGTACATGACACTACATTTAGTGTTCTCATTTCAAGACATGACACAACAGCTAGTGTTCTAATTTTAGGAGAGGACACTACATTTAGTGTTCTAATTTTAGGAGATGACAGAATATCTAGTGTTCTCATTTTAGGACATAACACTACAGCTAATGTTCTCATTTAAGGACATGACACTAAAGCTAGTGTTCTCATTTTAGGACATGACACTACATTTAGTGTTCTCATTTCAAGACATGACACAACAGCTAGTGTTCTAATTTTAGGAGATGACAGAATATCTAGTGTTCTCATTTTAGGACATAACACTACAGCTAAAGTTCTCATTTAAGAAAATGACACTAAAGCTAGTGTTCTCATTTTAGGACATGACACAACAGCTAGTGTTCTCAGCTGGAGTATGTATAGTCTGGCTAAACATAAAGATGTCCAGGACAAAGTATACAGAGAAGTCAAGAAAATCATGGGAACTAATAAGTATATTGGAAGGTAATATATCAGGGCTGCTACAGACTGACCAGTATATTGGATGGTAATATCTCAGGACTTCTACAGACTGCCCAGTACATGGAAGGTAATACCAGAGGGCTGCTACAGACTGACCAGTACATTGGAAGGTAATATCTCAGGACTGCTACAGACTGACCAGTACATTGGAAGGTAATATCTCAGGACTGCTACAGACTGACCAGTATATTGGATGGTAATATCTCATGGCTGCTACAGACTAACCAGTACATCGGAAGGTAATATCTCAGGACTGCTACAGACTGACCAGTACATTGGATGGTAATATCTCAGGACTGCTACAGACTGACCAGTACATTGGATGGAAATATCTCAGGACTGCTACAGACTGACCAGTACATTGGAAGGTAATATCTCAGGACTGCTACAGACTGACCAGTATATTGGATGGTAATATCTCATGGCTGCTACAGACTAACCAGTACATCGGAAGGTAATATCTCAGGACTGCTACAGACTGACCAGTACATTGGATGGTAATATCTCAGGACTGCTACAGACTGCCCAGTACATGGAAGGTAATACCAGAGGGCTGCTACAGACTGACCAGTACATTGGAAGGTAATATCTCAGGACTGCTACAGACTGACCAGTATATTGGATGGTAATATCTCATGGCTGCTACAGACTAACCAGTACATCGGAAGGTAATATCTCAGGACTGCTACAGACTGACCAGTACATTGGATGGTAATATCTCAGGACTGCTACAGACTGACCAGTACATTGGATGGTAATATCTCAGGACTGCTACAGACTGACCAGTACATTGGATGGTAATATCTCAGGACTGCTACAGACTGCCCAGTACATGGAAGGTAATACCAGAGGACTGCTACAGACTGACCAGTACATTGGATGGTAATATCTCAGGACTGCTACAGACTGACCAGTACATCGGATGGTAATATCTCAGGACTGCTACAGACTGCCCAGTACATGGAAGGTAATACCAGAGGACTGCTACAGACTGACCAGTACATCGGATGGTAATATCTCAGGACTGCTACAGACTGACCAGTACATTGGATGGTAATATCTCAGGACTGCTACAGACTGACCAGTACATCGGATGGTAATATCTCAGGACTGCTACAGACTGCCCAGTACATGGAAGGTAATACCAGAGGACTGGTACAGACTGACCAGTACATTGGATGGTAATATCTCAGGACTGCTACAGACTGACCAGTACATCGGATGGTAATATCTCAGGACTGCTACAGACTGACCAGTACATTGGATGGTAATATCTCAGGACTGCTACAGACTGACCAGTACATTGGAAGGTAATATCTTAGGGCTGCTACAGACTGACCAGTACATTGGAAGGTAATATCTTAGGACTGCTACAGACTGACCAGTACATTGGAAGGTAATATCTTAGTGCTGCTACAGACTGACCAGTACATTGGAAGGTAATATCTTAGGGCTGCTACAGACTGACCAGTACATTGGAAGGTAATATCTTAGGGCTGCTACAGACTGACCAGTACATTGGAAGGTAATACCAGAGGGCTGCTACAGACTGACCAGTACATTGGAAGGTAATATCTTAGGGCTGCTACAGACTGACCAGTACATTGGAAGGTAATATCTTAGGGCTGCTACAGACTGACCAGTATATTGGAAGGTAATATCTTAGGGCTGCTACAGACTAACCAGTACATCGGAAGGTAATACCAGAGGGCTGCTACAGACTGACCAGTACATTTGAAGGTAATACCAGAGGGCTGCTACAGACTGACCAGTACATTTGGAAGGTAATATCTTAGGGCTGCTACAGACTGACCAGTACATTGGAAGGTAATATCTTAGGGCTGCTACAGACTGACCAGTACATTGGAAGGTAATATCAGAGGGTTGATACAGACTGACCAGTACATTGGAAGGTAATATCTTAGGGCTGCTACAGACTGACCAGTACATTGGAAGGTAATATCTTAGGGCTGCTACAGACTGACCAGTACATTTGGAAGTAATATCAGAGGGTTGATACAGACTGACCAGTACATTGGAAGGTAATATCTTAGGGCTGCTACAGACAGACCAGTACATTTGGAAGTAATATCAGAGGGTTGATACAGACTGACCAGTACATTGGAAGGTAATATCTTAGGGCTGCTACAGACAGACCAGTACATTTGGAAGTAATATCAGAGGGTTGATACAGACTGACCAGTAAATTGGAAGGTAATATCTTAGGGCTGCTACAGACTGACCAGTACATTTGGAAGTAATATCAGAGGGTTGATACAGACTGACCAGTACATTGAAAGGTAATATCTTAGGGCTGCTACAGACTGATCTGCTACTTTGACTTGTACTTTGGAAGTAATTGCAGTAGCCTAACTATAACTTTTGATATGTAAATACATGTACTATATGAATGTAAACTCTTTGAACATTAATATATGCCATTATTAGGCCAAATTTTACTGCCTTTATAATCTGATGTTAGTTTTGTGATTTGTCGGATTAATGGCAGAATATAGTCCCATTTCTTGTAATGTAACAAATAAAAAATTCCAACTTCAATCTATTTATACAAAATTCAAACACAATATACACCTTTTTTAAGTTATTAAAGCTTCAGACATTGGGAAACTAACGGGAAAAGATCTTTATTGAAGAAATTTCTTTTTTCGTCTTTGAAAATCCTATGTTTATCATTTTTCCGTATATGGATAATGTGACCTAATTTTACTAAAATCGTGCTAATTTGCATACTGTAACAACCATTCTGTTAAAAGAGTCCAGCAATTTACATACGACACCTTCCCAACACAAAATTTTTCGTGGTTCTCAATGTTTTTCATGTAGAAAATGTAATTAACCAGAGACACGAATGTCAATTAATACAGGGGCCGCGGTGGCTGAGTGGTCAAGGTAGTTCGTCTACTATTGATCACGTGGTCTGTCAACACTGAGATTGTGGGTTCGATGCTCACCGCAGGCAGGGTGTACTCGACTCCAATCTTAATTGACAAGGATTGCCAGTTTTCCTGCCGCAGGTCGGGGGTTTTCTCCGGGTACTCCGGCTTCCTCCCCCAATAAAAACTGGACGCCACGATATAGCTGAAAAATTGCTGAAAGTGGCCTTGACACCATCAAACAAACAAACAAATCAATTAATACACAACACTTAGCAGGTTATTAAAATGGCAATAATTATCATCATGTAACAATAATGATCGATTTTTAACACAAAAGCGATAAAAAATAGTCACACTGTCAAAATTTACCATGTCTGATAAAACTACCTTTGGACATCAAAGTGCCGGGAGTGATTCACTCTCTCTCTGCTACATTACGAGTTATTGGACTTAATTCGTACCCTCGCCAAAAAAAAAGCAAGGGTACGATTATTCATTCTAATGCCATTATATGTGGTTTATTTATTTTTTTGTTTTGTTTTATTAGTGAAGACCTTTCAAAATTGAAGTATTTGACATGTTTCCTGAAAGAAGTCATGAGAATGCACACACCAGTCCCGATTGTAAACAGGACTTTGGACCAGCCATATGTAATTGATGGAGTAGAAGTACCAGCAGGAATTATGGTGGATTTTGGTATTTACCACCTGCATAATCATCCAGATGTATGGGAAAACCCTGAAGTAAGGGAGACAAATAGGGTGTCATTATAGGTTAAATATCATTTTAATATTAAAACCAGCCCCAATCATACATTTAAAGCTGCACAATGTTTCACTTTAAATTATTGTTTGTATAGTTTAAAGTTAATAAAGAATTAATTATGGAAGGAAACTATGAAGACATAGTTTTAATTATCATAAGTAAACTGCAAAAAACAAACCATTTTGAAGTGATTTCAGTTCTTAGAAATCTTTAGTGAATTCAATGGATTTTTTGTGTGACTTTGTTTAATGCAGTGTTTAAGGCCTGCAAGGCTGAGTTGTTAAGGTAGTTAGTCATCTACTCGATCAATTGCCTGTCAACACTGAGTATGCTGGTTAGAGTCTCACTGATGGAAGGGTGTGCTAGACCTACCGAAGGTTGACACTCTGGCTTCCTCCCCAAAAAAAAACTGGATGCCATGATATAGCTGAACAATGGCTGAAAGTGGTCTTAAACACCATTTAAGCAAACAAACATAAATGCAGTCCATTATACAGCATCATTGCGTGTCAGTCGTAAAGAGAATAGAGAGGTTCACGTTTATTGAAATAACTTTTTGTGATTTAATACTTTAATTGTAAAATATATTTTTGCAGGAGTTCATCCCCGAGAGATTTGAAGGAGATAAACATCACAAAATGGATCCCTACAGTTATACCCCGTTTTCGGCTGGACCAAGGTGAGCTTTAAATACTGTACATATACACTGACTTCCTGCTTCCTGTATGAATCATGGAGTGAACAAATACCCAAATTAAATTACTTAAAGACAGGACAATCAAGAACTAAATAGTCACAACAAACAAATATAAGAAATTTGAAGGTTGTCTCTGTCAGATCTTGACAAGAACTTGCATTGAAGTTTTTCTTTGTCAGACCTTGACAAGAACGTGCATTGGACACAAACGAGTTTCCACAGACCTTAACAGAACTAACTGTTATTCAATAAACTTGGTGAAGGAAAATTAAAGCTCCCATCCAAATAAGTGTGCAGGCAGGGTGCACTTGACTCCACTCTTAATTGACAAGGATTGTCAGTTTTCCTACTGCAGGTCTGGGGTTTTCTCTGGGTATTCGATCTCCGTCCCCCAATAAAAATGCCATGATATAGCTGAAAAATTGCTGAAAGTGGTGCTAAACAACATTCAAACAAACCAAATAAGTGTGACCGGTTTACAGTCTTATATCTAAACTAACTTCAAGCTCTTTTTTTGGCAGGACTGTGGTGTACTAATGTTATGAATTTTTTCACACTTATATATTAATGTTCTACTGTCTAATGGTTTAGAGTAGTCCTTGACCTTTGACTATGACCATTTAATTTATAATGTAATCTCATATCCTTGCAATAGCATTGGTGACAGGGCTCACCACACTGGGCAAAGTGGGCGACAAAGTCGCCCTACTCGGACCTGAAGTCGCCCTAATGCGCCTCAAAAGCGAAGTCGAAGTCGCCCTGTCATTTCCCTTAAGTCGCCCGATGGGTCACATAAGATACTTGTAAATCTGGTCCAAATACTTCACCCAGACTACCAATTTATCAGTAAATGTGTAATTCCAATAAAAAACGGCAAACAATATGCGTATTTAACATATTTTCAACTATTTACGTCTTTCAAATGTATTACGCGCCTTTTGTTTATTTACCGGATGTGACCAATTACCGGAAGTGCACAACGAAGAAAAGTAATGTACAACGGCCCATAATGAAAAATCGTAATTTTTTTATGAACAAAAACTTTTAATTGGTTTCAAACTTCAGTACTTTCAAAAAGTATAGTACTTTAACAATTTTCCTTGATAAGTATACGAGCTCCACTTGAAAGAATAATGATGTAAAGTAATTATTGACATTATGATAAGTTCTGTAGATGGGTGTCCCATGAAGCAATTTGGATCAGCACAATTTTGTCAAGGTGGAAGTGTGCTGAACAGAAGAATTATTTTTCTGGGTTTTATGTAATGTTATTCTATCTATCTTCTTTGGAAATTTGCTCAGATAAACATGGCATGTTCATAACAAACTATTAGGAATATTATGATACAAGAACTCATGAATGAAGTTTATGTCTACACATATACAAATATTTTTGTTGATCTATTTTTATTTGTGAATACCTTATATGGCTACAAGTACTGAAGTAGATAGAAAAATAGTCCCTATATCTGGTGGTTTTTTTTCATTGATTAATGATAAAGGTTATGTGCTGTTTGATATTGCATACCATGAATAATAATGAAAAAGAAAGAAAAAAACTGAATCTCAGTGTGTAATGGTTTTAAAACACAAGAGAAATAATCCTGGAAATTGATGTAAATAATGAAAAATGTATGTAACTATTGCGAAATCAATTATTTGTACGGTCCCCCTGACTTCTCCCTAGTGTCTCCTGAAGTCTCCCTATCAGGGCCTGACTTCTCCCTGTTTGGCTGCCAGGGAGAAGTCACTTCTCCCTACTTTTTTAGAGTGTGGTGACCCCTGGGTGATTTTTAAACTGTTGCCCCTCTTCAACAACAGTGGATGATTTTCTTGTCTTCCTACTCTAATCCACACCACATATTAGAGTCTTGAACCTTGAACCTTATCCATGCCACTGTGATTGTCACAAACCTTTACCCTTATCCACACTACTGTGTGGTTGTCTTGAACCTTGACCCTCATCAACAGCACTGTGATTGTCTTGAACCTTGATCCTTCTGTACAGGACTGACTACTACTGAGCCTCATCCCCAACACTGGGTGGTTGTCTTGACCCCTGACCTTCATTCACACCACTTGTTGATTGTATTAAACCTTGACCTTTATGTGCACCAGTGTGATTGTGTGGATGCCTGACCCCTATCAACACAACTTGGTGACTTTATTGAACTTTGACACCACTGATGATGATTGTGTTGACCTTTAACCCTTATCAACACCACTTGATTTTCTTGAACCTTGACCCTGATTCACACCACTGATTGTCTTGACTCTTGACTCTGATCCAGAAACAATTGCACTGAGTATACTCACTTTTGTGTACTCACTTATCTGTTTCATTTTTGTAGGAATTGCATTGGAATGACCTTTGCCCAGAATGAAGAAAAAGTGTTGATTGCTAGAATTGTAGAGAGGCAAGTTATTTCCTTTATACTATTATTTGTTTACAATATTTCTTTGGTTTTTCCTCCAATGAAAAAAAATATTCCTAACAGTTTGCATCTATTATTGTTAGACCCTCATACCTTGATCTTCTAAAAACACACTAGACAGATTTAAAAACCAAACTGTATACCTGTATCATCTTAGTACCATTTCAGGACCTGATATTTTCCTGGGTATCAGTTTAATACCTAAGTTTTTTTCTTAGTTATCTGTTTAATAACAGTGAACCTTTGCAAGGTATCTTCAATGAATACCTATGATAATTTCCTGGATACCTGTTTAATACCTGTGATCTTTTCCTGGATACCTGTTTAATACCTGTGTTCCTTTCCTGGGTACCTGTTCAATACCAGTGATCCTTTCCTGGGTACCTGTTCAATACCAGTGATCCTTTCCTGGGTATCTGTTCAATACCAGTGATCCTTTCTCGTGTACCTGTTCAATAAATGTGATCCTTTTTTGGGTACCTGTTAAATAGCTGTGATCCTATCCTGCATATCTGTCCATTACCTATAATCCTTTCCTAGGTATCTATTCAACACTTTTGATCCTTTCCTGGGTACCTGTTCAATAACTGTGATCCTTTCCTGGATATCTGTTCAACACCTGTGATCCTTTCTTGGGAATCTGTTAAATACCTGTGATCTTTTCCTGGTTACCTGTTCATTACCTATGATCCTTTCCTGGGTACCTGTTTAATACCTTTTTAATATGAAAAAATTACTGACTGATACAGGTTGAAATTAGGATTTGTCAACTAGAGAAAATGTAATACTGCGTCACTAAGCGTCAGGTGAGAAATACCAATGGCAAATGCATTTCAAAGTCAGTAATTGTTTTCTTAAATAAATCCAACCAACATATCCTTGTTTGTCTGTAGCAAATCTGTTAGCAGTTCATTGTTGTTGACAAGATTTTTGTGTTACAAACACATCACTCAGATAATTGATTGGATAATAGGGATAAAGATGCATTTTTAGTAATATTGCAATTTAAAATGATCCAAAAGTTGTTTTTTAATTTATCAAAAACATGCAAAACTCTATTCATGTAATAATATATGATATCCATTTATTAATATTTTGATTAATTTTTTTAGATTTGAAATTGAATTGGATCCAGAACATGTTGTCGACCCATTCATGGAAGTTGTAATGAGAGCAAAAACTGGAATTATGGTCAAGTTTAAAGTCAGGAAGTCATAAAGGTCAAGTTTAAAGTCCGGAGGTCATAGAGGTCAAGTTTAAAGTCCAAGGGTCATAGATCATACATTTCTGTTTTCATTCAATAAGTGAATATTATAATGAACTATCTGTCTCACAAAGATGTCAGTTTTATTATAGCTATTCCAGGAAATAAATACACCTGTTCAAGACACAATTCATCTAGGTGGGAAAATAAAACCTGAAAACACTATTAAAAATAGTTAAAAAATCACAGGCATTTTGACCTTGTAATGACCCCCAGTTAGAGGTATTTTTTCCTGGACAGAATTAAGACCTATATATAGTGTTATACAGAGAATTGATTTTACTGCAGAACTAATGTATATTCAATGTAATTATCTCCCCTGCATTGTCATTGTAGAAAATGGATGTCATGATATGGGTACACATCAGTACACAAATATTTAGATGCTAACAACTAACACATGTTATTTATTTACTTAAGATATGTTTCTTGTATCTCCGTATGTTTACTGTATGACATACACAACCATAGGTTTAAATGTTATCTCTTGTTGTACAGAATTTTGTTAATAGGAAACATTTTTTATGTCGCCTTACTCAGCTTAAATACACAGTATATGATTTAACTCATTCACTGAAAGGAAACATTTGGTAATTTTGATTATTTAAACAACCTTGATTATAATATTTCATGATAATTAAATTTGTGGGTAACTGGAATCCACAAAATGGTTTCCAATGAGTAAGAAAGTTATGTTTTTTATTATTTAAGTAAATTAGAATACATTGTTTTTTTATTTATAAAATTATGCATAATATTCACATTTTATTATCAAAGATATTTGTTGTTAAAAAGATCTGAATTTTAATGATTTTTTTATGTGTTTACAATTTGTTCTTGCATTGAATGTTTACAACAAGAGTGTATATCTTAAATATGTTTTTTTAAATTGTCTTTTTGTTAAATGTAGTTTAAACATTACATATTTGGATTTTTTTTCTCTAGTACAGGATGTTAGTTTGTTAGAGATAATTATTGTTTGTAAGAACTTGATTCAGGTCTCTTGATTTTGATATCGATGTTTGTATGAACCATTTTTGTCTCTTGATTCTTTTAGCTAATCACTTTGCTTCTTAGGGAAGGACTTTAACATAGGACACTATGGGAAAAAAGTTTAAAAAGGCTTCTTCCCTGAAACCGGTTAACCAATAAAAACAAAACTTATTAGCAATATTGTTTGGATGGTCCTCTATAAAGTTTATGTTTTCTATCCGTATCGCAGGACTTAGTTTAACATAGGACCCTTTGGGAAAAGGTTTAAAAGGCTTCTTCTCTCAAACAGGTTAACCTATGGAAACAAAAAACTTACTGGCAATCATCCTCACAAGTCAGGGTTTCTGTGTCCACATGTGTCTACGAAACCCTGACAAACTTAGCTAGGAAATTCCCGGGCTAGAAGTCACTATTTTGATTGGCTACATCATACCTTAATGTAGCCAATCAAAAGCTCGCTTTCATTCACGATTTGGTTAGGGGATATTCTGATGTCGATTGTAAATAAACCAAACGGATGTGTTGCATAGACTATGTGAAAATCAGTGTATTTTGTACAGTAGTGTTAATAGTTTGTTATTACCACGTTATTTATTAGTTGCCTTATGTTTTCTTCCCACTCAAGAATGAGTAAGAATGACTACTGCCAAACACTTGCTTCTGTCAAGCAGTTTCATTAGTTGATATTTTGAAGGTTTGACATCATATGAAAATCTTCTAGCCCGGGAATTTCCTAGCTAAGTTTGTCACGGTTTCATGGACACTTACAGTGGACATAGAAACCCTGATGACTAGCAATTTTGTTTGGGTGATCTTCTTCAAAGTTTATGTTTTTTATGCCAATCCGAAAGACAAAATGGCTGCCACTGCAGGACTTAGTTTAACATAGGACCCTATTGGAAAAAGTTTTAAAAGGCTACTTTTCTGAAACCGGTTAACCAATCGAAACAAAACTTACTAGCAACATTGTTTGGATGGTCCTCTATAAAGTTTATGTTTTTTATGCCTATTGGAAATTCAAAATGGCCACCACTGCAGGACTTAGTTTAACATTGGACCCTATGGGAAAAAGTTTTAAAAGGCTTCTTTTCTGAAATTGGTTAACCAATCGAAACAAAACTAAGTACCAATGATGCTTGGATGGTTCTCTATAACTTTTATTGTTTTTATGCCAATCCGAAAATCAAAATGGCTGCCACAGCAGGACTTAGTTTAACATAGGGCCCTATGGAAAAAGGTTTTAAATGGCTTCTTCTCTGAAACCCATTAACTGGAAACAAAAACATACAAGCAATATTGTTTGGATGGTCCTCTTTGAAGTTTATGTTTTATATACCAAAATCGAATGGCCACCACCGCATTACTTAGTTTAACATAGGTCCCCATGGGAAAATTGTTTGAATAGTCCTTTAAAATTTATTGAAAATTACTGGACCTAGTTTAACTTCAGGGAAATGCTATCTTTATTGCCTATAAAATCAGGTGAGCGATACAGGCTCTTAACAGCCTCTGGTATATATTTGTATGAACAAGTTTTTCTTTGAAAAGCCTTAAAGAAACATTACCAATTTCTTAGTATATCTGTTGGCTTTTAAAAAGTATGAACTTAAATCATTTACTCAGGGGTCAATGTGCTTTTTAGCTCACGTCAGGTGAGCTATTGCCATCAATTTGACATCCGTCGTCGTCGTTAACTTTTCTTTAAAAATATTCTCATCCAAAACTACTGAAGGGATTGCCTTGAAACTTTGCACATATCATCAGTAAAATGTCCTCTACCAAATTTGCACAAATCATAGTTGCAGACCAACCAACATGGCCACTGTGGCTAAAAAAAGAATAGGGATATCAAAATACAGTTTTGGCTTACAGTTCAAAACGTATAACAGATACAGGAAAACCGAAGAGACATGCCTTCATCTGCATCAAAAGCTCTACGAAACACTCCATTGGGTTGAAGTTGTATGATGACTCCTTATAGGACTTCAGCATCAAAAGCTCTACAAAACTCTCTATTGAGTGGAAGTTGTATGATGACTCATTGTAGCAGTTATTGCACTTTAATTGTCAAAATTGATGATTTTTGCCATTTTGACCTCAAAATTTTGAAAATTATAGGAACTAGTATTTCTGAAGAAGGAAAGTCTCTTTGGTTTTCCTGTTTCTGTTATACTTTTTGAACTATAAGCCAAAAACTGTATTTTGACCCCCCTGTTCTATTTTTAGCCATGGCGGCCATGTTGGTTGGTCGGAGGCCATGATTTGTGCAAACTTGGCAGAGGACATTTTACTGATGATGTGTGCAAAGTTTCAAAGCAGTCCCTTCAGTGGTTTTGGAGGAGAAGATTTTTAAAGAAAAGTTAACAACGACGATGACTACGACGGACGACGACGACGGACACCAAGTGATGGTAATAGTTCACATGACCCTTCGGGTCAGGTGAGCTAAAAAGGAGGATGATTACGGTAATACCAATATTTTCCAAGCGGGATATTATTGTAGTCTGAAACATTTACTGTCTACATCCAAGATATATCATTCTGTTAAGTAATACAATCCACCATTTGATTCATTGACACATTTTATTTATTTGAAATGTATTGGATAATTATTATTGTACCAATTCAGATAATTGAGGGCTTGTCTATTATTGTTATGTGGCATTGTTTAAGTAGTGCATGTTTGTTTTGACAAATTTTCTCCTGAGCTTTTGGAATAATCTTTAGAAGTATAAATGCTCCGATCACCATAAAGATAATTCATTGTGCTGATTCTATGTGCAAATAAAAGTCACTTTGAATTGAGCACAACATATATCGAGTTCTTGAAATTTCCAAAAAGTTAAGGATGCAAAATTAAAAGACCCACATACCTTTGAAAAAAGTTGTTTTTTAATTTTATCTAATTTTGAAGCATTATGTAACAAAAAACATGCAGTTCAATGATAACAGATAAAATGACATACCACTAATTAGGTGATGAACAGCATTTCACAGGCATAATATTTTAATTTGTGATTTAAGAGTAGCATTAATTCAATAGTTTCAATGATTTTGTACTCATATATTTCTAATTATACTCAGGATAACTTTATTGTATTTTATAGTCTGCTGACATAAATCCTTGTTTTATTGTCACAAATAAATGTTTACTGGTTTTATTTGGGACATTAAACCCACATTTAACTTTGGCAATCCCTCAAATACAACCCAATTATGCTATTTTTACTATACATGTGTTTTGTGAATTTATTATATATGTATATATATATTTATTATTAAATGATAATTTTGCTGTATTTTTTTAATTTGTCTAAAGTCGACCACGTGATCTTTTGTATTTTGGTGGATTGACTGATTTATTGTGGATTGACTTTAGCGGATTGCACGGTTTTAAAAAAGAACACAAAATTCAAAAAATTGTGTGACGTTTCCGCAATCAGCCAATCATTTGTTACATCCAGCTATCAATCCTCTTCCTGAACACAACATCGAACAATGGACAGTGTTGAGCACAAAAGGTTTGCATCCTTAAATAAGGATGAGATACACTTTTTATATTTATATTTTTATTTTTTATGTGACAAATTAAAATTCATCAAAATTATCAATTAATAATATAAAAAATACAGCATTTCTCTTAGTCAATACAAGTTATGTATATCGACTTCGAGTTGTATATCGACCTCGGACTGCGTCCTCGGTTGATATATATCTCTCAGTCGATATAAACTTGTATTGACTAAGAGAAATGCTGTATTTGTATAATATATATATATATATATATATATATATATATATATAAGTCTAGAGAATTATGCAACGATACAAATATAAAGATGTTTCTACTATAAAATAATTATATTAATAAATATGACAAAATTTTCGACCAACTGATGGCCTTCTTCAGTGTCAATATCAATCTACAATATCAATCTATAATAATATTATTATAGATTGATATTGACACTGAAGAAGGCCATCAGTTGGTCGAAAATTTTGTCATATTTATTAATATAATTATTTTATAGTAGAAACATCTTTATATTTGTATCGTTGCACAATTCTCTAGACTTATATATTATTTTTTTGTTTATGCTGTATCGTCATGTTGGTGATCCGATACTTAGTAAGTGTATTAGTTGGTAGCTTCCTTTAGACTTTATATATATATATATATAAATTTATTTTCAGTTTTTTACATTTTGTATATTTAAAAACAATTTCAACACACAATGCAAACATGTATTATACAACACACAAGGCAAACATGTATTATACAGAATTTATATATTGTGTTAACTGGACTTTTTTACCATAAATAAAATATGAAATGTTGCCATGGTTTTTGATGGAAGTTATGTGATCAGATAGGTAAAATATGAAGCTCAATATTAACACCTGATATCATGTACAGGTTATTTATTAAGTTAACAAACATTTTTTTATCAGGTAAGTTCAGGTGGGTTATAGGGGCTGTAGAAGACTTATTTCGGGGATAAGATAACATGTAACAATTTTCCAAAATTAACCAAGATCACATTGGAAAAAATGATGCAGCAGTAGACAAAATTTTGTCAAAACAAAACAAACCCCATGTACCTACTCTCTTCCCACTCACCCTATCCAGCCCCCATCACCAATAACAGATAATTATTCACATTGCCAGGTTCAGAATAAAACATCATTCATGATATCAAGGTTACTATGAGTACTATGTCAAGCATGTTTTATCAAGACTCATCAGGGGACTTAATATAAGCAAAAAAATTGTAAGACAAAATAATTGAGAGCTCTAATTATCAAATTTCTTGAAGTAACATCTGAGACACCTTATAATTTGAAACTTTTTGTGCCCCCGCGACGACATGTCGGGGCATTCAGTTTTACTCATGTCCAAGTCAAGTCAAGTCAATATTTATTTAAAGGCGGTGCAAGCATGTAACAATATAACATAAGCTCTATAGAGCTTTTAAAACCGTCTATCCGTACGAATTTCCGTCAAGCTTTTCTCCGAAACCGTACATGAGAACAATTTGAAATTTGGCAAGGTGGTTCAGTATCACAAGTTGTACGTCCTAAGCAACTTTCAGACCTGTCAGACAACTACTTCCTGTTTGGGACTTCATTTAGCGGGGGGCATCTGTTTCCTATGGACACATTCTTCGATTTTTGTTTGTTTGTTTGCTTGAAAGATGTTTAACCCAGTTTCAGCTATTTTTCGGGGGAAGCCAGAGTACCAATAGAAAACCCAGGACCTTCAGTAGGAAAACTGGCAATCCTTGTCAATTAAGATTGGAGTTGAGTACACCTTGCCAGCAGTAAGACACGAACCCGCAACCTCGGTGCTGACAGACCACTTGATCAATAGTAGACAAAGCAACTTAACCACTCTGCCACCGAGGCACCTTAGGGGATGCCTATAGTCTATTGTGTAAGAAAGCTTCAATGAATGAACCCGGCTGCATAAGAGTGTAATAACAGGTTGGCGATGAGGGGAGCACGATAACTATCAACGACCAAAGGGGATGCCTATAGTCTGTTGTGTAAGTAAGCTTCAATGAATGAACTCGGCTGCATAAGAGTGTAATAACAGGTCGGCGATGAGGGGAGCACGATAACTATCAACGACCACTGACTTTTTAAAACAATTACTATATATTATCTTTATCACGGAATGAATTAAAGATATTATATCAGATCCAAATTGTGAAATTGTAAATACAATTTTATGCAATTTAGATATAAACAGCTACCAGTCTGTGTAATGTGTGCTGAAAATTTGCATCTACTGTACTAGGCATACCCAATTCTGGTATATAAAATAATTGTTTGAAAGTTGTAAATGACAAACAATGCATCTAAACACACAAGGCAAACATGTTTTATACAGAATTTATATATTGTGTTAACTGGATTATTACACATCAAGGGTACCGAGGAGTATTCTACAGAACCAACAAACTGGATTATTACACATCAAGGGTACCGAGGAGTATTCTACAGAACCAACAAACTGGATTATTACACATCAAGGGTACCGAGGAGTATTCTACAGAACCAACAAACTAGATTATTACACATCAAGGGTACCGAGGAGTATTCTACAGAACCAACAATAGACAAAACACACGAACACCACGAAAACGGGGGTTAGTCTAGGATGTGTAAGCAACTGCAGCTCCTGCACCAAACTCAGCACATGTCATATCACTCAGATCGTATCTTGGTACCTATAACCAGAGAACTGTAATACTATTATGCTTTAACATATTGAGTTGTTCATGTGGTCGAATTCACGAGGTGGTCCAATTGTCAAGATTAAGTCCCTTTTTGTACATTTCAGTGGTAAATATCTATTCAATGTTACTCATTATAAATGTTTATTTTGCATTATCAAAATATGCAAAGATCAATATTTCGGTAAATAGCTATACTAACCGCTCCCTTGAACAATTAAACTAATATATTTATTTTGGTAATTATACAACTCGAATAGGGGACAGCCAGGTCCTTAAGAGTGTACAGCCATGATCTCTCTTGGACAAAATCCATACTATGTATTAAGTAAAAGAGGACAAAATCACTCTCGCATTATTTCAAGATTAACAAAAAATAAAATATACTAATATCCATTATGACACAATCACCGTAAATCTTTTGCTACAATACAAAATAAGCAGCACAATTGTATCGAAATATTTCATATTTTAGAAATTTGAAAGCAAAATAGCAAAGAAAACCAACCCAACAACAAGAGCCAAAAGTCAAGGGACAGTTACAAATCCGAATATAGACAAAAATACACAACGCAACACAAAAACCAAAAAACAGAAAAACAGAAAGAATAACCTGAACCCAATTAAAGTGGATTCCACTTAATTGCATATCTTTTATTGTATATTTCTCTTAATTACATAAGATGTTTAAACACCAAATCATTTCCTATAATACTCTCCATGTAAAATTTTTTTGATAATTGAATAAAAAAATATTAAGAAATTTATAAATTCCTGTTTATTGCATAAAAATATTCAGAAATTGACTTATTACTTGTCAAAAATTGACCTTCTCCTAACAAGATCATTACAGTGTCTTGTACTAAAATTATCAAAACATGTTTTGACAACCTTGTTTTGTATTATTATATATAATTGTTACAAGAATTAAGGTATTAGAGTCACCTGAATTGTTTTATGGATTAGCACAGCTTTTAATTAGACAATTTAAGTGAACAGTTTATATATTTTCTGTTAAAAATAAGCTTTCTGTTCATTGCATATTCCTGTTAATTGCATATTCTTCTCTGACAAATTGCTTATGCAATTAAGAGGAATCCACTGTACAACCATGGGTGCACTCAGGTGCTCTGGACAAGTAAGCAGTTCCTGTCTCTAATTAGACACCTGTCGAATTACTCATTGTCATGTCTAGGAAAAAGTCAAATCCATGCAGGAATAGGAAACACTACCTGTGACACAGTGAAAATTTCTGATCGTATCTGAGTAATTGGTTTTCCATAACGATCAATTAAGTCTTGGTGAAGACCATACAACTTCTGGAGAGATAACATAAACCACGGTACAACAAACTCTTGTTTCAGTAGTTTAGTAGTCAACATCTGCGACTGGTCTAGAAAATTAGAATACCAATCACAAGACCTAGAATTATGCACAAGTTTTGAAATGTACACACCATACGCCGGAGCTACTGGAATGTTGCTGTTGATGAACGGGAAGTTGACAATTGGATAGTTGAAGTCATCATGTTTGTTGTAGAGTCTAGTTTGTAGTTTCCCTGAGTGTAATTCTAGAAGTAGGTCTAATTAAGAGGCTGACCTTAGTGTGTATTGGTGGTGTCTTTAACTTCAAGCCCGCTGGTGTAAATTGAATGCAAATAGTCACCAAATTTAGCATTGTTCAGGGACAAAACATCAGTATAGCGGAATGTGAAATTAAAGGTCTAGGCCAGTGTCTTTTCTTTCTTCTTTAGCAGGCCTTCTAGGAATTCTGCCTCTTAAGAGTACAAAAACAGGTTGGCGAGGAGAGGAGCTCAACTAGTACCCATTGGAATAGCAACTGACTGTTGAAAAACGTGACGAATATGTTGTCAATAAGAAAATCTTACATTTGACCAGAAACATATAATTACATGTCTCTGATTTGACAGATTTGGTCGTCAGTATATTTTCAGAAATATATTCCTTATAATTTAACTTTCTGAATGACAGCTTTGGCACTTAGAATAATTCCAGTGTTGTTAAACATTTAATTTAACACTAAGACCGAATGAGACAATAACAATACGAAAAGAAAAAATATGTGGATTAAAAATCTACTATATGTTTGTTAAGGTGGGCCTACTATGAATGCGGGGTTAGCAATACTTATTTTAGTACACAAAGGGCAGACAATTGTACTATTGCAACAACAATGTAAATAAAGAATTAATTCGAAATATCGAAGGTAAACACCCAACTATAATAATATTATCTAATGAGAAAGACATTGCCTGTTTCCAAGTTTTCGAGCTTGAAAGCATTTAGTATAACAAGATACATATTTAACAACATTAAATAGAAATCGAAACTCCCTTAGGCTTTACTGGATCTGTTCTGTCGCAGGGGAGTTACATATACCACAGGCACTTGGGGTCTGTCAGGGTTAATTTTGTTATGGAATAAAATGCCAATAAATGAGTTTACAGTGTGTTTTCACTCGTTTAATAACTAGTCTGAAATGTCTCATTGTGAAATATTGACCCCAGAAAAATAATAAATTTCTCTTTATTATATACAAAAAATTAACCCTGACCCCAAGTGCCTGTGGGAGTTACTAGTACGTCTTCCGACTTCTAAAGCTGCATCTAGATTTGCCTGGTTGACGTTTGTTGTATACTTACTTTTTCTTAAATTAACTTCTGAAACCTACCTTGTCAGATATAACGATAATAATTAAGTGCTATACTGGTCACGGAGTAGTTCTAGCCAGCAAGTAATTAATTCTCGCCACCCAGGTACAGTCTATACTAACAGTTAGTATAGACTGTCCCTGCGCCACCTGATCTTTTGAAAGTTTTTGTGAAAAATTGGCATTTTAAAAGTGATAAATGTAATTTGGTTTGGTTGGAAGATAGTGAAATCTATCTTGTAATTTGGTTTGGATGGAAGATAGTGAAATCTATCAAATGAAGCCTTTGCCATCGAATTTAATGGAAAAATAACGGAACAGTCGCCAAAATGGCGAGAATTGCTTCTGTCATTTTAATGGCGAGAACTACTCTCTGACCAGTAGAGCTTGTTATATAAGTACTTAAAGCACTTTATAATGTAAATACAACATAGTACATTTAAAAAAAGGAAAAGAAATTTGTCATGTATTAATGCATAAACACAATAAGCTTTACAGAATTCCATAGTCACAGGTTTCTTTGGCAGTTATGGTTATCATGAAAATAATTATTTTGACAGTAATTAAAATTGATTCAGAAGATTTTTACATATAGTTCAATGTCAAAGTAACATTCATGTACATAAAAATTGTTAAGAACTAAATAATATTTTCAGAATTTAAAATAGACAAACAAAAAAAAATGTAGTAAGAAGAGCAATATTTTGGCAAAACAATTTATGAAATTCGTTGTCACAATGCAGCATATATATTATTTTTGTTATGAATCCCCAGTTATTATGGGCAGATGGGATTACGAAGCATGAAATATTAGCAGGTTTTCGTGAAGACGGTGCAAATTTTATAATGGTCACCTTAAATAAAACCAATCTACGCCTGTATTATGAAAGCAGTATTCCTTTTTCTTTCGTATTATGAAAGAATAATGTTCGAAGGCAAAGAAATAGGTCATAATTGAGAACATGAATTTTGTGACCCTTTTTCTAACACTTTTTTCCACGAGGACATCTCCAATCTGTTAGGTATTTTTGGCTTCTGATGATGATGGTGGGAGTTTTTACGTCCTACACTGATAAATTAATACCCTCAGTCGGACGGTTGTTTGCGTTACTAGTAGTAATCCATGGACTCCACCATGGTGGTTTTGTCGAAGCCCTGCCTTTGGGATACCTGGTTGAAAAACTCGGCAGCAAATGTCCTACTTATGGCCGGGTTGCTCCGATGTAACGTTGGCCTACTCCAGTACCCCACATAGGAAGAAGCGTTTCCCCACTTTTACCGTCTTGGAGGTCTAACATTAGCAGAGTGTTTCGGCTTCTATTTTACAAGAAACTCTTTAATTTTAAATGCAAATAATACAAAATTGGAATAAATAATTTTTTACAACCCATTCTCTTTTAATTTGGTGGCCACCTGTTGCAATTGTTATGTAATCACAGATGTGTTGAACAAATGGTTCAATAAACAACGGTGTCAAAAGTTGTCTGAGGGTATATCCCTAGGTAGCTAATACCTGTGTCATCATATAATTTGTCTAATTGGTGAAAGCCATAAACATGAAATAAAACCATACAAGGTGGCTTTGATTTTAATTAACTGCGACTAGTACAATAATCTAATTTTATAATTAATAAAAACTGATGGGTTGTTTGTTTTGTTTTGTTTGGTCTTTTTTTTGTGTTTTTTTTTGGTTGTTTGAATATTTTTTTCATTAAATACATGTACATTAATGTCGACACTAGTTTGCTAATTAGAGTAGTGTCGTGACGAGGAAAAGTGTACGATATCGTTTGATTCCAGTCCTGTTGATTTATATGTTCCTGGTTTTTGTGACTTTTTTTCTAAACACTTGTAGATATTGAGCTGATATTTGGTATGTGAGTCAACTATTATGAGTTACAGATGCGTCCAAGTTCTAATATCGTTCCGGTACAATGATTTTTGACTACATTATGGCCCTTGACTTCGAAAATTTCTTAAAAATAACAGTTTTCCTGACTTTTTTGTAAATGCTTGCAGATATTGAGCTGATATTTGGCAAGAGAGAAAACCATGATGCAGTCCAGATAAAGTTTTAATATTGTTCCCGTCCGATGATTTTTTACGAAATTATTGCCCTTGGACAATGAAAACTTTATTAAGATGGTATAGTTGGTGGCCTGTTTTCTCTACTGACAGATTTTAGCAACTTTTGTTGACTGCTTCTTACTGCTAAACAGTCACTTTAGTCCTTCTTTAAGCATTTATTCTGCTTCATAAGTATGGAATTGCTATTTTATCACATATTTATATGTAAAATGTGTAATTTGGCATATAGTTAATGTAGAAGTGAGATGTTCATATCTCTGCAAAGGGCAGATATTGGTTATCTGCTCAGCATTGATGATGTCATACATAAAAAGATAGTTTTGGTTTTGAGCACCATTAATGAGTATTGAGTAAACCAAAAAGTTTGCTTTAATATTGATCCCATAAAGAATTTCCACATAAAAAGGAAAACTGAATACGATATTGCGATACTTAAGCTAGCATAGGAGAACTCTATAATATTGAAGGCATTGACACTGCTGATCTGAAAATAATTCTGCTGCTATGGAAAAAGAATTGAAAGAGAAAAGCAACAAATAGACAAGCGCAGAACCTAAAATATAAACTGATAAACATAATCTATTATTAATAAGGCATAAAGTAATGTTATTGTACGTTCTTTAAAATCATCTATATATGTGATAAATAGATTGTTACATGTTGAATTCCATATCCGCCCTGATATCTTCCCTCAACCTTCATCTTCCCTCTGCTGACACCTTGTTGCCAATATAGTAGTTTTGGAAAGATATTAAGGCAGATATGAAATTTGACATGTAATAATCTATACATATTGCCCTCCAAGTAAGCAATAAACCCGATGATTTTTTAGGTACACATTTCATGCCTTTTACTTGTTGAGAAAATAATACATAAACATGATAAAGTCATTAGAAAGGTCTGCTATTAAGGTATCCGACCCATAATTGAAGTCACTGTTTAATTTTATTTTTTGATCAAGAAATACAGCTTTATTAAATCATTGTATTACTTATTAATGATATACAAATTAAATATATTGTTTTTCTGTGAGTCAATCTTAACAGTTTTTAGCAAAAAAGTTTGTTACTCAAATAGTATTTCTGATGTTTGCTAAACATTACCGAGGTCTGCTCAATTGAAAAACAATAGACATCCTGGACACCAAATATGATCACATGGTCAGTTGTGGTCCAGATACCTTAACAGATCTGCTAAATGGTTGTGTGAAAATACTGTCATGTTTTGGAAAATAAAAGTGGCTGTCAGTGGTTAGCCATCTGTTTATCAATCTATTACATGTCAACCCTGGTATGCTGGACTCCAGCAAGGATTTCCTGCTGAACTTTAGGCATTTTCTACATATTCTCTGGCTTTCTACCCTTATAAAAACACCATCAATAATACAACAAATTGCTGAAAGTGGCATTAGCCCTATTTAAGCAATACAGAAACAGGAATTTTTGAATTTCTTAATATTTTTCTTGCAATAAATAGAAATTTTTAACATGGAGCGTATGGGAAATGGTTTTGTGTTTTAAAGTCTTTTAAGACTAAACATTTTAAGTTGAAATATACTCTTTTAGTAAAATCATATTTCTCAAAAATGTTCTGGCTATTCAACCTCATCTGACATTGTCAGCAAAAATGTGCTGGCTATTTGACCTCATTTGAGCTGAAATTTTAGTATAAAACATCACAATTTAAAGGTGCCTACCTCAGTAAATGTAGTTTTTAAATTTGTTTGTGTTTGTGTTGAGTAGTACTAGAAAATATTTCCAATACTGGCTGCATGTACTAGTATAAGTGCAAAAATAAAGGTTGAAATAATTGAAAGCATATTTTCATCTGTATTTTTGCATTGTTTAATGACCCTCTTACCCATACCTTGTAGTCTCTGACATTTTACAGAGCATGTGTAAGCAGATAAGGCAGTGATCAATAAATCATGATTTTTAATTTTTTTCTTTAAAAAGGTTGAATATTAGAATTATAAAGTTGGTACTATACTTACTCCAATCTGACCAAAGGTACATGTGAGCTAATTATATATGTCATCACTTAGTTTCCATTGTCACCTCACCATAAAAGGTCCACAAGTGCTGATGCCATCAATCATGTCAATTGGCAGATTTGGCTCCAAATAGCATCTCACTATGAATCAAATGTCTACCTGAGCTAATGTCGTCACTTATCTTCTGATTTTAACCCAACTTGACCAAAGGTCCACCTTAGCTTATGTCATCACTTACTAGTATCTTCTGTTTTTACCTCAACATAACCAAGGTCTACATGAGCTTAGGTCATCAGTTGCCTTCAGTTGTTACCCCAACATTACCAAAGGTCCACATGAGCTTAAGTCATCATTTATCTCAAGTTGTTACCCCAACATGACCAAAGGTCCATGTGAGCTAATGTCATCACTTAGCTCTTACTATTTCCTCGATCATCATCTTACCTTGATCAAATAAAGGTCCACGTGACCTAATGTTATCACTTGACTCAAACTTGAACTGTAGTGCATGTAAGGTTAAGTAAATTACCAAATATTCAGGGTTTAATGAAAAATGGATTTCTTTACCAGTTTGCATGAATAATCTTTCTCTCTAATGAGCCAGTTATGATTACCGCCACCTCAGAGCCACTGTTTGCTCAATTTTTTTCCTAGGTGAATGACTGCATGCTCCTCAAAGATTCTGGTCACTCTAATCTTGTAGGTGAATGATTGCAGTCTCCTCAGAGTCTCTGGTTTCTCTAGTTGTCTCATTGTCTCCAAGGTGAATGATTACAGTCTCCTCAGAGTCTCTGCTTTCTCTAGTTGTCTCCAAGGTGAATGATTACAGTCTCCTCAGAGTCTCTGCTTTCTCTAGTTGTCTCGTTGTCTCCAAGGTGAATGATTACAGTCTCCTCAGAGTCTCTGCTTTCTCTAGTTGTCTCCAAGGTGAATGATTACAGTCTCCCCAGAGTCTCTGGTTTCTCTAGTTGTCTCCAAGGTGAATGATTACAGTCTCCTAAGAGTCTCTGGTTTCTTTAGTTGTCTCCAAGGTAAATGATTACAGTCTCCTCAGAGTCTCTGGTTTCTCTAGTTGTCTCCAAGGTGAATGATTACAGTCTCCTCAGTCTCTGGTTTCTCTAGTTGTCTCCAAGGTGAATGATTACAGTCTCCTCATAGTCTCTGGTTTCTCTAGTTGTCTCCAAGGTGAATGATTAGTCTCCTCAGAGTCTCTGCTTTCTCTAGTTTTCTCTAAGGTTAATGATTACAGTCTCCTCAGAGTCTCTGGTTTCTCTAGTTGCCTCCAAGGTGAATGATTACAGTCTCCTCAGAGTCTCTGGTTTCTCTAGTTTTCTCCAAGGTGAATGATTACAGTCTCCTCAGTCTCTGGTTTCTCTAGTTGTCTCCAGGGTGAATGATTACAGTCTCCTCAGAGTCTCTGCTTTCTCTATTTGTCTCTAAGGTTAATGATTACAGTCTCCTCAGAGTCTCTGGTTTCTCTAGTTGTCTCTACGGTTAATGATTACAGTCTCCTCAGAGTCTCTGGTTTCTCTAGTTGTCTCTAAGGTTAATGATTACAGTCTCCTCAGAGTCTCTGGTTTCTCTAGTTTTCTCAAAGGTTAATGATTACAGTCTCCTCAGTCTCTGGTTTCTCTAGTTTTCTCTAAGGTTAATGATTACAGTCTCCTCAGAGTCTCTGCTTTCTCTAGTTTTCTCTAAGGTGAATGATTACAGTCTTCTCAGAGTCTCTGGTTTCTCTAGTTTTCTCTAAGGTTAATGATTACAGTCTCCTCAGAGTCTCTGGTTTCTCTAGTTTTCTCTAAGGTTAATGATTACAGTCTCCTCAGAGTCTATGCTTTCTCTAGTTGTCTCTAAGGTTAATGATTACAGTCTCCTCAGAGTCTCTGGTTTCTCTAGTTGTCTCCAAGGTTAATGGTTACAGTCTCCTCAGAGTCTCTGCTTTCTCTAGTTGTCTCTAAGGTGAATGATTACAGTCTCCTCAGAGTCTCTGGTTTCTCTAGTTGTCTCTAAGGTGAATGATTACAGTCTCCTCCGAGTCTCTGGTTTCTCTAGTTTTCTCTAAGGTTAATGGTTACAGTCTCCTCAAAGTCTCTGGTTTATCTAGTTTTCTCTAAGGTTAATGATTACAGTCTCCTCAGAGTCTCTGGTTTCTCTAGTTGTCTCTAAGGTTAATGGTTACAGTCTCTCCAGAGTCTCTGGTTTCTCTAGTTGTCTCTAAGGTTAATGATTACAGTCTCCTCAGAGTCTCTGGTTTCTCTAGTTGTCTCTAAGGTTAATGATTACAGTCTCCTCAGAGTCTCTGGTTTCTCTAGTTGTCTCTAAGGTTAATGATTACAGTCTCCTCAGAGTCTCTGGTTTCTCTAGTTGTCTCTAAGGTGAATGATTACAGTCTCCTCAGAGTCTCTGGTTTCTCTAGTTGTCTCTAAGGTTAATGGTTACAGTCTCCTCAGAGTCTCTGGTTTCTCTAGTTTTCTCTAAGGTTAATGATTACAGTCTCCTCAGAGTCTCTGGTTTCTCTAGTTGTCTCTAAGTTAATGATTACAGTCTCCTCAGAGTCTCTGGTTTCTCTAGTTGTCTCTAAGGTTAATGATTACAGTCTCCTCAGAGTCTCTGGTTTCTCTAGTTTTCTCTAAGGTGAATGATTACAGTCTCCTCAGAGTCTCTGGTTTCTCTAGTTGTCTCCAAGGTGAATGATTACAGTCCCCTAAGAGTCTCTGGTTTCTCTAGTTTTCTCTAAGGTTAATGATTACAGTCTCCTCAGAGTCTCTGGTTTCTCTAGTTGTCTCCAAGGTGAATGATTACAGTCTCCTCAGAGTCTCTGGTTTCTCTAGTTTTCTCTAAGGTTAATGATTACAGTCTCCTCAGAGTCTATGCTTTCTCTAGTTTTCTCTAAGGTTAATGATTACAGTCTCCTCAGAGTCTATGCTTTCTCTAGTTTTCTCTAAGGTTAATGATTACAGTCTCCTCAGAGTCTCTGGTTTCTCTAGTTTTCTCTAAGGTGAATGATTACAGTCTCCTCAGGGTCTCTGCTTTCTCTAGTTGTCTCTAAGGTTAATGATTACAGTCTCCTCAGAGTCTCTGGTTTCTCTAGTTGTCTCTAAGGTTAATGGTTACAGTCTCCTCAGAGTCTCTGCTTTCTCTAGTTGTCTCTAAGGTGAATGATTACAGTCTCCTCAGAGTCTCTGGTTTCTCTAGTTTTCTCTAATGTTAATGATTACAGTCTCCTCAGAGTCTCTGCTTTCTCTAGTTTTCTCTAAGGTTAATGATTACAGTCTCCTCAGAGTCTCTGCTTTCTCTAAGGTGAATGATTACAGTCCCCTAAGAGTCTCTGGTTTCTCTAGTTTTCTCTAAGGTTAATGATTACAGTCTCCTCAGAGTCTCTGGTTTCTCTAGTTGTCTCCAAGGTGAATGATTACAGTCTCCTCAGAGTCTCTGGTTTCTCTAGTTTTCTCTAAGGTTAATGATTACAGTCTCCTCAGAGTCTATGCTTTCTCTAGTTTTCTCTAAGGTTAATGATTACAGTCTCCTCAGAGGCTATGCTTTCTCTAGTTTTCTCTAAGGTTAATGATTACAGGCTCCTCAGAGTCTCTGGTTTCTCTAGTTTTCTCTAAGGTGAATGATTACAGTCTCCTCAGGGTCTCTGCTTTCTCTAGTTGTCTCTAAGGTTAATGATTACAGTCTCCTCAGAGTCTCTGGTTTCTCTAGTTGTCTCTAAGGTTAATGGTTACAGTCTCCTCAGAGTCTCTGCTTTCTCTAGTTGTCTCTAAGGTGAATGATTACAGTCTCCTCAGAGTCTCTGGTTTCTCTAGTTTTCTCTAAGGTTAATGATTACAGTCTCCTCAGAGTCTCTGCTTTCTCTAGTTTTCTCTAAGGTTAATGATTACAGTCTCCTCAGAGTCTCTGCTTTCTCTAAGGTGAATGATTACAGTCTCCTCAGAGTCTCTGCTTTCTCTAGTTTTCTCTAAGGTTAATGATTACAGTCTCCTCAGAGTCTCTGCTTTCTCTAAGGTGAATGATTACAGTCTCCTCAGTCTCTGGTTTCTCTAGTTTTCTCAAAGGTTAATGATTACAGTCTCCTCAGTCTCTGGTTTCTCTAGTTTTCTCTAAGGTTAATGATTACAGTCTCCTCAGAGTCTCTGCTTTCTCTAGTTTTCTCTAAGGTGAATGATTACAGTCTTCTCAGAGTCTCTGGTTTCTCTAGTTTTCTCTAAGGTTAATGATTACAGTCTCCTCAGAGTCTCTGGTTTCTCTAGTTTTCTCTAAGGTTAATGATTACAGTCTCCTCAGAGTCTATGCTTTCTCTAGTTGTCTCTAAGGTTAATGATTACAGTCTCCTCAGAGTCTCTGGTTTCTCTAGTTGTCTCCAAGGTTAATGGTTACAGTCTCCTCAGAGTCTCTGCTTTCTCTAGTTGTCTCTAAGGTGAATGATTACAGTCTCCTCAGAGTCTCTGGTTTCTCTAGTTGTCTCTAAGGTGAATGATTACAGTCTCCTCCGAGTCTCTGGTTTCTCTAGTTTTCTCTAAGGTTAATGGTTACAGTCTCCTCAAAGTCTCTGGTTTATCTAGTTTTCTCTAAGGTTAATGATTACAGTCTCCTCAGAGTCTCTGGTTTCTCTAGTTGTCTCTAAGGTTAATGGTTACAGTCTCTCCAGAGTCTCTGGTTTCTCTAGTTGTCTCTAAGGTTAA
Source organism: Limnoperna fortunei (assembly GCA_944474755.1). Classification (NCBI taxonomy): domain Eukaryota; kingdom Metazoa; phylum Mollusca; class Bivalvia; order Mytilida; family Modiolidae; genus Limnoperna; species Limnoperna fortunei. The sequence continues at coordinate 17,071,338 of OX104121.1, read as the reverse complement.
TGATTACAGTCTCCTCAGAGTCTCTGGTTTCTCTAGTTGTCTCTAAGGTTAATGATTACAGTCTCCTCAGAGTCTCTGGTTTCTCTAGTTGTCTCTAAGGTTAATGATTACAATCTCCTCAGAGTCTCTGGTTTCTCTAGTTGTCTCTAAGGTGAATGATTACAGTCTCCTCAGAGTCTCTGGTTTCTCTAGTTGTCTCTAAGGTTAATGGTTACAGTCTCCTCAGAGTCTCTGGTTTCTCTAGTTTTCTCTAAGGTTAATGATTACAGTCTCCTCAGAGTCTCTGGTTTCTCTAGTTGTCTCTAAGTTAATGATTACAGTCTCCTCAGAGTCTCTGGTTTCTCTAGTTGTCTCTAAGGTTAATGATTACAGTCTCCTCAGAGTCTCTGGTTTCTCTAGTTTTCTCTAAGGTGAATGATTACAGTCTCCTCAGAGTCTCTGGTTTCTCTAGTTGTCTCCAAGGTGAATGATTACAGTCCCCTAAGAGTCTCTGGTTTCTCTAGTTTTCTCTAAGGTTAATGATTACAGTCTCCTCAGAGTCTCTGGTTTCTCTAGTTGTCTCCAAGGTGAATGATTACAGTCTCCTCAGAGTCTCTGGTTTCTCTAGTTTTCTCTAAGGTTAATGATTACAGTCTCCTCAGAGTCTATGCTTTCTCTAGTTTTCTCTAAGGTTAATGATTACAGTCTCCTCAGAGTCTATGCTTTCTCTAGTTTTCTCTAAGGTTAATGATTACAGTCTCCTCAGAGTCTCTGGTTTCTCTAGTTTTCTCTAAGGTGAATGATTACAGTCTCCTCAGGGTCTCTGCTTTCTCTAGTTGTCTCTAAGGTTAATGATTACAGTCTCCTCAGAGTCTCTGGTTTCTCTAGTTGTCTCTAAGGTTAATGGTTACAGTCTCCTCAGAGTCTCTGCTTTCTCTAGTTGTCTCTAAGGTGAATGATTACAGTCTCCTCAGAGTCTCTGGTTTCTCTAGTTTTCTCTAAGGTTAATGATTACAGTCTCCTCAGAGTCTCTGCTTTCTCTAGTTTTCTCTAAGGTTAATGATTACAGTCTCCTCAGAGTCTCTGCTTTCTCTAAGGTGAATGATTACAGTCCCCTAAGAGTCTCTGGTTTCTCTAGTTTTCTCTAAGGTTAATGATTACAGTCTCCTCAGAGTCTCTGGTTTCTCTAGTTGTCTCCAAGGTGAATGATTACAGTCTCCTCAGAGTCTCTGGTTTCTCTAGTTTTCTCTAAGGTTAATGATTACAGTCTCCTCAGAGTCTATGCTTTCTCTAGTTTTCTCTAAGGTTAATGATTACAGTCTCCTCAGAGGCTATGCTTTCTCTAGTTTTCTCTAAGGTTAATGATTACAGGCTCCTCAGAGTCTCTGGTTTCTCTAGTTTTCTCTAAGGTGAATGATTACAGTCTCCTCAGGGTCTCTGCTTTCTCTAGTTGTCTCTAAGGTTAATGATTACAGTCTCCTCAGAGTCTCTGGTTTCTCTAGTTGTCTCTAAGGTTAATGGTTACAGTCTCCTCAGAGTCTCTGCTTTCTCTAGTTGTCTCTAAGGTGAATGATTACAGTCTCCTCAGAGTCTCTGGTTTCTCTAGTTTTCTCTAAGGTTAATGATTACAGTCTCCTCAGAGTCTCTGCTTTCTCTAGTTTTCTCTAAGGTTAATGATTACAGTCTCCTCAGAGTCTCTGCTTTCTCTAAGGTGAATGATTACAGTCTCCTCAGAGTCTCTGCTTTCTCTAGTTTTCTCTAAGGTTAATGATTACAGTCTCCTCAGAGTCTCTGCTTTCTCTAAGGTGAATGATTACAGTCTCCTCAGTCTCTGGTTTCTCTAGTTGTCTTTAAGGTTAATGATTACAGTCTCCTCAGAGTCTCTGGTTTCTCTAGTTGTCTCTAAGGTTAATGGTTACAGTCTCCTCAGAGTCTCTGGTTTCTCTAGTTGTCTCCAAGGTGAATGATTACAGTCTCCTCAGAGTCTCTGGTTTCTCTAGTTGTCTCCAAGGTTAATGATTACAGTCTCCTCAGAGTCTCTGGTTTCTCTAGTTGCTTCCAAGGTGAATGATTACAGTCTCCTCAGAGTCTCTGGTTTCTCTAGTTTTCTCTAAGGTGAATGATTACAGTCTCCTCAGTCTCTGGTTTCTCTAGTTTTCTCTAAGGTGAATGATTACAGTCTCCTCAGAGTCTCTGGTTTCTCTAGTTGTCTCCAAGGTGAATGATTACAGTCTCCTCAGAGTCTCTGGTTTCTCTAGTTGTCTCTAAGCTTAATGGTTACAGTCTCCTCAGAGTCTTTGGTTTCTCTAGTTTTCTCTAAGGTGAATGATTACAGTCTCCTCAGAGTCTCTGGTTTCTCTAGTTGTCTCCAAAGTGAATGATTACAGTCTCCTCAGAGTCTCTGGTTTCTCTAGTTGTCTCTAAGGTTAATAATTACAGTCTCCTCAGAGTCTCTGGTTTCTCTAGTTGTCTATAAGGTGAATGATTACAGTCTCCTCAGAGTCTCTGGTTTCTCTAGTTGTCTCCAAGGTGAATGATTACAGTCTCCTCAGAGTCTCTGGTTTCTCTAGTTGTCTCCAAGGTGAATGATTACAGTCTCCTCAGAGTCTCTGGTTTCTCTAGTTGTCTTTAAGGTTAATGATTACAGTCTCCTCAGAGTCTCTGGTTTCTCTTGTTGTCTCTAAGCTTAATGGTTACAGTCTCCTCAGAGTCTCTGGTTTCTCTAGTTGTCTCCAAGGTTAATAATTACAGTCTCCTCAGAGTCTCTGGTTTCTCTAGTTATCTTCAAGGTGAATGATTACAGTCTCCTCAGAGTCTCTGCTTTCTCTAGTTGTTTCCAAGGTGAATGATTACAGTCTCCTCAGAGTCTCTGGTTTCTCTAGTTTTCTCTAAGGTTAATGATTACAGTCCCCTAAGAGTCTCTGGTTTCTCTAGTTGTCTCCAAGGTTAATAATTACAGTCTCCTCAGTCTCTGGTTTCTCTAGTTGTCTCCAAGGTTAATGATTACAGTCTCCTCATAGTCTCTGGTTTCTCTAGTTATCTTCAAGGTGAATGATTACAGTCTCCTCAGAGTCTCTGGTTTCTCTAGTTGTCTCCAAAGTGAATGATTACAGTCTCCTCAGAGTCTCTGGTTTCTCTAGTTGTCTCCAAGGTGAATGATTACAGTCTCCTCAGAGTCTCTGGTTTCTCTAGTTATCTTCAAGGTGAATGATTACAGTCTCCTCAGAGTCTCTGGTTTCTCTAGTTATCTTCAAGGTGAATGATTACAGTCTCCTCAGAGTCTCTGCTTTCTCTAGTTGTCTCCAAGGTTAATGATTACAGTCTCCTCAGAGTCTCTGGTTTCTCTAGTTATCTTCAAGGTGAATGATTACAGTCTCCTCAGAGTCTCTGCTTTCTCTAGTTGTCTCCAAGTTGAATGATTACAGTGTCCTCAGAGTCTCTGGTTTCTCTAGTTGTCTCCAAGGTGAATGATTACAGTCTCCTGAGAGTCTCTGGTTTCTCTAGTTGTCTCCAAGGTGAATGATTACAGTCTCCCTAGAGTCTCTGGTTTCTCTAGTTGTCTCCAAGGTGAATGATTACAGTCTCCTCAGAGTCTCTGGTTTCTCTAGTTGTCTCCAAGGTGAATGATTACAGTCTCCTCAGAGTCTCTCGATTGGTTTCTCTAGTTGTCTCCAAGGTGAATGATTACAGTCTCCCCAGAGTCTCTGTTTCTCTAGTTGTCTCCAAGGTGAATGATTACAGTCTCCTCAGAGTCTATGGTTTCTCTAGTTGTCTCCAAGATGAATGATTACAGTCTCCTCAGAGTCTCTGCTTTCTCTATTTGTCTCCAAGGTAAATGATTACAGTCTCCTCAGAGTCTCTGGTTTCTCTAGTTGTCTCCAAGGTGAATGATTAGTCTCCTCGGAGTCTCTGGTTTCTCTAGTTGTCTCCAAGGTGAATGATTGCAGTCTCCTCAGAGTCTCTGGTTTCTCTAGTTGTCTCCAAGGTGAATGATTACAGTCTCATCAGAGTCTCTGCTTTCTTGAGTTGTCTCCAAGGTGAATGATTACAGTCTCCTCAGAGTCTCTGGTTTCTCTAGTTGTCTCCAAGGTGTCTCCTCAGAGTCTCTGCTTTCTCTAGTTGTCTCCAAGGTGAATGATTACAGTCTCATCAGAGTCTCTGGTTTCTCTAGTTGTCTCCAAGGTGAATGATTACAGTCTCCTCAGAGTCTCTGCTTTATCTAGTTGTCTCATAGGTGAATTATTACAGTTTCCTCCAAGTATCTGCTTTCTCTAATTGTCTCCAAGGTGAATGATTACAGTCTCATCAGAGTCTCTGGTTTCTCTAGTTGTCTCCAAGGTGAATGATTACAGTCTCCTAAGAGTCTCTGCTTTCTTTAGTTGTCTCCAAGGTGAATGATTACAGTCTCCTTAGGGTCTCTGCTTTCTCTAGTGGTCTCCAAGGTGAATGATTACAGTCTCCTCAGGGTCTCTGCTTTCTCTAGTTGTCTCCAAGGTGAATGATTACAGTCTCCTCAGGGTCTCTGCTTTCTCTAGTTGTCTCCAAGGTGAATGATTACTGTCTCCTCAGGGTCTCTGCTTTCTCTAGTTGTCTCCAAGGTGAATGATTACAGTCTCATCAGAGTCTCTGGTTTCTCTAGTTGTCTCCAAGGTGAATGATTACAGTCTCCTCAGAGTCTCTGCTTTATCTAGTTGTCTCATAGGTGAATGATTACAGTTTCCTCCAAGTCTCTGGTTTCTCTAGTTGTCTCCAAGGTGAATGATTACAGTCTCCTCAGAGTCTCTGGTTTCTCTAGTTGTCTCCAAGGTGAATGATTACAGTCTCCTCAGAGTCTCTGCTTTCTCTAGCTGTCTCCAAGGTGAATGATTACAGTCTCCTCAGGGTCTCTGCTTTCTCTAGTTGTCTCCAAGGTGAATGATTACAGTTTCCTCCAAGTCTTTGGTTTCTCTAGTTGTCTCCAAGGTGAATGATTACAGTCTCATCAGAGTCTCTGGTTTCTCTAGTTGTCTCCAAGGTGAATGATTACAGTCTCCTCAGAGTCTCTGCTTTCTCTAGTTGTCTCGTTGTCTCATAGGTGAATGATTACAGTTTCCTCCAAGTCTCTGGTTTCTCTAGTTGTCTATAAGGTGAATGATTACAGTCTCCTCAGAGTCTCTGGTTTCTCTAGTTGTCTCCAAGGTGAATGATTACAGTCTCCTCAGAGTCTCTGGTTTCTCTAGTTGTCTCCAAGGTGAATGATTACAGTCTCCTCAGAGTCTCTGGTTTCTCTAGTTGTCTTTAAGGTTAATGATTACAGTCTCCTCAGAGTCTCTGGTTTCTCTTGTTGTCTCTAAGCTTAATGGTTACAGTCTCCTCAGAGTCTCTGGTTTCTCTAGTTGTCTCCAAGGTTAATAATTACAGTCTCCTCAGAGTCTCTGGTTTCTCTAGTTATCTTCAAGGTGAATGATTACAGTCTCCTCAGAGTCTCTGCTTTCTCTAGTTGTCTCCAAGGTGAATGATTACAGTCTCCTCAGAGTCTCTGGTTTCTCTAGTTTTCTCTAAGGTTAATGATTACAGTCCCCTAAGAGTCTCTGGTTTCTCTAGTTGTCTCCAAGGTTAATAATTACAGTCTCCTCAGTCTCTGGTTTCTCTAGTTGTCTCCAAGGTTAATGATTACAGTCTCCTCATAGTCTCTGGTTTCTCTAGTTATCTTCAAGGTGAATGATTACAGTCTCCTCAGAGTCTATGGTTTCTCTAGTTGTCTCCAAGATGAATGATTACAGTCTCCTCAGAGTCTCTGCTTTCTCTATTTGTCTCCAAGGTAAATGATTACAGTCTCCTCAGAGTCTCTGGTTTCTCTAGTTGTCTCCAAGGTGAATGATTAGTCTCCTCGGAGTCTCTGGTTTCTCTAGTTGTCTCCAAGGTGAATGATTGCAGTCTCCTCAGAGTCTCTGGTTTCTCTAGTTGTCTCCAAGGTGAATGATTACAGTCTCATCAGAGTCTCTGCTTTCTTGAGTTGTCTCCAAGGTGAATGATTACAGTCTCCTCAGAGTCTCTGGTTTCTCTAGTTGTCTCCAAGGTGAATGATTACAGTCTCCTCAGAGTCTCTGCTTTCTCTAGTTGTCTCCAAGGTGAATGATTACAGTCTCATCAGAGTCTCTGGTTTCTCTAGTTGTCTCCAAGGTGAATGATTACAGTCTCCTCAGAGTCTCTGCTTTATCTAGTTGTCTCATAGGTGAATTATTACAGTTTCCTCCAAGTATCTGCTTTCTCTAATTGTCTCCAAGGTGAATGATTACAGTCTCATCAGAGTCTCTGGTTTCTCTAGTTGTCTCCAAGGTGAATGATTACAGTCTCCTAAGAGTCTCTGCTTTCTTTAGTTGTCTCCAAGGTGAATGATTACAGTCTCCTTAGGGTCTCTGCTTTCTCTAGTTGTCTCCAAGGTGAATGATTACAGTCTCCTCAGGGTCTCTGCTTTCTCTAGTTGTCTCCAAGGTGAATGATTACAGTCTCCTCAGGGTCTCTGCTTTCTCTAGTTGTCTCCAAGGTGAATGATTACTGTCTCCTCAGGGTCTCTGCTTTCTCTAGTTGTCTCCAAGGTGAATGATTACAGTCTCATCAGAGTCTCTGGTTTCTCTAGTTGTCTCCAAGGTGAATGATTACAGTCTCCTCAGAGTCTCTGCTTTATCTAGTTGTCTCATAGGTGAATGATTACAGTTTCCTCCAAGTCTCTGGTTTCTCTAGTTGTCTCCAAGGTGAATGATTACAGTCTCCTCAGAGTCTCTGGTTTCTCTAGTTGTCTCCAAGGTGAATGATTACAGTCTCCTCAGAGTCTCTGCTTTCTCTAGCTGTCTCCAAGGTGAATGATTACAGTCTCCTCAGGGTCTCTGCTTTCTCTAGTTGTCTCCAAGGTGAATGATTACAGTTTCCTCCAAGTCTTTGGTTTCTCTAGTTGTCTCCTAGGTGAATGATTGCAGGCTCCTCTGTACTTCATGCTCTAGTTTCTGAGCTATATATCTTAACCAGAAACTTAAAATTGAGCCTACAGATACAGAACTACACAGTTTTATTGTCAATTATAGTTGTTATAGCTCTTATTCCATTAATTACTTGGTATCACTTTATAACATGTGCGATTATTTGTAATTTTGTTTTATTTTAGAATGTTTGGAAGAGTTGATGCACAGAAGAAAAGCAACTTTTTAGAGCAAACCAAGGCAGCAAGAGATGATAGAGCATGCGAGAAACGACGACATAATGCTGTCATTAAAATACAGGTAAGAGATGAAAGAGCTTCAACACAATGCCGTCATCAAAATACGTGTAAGCATAATAGAGCATGGAAACAATGCCCCCATTTAAGTACATGAGAGAGACGACAAAGCATGTGAGAAACTGTGACACAATGTTGTCATTAAAGTACAGGAGAGAGATGACAAAGCATGCGAGAAACTGTGACACAAAGTTGTCATTAAAGTACAGGTGAGATCAATTATATAGAGCCTGGGAGAAATGGCAGTATGATGCAAATACAGGTAATATCATCATGCTCGTAACATAAAAGATTGTAGATATGAGTAGATGTTTTGGATTTACATTTACTAATAACAGCAGAAATTAGACTGTAAATCTAGTGTGTTAGATGTTGAATAAACAAAGACAGAAGTAGTGAAGTCTGCCACTTCCCAGACTATGTGCTTTGTTTGTTTGTTTCAGGTTTAACACCACTTTCAGCAATTTTTAAGCAAAATTGTGGCAAGTCTGCAGCTGAGAATCCTCTGTCATATAGTGCTTACATCAAAACAAGCTTTGGACAGTGGGGGATTCTCTGACATCTGGCTTTTATTGGGGAGGAAACTAATAAACCAGGACTTTGGTGGGAGTACTGGCAATCCTTTTCAATTAAGATTGGTGTTGAGCACAGTCTGTCAGAAATTTGATAAGAACCTGCAGAGTAGGTGTTGGCAAGCACATGACTTATAGTAGATTTGTCTAAATACCTTAAGTTATCGTCTTGGCCTCTGAGGCCTCATCTTTTATTGACTTAGAAGGAGGATTGTTTAAAATCACAACCTTATTCATGATATTGGTTATATTGTTTACATGAAGCAGTCATAACATTAAACTTGTCCACATTTTGTTTTTGACAGGCTGTTGTTCGTGGATTTCTGACCAGGCAGAGACTTCTAAGAACAATAAGGTAAATGGTAATAATTGTTGGCAGGCGGTCTAGAAGGTTCAGCACTTTATTATTTTAGTTATAGAACCAATCTGAAGCACAATCTCTAGAGCCCAAGTCATATCCCCTCTGTTCCATACTCTGTAACACTATTTTTGGATATCATTAATGCCCATTAATCGGTCCAAGTTATAGAAATATCAAGACAATTCAATCTTGAACATGACACACTTATTAACCATATCTTTTCGAAATTTGAGTTTGAATTTGAAAAGTAAAAAAGATTAGTTTATTCTGGAAATTGCAGTCAAAACACAACTGATAATCTTGAAATAAAAATGATTTTCTATGTTTATTCATTGTAGTTAACCCATATTCGGTCAGAATGAAATACTATTTAAAAAGTTTAATCAATTGATCAGTTAGTCTTTTTTGTTTAATCCTATTTTGTAGAGGCTAACGAATCAATAAATATGGGAGGAGCTAAATTTCTTGTGTTGTAGCTATAGTGGTGAATTCTGACAAAAGGAAGATATGTAGCCCCTGTTTCGAAGATGGAATTTTACACATACATGTACATGTACAGCTTTTAATATTGTTGTGTTTGCATTAGGGTACAAGTCTGGCTGTAGTTTCAGATCAAGTTGGCTGATTGTTTTTATATTTTTATATTTTTTAATATTGTTCCTGTGACAAAATCAAACTTAGGATTGATAATAGGTATCTGATCGCTACCACTTAAGAAAAAAAAGACCAACCTTAGGTTTTAACTGTTACACAACAGCTCAGACAGAAAACACAAAATCCCGATTCTGGACCAAATAAACTGATATAGAACGGTCATCGCGACCACTGAACGTGGATGAACACAGATGATATCTTCACTTTTTGAACATTTACATTGCAATTGTCTACTCTTGTACTTATGGAGCAATGGAAACCAAACTTGAACATTGGATGACCCTTTTCAAAGTTTATGCTTCAATAGAAATTCAAAATGGACCAAGTTTAATAGGACCTATAATGTTCAAATGCCTTCATTTCAGAAACTGCAAAGCCATACTGTTCATGAAGGTTTTCATGTTAAATTTGTCAAATTTAATTAACGATGTACTCAAATAAGAGCAATTATTACAAACCTAGGAGCCCCATTTATGTATAATCCTCAATTTTATTTCATTTTCAGTTGAGCTCATTTTGTATCCCCCATTTCAGAAGTGGGGGAATCTAGTAATAGGGTGTCTGTCCGCTTTCACTTGAGAGTATCCATCTCTTATCTGGGACTCCTCCTACACCACTGAATAGAATTTGGTGAAACGCAGAATCTTGTCACAAAGTGCCATTTTACATTTTATACTGAACAATATTTGGCTTCTTTTGGGGGTAGTAATCTCTTATCCCCAACTTCTCCTATACCACTGAATTTGATGAAACTTTACTCCATAATATGTTAAAAATAAAATAAAATGAAACCCATTAATTTAAAATTGTTTATTTCTACAAAATTATAAAACATAAATGCCTTGAACTTGGCACTTGAGGAAATGTCAATTTGACAGTTTATATGTTATTGCTAATTTTAGGTTATATGCTTGTATCAATCCCATGCAGTATTTGGGTGGTGATTTTATTTTTTTGTAATTATTTCTCTTTTCTTTAGTAAATTATGTCTCCCCCCCCACATGGTGGGGAGACATATTGTTTTTGTCATGTCTGTCTGTCTGTCTGTCCGTCACAAGTTATTCCTCTCAACTCCTCTAAAACTACTCAATCAAATTTTACGAAACTTGTTATATAACAAGTAAGCCATATGTAGTTGTGCATATTACCAGAAATTTCTGATCCTCAAAATTTTGTGGGAGTTATGGCCCTTTGACCTTAGAATTTTCCAAAAATTCCTCATAAATCAATGTTTCCACTCAACTCCTCTGAAACTAATGAACAAAACTTTACGAAACGTGGTACATAGCAAGTACACCATATTACCAGGAAATTTCTATCATCATAATTTTGTTAGAGTTATCGGTTTTTGAACTTAGCATTTTTGCAGAAATTCTTCACAGATCATGGTTTCCGCTCAACTCATCTGAAACTGCTGCACAAAACTTTACACGACTTGGTATGTAGCAAGTACACCATATTTAGTTGTGCATATTACCAGGAAATTTTTATCCTCAAAATTTTGTGGTAGTTATCAAACTTTGAACATAGATTTTATGCTGTAATTCCACATGGGTAACGGGGGAGAGACATCGTTTTTGTATGTTAAAACAAACTTTAATTGTATATACATGTAGGTCTGTCATCATCAGGAATTGTCCTGTATAAAGTAAAATAATTTGTTTTAGTTTCTCATCTTGGTCTAGGTTAAAAAATCTGATAAATTCTTATGCCTTTTATAAGCAATAATGGGAGAATTTCATTAAACATCTGACTACAAACCACATGTATCCCTGTTCTTAGATAAAGCTTCATTGAAGCAAGTTTCTGCTTCTTTATATCCTCTCATTATCAAATTCACTTTAAACTGCCATGGATTTCTCTAAGGTCATGGTCATTATATGTTGATTTCTATAACAGAATACTGAGAATGCTTCAAACATGTGTTCCTTATGTGCACTATTACGATGCAAATATAGGAAAGAACTTGTTGGTTTGAAGTGAGTTTTCATATCTAGGATGTTACTAGGGTGGAATCTATTATCTTTGAATAAATTATGTCAGAAGTCAGAATGTTTTGTCGGTTTCTGAAAAATCATTTGTAAATTTGAGGTATACCTTATTTGTGATCTAGCCATTAGCCATATTTGAGGTATTTGTGATCTAGCCATTAGCTAAATTTGAGGTATTTGTGATAGCCATTAGCCAAATTTGAGGTATTTTTGATCGCCATTAGCCATATTTGAGGTATTTGTGATCGCCATTAGCCATATTTGAGGTATTTGTGCCATTAGCCATATTTGAGGTATTTGTGATCGCCATTAGCCATATTTGAGGTATTTGTGATAGCCATTAGCCAAATTTGAGGTATTTTTGATCGCCATTAGCCATATTTGAGGTATTTGTGATTGCCATTAGCCATATTTGAGGTATTTGTGATAGCCATCAGCCAAATTTGAGGTATTGGTGATTACCATTAGCCATATTTGAGGTATTTGTGATAGCCATTAGCCTAATTTGAGGTATTTGTGATCGCCATTAGCCATATTTGAGGTATTTGTGATAGCCATTAGCCATATTTGAGATATTTGTGATAGCCATTAGCCAATTCAAATAACATGTTTAATTTAATGAAATTCCATTGTGTATTATAAATCCATCATCCATGCATGTACTGTGCTGATAGAAAATATTTCTTTTTTAGGGAAACAATATATCTTTCATTATCATATATAATAAAATGTTACAACATTCAGGTGCACAGATGGTCCCAAAAGCAGAGCCTACACATGTATAATAAAATGTTACAACATTCAGGTGCACAGATGGTCCCAAAAGCAGAGCCTACACATGTATAATAAAATGTTACAACATTCAGGTGCACAGATGGTCCCAAAAGCAGAGCCTACACATGTATAATAAAATGTTACAACATTCAGGTGCACAGATGGTCCCAAAAGCAGAGCCTACACATGTATAATAAAATGTTACAACATTCAGGTGCACAGATGGTCCCAAAGGCAGAGCCTACACATGTATAATAAAATGTTACAACATTCAGGTGCACAGATGGTCCCAAAAGCAGAGCCTACACATGTATAATAAAATGTTACAACATTCAGGTGCACAGATGGTCCCAAAAGCAGAGCCTACACATGTATAATAAAATGTTACAACATTCAGGTGCACAGATGGTCCCAAAAGCAGAGCCTACACATATATAATAAACTGTTACAACATTCAGGTGCACAGATGGTCCCAAAAGCAGAGCCTACACATGTATAATAAACTGTTACAACATTCAGGTGCACAGATGGTCCCAAAAGCAGAGCCTACACATGTATAATAAAATGTTACAACATTCAGGTGCACAGATGGTCCCAAAGGCAGAGCCTACACATGTATAATAAACTGTTACAACATTCAGGTGCACATATGGTCTCTAAAGCAGAGCCTACACATTGTTGATATAAATGTTCATTTAATTCAAAGATATTGCTATTCCTAGAACGAATAATCGTATCCTGGCGTTTTTTGGAGTTTTAAAATATGACAAATTCCAAAACTAACTTAGGATTATTACAGCAGTAAAATTGGGCCTATACAATTCCCAAGAGGAAAATCAAATCATTGGTGCATGTATACTTTATATCATACTTTGATTGTAATTGTCAATTAGCATCTAATACATAAATTTACTTTTTACGGATTATGCAATTTTTTGTTTTGTCACTTTTCTTAATGACAAGTGATTTGTCACATAATAATGAAGATATGCTAAACTTTTCTTCAGGTTTCAGATTGTATTTAAATTTCCGAGTCAGCATTAAAGAAAAAATGTGTTTTGTTTTAAAAATATAATCTTTCACAAATATATTGAGGTTCATAACAGCTTTCTACCATAAATCGATGTATTAATTTCTTATTTTTGAGTTATATAAAAATTAACATATCTCAATTTTCTTGCAAATTCATTAAAATCTCTCATTAAATCTTTTTTTGCCCTTCTTATTGAGGGTGCAGGAATGAATTTCGACCCTGTTGAGAGCAATAAAAATTCGTCAGTTTATGATCTGTTAAAACTTTCATGGAAAGATTAACTAATGTTTGTTTGGCCTGTTCTGTTTGTGAGTTCAGTTTAGATTGTTGACTTATTCTTTGCCACTTTGCATATTTTTTCATTTTCTTGTGAAATTTAAATGACCTTGCCATGGCTGCTATTGCAGATGTATGCATACAGAGAAACCTTATTTGGAGAAGCAAAGTGATGTGATTGGTAATTGCACAGTCAAATATGATTGGTCATTGCACAGTCAAATATTTTACTGATTGATAGATAATGAACACATATTTTCTTTCATGCTTTTTGATTCATATTCCATGTTAAAATTAATCAAAGAAATAAAATATTTATATTCTTTGTCTAGAAATGAAATATTGGAACTGCTCCAAGTCCCCTCAAAAGAAGATGGTGAATACAAACCCAAGCTGAAACCAGGTATGTTTATACTGATGACCACGGTCCTTCCAGTTGGTACTTCCTTAAAAAACCAGGTATGTTTATACTGATGACCACGGTCCTTCCAGTTGGTGCTTCCTTAAAAAACCAGGTATGTTTATACTGATGACCACTGTCCTTCCAGTTGGTACTTCCTTAAAAAACCAGGTATGTTTATACTGATGACCACGGTCCTTCCAGTTGGTACTTCCTTAAAAAACCAGGTATGTTTATACTGATGACCACGGTCCTTCCAGTTGGTACTTCCTTAAAAAACCAGGTATGTTTATACTGATGACCACGGTCCTTCCAGTTGGTACTTCCTTAAAAAACCAGGTATGTTTATACTGATGACCACGGTCCTTCCAGTTGGTACTTCCTTAAAAAACCAGGTATGTTTATACTGATATTCAGGATACGGTTTACACTAAATTATTCAGGGTACGGTTTACATTAAATTATTCAGGCTACGGTTTACATTAAATTATTCAGGGTACGGTTTACACTAAATTATTCAGGGTACGGTTTACACTAAAATATTCAGGATACGGTTTACACTAAATTATTCAGGGTACGGTTTACACTAAATTATTCAGGGTACGGTTTACATTAAATTATTCAGGGTACGGTTTACACTAAATTATTCAGGGTACGGTTTACACTAAAATATTCAGGATACGGTTTACACTAAATTATTCAGGGTATGGTTTACACTAAAATATTCAGGATACGGTTTACACTAAATTATTCAGGGTACGGTTTACACTAAAATATTCAGGATACGGTTTACACTAAATTATTCAGGGTACGGTTTACATTAAATTATTCAGGGTACGGTTTACACTAAATTATTCAGGGTACGGTTTACACTAAAATATTCAGGATACGGTTTACACTAAATTATTCAGGGTACGGTTTACACTAAATTATTCAGGGTACGGTTTACATTAAATTATTCAGGGTACGGTTTACACTAAATTATTCAGGGTACGGTTTACATTAAATTATTCAGGATACGGTTTACACTAAAATATTCAGGATATGGTTTACACTAAATTATTCAGTGTACGGTTTACACTAAATTATTCAGGGTACAGTTTACACTAAATTATTCAGGGTACGGTTTACACTAAAATATTCAGGATACGGTTTACACTAAAATATTCAGGGTACGGTTTACACTCAATTATTGAGGATACGGTTTACACTAAATTATTCAGGGTACAGTTTACACTAAATTATTCAGGGTACGGTTTACACTAAAATATTCAGGATACGGTTCACACTAAAATATTCAGGATACGGTTTACACTAAAATATTCAGGATACGGTTTACACTAAAATATTCAGGGTACGGTTTACACTCAATTATTGAGGATACGGTTTACACTAAATTATTCAGGGTACAGTTTACACTAAATTATTCAGGGTACGGTTTACACTAAAATATTCAGGATACGGTTTACACTAAATTATTCAGGGTACGGTTTACACTAAATTATTCAGGGTACGGTTTACACTAAATTATTCAGGGTACGGTTTACACTAAATTATTCAGGGTACGGTTTACACTAAATTATTCAGGGTACGGTTTACACTAAATTATTCAGGGTATGGTTTACACTAAATTATTCAGGGTACGGTTTACACTAAAATATTCAGGATACGGTTCACACTAAATTATTCAGGGTATAGTTTACACTAAATTATTCAGGATACGGTTTACACTAAGTTATTCAGGGTATGGTTTAAACTAAATTATTCAGGGTTTGGTTTACACTAAGTTATTCAGGGTATAGTTTACACTAAATTATTCAGGGTATAGTTTACACTAAAATATTTTAATTTCCTTTAAATACTCAATAGCTGAGCAAATTGTACATTTCGTATAACTTAACTGATTGTTGATGTCGTAATTATATATATTGATGACACTAAAGATTGTGAATTGCAAATATTATTTGACTACTTGTTCAATATTGTTTTGTTATTTCTTTTCGTAATATTGAATTTAAAATATTAGAATTGTTTTCAATTGTTGGTTAGATTATTGGATATAGACGACTTTGGGTGGGTGTACATAAACCGTTTTGTGGTTTATTGGTGTAAACCTACCCAAGTTGTCTATATCCACTAATCTAACCAGCAATTAAAAACAATCCTTAATTATTCAGGGTTCGATCTACACCAAATTATTCAGGGGTTCAGTTCATCTGATTTTTCATCATCCGCAATATTGTATCAAGTGAACATGTGCCTGCATAAATCATATTGCCTTTGAATGAGGGTGTTAGGGTAGAATATCACATGAAGAAAAAGTTATCACCAGAGACAAATTTGAGGGTGATAATGCCTATTATCTAAAGAAAAAACGTGAACTACAATATAGATACTTTATCTCTATTTGCAGTGTTTTCCTTGGATCTTTATGTGTGGTATTATCCCATCTCACCTCGCTTGCTTGTTTGTCTGCTTCCGTATATCTTCCCCTATAACACAACTTTTTGGGATGAATTTAAGCATTCCTGGGAAGGGGGTCGTCTTATAGGAATGGTCAACCACTTGGGGGTAAATTTTATCGGTATCTCGAAAGGTAAGTGGGAAAAATTACGATCTTGCAATGAAATTTTACGATCCAATTTCTGATATATTGTATAATTTCTCCAAAACATAACGTCCTATAGTTAGGGATATATGGTGTGTTATTAACGGTAATTGTAGTTGCTTTTCCCAATAATAATTGACCATTTTCATGTATTTGTTGTGTCTTCAACATGTTTGTGCTGAAACAAAAATGACCTGTAAGCTAATTCAGCTATGGCTGATCATTTTCCAGTTTGGCAATTTTAGTTCTGAGCGGGTGATAACTTTTTTTTTATATCACTCGATCGTAAACTTCAACAGGAGTGAGTGATAATCTCGTTTGGCAATATCCAGCCTGAGCAGGTGTACATTTTTTATATCACCCATTGGGAGGAAAGCACAAGGGAATTAACACCCATTGCTATAATGGACAGGGCTAAAATCAGAATCAGTAGAAATTAACACATGGTTACTGTCCAATAAAAAGACAGCATTTTTGCATGAAGTATAATCAAATATTTTATATCAAGAGCAGTGCTACATATTTCATTGCTTTATAAAAATGAAAAATGTGGATTAATTGTTTACAGTCTCCCAAAATCTGGTGGCACAATATTCTTTTTGCTTGTCTTTCAGAAAGAATATATTCCCCAACTGTTCTTGCATTTTTAAACAAATGCCGGATATTCTACATAATTTTTATTGCAGCTTTAGAAGTTTACAAGATCATCAAAAACTTTTTGTACAAATTTAAAGAACAAGATGGCAAAGAGGCAAGTATTTTGTATTGTTTCATTCCAAGTGTTTCATTTTTATACCAAGAATTTTGTTTTGTTTCATTTCTGTTCCAAGTATTTAATTTTTGTACCAAGTATTTTGTATTGTTTCATTCCAAGTGTTTCATTTTTATACCAAGAATTTTGTTTTGTTTCATTTCTGTTCCAAGTATTTAATTTTTGTACCAAGTATTTTGTATTGTTTCATTTCTGTTCCAAGTGTTTCATTTTTGTACCAAGTATTTTGTATTGTTTCATTTCTGTTCCAAGTGTTTCATTTTTGTACCAAGTATTTTGTATTGTTTCATTTCTGTTCCAAGTGTTTCATTTTTGTACCAAGTATTTTGTATTGTTCATTTCTGTTTCAAGTATTTCATTTTTGTACCAAGTACTTTTTATAATTTCTGTACTTTTTTCAGACATTGCTGTTTCCAGTTTAGTCTAGTCATTTTTCCTTTTGTACATTAATATGTATCTTTTCTGTTCCCTGTTTTGCATACAGTTTTCAGACTTGCTTACGTTTCCTCTTTTTTCAGAATTCATTCACCATTTAAGGCAGTCTTATTTTCAAACATTTTGACCTATATCCTTTTTCAGACATTCTTGGACTTTGTTTATCTTCCAAGGTGTGGTTTCTAGACATTCCATAGTGTTTTTTCAATCAAAGTTTGGTCTGTTGTCTGTTGTGGTTTTTGTTGTTTTTATAAACTTTTCAAATATTCATCTAATTCTCCAGAGCCATTGGGCCAATTCAATCAAACTTGGCACAAAGTACACAAAGTATCTTCGTGTGAAAGGGATTTAACCTTGTTCAAATGAATGGCTTCTTGAAAGGGTATATAATTAAATTGTTAATAAATAAAGGAGATATATTTAAGAAAGTGTTTATATATAATTTGACAATTAAAAAATCTCGAGTTGCCTTTGTGCTAATATTCATCAAACTTGATATATGACACAGAATTCTGTAGGACCATGCCCTCTTCAAAGTGAGATAATTAAGATTATGTCACAATAACAGGTACTTTTTTGCCTTTCAAATAGACTTTGCACGAAGTCTCCTTGGGCGATGGAAATTCATTTTTTGCAATGAAACATCATGCCCTCTTTAAAATCAGAGATTACGAAATTATTAAAAAATCTTGTTGTACTTTTTGTGCTAATTAAGATTTTGTGCATTATCTTCAACCAGGGTTACAAGGAATTTAGATTCATTCAATACAGTGGTCTTTTGTTCAAAGAGCAGGAAATAGGAAATCTGTAAGAATTCTAAAAGAATTTTATAGATCATCTTTGAGTTTATTATTAACTCATTTCAAGAATGCATTTATGGTTGAACAGTATTAGGCTCAGTGTACAAGTGTGATTCAGGTGAGGGTTATGGCCATGGTCCTCTTGTTTCTGTACTGTTTTTCAGATGTTCCTGTACATTTGTCGGGTTGGCCTATGGGCCTCTTGTTTAACACTGTGAACTTTTTTTCAGACATTCCTGTACCTTTGTCGGTATCTGCTGTGTTCAATGGAGTCTGAAGATATAAAGGTACCATTATACAATAATAATTCTATTCATGCTGTAATTTATTTATATTAAGTGCTTTGATTGGATAAAAACAATTAAATGGCGTCTTCTCAGATAATTTATATATCGATATTTCCTCTGAGCGGACTACTTTCAGTATCCAATGTAAACAAGATGGCGTCCTCCTAGCGTATTGTCAGGGAGAGGGGAAAATGTTTTCTCTGTCCCAATGATTTCCAATAAAATCGATTGAGATTTCATAATTATAAAATATAATATAAATACAATTTAGTGTTTAGTTTTGTTTTTTTCCAATCAATATCTTCAGAACGGCGATTCCTTTGGTACTACGTATTGCATATCCCTACGCTTTCCGTCCTAGGTACATTTTGAGGTCTAGATGGGTTTCTGTAACTGTTTTTGATGTTTTAAAAATCGCAACGATTATTTCACAGAATTATAAGGATTAAACACTGTGTTTTAGGAAATTATCAATGTGTAAACTCCGGCGACTCCTTCACAAACTTGGCATAAAGTCCTTCGGACTTTATTTAGTTTGTGAGTGAGTCGCCGGAGTTTACACATTGATAATTTCCTTAAACCCTGTGTTTAATCCTATAATAGTTTAATTTGATTTGTTGTTAAAAAATTTGAGGATAATGTTTAGCTACTTTTAACTAAAGGGAACAATATTTTGACGACGATGCTATTAATGTTTTATTAGCGTTGTTTATTAGATTTGTGCATAATGCGTCTTTTTTACACACATTTTCTAAATGACTTTTGTCTTTTATGACTTATCCAATTAAATTTTAAAAGTGTTTTTAACTTTTAGACAGTTTATCTTGTATAATATGGTTTGTAGTGGTTTAGACTTTAAATAAACTGCTTTGCAGTTTACACAGTGTAAACAGCCTTTGAAGTGTAAACAGTTTACACAGTGTAAACAGCCTTTGAAGTGTTAACAGTTTACACAGTGTAAACAACCTTTGAAGTGTAAACAGTTTACACAGTGTAAACAGCCTTTGAAGTGTTAACAGTTTACACAGTGTAAACAGTCTTGTAGTGTAAACAGTTTACACAGTGTAAACAGTCTTGAAGTGTAAACAGTCTTTGAAGTGTAAACAGTTTACACAGTGTAAACAGTCTTGAAGTGTAAACAGCCTTTGAAGTGTAAACAGTTTACACAGTGTAAACAGTCTTGAAGTGTAAACAGTTTACACAGTGTAAACAGTCTTGAAGTGTAAACAGCCTTTGAAGTGTAAACAGTTTACACAGTGTAAATCAGTCAGTGGTTATCAGTCTACCACTTATGAATCAGTCGGTGGCCATCATTCCATACACTTTCACAGCAGTCACTGGTCATCAGTCCTTCCACTTATGGAGCAGTCAGTGGTCATCAGTCCATCACATCAGTCAGTGGTCATCAGTCCTTCCACTTATGGAGCAGTCAGTGGTCATCAGTCCATCACATCAGTCAGTGGTCATCAATCCATCACATCAGTCAGTGGTCATCAGTCCTTCCACTTATGGAGCAGTCAGTGGTCATCAGTCCATCACATCAGTCAGTGGTCATCAGTCCTTCCACTTATGGAGCAGTCAGTGGTCATCAGTCCATCACATCAGTCAGTGGTCATCAATCCATCACATCAGTCAGTGGTCATCAGTCCATCACATCAGTCAGTGGTCATCAGTCCATCACATCAGTCAGTGGTCATCAGTCCTTCCACTTATGGAGCAGTCAGTGGTCATCAGTCCATCACATCAGTCAGTGGTCATCAATCCATCACATCAGTCAGTGGTCATCAGTCCTTCCACTTATGGAGCAGTCAGTGGTCATCAGTCCATCACATCAGTCAGTGGTCATCAGTCCTTCCACTTATGGAGCAGTCAGTGGTCATCAGTCCATCACATCAGTCAGTGGTCATCAATCCATCACATCAGTCAGTGGTCATCAGTCCTTCCACTTATGGAGCAGTCAGTGGTCATCAGTCCATCACATCAGTCAGTGGCCATCAATCCATCACATCAGTCAGTGGCCATCAATCCATCACATCAGTCAGTGGCCATCAATCCATCACATCAGTCAGTGGTCATCAGTCCATCCACTTTCACAGCAGTCACTGGTCATCAGTCCTTCCACTTATGGAGCAGTCAGTGGTCATCAGTCCATCACATCAGTCAGTGGTCATCAGTCCTTCCACTTATGGAGCAGTCAGTGGTCATCAGTCCATCACATCAGTCAGTGGTCATCAATCCATCACATCAGTCAGTGGTCATCAGTCCTTCCACTTATGGAGCAGTCAGTGGTCATCAGTCCATCACATCAGTCAGTGGTCATCAGTCCTTCCACTTATGGAGCAGTCAGTGGTCATCAGTCCATCACATCAGTCAGTGGTCATCAATCCATCACATCAGTCAGTGGTCATCAGTCCTTCCACTTATGGAGCAGTCAGTGGTCATCAGTCCATCACATCAGTCAGTGGCCATCAATCCATCACATCAGTCAGTGGCCATCAATCCATCACATCAGTCAGTGGCCATCAATCCATCACATCAGTCAGTGGTCATCAGTCCATCCACTTTCACAGCAGTCACTGGTCATCAGTCCTTCCACTTATGGAGCAGTCAGTGGTCATCAGTCCATCACATCAGTCAGTGGTCATCAATCCATCACATCAGTCAGTGGCCATCAGTCCATCACATCAGTCAGTGGCCATCAATCCATCACATCAGTCAGTGGCCATCAATCCATCACATCAGTCAGTGGTCATCAGTCCATCCACTTTCACATCAGTCCATTATAAAATTTACAGTTTATGGGTGTAAATATTGTGTAAGCACAAAAATCTTATTAATTTATTTTAGATGTGTTATATTGCTGTTGCCTTGAAGAAAGAATTTGTGTTGTCATGGATACAGCAAGTAAAGGATATAAACTGGAAATGTTGTTGCTACTTGAAAGAAATTAAGGTACAAAATATCAGACAGTAAGTAAGTTCAGTGATAAATTACCAGTCAAGAAATTTCTACCAAATGTTATTGTAAGGACAGTAATTTTCTTAGTGGAGACCTATGAAGACTTTTGACACCTTTTTAGCTCGTCGGCATTAACTTTTCTTTAAAAATCTTCTCCTCCAAAACCACTGAAGGGATTGCTTTGAAACTTTGCACACATCATCAGTAAAATGTCCTCTACCAAGTTTGCACAAATCATGGCCTCAGACCAACCAACATGGCCACCACGGCTAAAAATAGAACAAGGTTGGGGTAAAATACTGTTTTTTGCTTATAGTTCAAAAAGTATAACAGATACAGGAAAACCGAAGAGACATGCCTTCATTGGCATCAAAAGCTCTACCAAAGACTCCATTGGGTCGAGGTTGTATGATGACTCCTTGTAGGAGTTATTTCCCTTTAATTGTGTGTGGCTCTTTCTCCCAGTTATCCTTCAATATAACTGTGAGGGGTGTGGATCTTTCTCCCAGTTATCCTTCAATATAACTGCCAGGGGTGTTGCTCTTTCTCCCAGTTATTCTTCAATATAACTGCCAGGGGTGTGGCTCTTTCTCACAGTTATCCTTCAATATTACTGCCAGGGGTGTGGCTCTTTCTCCCAGTTATCCTTCAATATAACTGTGAGGGGTGTGGCTCTTTCTCCCAGTTATCCTTCAATATAACTGCCAGGGGTGTGCCTCTTTCTCCCAGTTATCCTTCAATATAACTGTGAGGGGTGTGGCTCTTTCTCCCAGTTATCCTTCAATATAACTGCCAGGGGTGTGGCTCTTTCTCCCAGTTATCCTTCAATATAACTGCCAGGGGTGTGCCTCTTTCTCCCAGTTATCCTTCAATATAACTGTGAGGGGTGTGGCTCTTTCTCCCAGTTATCCTTCAATATAACTGCCAGGGGTGTGGCTCTTTCTCCCAGTTATCCTTCAATATAACTGCCAGGGGTGTGCATCTTTCTCCCAGTTATCCTTCAATATAACTGCCAGGGGTGTGGATCTTTCTCCCAGTTATCCTTCAATATAACTGCCAGGGGTGTGCCTCTTTCTCCCAGTTATCCTTCAATATAACTGCGAGGGGTGTGGCTCTTTCTCCCAGTTATCCTTCAATATAACTGTGAGAGGTGTGCCTCTTTCTCCCAGTTATCCTTCAATATAACTGCCAGGAGTGTGGCTCTATCTCCCAGTTATCCTTCAATATAACTGCCAGGGGTGTGCCTCTTTCTCCCAGTTATCCTTCAATATAACTGCGAGGGGTGTGGCTCTTTCTCCCAGTTATCCTTCAATATAACTGTGAGAGGTGTGCCTCTTTCTCCCAGTTATCCTTCAATATAACTGCCAGGGGTGTGGCTCTTTCTCCCAGTTATCCTTCAATATAACTGTGAGAGGTGTGGCTCTTTCTCCCAGTTATCCTTCAATATAACTGCCAGGGGTGTGGCTCTTTCTCCCAGTTATCCTTCAATATAACTGTGAGGGGTGTGGATCTTTCTCCCAGTTATCCTTCAATATAACTGTGAGGGGTGTGGATCTTTCTCCCAGTTATCCTTCAATATAACTGCCAGGGGTGTGGCTCTTTCTCCCAGTTATCCTTCAATATAACTGCCAGGGGTGTGCCTCTTTCTCCCAGTTATCCTTCAATATAACTGCCAGGGGTGTGCCTCTTTCTCCCAGTTATCCTTCAATATAACTGCGAGGGGTGTGGCTCTTTCTCCCAGTTATCCTTCAATATAACTGTGAGAGGTGTGGCTCTTTCTCCCAGTTATCCTTCAATATAACTGCCAGGGGTGTGGCTCTTTCTCCCAGTTATCCTTCAATATAACTGCCAGGGGTGTGGATCTTTCTCCCAGTTATCCTTCAATATAACTGCCAGGGGTGTGCCTCTTTCTACCAGTTATCCTTCAATGTGGCTCCTTCTCCCAGTTATCCTTCAATATAACTGTGAGGGGTGTGGCTCTTTCTCATAGTTATCCTTCAATATAACTGCCAGGGGTGTGGATCTTTCTCCCTGTTATCCTTCAATATAACTGCCAGGGGTGTGGCTCTTTTTCCCAGTTATCCTTCAATATAACTGCCAGGGGTGTGGATCTTTCTCCCAGTTATCCTACAATATTACTGCCAGGGGTGTGGCTCTTTCTCCCAGTTATCCTTCAATATAACTGTGAGAGGTGTGGCTCTTTCTCCCAGTTATCCTTCAATATAACTGTGAGAGGTGTGGATCTTTCTCCCAGTTATCCTTCAATATAACTGTGAGAGGTGTGGATCTTTCTCCCAGTTATCCTTCAATATAACTGTGAGAGGTGTGGATCTTTCTCCCAGTTATCCTTCAATATAACTGTGAGAGGTGTGGATCTTTCTCCCAGTTATCCTTCAATATTACTGCCAGGGGTGTGGATCTTTCTCCCAGTTATCCTTCAATATAACTGCCAGGGGTGTGCCTCTTTCTCCCAGTTATCCTTCAATGTGGCTCCTTCTCCCAGTTATCCTTCAATATAACTGCGAGGGGTGTGGCTCTTTCTCATAGTTATCCTTCAATATAACTGCCAGGGGTGTGGATCTTTCTCCCAGTTATCCTTCAATATAACTGCCAGGGGTGTGCCTCTTTCTCCCAGTTATCCTTCAATGTGGCTCCTTCTCCCAGTTATCCTTCAATATAACTGCGAGGGGTGTGGCTCTTTCTCATAGTTATCCTTCAGTATAACTGCCAGGGGTGTGGATCTTTCTCCCAGTTATCCTTCAATATAACTGCCAGGGGTGTGGATCTTTCTCCCAGTTATCCTTCAATATAACTGCCAGGGGTGTGGCTCTTTCTCCCAGTTATCCTTCAATATAACTGTGAGAGGTGTGGCTCTTTCTCCCAGTTATCCTTCAATATAACTGCGAGGGGTGTGGCTCTTTCTCCCAGTTATCCTTCAATATAACTGCCAGGGGTGTGGATCTTTCCCAGTTATCCTTCAATATAACTGTCAGGGGTGTGGCTCTTTCTCCCAGTTATCCTTCAATATAACTGCCAGGGGTGTGGCTCTTTCTTATAGTTATCCTTCAATAGAACTGCTAGGGGTGTGGATCTTTCTCCCAGTTATCCTTCAATATAACTGCGAGGGGTGTGGCTCTTTCTCCCAGTTATCCTTCAATATAACTGTCAGGGGTGTGGCTCTTTCTCCCAGTTATCCTTCAATATAACTGTCAGGGGTGTGGCTCTTTCTCTCAGTTATCCTTCAATATAACAGCCAGTTGCATAGCTCTTTCATGCAAAAAATCATTTGCTTTCACTTCTTTCATCAAAACAATTTTAATGAATTTTAGGTTTTTCTTGAAATGGAATCATTTTGACTGTCATTTGAATTTGTGTTACTGAGTAGGTTTTGCTTACACATTAATTCCTTTTCAGCTATACCCTTTACCTCTTTTATATCATTGTATGTTATTTACAAACAATCTTAATTTATTTAAGTTTCTCAGTACAGGTAAAGTTATCCAAATGCCCTCACTGTCAATAGCCTAGTCCTCTCAGAACAGGATTAGTTAGCCTCCTTTAAATTATACCCCCCCCCACCCCGAAACTTGTTTTGAGGGTATATAGGAATCACCCTGTCTGTCTGTCTGTCTGTCTGTCCGTCGCGCCGTCTTTCCACATCCCTTTTAAATATAGTATTCAGTGGGACACTTCATAAGTGCAACTCCTCCTAAACCGCTTCACAGATTTTGATGAAACTTTACATGAAGGAAGTACATCATATGTAGATGTGCATGAAGAATTTTCGTCGCTGTAGGATATTATTCAGGGGAGATAATTGGACTGAGACTTTTTAAATATAGTATTCAGTGGGAGATCTCGTAAGCGCAACTCCTCCTAAACCGCTTGATGAAATTTAATGAAACTTAGCATAAAGGAAGTACATTATATGCAGATGTGCATGAAGGATTTTCATGGACCTCGGATATCATTAAGGGGAGATAATTGGAGTTGAAAGCGAAGCAGGGGGTATCGCTTTGTGAGCGTGCTCACAGTCCACACTTGTTGTTTCAGCCTGAAAATCACACAGACTTCAATCAAATGATGTTATTGTTAAGAGTTCTGATAGTATTCACCAGTACTTCTACATGGAAAAT
Source organism: Limnoperna fortunei (assembly GCA_944474755.1). NCBI lineage: Eukaryota > Metazoa > Mollusca > Bivalvia > Mytilida > Modiolidae > Limnoperna > Limnoperna fortunei. Next base: position 17,046,050 of record OX104121.1, on the reverse strand, counting down.
TGTCAAGGCTACACCAGGTAACTTTTAGTTATTACAGTTGTCAGGCTATACCAGGTAACTTTTAGTTATTACAGTTGTCAGGCTACACCAGGTAACTTTTAGTTATTACAGTTGTCAGGCTATACCAGGTAACTTTTAGTTATTACAGTTGTCAGGCTACACCAGGTAACTTTTAGTTATTACAGTTGTCAAGGCTACACCAGGTAACTTTTAGTTATTACAGTTGTCAGACTACACCAGGTAACTTTTAGTTATTACAGTTGTCAGGCTACACCAGGTAACTTTTAGTTATTAGTTGTCAGGCTACACCAGGTAACTTTTAGTTATTACAGTTGTCAGGCTATACCAGGTAACTTTTAGTTATTACAGTTGTCAGGCTACACCAGGTAACTTTTAGTTATTAGTTGTCAGGCTACACCAGGTAACTTTTAGTTATTACAGTTGTCAGACTACACCAGGTAACTTTTAGTTATTACAATTGTCAGACTACACCAGGTAACTTTTAGTTATTACAGTTGTCAGGCTACACCAGGTAACTTTTAGTTATTACAGTTGTCAGGCTATACCAGGTAACTTTTAGTTATTACAGTTGTCAGGCTACACCAGGTAACTTTTAGTTATTACAGTTGTCAGGCTATACCAGGTAACTTTTAGTTATTACAGTTGTCAGGCTACACCAGGTAACTTTTAGTTATTACAGTTGTCAGGCTATACCAGGTAACTTTTAGTTATTACAGTTGTCAGACTACACCAGGTAACTTTTAGTTATTAGTTGTCAGGTTACACCAGGTAACTTTTAGTTATTAGTTGTCAGGTTTACACCAGGTAACTTTTAGTTATTACAGTTGTCAAGGCTACACCAGGTAACTGTTAGTTATTACAGTTGTCAGGCTACACCAGGTAACTTTTAGTTATTACAGTTGTCAAGGCTACACCAGGTAACTTTTAGTTATTACAGTTGTCAGGCTACACCAGGTAACTTTTAGTTATTACAGTTGTCAGGCTATACCAGGTAACTTTTAGTTATTACAGTTGTCAGGCTACACCAGGTAACTTTTAGTTATTACAGTTGTCAGACTACACCAGGTAACTTTTAGTTATTACAGTTGTCAGGCTATACCAGGTAACTTTTAGTTATTACAGTTGTCAGGCTACACCAGGTAACTTTTAGTTATTACAGTTGTCAGGCTACACCAGGTAACTTTTAGTTATTACAGTTGTCAGGCTACGTCAGGTAACTTTTAGTTATTAGTTGTCAGGCTATACCAGGTAACTTTTAGTTATTACAGTTGTCAGGCTACACCAGGTAACTTTTAGTTATTACAGTTGTCAGGCTATACCAGGTAACTTTTAGTTATTACAGTTGTCAGGCTACACCAGGTAACTTTTAGTTATTACAGTTGTCAGGCTACACCAGGTAACTTTTAGTTATTACAGTTGTCAGGCTACACCAGGTAACTTTTAGTTATTACAGTTGTCAGTGTGCACCAGGTAACTTTTAGTTATTACAGTTGTCAGACTACACCAGGTAACTTTTAGTTATTACAGTTGTCAGACTACACCAGGTAACTTTTAGTTATTACAGTTGTCAAGGCTACACCAGGTAATTTTTGTTATTACAGTTGTCAGGCTACACCAGGTAACTTTTAGTTAAGTTATTACAGTTGTCAAGGCTACACCAGGTAACTTTTAGTTATTACAGTTGTCAGGCTACAAAAGGTAACTTTTGTTATTACAGTTGTAAGGCTACACCAGGTAACTTTTAGTTATTACAGTTGTCAAGGCTACACCAGGTAATTTTTAGTTATTACAGTTGTCAAGGCTACACCAGGTAACTTTTAGTTATTACAGTTGTCAGACTACACCAGGTAACTTTTAATTATTACAGTTGTCAGTTAACACCAGGTAACTTTTAGTTATTACAGTTGTCAGACTACACCAGGTAACTTTTAGTTATTACAGTTGTCAGGCTACACCAGGTAACTTTTGTTATTACAATTGTCAGGCTACACCAGGTAACTTTTAGTTATTACAGTTGTCAATGCTACACCAGGTAACTTTTAGTTATTACAGTTGTCAAGGCTACACCAGGTAACTTTTAGTTATTACAGTTGTCAGACTACACCAGGTAACTTTTAGTTATTACAGTTGTCAGGCTACACCAGGTAACTTTTAGTTATTACAGTTGTCAAACTACACCAGGTAACTTTTAGTTATTACAGTTGTTAGACTACACCAGGTAACTTTTAGTTATTACAGTTGTCAGGCTACACCAGATAACTTTTAGTTATTACATTTGTCAGACTACACCAGGTAACTTTTAGTTATTACAGTTGTTAGACTACACCAGGTAACTTTTAATTATTACATTTGTCAGACTACACCAGGTAACTTTTAGTTATTACAGTTGTCAGGCTACAACAGGTAACTTTTAGTTATTACAGTTGTCAGGCTATACCAGGTAACTTTTAGTTATTACAGTTGTCAGGCTACACCAGGTAACTTTTAGTTATTACATTTGTCAGACTACACCAGGTAACTTTTAGTTATTACATTTGTCAGACTACACCAGGTAACTTTTAGTTATTACATTTGTCAGACTACACCAGGTAACTTTTAGTTATTACAGTTGTCAGGCTACACCAGGTAACTTTTAGTTATTACAGTTGTCAGGCTACACCAGGTAACTTTTAGTTATTACATTTGTCAGACTACACCAGGTAACTTTTAGTTATTACAGTTGTCAGGCTACACCAGGTAACTTTTAGTTATTACATTTGTCAGACTACACCAGGTAACTTTTAGTTATTACTGTTGTCAGGCTACACCAGGTAACTTTTAGTTATTACAGTTGTCAGGCTACACCAGGTAACTTTTAGTTATTACATTTGTCAGACTACACCAGGTAACTTTTAGTTATTACATTTGTCAGACTACACCAGGTAACTTTTAGTTATTACAGTTGTCAGGCTACACCAGGTAACTTTTAGTTATTACATTTGTCAGACTACACCAGGTAACTTTTAGTTATTACAGTTGTCAGGCTACACCAGGTAACTTTTAGTTATTAGTTGTCAGGCTACACCACGTAACTTTTAGTTATTACAGTTGTCAGACTACACCAGGTAACTTTTAGTTATTACAGTTGTCAGACTACACCAGGTAACTTTTAGTTATTACAGTTGTCAGGCTACACCAGGTAACTTTTAGTTATTAGTTGTCAGGCTACACCAGGTAACTTTTAGTTATTACAGTTGTCAGGCTATACCAGGTAACTTTTAGTTATTACAGTTGTCAGGCTACACCAGGTAACTTTTAGTTATTAGTTGTCAGGCTACACCAGGTAACTTTTAGTTATTACAGTTGTCAGACTACACCAGGTAACTTTTAGTTATTACAGTTGTCAGACTACACCAGGTAACTTTTAGTTATTACAGTTGTCAGGCTACACCAGGTAACTTTTAGTTATTACAGTTGTCAGGCTATACCAGGTAACTTTTAGTTATTACAGTTGTCAGACTACACCAGGTAACTTTTAGTTATTACAGTTGTCAGGCTATACCAGGTAACTTTTAGTTATTACAGTTGTCAGGCTACACCAGGTAACTTTTAGTTATTACAGTTGTCAGGCTATACCAGGTAACTTTTAGTTATTACAGTTGTCAGACTACACCAGGTAACTTTTAGTTATTAGTTGTCAGGTTACACCAGGTAACTTTTAGTTATTAGTTGTCAGGTTTACACCAGGTAACTTTTAGTTATTACAGTTGTCAAGGCTACACCAGGTAACTGTTAGTTATTACAGTTGTCAGGCTACACCAGGTAACTTTTAGTTATTACAGTTGTCAAGGCTACACCAGGTAACTTTTAGTTATTACAGTTGTCAGGCTACACCAGGTAACTTTTAGTTATTACAGTTGTCAGGCTATACCAGGTAACTTTTAGTTATTACAGTTGTCAGGCTACACCAGGTAACTTTTAGTTATTACAGTTGTCAGACTACACCAGGTAACTTTTAGTTATTACAGTTGTCAGGCTATACCAGGTAACTTTTAGTTATTACAGTTGTCAGGCTACACCAGGTAACTTTTAGTTATTACAGTTGTCAGGCTACACCAGGTAACTTTTAGTTATTACAGTTGTCAGGCTACGTCAGGTAACTTTTAGTTATTAGTTGTCAGGCTATACCAGGTAACTTTTAGTTATTACAGTTGTCAGGCTACACCAGGTAACTTTTAGTTATTACAGTTGTCAGGCTATACCAGGTAACTTTTAGTTATTACAGTTGTCAGGCTACACCAGGTAACTTTTAGTTATTACAGTTGTCAGACTACACCAGGTAACTTTTAGTTATTAGTTGTCAGGTTACACCAGGTAACTTTTAGTTATTACAGTTGTCAGGCTACACCAGGTAACTTTTAGTTTTTACAGTTGTCAGGCTATACCAGGTAACTTTTAGTTATTACAGTTGTCAGGCTACACCAGGTAACTTTTAGTTATTACAGTTGTCAGACTACACCAGCTAACTTTTAGTTATTAGTTGTCAGGTTTACACCAGGTAACTTTTAGTTATTACAGTTGTCAAGGCTACACCAGGTAACTGTTAGTTATTACAGTTGTCAGGCTACACCAGGTAACTTTTAGTTATTACAGTTGTCAAGGCTACACCAGGTAACTTTTAGTTATTACAGTTGTCAGGCTACCTAACAGGTACAGTGTTGTGCCATAATTTACCGGCAAAATCCAAGATGGCGGACTTTTACCAAATGTTTTAAGGAGAGAATAATGTGAATAAAAATACAAAAATAAGCTTTACCTTTATTCAATATTTTGTCATTTCGCCCTTCATTCTAACAACTTTCTTCAGTCTCTTAGGAATGGAAAGATAAAGTCCTTGAATGTACTCCACACTTAGATTTTCCCAGATGTTCCTAATGGCCGCTGACAACTCATGTACTGTGTTGATCACATCAACGCGTTGTTGCAAACGTAATTTCACTTTCAACCACACATTTTCAATAACATTCAAGTCGGGTGACTGTGCTGGCCATTCGAGTCCGTTTATTTGGTTTTCCTCCTTGTAGTCTTTCACGTCCTGTGCCCGATGTATGGGTGCGTTGTCATCTTGAAATAAACAGTCCTGCTCAGGAAAATGTCTGGCGATAACCGGCCATAAATTATTCTCGAGAATCTCTATATACTTATGTCTGTTTATCATGCCTTTCACCGTCGTAATTGTTCCCACGCCAAAGTACGTGATACATCCCCAAATCATGACTGAAAGTTTCCTCTGGGCCGGGGGACAAACAAAGTCTCTAGACTCGGCCTTGTCCTTTCTACGCCAAATATAAACACAATTGTTACTTCCAATAACAACCTGACTCTCGTCCGAAAAAATTACTTTCTTCCAATGTCGTTCCACTGACCAACGAATCTTTTCCTTTGCCTACTTCACACGTTTCTTCCTGTTGACCTCACGAATTCTCACTTTCTTCTTTACAACTCGTCTGTTATAGCCTTCCCTGTACAAAGAATACTGGACTGTCCTTTTGGATACTTTAACCTCACGATGTTCATTAAAAGTTAATGTTACATCCTTCAACGGAGTCTTCCGGTCACCGCGAACTTGCTTTACAAGCTCCCTGCTGTCTCTTGTGTCAAGCAAACGACGACGTCCTGTTTGGGGTTTGTTTTCAATGCTTCCCCTCTGTTTAAAACGAACAATAACATCGGAAACCATTCCCCTTGGAATGCTTAAGATGTCAGCTATCTCCTGTAGTTTTTTGCCTTGTTTACGCATATCCACAATCACATTTTTCACATCATTTGACAATTGTTTACGTTTTCCAGCCATCTTGAAATAATAACTTTTTTGTACCAAAAAGCAGACGACAGCTTTATTTCCGGTTTAATTTTTAAAATAGAAGGTTTAAAAATAAAAATGACCTTAAAATAGATGCCAAAAATTCCTCCGATAACAAAATTACATTGTAAATCTTTGTGACCTCGTTACGCTTGAGCGCCGCCATGTTGGATTTTGACGGTAAATTATGGCACAGCACTGTAGCTTTTAGTTATTAGTTGTCAGACTACACCAGGTATCGTTTAGTTATTACAGTTGTCAAGTCTACACCAGGTAACTTTTAGTTATTACAGTTATCAAGGCTACACCAGGTAACTTTTAGTTATTACAGTTGTCAGGCTACACCAGGAAACTTTTAGTTATTACAGTTGTCAGGCTACAACAGGTAACTTTTAGTTATTACAGTTGTCAGGCTACAACAGGTAACTTTTAGTTATTACAGTTTTCAAGGCTACACCAGGTAACTTTTAGTTATTACAGTTGTCAGACTACACCAGGTAACTTTCAGTTATTACAGTTGTCAGGCTACACCAGCTAACTTTTAGTTATTACAGTTGTCAAGGCTACACCAGGTAACTTTTAGTTATTACTGTTGTCAGGCTACACCAGATAACTTTTAGTTATTACAGTTGTCAGGCTACACCAGGTAACTTTTAGTTATTACAGTTGTCAAGGCTACACCAGGTAACTTTTAGTTATTACAGTTGTCAGGCTACACCAGGTAACTTTTAGTTATTACAGTTGTCAGGCTACACCAGGTAACTTTTAGTTATTACAGTTGTTTGTTTGTTTGTTTGTTTGAATGGTGTTTTAACGCCACTTTCAGCAATTTTTCAGCTATTTCATGGCATCCAGTTTTTACTGGGGGAGGAAGCCGGAGTACCCGGAGAGAACCCCTGACCTGCGGTGGGAAAACTGGTAATCCTTGTCAATTAAGATTGGAGTCGAGTAAACCCTGCCTGCAGTGAGAATCGAACCCGCAATCTCAGTGTTGACAGACCACGTGATCAATAGTAGACAAACTACCTTGACCACTTGGCCACCGAGGCCCCTATTACAGTTGTCAGGCTACACCAGGTAACTTTTAGTTATTACAGTTGTCAAGGCTACACCAGGTAACTTTTAGTTATTACAGTTGTCAGACTACACCAGGTAACTTTTAGTTATTACAGTTGTCAGACTACACCAGGTAACTTTTAGTTATTACAGTTGTCAGGCTACACCAGGTAACTTTTAGTTATTACTGTTGTCAGGCTACACCAGATAACTTTTAGTTATTACAGTTGTCAAGGCTACACCAGGTAACTTTTAGTTATTACTGTTGTCAGGCTACACCAGATAACTTTTAGTTATTACAGTTGTCAGGCTACACCTGGTAACTTTTAGTTATAACAGTTGTCAAGGCTACACCAGGTAACTTTCAGTTATTACAGTTGTCAGGCTACACCAGCTAACTTTTAGTTATTACAGTTGTCAAGGCTACACCAGGTAACTTTTAGTTATTACTGTTGTCAGGCTACACCAGATAACTTTTAGTTATTACAGTTGTCAGGCTACACCAGGTAACTTTTAGTTATTACAGTTGTCAAGGCTACACCAGGTAACTTTTAGTTATTACAGTTGTCAGACTACACCAGGTAACTTTTAGTTATTACAGTTGTCAGGCTACACCAGCTAACTTTTAGTTATTACAGTTGTCAAGGCTACACCAGGTAACTTTTAGTTATTACAGTTGTCAGGCTACACCAGGTAACTTTTAGTTATTACAGTTGTCAGGCTACACCAGGTAACTTTTAGTTATTACAGTTGTCAGGCTACACCAGCTAACTTTTAGTTATTACAGTTGTCAGGCTACACCAGGTAACTTTTAGTTATTACAGTTGTCAGACTACACCAGGTAACTTTTAGTTATTACAGTTGTCAGTGTGCACCAGGTAACTTTTAGTTATTACAGTTGTCAGACTACACCAGGTAACTTTTAGTTATTACAGTTGTCAGACTACACCAGGTAACTTTTAGTTATTACAGTTGTCAAGGCTACACCAGGTAGATTTTGTTATTACAGTTGTCAGGCTACACCAGGTAACTTTTAGTTAAGTTATTACAGTTGTCAAGGCTACACCAGGTAACTTTTAGTTATTACAGTTGTCAGGCTACACCAGGTAACTTTTGTTATTACAGTTGTAAGGCTACACCAGGTAACTTTTAGTTATTACAGTTGTCAAGGCTACACCAGGTAATTTTTAGTTATTACAGTTGTCAAGGCTACACCAGGTAACTTTTAGTTATTACAGTTGTCAGACTACACCAGGTAACTTTTAATTATTACAGTTGTCAGTTAACACCAGGTAACTTTTAGTTATTACAGTTGTCAGACTACACCAGATAACTTTTAGTTATTACAGTTGTCAGGCTACACCAGGTAACTTTTGTTATTACAGTTGTCAGGCTACACCAGGTAACTTTTAGTTATTACAGTTGTCAATGCTACACCAGGTAACTTTTAGTTATTACAGTTGTCAAGGCTACACCAGGTAACTTTTAGTTATTACAGTTGTCAGACTACACCAGGTAACTTTTAGTTATTACAGTTGTCAGGCTACACCAGGTAACTTTTAGTTATTACAGTTGTCAAACTACACCAGGTAACTTTTAGTTATTACAGTTGTTAGACTACACCAGGTAACTTTTAGTTATTACAGTTGTCAGGCTACACCAGATAACTTTTAGTTATTACATTTGTCAGACTACACCAGGTAACTTTTAGTTATTACAGTTGTTAGACTACACCAGGTAACTTTTAATTATTACATTTGTCAGACTACACCAGGTAACTTTTAGTTATTACAGTTGTCAGGCTACAACAGGTAACTTTTAGTTATTACAGTTGTCAGGCTATACCAGGTAACTTTTAGTTATTACAGTTGTCAGGCTACACCAGGTAACTTTTAGTTATTAGTTGTCAGGATACACCAGGTAACTTTTAGTTATTACATTTGTCAGACTACACCAGGTAACTTTTAGTTATTACAGTTGTCAGGCTACACCAGGTAACTTTTAGTTATTACATTTGTCAGACTACACCAGGTAACTTTTAGTTATTACAGTTGTCAGGCTACACCAGGTAACTTTTAGTTATTACAGTTGTCAGACTACACCAGGTAACTTTTAGTTATTACATTTGTCAGACTACACCAGGTAACTTTTAGTTATTACAGTTGTCAGGCTACACCAGGTAACTTTTAGTTATTACATTTGTCAGACTACACCAGGTAACTTTTAGTTATTACTGTTGTCAGGCTACACCAGGTAACTTTTAGTTATTACAGTTGTCAGGCTACACCAGGTAACTTTTAGTTATTACATTTGTCAGACTACACCAGGTAACTTTTAGTTATTACATTTGTCAGACTACACCAGGTAACTTTTAGTTATTACAGTTGTCAGGCTACACCAGGTAACTTTTAGTTATTACATTTGTCAGACTACACCAGGTAACTTTTTGTTATTACAGTTGTCAGGCTACACCAGGTAACTTTTAGTTATTACAGTTGTCAGACTACACCAGGTAACTTTTAGTTATTACATTTGTCAGACTACACCAGGTAACTTTTAGTTATTACATTTGTCAGACTACACCAGGTAACTTTTAGTTATTACAGTTGTCAGGCTACACCAGGTAACTTTTAGTTATTACAGTTGTCAGGCTACACCAGGTAACTTTTAGTTATTACATTTGTCAGACTACACCAGGTAACTTTTAGTTATTACAGTTGTCAGGCTACACCAGGTAACTTTTAGTTATTACAGTTGTCAGGCTACACCAGGTAACTTTTAGTTATTACATTTGTCAGACTACACCAGGTAACTTTTAGTTATTACAGTTGTCAGGCTACACCAGGTAACTTTTAGTTATTACAGTTGTCAAGGCTACACCAGGTAACTTTTAGTTTTTACATTTGTCAGACTACACCAGGTAACTTTTAGTTATTACAGTTGTCAGACTACACCAGGTAACTTTTAGTTATTACAGTTGTCAGGCTACACCAGGTAACTTTTAGTTATTACAGTTGTCAAGGCTACACCAGGTAACTTTTAGTTTTTACATTTGTCAGACTATACCAGGTAACTTTTAGTTATTACATTTGTCAGACTACACCAGGTAACTTTTAGTTATTACAGTTGTCAGGCTACACCAGGTAACTTTTAGTTATTACATTTGTCAGACTACACCAGGTAACTTTTAGTTATTACAGTTGTTAGACTACACCAGGTAACTTTTAGTTATTACAGTTGTCAGGCTACAACAGATAACTTTTAGTTATTACATTTGTCAGACTACACCAGGTAACTTTTAGTTATTACAGTTGTTAGACTACACCAGGTAACTTTTAATTATTACATTTGTCAGACTACACCAGGTAACTTTTAGTTATTACAGTTGTCAGGCTACAACAGGTAACTTTTAGTTATTACAGTTGTCAGGCTATACCAGGTAACTTTTAGTTATTACAGTTGTCAGGCTACACCAGGTAACTTTTAGTTATTAGTTGTCAGGATACACCAGGTAACTTTTAGTTATTACATTTGTCAGACTACACCAGGTAACTTTTAGTTATTACAGTTGTCAGGCTACACCAGGTAACTTTTAGTTATTACATTTGTCAGACTACACCAGGTAACTTTTAGTTATTACAGTTGTCAGACTACACCAGGTAACTTTTAGTTATTACAGTTGTCAGGCAACACCAGGTAACTTTTAGTTATTACATTTGTCAGACTACACCAGGTAACTTTTAGTTATTACAGTTGTCAGGCTACACCAGGTAACTTTTAGTTATTACATTTGTCAGACTACACCAGGTAACTTTTAGTTATTACAGTTGTCAGGCTACACCAGGTAACTTTTAGTTATTACAGTTGTCAGGCTACACCAGGTAACTTTTAGTTATTACATTTGTCAGACTACACCAGGTAACTTTTAGTTATTACATTTGTCAGACTACACCAGGTAACTTTTAGTTATTACAGTTGTCAGGCTACACCAGGTAACTTTTAGTTATTACATTTGTCAGACTACACCAGGTAACTTTTTGTTATTACAGTTGTCAGGCTACACCAGGTAACTTTTAGTTATTACAGTTGTCAGACTACACCAGGTAACTTTTAGTTATTACATTTGTCAGACTACACCAGGTAACTTTTAGTTATTACATTTGTCAGACTACACCAGGTAACTTTTAGTTATTACAGTTGTCAGGCTACACCAGGTAACTTTTAGTTATTACAGTTGTCAGGCTACACCAGGTAACTTTTAGTTATTACATTTGTCAGACTACACCAGGTAACTTTTTGTTATTGCAGTTGTCAGGCTACACCAGGTAACTTTTAGTTATTACAGTTGTCAGGCTACACCAGGTAACTTTTAGTTATTACATTTGTCAGACCACACCAGGTAACTTTTAGTTATTACAGTTGTCAGGCTACACCAGGTAACTTTTAGTTATTACAGTTGTCAAGGCTACACCAGGTAACTTTTAGTTTTTACATTTGTCAGACTACACCAGGTAACTTTTAGTTATTACAGTTGTCAGACTACACCAGGTAACTTTTAGTTATTACAGTTGTCAGGCTACACCAGGTAACTTTTAGTTATTACAGTTGTCAAGGCTACACCAGGTAACTTTTAGTTTTTACATTTGTCAGACTATACCAGGTAACTTTTAGTTATTACATTTGTCAGACTACACCAGGTAACTTTTAGTTATTACAGTTGTCAGGCTACACCAGGTAACTTTTAGTAATTACATTTGTCAGACTACACCAGGTAACTTTTAGTTATTACAGTTGTCAGACTACACCAGGTAACTTTTAGTTATTACATTTGTCAGACTACACCAGGTAACTTTTTGTTATTGCAGTTGTCAGGCTATACCAGGTAGCTTTTAGTTATTAGTTGTCAGGATACACCAGGTAACTTTTAATTATTACATTTGTCAGACTACACCAGGTAACTTTTAGTTATTACAGTTGTCAGGCTATACCAGGTAACTTTTAGTTATTACAGTTGTCAGGCTACACCAGGTAACTTTTAGTTATTACAGTTGTCAGGCTATACCAGGTAGCTTTTAGTTATTAGTTGTCAGGCTACACCAGGTAACTTTTAGTTATTACAGTTGTCAGACTACACCAGGTAACTTTTAATTATTACATTTGTCAGACTACACCAGGTAACTTTTAGTTATTACAGTTGTCAGGCTACAACAGGTAACTTTTAGTTATTACAGTTGTCAGGCTATACCAGGTAACTTTTAGTTATTACAGTTGTCAGGCTACACCAGGTAACTTTTAGTTATTAGTTGTCAGGATACACCAGGTAACTTTTAGTTATTACATTTGTCAGACTACACCAGGTAACTTTTAGTTATTACAGTTGTCAGGCTACACCAGGTAACTTTTAGTTATTACAGTTGTCAGACTACACCAGGTAACTTTTAGTTATTACAGTTGTCAGGCTACACCAGGTAACTTTTAGTTATTACAGTTGTCAGGCTACACCAGGTAACTTTTAGTTATTACATTTGTCAGACTACACCAGGTAACTTTTAGTTATTACAGTTGTCAGGCTACACCAGGTAACTTTTAGTTATTACATTTGTCAGACTACACCAGGTAACTTTTAGTTATTACAGTTGTCAGGCTACACCAGGTAACTTTTAGTTATTACAGTTGTCAGGCTACACCAGGTAACTTTTAGTTATTACATTTGTCAGACTACACCAGGTAACTTTTAGTTATTACATTTGTCAGACTACACCAGGTAACTTTTAGTTATTACAGTTGTCAGGCTACACCAGGTAACTTTTAGTTATTACATTTGTCAGACTACACCAGGTAACTTTTTGTTATTACAGTTGTCAGGCTACACCAGGTAACTTTTAGTTATTACAGTTGTCAGACTACACCAGGTAACTTTTAGTTATTACATTTGTCAGACTACACCAGGTAACTTTTAGTTATTACATTTGTCAGACTACACCAGGTAACTTTTAGTTATTACAGTTGTCAGGCTACACCAGGTAACTTTTAGTTATTACAGTTGTCAGGCTACACCAGGTAACTTTTAGTTATTACATTTGTCAGACTACACCAGGTAACTTTTAGTTATTACAGTTGTCAGGCTACACCAGGTAACTTTTAGTTATTACAGTTGTCAGGCTACACCAGGTAACTTTTAGTTATTACATTTGTCAGACCACACCAGGTAACTTTTAGTTATTACAGTTGTCAGGCTACACCAGGTAACTTTTAGTTATTACAGTTGTCAAGGCTACACCAGGTAACTTTTAGTTTTTACATTTGTGAGACTACACCAGGTAACTTTTAGTTATTACAGTTGTCAGACTACACCAGGTAACTTTTAGTTATTACAGTTGTCAGGCTACACCAGGTAACTTTTAGTTATTACAGTTGTCAAGGCTACACCAGGTAACTTTTAGTTTTTACATTTGTCAGACTATACCAGGTAACTTTTAGTTATTACATTTGTCAGACTACACCAGGTAACTTTTAGTTATTACAGTTGTCAGGCTACACCAGGTAACTTTTAGTTATTACATTTGTCAGACTACACCAGGTAACTTTTAGTTATTACAGTTGTCAGACTACACCAGGTAACTTTTAGTTATTACATTTGTCAGACTACACCAGGTAACTTTTTGTTATTGCAGTTGTCAGGCTATACCAGGTAGCTTTTAGTTATTAGTTGTCAGGATACACCAGGTAACTTTTAATTATTACATTTGTCAGACTACACCAGGTAACTTTTAGTTATTACAGTTGTCAGGCTATACCAGGTAACTTTTAGTTATTACAGTTGTCAGGCTACACCAGGTAACTTTTAGTTATTACAGTTGTCAGGCTATACCAGGTAGCTTTTAGTTATTAGTTGTCAGGCTACACCAGGTAACTTTTAGTTATTACAGTTGTCAGACTACACCAGGTAACTTTTAGTTATTACAGTTGTCAGACTACACCAGGTAACTTTTAGTTATTACATTTGTCAGACTACACCAGGTAACTTTTAGTTATTACAGTTGTCAGGCTACACCAGGTAACTTTTAGTTATTACAGTTGTCAGGCTACACCAGGTAACTTTTAGTTATTACAGTTGTCAGGCTATACCAGGTAACTTTTAGTTATTACAGTTGTCATGCTACACCAGGTAACTTTTAGTTATTACATTTGTCAGACTACACCAGGTAACTTTTAGTTATTACATTTGTCAGACTACACCAGGTAACTTTTAGTTATTACAGTTGTCAGGCTATACCAGGTAACTTTTAGTTATTACAGTTGTCAGGCTACACCAGGTAACTTTTAGTTATTACATTTGTCAGACTACACCAGGTAACTTTTAGTTATTACATTTGTCAGACTACACCAGGTAACTTTTAGTTATTACAGTTGTCAGGCTACACCAGGTAACTTTTAGTTATTACAGTTGTCAGGCTACACCAGGTAACTTTTAGTTATTACAGTTGTCAGGCTACACCAGGTAACTTTTAGTTATTACAGTTGTCAGGCTATACCAGGTAGCTTTTAGTTATTAGTTGTCAGGATACACCAGGTAACTTTTAATTATTACAGTTGTCAGACTACACCAGGTAACTTTTTGTTATTACAGTTGTCAGGCTATACCAGGTAGCTTTTAGTTATTAGTTGTCAGGATACACCAGGTAACTTTTAATTATTACATTTGTCAGACTACACCAGGTAACTTTTAGTTATTACAGTTGTCAGGCTATACCAGGTAACTTTTAGTTATTACAGTTGTCAGGCTACACCAGGTAACTTTTAGTTATTACATTTGTCAGACTACACCAGGTAACTTTTAGTTATTACAGTTGTCAGGCTATACCAGGTAACTTTTAGTTATTACAGTTGTCAGGCTACACCAAGTAACTTTTAGTTATTACAGTTGTCAGACTACACCAGGTAACTTTTAGTTATTACATTTGTCAGACTACACCAGGTAACTTTTAGTGATTACAGTTGTCAGGCTATACCAGGTAGCTTTTAGTTATTAGTTGTCAGGATACACCAGGTAACTTTTAATTATTACATTTGTCAGACTACACCAGGTAACTTTTAGTTATTACAGTTGTCAGGCTACACCAGGTAACTTTTAGTTATTACATTTGTCAGACTACACCAGGTAACTTTTAGTTATTACAGTTGTCAGGCTACACCAGGTAACTTTTAGTTATTACATTTGTCAGACTACACCAGGTAACATTTAGTTATTACAGTTGTCAGGCTATACCAGGTAACATTTAGTTATTACAGTTGTCAGGCTACACCAGGTAACTTTTAGTTATTACAGTTGCCAGGCTACACCAGGTAACTTTTAGTTATTACATTTGTCAGGCTACACCAGGTAACTTTTAGTTATTACATTTGTCAGACTATACCAGGTAACTTTTAGTTATTACAGTTGTCAGGCTACACCAGGTAACTTTTAGTTATTACAGTTGTCAGACTACACCAGGTAACTTTTAGTTATTACAGTTGTCAGACTACACCAGGTAACTTTTAGTTATTACAGTTGTCAGGCTACACCAGGTAACTTTTAGTTATTACATTTGTCAGACTACACCAGGTAACTTTTAGTTATTACAGTTGTCAGGCTATACCAGGTAGCTTTTAGTTATTAGTTGTCAGGATACACCAGGTAACTTTTAATTATTACATTTGTCAGACTACACCAGGTAACTTTTAGTTATTACAGTTGTCAGGCTATACCAGGTAACTATTAGTTATTAGTTGTCAGGTTACACCAGGTAACTTTTAGTTATTACAGTTGTCAGGCTATACCAGGTAACTATTAGTTATTACAGTTGTCAGGTTACACCAGGTAACTTTTAGTTATTAGTTGTCAGGTTACACCAGGTAACTTTTAGTTATTACAGTTGTCAGGCTATACCAGGTAACTATTAGTTATTACAGTTGTCAGACTACACCAGGTAACTTTAGTTATTACAGTTGTCAAGGCTACACCAGGTAACTTTTTGTTATTACTGTTGTCAGGCTACACCAGGTAACTTTTAGTTATTACAGTTGTCAGACTACACCAGGTAACTTTTAGTTATTAGCTGTCAGGCTACACCAGGTAACTTTTAGTTATTAGTTGTCAGGTTACACCAGGTAACTTTTAGTTATTACAGTTGTCAGACTACACCAGGTAACTTTTAGTTATTACAGTTGTCAGGCTACACCAGGTAACTTTTAGTAATTAGCTGTCAGGCTACACCAGGTAACTTTTAGTTATTACTGTTGTCAGGCTACACCAGGTAACTTTTAGTTATTACAGTTGTCAGGCTACACCAGGTAACTTTTAGTTATTACCGTTGTCAGACTACACCAGGTAACTTTTAGTTATTAGTTGTCAGGTTACACCAGGTAACTTTTAGTTATTAGTTGTCAGGTTTACACCAGGTAACTTTTAGTTATTACAGTTGTCAAGGCTACACCAGGTAACTTTTAGTTATTACAGTTGTCAGACTACACCAGGTAACTTTTAGTTATTACAGTTGTCAGGCTACACCAGGTAACTTTTAGTTATTACATTTGTCAGACTACACCAGGTAACTTTTAGTTATTACTGTTGTCAGGCTACACCAGGTAACTTTTAGTTATTACAGTTGTCAGGCTACACCAGGTAACTTTTAGTTATTACATTTGTCAGACTACACCAGGTAACTTTTAGTTATTACATTTGTCAGACTACACCAGGTAACTTTTAGTTATTACAGTTGTCAGGCTACACCAGGTAACTTTTAGTTATTACATTTGTCAGACTACACCAGGTAACTTTTTGTTATTACAGTTGTCAGGCTACACCAGGTAACTTTTAGTTATTACAGTTGTCAGACTACACCAGGTAACTTTTAGTTATTACATTTGTCAGACTACACCAGGTAACTTTTAGTTATTACATTTGTCAGACTACACCAGGTAACTTTTAGTTATTACAGTTGTCAGGCTACACCAGGTAACTTTTAGTTATTACAGTTGTCAGGCTACACCAGGTAACTTTTAGTTATTACATTTGTCAGACTACACCAGGTAACTTTTAGTTATTACAGTTGTCAGACTACACCAGGTAACTTTTAGTTATTACAGTTGTCAGGCTACACCAGGTAACTTTTAGTTATTACATTTGTCAGACCACACCAGGTAACTTTTAGTTATTACAGTTGTCAGGCTACACCAGGTAACTTTTAGTTATTACAGTTGTCAAGGCTACACCAGGTAACTTTTAGTTTTTACATTTGTCAGACTACACCAGGTAACTTTTAGTTATTACAGTTGTCAGACTACACCAGGTAACTTTTAGTTATTACAGTTGTCAGGCTACACCAGGTAACTTTTAGTTATTACAGTTGTCAAGGCTACACCAGGTAACTTTTAGTTTTTACATTTGTCAGACTATACCAGGTAACTTTTAGTTATTACATTTGTCAGACTACACCAGGTAACTTTTAGTTATTACAGTTGTCAGGCTACACCAGGTAACTTTTAGTTATTACATTTGTCAGACTACACCAGGTAACTTTTAGTTATTACAGTTGTCAGACTACACCAGGTAACTTTTAGTTATTACATTTGTCAGACTACACCAGGTAACTTTTTGTTATTGCAGTTGTCAGGCTATACCAGGTAGCTTTTAGTTATTAGTTGTCAGGATACACCAGGTAACTTTTAATTATTACATTTGTCAGACTACACCAGGTAACTTTTAGTTATTACAGTTGTCAGGCTATACCAGGTAACTTTTAGTTATTACAGTTGTCAGGCTACACCAGGTAACTTTTAGTTATTACAGTTGTCAGGCTATACCAGGTAGCTTTTAGTTATTAGTTGTCAGGCTACACCAGGTAACTTTTAGTTATTACAGTTGTCAGACTACACCAGGTAACTTTTAATTATTACATTTGTCAGACTACACCAGGTAACTTTTAGTTATTACAGTTGTCAGGCTACAACAGGTAACTTTTAGTTATTACAGTTGTCAGGCTATACCAGGTAACTTTTAGTTATTACAGTTGTCAGGCTACACCAGGTAACTTTTAGTTATTAGTTGTCAGGATACACCAGGTAACTTTTAGTTATTACATTTGTCAGACTACACCAGGTAACTTTTAGTTATTACAGTTGTCAGGCTACACCAGGTAACTTTTAGTTATTACAGTTGTCAGACTACACCAGGTAACTTTTAGTTATTACAGTTGTCAGGCTACACCAGGTAACTTTTAGTTATTACAGTTGTCAGGCTACACCAGGTAACTTTTAGTTATTACATTTGTCAGACTACACCAGGTAACTTTTAGTTATTACAGTTGTCAGGCTACACCAGGTAACTTTTAGTTATTACATTTGTCAGACTACACCAGGTAACTTTTAGTTATTACTGTTGTCAGGCTACACCAGGTAACTTTTAGTTATTACAGTTGTCAGGCTACACCAGGTAACTTTTAGTTATTACATTTGTCAGACTACACCAGGTAACTTTTAGTTATTACATTTGTCAGACTACACCAGGTAACTTTT
Organism: Limnoperna fortunei; assembly: GCA_944474755.1. Lineage (NCBI taxonomy): Eukaryota > Metazoa > Mollusca > Bivalvia > Mytilida > Modiolidae > Limnoperna > Limnoperna fortunei. The sequence goes on along the minus strand of OX104121.1, from coordinate 17,027,575 downwards.
AGTTATTACAGTTGTCAGGCTACACCAGGTAACTTTTAGTTATTACATTTGTCAGACTACACCAGGTAACTTTTTGTTATTACAGTTGTCAGGCTACACCAGGTAACTTTTAGTTATTACAGTTGTCAGACTACACCAGGTAACTTTTAGTTATTACATTTGTCAGACTACACCAGGTAACTTTTAGTTATTACATTTGTCAGACTACACCAGGTAACTTTTAGTTATTACAGTTGTCAGGCTACACCAGGTAACTTTTAGTTATTACAGTTGTCAGGCTACACCAGGTAACTTTTAGTTATTACAGTTGTCAGACTACACCAGGTAACTTTTAGTTATTACAGTTGTCAGGCTACACCAGGTAACTTTTAGTTATTACAGTTGTCAGGCTACACCAGGTAACTTTTAGTTATTACATTTGTCAGACCACACCAGGTAACTTTTAGTTATTACAGTTGTCAGGCTACACCAGGTAACTTTTAGTTATTACAGTTGTCAAGGCTACACCAGGTAACTTTTAGTTTTTACATTTGTGAGACTACACCAGGTAACTTTTAGTTATTACAGTTGTCAGACTACACCAGGTAACTTTTAGTTATTACAGTTGTCAGGCTACACCAGGTAACTTTTAGTTATTACAGTTGTCAAGGCTACACCAGGTAACTTTTAGTTTTTACATTTGTCAGACTATACCAGGTAACTTTTAGTTATTACATTTGTCAGACTACACCAGGTAACTTTTAGTTATTACAGTTGTCAGGCTACACCAGGTAACTTTTAGTTATTACATTTGTCAGACTACACCAGGTAACTTTTAGTTATTACAGTTGTCAGACTACACCAGGTAACTTTTAGTTATTACATTTGTCAGACTACACCAGGTAACTTTTTGTTATTGCAGTTGTCAGGCTATACCAGGTAGCTTTTAGTTATTAGTTGTCAGGATACACCAGGTAACTTTTAATTATTACATTTGTCAGACTACACCAGGTAACTTTTAGTTATTACAGTTGTCAGGCTATACCAGGTAACTTTTAGTTATTACAGTTGTCAGGCTACACCAGGTAACTTTTAGTTATTACAGTTGTCAGGCTATACCAGGTAGCTTTTAGTTATTAGTTGTCAGGCTACACCAGGTAACTTTTAGTTATTACAGTTGTCAGACTACACCAGGTAACTTTTAGTTATTACAGTTGTCAGACTACACCAGGTAACTTTTAGTTATTACATTTGTCAGACTACACCAGGTAACTTTTAGTTATTACAGTTGTCAGGCTACACCAGGTAACTTTTAGTTATTACAGTTGTCAGGCTACACCAGGTAACTTTTAGTTATTACAGTTGTCAGGCTATACCAGGTAACTTTTAGTTATTACAGTTGTCATGCTACACCAGGTAACTTTTAGTTATTACATTTGTCAGACTACACCAGGTAACTTTTAGTTATTACATTTGTCAGACTACACCAGGTAACTTTTAGTTATTACAGTTGTCAGGCTATACCAGGTAACTTTTAGTTATTACAGTTGTCAGGCTACACCAGGTAACTTTTAGTTATTACATTTGTCAGACTACACCAGGTAACTTTTAGTTATTACATTTGTCAGACTACACCAGGTAACTTTTAGTTATTACAGTTGTCAGGCTACACCAGGTAACTTTTAGTTATTACAGTTGTCAGGCTACACCAGGTAACTTTTAGTTATTACAGTTGTCAGGCTACACCAGGTAACTTTTAGTTATTACAGTTGTCAGGCTATACCAGGTAGCTTTTAGTTATTAGTTGTCAGGATACACCAGGTAACTTTTAATTATTACAGTTGTCAGACTACACCAGGTAACTTTTTGTTATTACAGTTGTCAGGCTATACCAGGTAGCTTTTAGTTATTAGTTGTCAGGATACACCAGGTAACTTTTAATTATTACATTTGTCAGACTACACCAGGTAACTTTTAGTTATTACAGTTGTCAGGCTATACCAGGTAACTTTTAGTTATTACAGTTGTCAGGCTACACCAGGTAACTTTTAGTTATTACATTTGTCAGACTACACCAGGTAACTTTTAGTTATTACAGTTGTCAGGCTATACCAGGTAACTTTTAGTTATTACAGTTGTCAGGCTACACCAAGTAACTTTTAGTTATTACAGTTGTCAGACTACACCAGGTAACTTTTAGTTATTACATTTGTCAGACTACACCAGGTAACTTTTAGTGATTACAGTTGTCAGGCTATACCAGGTAGCTTTTAGTTATTAGTTGTCAGGATACACCAGGTAACTTTTAATTATTACATTTGTCAGACTACACCAGGTAACTTTTAGTTATTACAGTTGTCAGGCTACACCAGGTAACTTTTAGTTATTACATTTGTCAGACTACACCAGGTAACTTTTAGTTATTACAGTTGTCAGGCTACACCAGGTAACTTTTAGTTATTACATTTGTCAGACTACACCAGGTAACATTTAGTTATTACAGTTGTCAGGCTATACCAGGTAACATTTAGTTATTACAGTTGTCAGGCTACACCAGGTAACTTTTAGTTATTACAGTTGCCAGGCTACACCAGGTAACTTTTAGTTATTACATTTGTCAGGCTACACCAGGTAACTTTTAGTTATTACATTTGTCAGACTATACCAGGTAACTTTTAGTTATTACAGTTGTCAGGCTACACCAGGTAACTTTTAGTTATTACAGTTGTCAGACTACACCAGGTAACTTTTAGTTATTACAGTTGTCAGACTACACCAGGTAACTTTTAGTTATTACAGTTGTCAGGCTACACCAGGTAACTTTTAGTTATTACATTTGTCAGACTACACCAGGTAACTTTTAGTTATTACAGTTGTCAGGCTATACCAGGTAGCTTTTAGTTATTAGTTGTCAGGATACACCAGGTAACTTTTAATTATTACATTTGTCAGACTACACCAGGTAACTTTTAGTTATTACAGTTGTCAGGCTATACCAGGTAACTATTAGTTATTAGTTGTCAGGTTACACCAGGTAACTTTTAGTTATTACAGTTGTCAGGCTATACCAGGTAACTATTAGTTATTACAGTTGTCAGGTTACACCAGGTAACTTTTAGTTATTAGTTGTCAGGTTACACCAGGTAACTTTTAGTTATTACAGTTGTCAGGCTATACCAGGTAACTATTAGTTATTACAGTTGTCAGACTACACCAGGTAACTTTAGTTATTACAGTTGTCAAGGCTACACCAGGTAACTTTTTGTTATTACTGTTGTCAGGCTACACCAGGTAACTTTTAGTTATTACAGTTGTCAGACTACACCAGGTAACTTTTAGTTATTAGCTGTCAGGCTACACCAGGTAACTTTTAGTTATTAGTTGTCAGGTTACACCAGGTAACTTTTAGTTATTACAGTTGTCAGACTACACCAGGTAACTTTTAGTTATTACAGTTGTCAGGCTACACCAGGTAACTTTTAGTAATTAGCTGTCAGGCTACACCAGGTAACTTTTAGTTATTACTGTTGTCAGGCTACACCAGGTAACTTTTAGTTATTACAGTTGTCAGGCTACACCAGGTAACTTTTAGTTATTACAGTTGTCAGACTACACCAGGTAACTTTTAGTTATTAGTTGTCAGGTTACACCAGGTAACTTTTAGTTATTAGTTGTCAGGTTTACACCAGGTAACTTTTAGTTATTACAGTTGTCAAGGCTACACCAGGTAACTTTTAGTTATTACAGTTGTCAGACTACACCAGGTAACTTTTAGTTATTACAGTTGTCAGGCTATACCAGGTAACTTTTAGTTATTACAGTTGTCAGACTACACCAGCTAATTTTTAGCTCACCTGACCCAAAGGGTCAGTGTGAGCTATTCTCATCACTTTGCGTCCGTCGTCGTCGTCGTCGTCGTCGTCTTCGTCGTCGTCGGCCGTAAACTTTTTACATTTTAATCTTCTTCTCCACAACCACTTGGCCAATTGGAACCAAACTTGGCAGGAATGTTTATTGGGTGGTTCTTAACAAAGTTTGAGTTTTTGGTGCTGATCAAATATGAAACATGGCTGCCAGGGCCATTAATGCGTTCTGATTGGCTGAAATTCAAAAATCTTCTTCTCATAAACTGCTTGGCAGATTGATTTGAAATATTGCAGAAATGTACCTTAGATGGTCCTCTACAAAGTTTGAGTTTTTTGTGCCGATCCAAAATCCAAGATGGCCGCCATCGCAGGACATAGTTTAACATAGGACCCTATAGGAAAAACATATAAACAACTTCTTCTATGAAACTGTTCCACACAATGAAGCCAAATTAATAAGGAAATGAAGGTTGCATAATTATCTTATTGTTTTGGGTTTTTCGAGCCAATTGCAAATTCAACATGGCTTCCAGGGCCATAAATGTGTTCTGATTGGCTGAAATTCAAAAATCTTCTTCTCATAAACTGCTTGGCAGATTGATTTGAAATATTGCAGAAATGTACCTTAGATGGTCCTCTACAAAGTTTGAGTTTTTTGTGCCGATCCAAAATCCAAGATGGCCGCCATCGCAGGACATATTTTAACATAGGACCCTATGGGAAAAACATATAAACAACTTCTTCTATGAAACTGTTCGACACAATGAAGCCAAATTAATAAGGAAATGAAGGTTGCATAATTATCTTATTGTTTTGGGTTTTTCGAGCCAATTGCAAATTTAACATGGCTTCCAGGGCCATTAATGTGTTCTGATTGGCTGAAATTCAAAAATCTTCTTCTCATAAACTGCTTGGCAGATTGATTTGAAATATTGCAGAAATGTACCTTAGATGGTCCTCTACAAAGTTTGAGTTTTTTGTGCCGATCCAAAATCCAAGATGGCCGCCATCGCAGGACATAGTTTAACATAGGACCCTATGGGGAAAACATATAAACAACTTCTTCTATGAAACTGTTCGACACAATGAAGCCTAATTAATAAGGAAATGAAGGTTGCATAATTATCTTATTGTTTTGGGTTTTTCGAGCCAATTGCAAATTTAACATGGCTTCCAGGGCCGTTAATGTGTTCTGATTGGCTGAAATTCAAAAATCTTCTTCTCATAAACTGCTTGGTAGATTGATTTGAAATATTGCAGAAATGTACCTTTGATAGTCCTCTACAAAGTTTGAGTTTTTTGTGCCGATCCAAAATCCAAGATGGCCGCCATCGCAGGACATAGTTTAACATAGGACCCTATGGGAAAAACATATAAACAACTTCTTCTCTGAAACTGTTCCACACAATGAAGCCAAATTAATAAGGAAATGAAGGTTGCATAATTATCTTATTATTTTGGGTTTTTCCAGCCAATTGCAAATTCAACATGGCTTCCAGGGCCATTAATGCGTTCTGATTGGCTGAAATTCAAAAATCTTCTTCTCATAAACTGCTTGGCAGATTGATTTAAAATATAGCAGAAATGTACCTTATGTGGTCCTCTACAAGGTTTGAGTTTTTTGTTCCGATCCAAAATCCAAGATGGCCGCCATCACAGGACATAGTTTAACATAGGACCCTATGGGAAAAACATACAAACAACGTCTTCTCTGAAACTGTTCCACACAAATGAAGCCAAATTATGAAGAAATGATTAATGGATATTTATCTTATTATTTTGAGTTTTTTGAGCCAATTGCAAATTGAACATGGCTTCCAGGGCAACTAATGGGTTCTGATTGGCTGAAATTTCAAAAATCTTCTTTTTACAAACCGCTTAGCAGATTGATTTGAAATATTGCACAAATGTACCTTAGATGGTCCTCTACAAAATTTTAGTTTTTTGTGGCGATCTAAATTCCAAGAGGCCACCACGGTTGAACACAGCTTAACATAGGACCCTATGGGAAAACCATACAAACAGCTTCTTCTCTGAAACTCAGTTCCACACAATTTAACCAAATAATGCAGAAGTGATAGTAATCTTATTATGTTTCGAGCCGATAGGAAATTCAACATGGCTGCCAGAGCTGCAAATGCGTTCTGACTGGCTGAGATTTTAAAATTCGTTTTCTCACAAACAGCTTGGCAGATTTTAGGATATGTGATATTGTATGGTTCTCTACCAATTTTGAGTTGTTTGTTTCAATCCAAAATACAAGATTGCTGCCACTATGGAACATCACTTAACATACTAACCTATGAAAAAACAAAAACTGCTTCTTCTCAGAAACACTCCTACTGCTGATTGTAAATTCAACATGGCAACATTCATAGAAACAGCATCTTCACATAAACTCTTTAGCATTTAATATCAAAATTTGCAAGAAAAGTATTGTCTTAAAAAGTTTTTTTGTAAGTCAGGTGAGCGATACAGGCTCTTAAGAGCCTCTAGTTAGTTATTACAGTTGTCAGACTACACCAGGTAACTTTTAGTTATTACAGTTGTCAGGCTATACCAGGTAACTTTTAGTTATTACAGTTGTCAGGCTACACCAGGTAACTTTTAGTTATTACAGTTGTCAGGCTACAACAGGTAACTTTAAGTTGTTAGTTGTCAGGCTACAACATGTAACTTTTAGTTATTACAGTTGTCAGACTATGCCAGGTAACCTACAGCCATTAGTTGTCAATGCTACACCTGAGTATAACTGGTTAGCTGATTTGTTAAGAAAACAGGCCATCAGCTGACTGACATCAACACGATGTTTGAAGGCAATATAAGAAATATAATCTATTTGCACATAGCTTGTTATCACAAGAAATTGCAGAAATATTTATTAGAATTTTTTTAGGGTGAAACATTAGATCAACATCCAATAACATAAACAACAAGAAAAGATAATGGTGTTGTTTAAAGTTAAGCTTTTAAACTGAACCAGTAATTTTTTTCAGCTCTAGCTCCAGGACTGAACCAGTTATGTAATAACATCATGGGTGATCTCAACACAAGAGGATTGTACCCCATTTTACAGGTATCCATTAAGGTTTTAAATTGTCACATGGATAATGCTAGCAAAGCATATAAACTCTTCAGTACAGTTTGGGTTCTACCTTATTTTATTGGTTTTGTGAATTTTTGTATAATGGACTTTAAAAAAAAATTTAAATATTCATGATTGTAGGAAATTAAATTAAATGTATTAATATAATTCAAAACCATAGAAAATCATTGTCAAAATTTGGTACAGTTAATCATTTGATGCATGAGTATTGATACCAATTTTCCAATAGATCAGAAAAAAAATGGTATTTGTTAAACTACAACTGACATTATTAGAATAGTGATTTTAACAAAATTGTTATTTATTATTTATTTTTCAGAGTATGCTGACAAAAGGATTGTCGAGAACAAAATGTGCTTTTAACCAGACTTCGCTCTCAGCTGTAATCACTATAGCATTGAGGTTGGTATTTAACCAAAATGTAGTTCCTATAGAATTAAGGTTGGTATTTGACCAGATTGCACTGTCAGCTGTAGTCACTAAAGCATTAAGGTTGGTATTTGACCAAACCTCAGTGGCAGCTTTAGTCACTAAAGCATTAAAGTTGGTATTTGACCAGACCTCACTGTCAGCTGTAGTCACTAATGCATTAAGGTTGGTATTTGACCAAACCTCAGTAGCAGCTTTAGTCACTAAAGCATTAAGGTTGGTATTTGACCAGACCTCACTGTCAGCTTTAGTCACTAAAGCATTAAAGTTGGTATTTGACCAGACCTCACTGTCAGCTGTAGTCACTAAAGCATTAAAGTTGGTATTTGACCAGACCTCACTGTCAGCTGTAGTCACTAAAGCATTAAGGTTGGTATTTGACCAGACCTCACTGTCAGCTGTAGTCACTAATGCATTAAGGTTGGAATTTAACCAGACCTCACTGTCAGCTGTAGTCACTATAGCTGGGATCCTGACTTAATATTCTCAATACCGTAAGCGGACTTCTGGTTCGAATATACAGTCAGGTCACCAGCAATGAATCCGGTCAAGATTTTGACCGGTTTGCAACATTCGGAATGCCTCAAAATTTACGTCAGTAATAACTGTAACTGACGTTATTCCGAACTAAGCATTATGACGTAACGTCCGGCGTTCGGTAATCAAATTCAAATAAAAATACAGTTTATTAAAAGAATGCGTTTATAGATTTTATAGTTTATTGTGGAAATAACTCTAAGGGAATGGTCCGTTTAACTCCAAAGTGGTAAACCAAGAAGCAGGTAGCTACATTTTGTACTTTATGTTAAATTGTATTCTAACAGAAATTTTCAACGCACGAAAAGTAAGCTAAAACATGGCGGTTTAAACAACCAATCAAACTTGATAGTAAACTGGTGGTGACCTGAGGTTATATTTGAAAGTGAAGCTTGCGTAAATGAAAAATATTGCACCAGAGAACCAGGTTATAGTCACTAAAGCATTAAGGTTGGTATTTGACCAAACCTCAGTGTCAGCTGTAGTCACTAAAGCATTAAGGTTGGTATTTAACCAGACCTCACTGTCAGCTGTAGTCACTAAAGCATTAAGGTTGGTATTTGACCAAACCTCAGTGGCAGCTTTAGTCACTAAAGCATTAAGGTTGGTATTTGACCAGACCTCTCTGTCTGCTGTAATCACTAAAGCATTAAGGTTGGTATTTGACCAAACCTCAGTCTGCTGTAGTCACTAAAGCATTAAGGTTGGTATTTGACCAAACCTCAGTGTCAGCTGTAGTCACTAAAGCATTAAGGTTGGTATTTAACCAGACCTCACTGTCAGCTGTAGTCACTAAAGCATTAAGGTTGGTAGTTGACCAAACCTCAGTGTCAGCTGTAGTCAATAAAGCATTAAGGTTGGTATTTGACCAGACCTCACTGTCAGCTGTAGTCACTAATGCATTAAGGTTGGTATTTGACCAAACCTCACTGTCAGCTGTAGTCACTAAAGCATTAAGGTTGGTATTTGACCAGACCTCACTGTCAGCTGTAGTCACTAAAGCATTAAGGTTGGTATTTGACCAAACCTCAGTAGCAGCTTTAGTCACTAAAGCATTAAGGTTGGTATTTGACCAGACCTCACTGTCAGCTGTAGTCACTAAAGCATTAAACATGGTATTTGACCAGACCTCTCTGTCAGCTGTAGGCACTAATGCATTAAGGTTGGTATTTGACCAGACCTCACTGTCATCTGTAGGCACTAATGCATTAAGGTTGGTATTTGACCAGACCTCACTGTCAGCTGTAGTCAATGAAGCATTAAGGTTGGTATTTGACCAGACCTCACTGTCAGCTGTAGTCACTAATGCATTAAGGTTGGTATTTGACCAGACCTCACTGTCAGCTGTAGTCAATAAAGCATTAAAGTTGGTATTTGACCAGACCTCACTGTCAGCTGTAATAACTAAAGCATTAAGGTTGGTATTTGACCAAACCTGTGTCAGCTGTAGTCACTAAAGCATTAAGGTTTGTATTTGACCAAACCTCAGTGGCAGCTTTAGTCAGGATAGCACTTTGATCAATATTTTAATTAGCCATCCCTAGTCAGCTGCAGCATTTACTAATTTTTAGGTAAAATGGCCCAATGAGCTATACATTTTGTCATCTTTGTGTCGTAATAAATATTTAAATGAAAATGCAAAACTTTTCATCAAAATAAGTTGTTGCATTAGCTACAAAGAATCCTCTTGTTTGAATTGCAGGCCATTGATAGCAGCCAACTTCTCAGACAACTTGTTAACTGTCTTCGTGTTACACATTATGGCAGTACCTGCTGTGATTTACCATGTGTCATCTCTGGCACCAGAAGTAAGTTTAGGTAGATGGGGTGTGATGTCAAACCTAAAGGTTTAAGTTTTTTAAGTTTTCATTATAATTTTTGACTTAACCAGTACATGTATTTAAAATGTTTAATTAAATACCTAATTAGAACCTTGTTGTCTCGAACTTGGTTGACTCGATACTTTTTTAAGTCCCAGCATTTTTCCCCTATATACAATGAATTTTTTCCTCGGATGTGTCGATCTCGGTTGTTTCAATATTTCACTTAACTCGATGGATTTTTGTAGTCTGGACAATATTAATTAGTGTAATTTTAACCTCGTTGTCTCGAACTTCATTTTGCTCTCGAGATCATATGTCAAAACTAACAATTTAATTTGTATTGTTACTTAATTTGCATTTATTTTAAACACCTGTCATCCATAAACACGATTATTGATTGGCTATTAGAATTTGAATTGGCAATTTAATAAAACTAATTGATAATCCAAGCCCAGTGCATGCATTACTAAGGTTAATTGATGATCACTTCATTACTGTCAGAATTATTTGTTATGTTTAATTAAAAATAATAATTATTGAAAATGTCTTTTGATCTGATCAATGATATATGTGGTTGAGTTACGTTTCTTTAAAGACAATCTATTGTTTTTGTTGACTTGTTTGTTGTTAATTACGTAAAAAAAAACAATCTGTTTTGTTTAATTAGTTCTTCAAACTGTAAGTAGATGAGTGTTTCTTGAAATGTTTTTTCATGCTTTCATAATAAAGTTTATAAAAATTTTTTATACTATTTATTAATTATGGTCGATTTATTTGAATGGTACATAGAATAATACTTCATAGATCGCACGCTACAAATACAAACGATGACGCTATGACAAAGTTCGAAAATTAATATACATGAAATAAATACCATTAGATTTTTTTTTTAAAATCACTTAATGAAAATGATGTCACACCATAAACTCGAATGACTCGAACTTCAGATAGCTCGATATATTTTTTACGGTCCCACAAACTTCGACTTATCGAGGTTTGGCTGTACATTACTTTTATACCATAATATCTATCTGATCAAAAATAAAAACTGTAAACAAGTTTATTGGCAATATTGAAAGCTTACCAGTATATAGTAGACACCAACTGTAATAAGGATCTTAAATTGTAAGTGCAAATATTAAAAAAGAAAGAATTAGTGAGGAATGGTCTGTTAAAATTGGTGATCATTCAGTCCAGTTCCACTAACTGAAGAAAGTAGAAAAACACTGACCTAGGCCTTTAAATTAACCTTGGTGTCTTGTCACAGAACAACTCTTATGTTCATTAATTTTAAAATTAATCTACCCTTGTTAACTTTCAGTAATAGACACCATCAATGCAATTAAGTTGGTCGTAAAATCTTGACATTTCTATCTTCTTCCTCAAAACCATTTGGCCAATTTGAACTAAACGACAGGAATGTGTATTAGGTGGTTCTTAAAAATGAGTTTTGGTGCTGATCAAGTATTCAAAAATCTTCTTCTCACTCACAAACTGCTTAGCAGTTTGCTTTGAAATATTGCCAAAATGTACCTTATATGGTCTGCTACAAAGTTTGACTTTTTTGTGGCGATTCAAAATCAAAGATTGCTGCCACTTTGGAACACAGCTTAACATAGGACCCCATTGAAAAAACCATACCAAACTATTCAGAAATCAAGCCAGAATAGTTTTTTTTGTGGTTTTTGTTGTTGTTGAGCCGATTGGAAATTCAACATGGCTGCCAGAGCTGCTAATGTCTTCTAATTAGCTGAAAACAAAACACTGGACAGAAGAACTTGTGATATTGTTGAAAAGTTTTTCAAAATAGTCCTCTGCTAGTTTTGAGTTTTTTGTTTCAATCACTCCAAGATGGCTGACATATGTAATGTGGCTTAAGATAGAAAACATACAAACGGTTTCTTCACAGTTAATAACTATGTACACATGTAATATAAACATTAGGTGATGATTAAAATGTCATTAAATATTATTAAAGAATGCAATAAGAGTGTAGTATTTTTTCACAAATTAACACATGCAAATAACCAATCAACAGAAACAAGAAACAGTTCACTGGAAAATAGATAGCAATAATCTAAACAATAATTGTGATTGTAGAAATAACACAGTGGAGACTTCATTCTACATGTACAGAAAATATGAGGTGCTACTGGAATATTTCTACCAATGAAGTGCATGTCCACTTTTGGACATCTCTTACATTTTATACAATTTGGCTCTCAGTAGTTTCAGGTGATGGTCAAGGTATGAATACTGTGGGTTGTATCCTTACTTTCATTAGGTTGTATATGATCCTGAAAGTTTTGAACCTGAACCTGAACTGTAAATTTTTGAAGAAGTTCAAAATTAATATTTATTTTTATTTACATTTTTCTGTTAATAATATAATTATTTTAATCACACTGGATGGTTGTTGAAAAACATTGGTTTTAAGAATTTAAGCACAAATAAAAGATAGATAAATGACTTTATATTTCAGTGTCTGACCCTTCTGGTGACGAACAGAATATTCAAGAGATCGCTGGATGTTTTGTCCAATGAACAAAGTACCAGAATTATCTTCAATACATTAGAAGGAAACTATGCACTGTGTTTGCTGGGTGAGATACTCGTTGTTTCCCTTGCATTTTTCTGTGTCTTAATTGTTCAGCGTGATACATGTATTTCTTTCTATTGTTATGTACTGCTTAAATAAAAGAAATTCAGTGTACAATTTTTGAAAAGCTTTAGAACATGGATAAGACAACAGAAAAAACTGAAAAGAAATCATTGTTAAATGTTTTAATTTCAGCAAACATGGTACAACTGGGATTTGTTGAACTTGAGGTGAGAAGATTAGAATTGTATACTTCCCCACCCCCTTATTGTATACTTCCCCACCCCCTTATTAAGACAATTAAATGTATCGGTGTCATATGTATTAACTTTAAGAAGTATAGCCATTGCTATGCATTTAACATTTGTTAAATTCCACATTTTTAGCTCACCTGACCCAAAGGGTCATGTGAGCTATTGTTATCACTTTGCGTCCGTCATCGTCGTCGTCTGTCAACTTTTTACATTTTAATCTTCTTCTCTGAAACCACTTGGCCAATTGAAACCAAACTTGGCCATAATGTTCATTGGATGGACCTTTACAAAGTTTGTGTTTTTTATTTTGATTGGTAAACCAATATAGCCGCCACCTCAAGACTTAGTTTAACATAGGACCCTATGGGAAAAAAGTTAAAAGGGCTTCTTCTCTGAAACCGTTTAACCAATCAAAACAAAACTTACTAGCAATATTGTTTGGATGGTCCTCTATAAAGTTTGTGTTTTTGATGGGAATTGGAAATTCAAAATGGCCACCACAGCAGGACTTAGTTTAACATAGAACCCTATGGGAAAAAGTTTTAAAAGGCTTCTTCTCTGAAACCGGTCAACCAATGGAAACAAAAACTTACTAGCAATATTGTTTGGATGGTCCTCTATAAAGTTTGTGTTTTTTATGGCAATTGGAAATTCAAAATGGCTGCCACCGCAGGACTTAATTTAACATAGGACCCTAGGGAAAAAGTTTGAAAGGCTTCTTTTCTGAAACCGGTCAACCAATGGAAACAAAACTTATATTGTTTGGATGGTCCTCTATAAAGTTTATGTTTTTTATCCCAATCGGAAATTCAAAATGGCCGCCACCGCAGGACTTGGTTTAACATTCGACCCCATGAGAAAAAAGTTTAAAAGGGCTTCTTCTCTGAAACCGTTTAACCAATCAAAACAAAACTTACTAGCAATATTGTTTGGATGGTCCTCTATAAAGTTTATGTTTTTTATGGCAATTGTAAATTCAAAATGGCCTCTACCGCAGGACTTAGTTTAACATAGGACCCTATGGGAAAAAAGGTTTTAAAGGCTTCTTCTCAGAAACCGGTTAATCAATGGAAACAAAAACTTACTAGCAATATTGTTTGGATGGTCCTCTATAAAGTTTGTTTTTTATGGCAATTGGAAGTTCAAAATGGCCACTACCGCAGGACTTAGTTTAACATAGGACTCTATGGGAAAAAGTTTTTAAAGGCTTCTTCTCTGAAACCGGTTAATCAATGGAAACAAAAACTTACTAGCAATATTGTTTGGATGGTCCTTTATAAAGTTTATGTTTTTTATGGCAATTGGAAATTCAAAATGGCCGCCACTGCCGCAGGACTTAGTTTTACATAGGACCCTATGGGCAAATAAAAAAAATCTTCTCTATACAACCAGTTAACCAATGAAACAAAGCTTTCTAGTAATAGTGTTTGGATGGTTCTATTTAAAGTTTATTGAAAATTACAGGACTTACTTTAATATCAGGGAAATGCCATCTTCATTGCCTATAAAATCAGGTGAGCGATACAGGCTCTTAAGAGCCTCTGGTTAACTATCGTGGACATTGTGAACTTTGGTTTTATGTCTTTGAGGTTGCAAGCAATTTTGCAGCTAATCATGTGGCATACCCACGTCTGCATACACGATGAAAACCCTCAGCAAGATAAGTGGTCGTCCTTAACAATTAAGGTTGGAGTCTAGCACACTTTACCCAAAATCAAACTCACACTTGCAACCTCTGTGTTGACTTTTCAGTAATTAATGGTAGATAAATAGTACATGCAGATGACTAACTACCTTAAATACTTTTATTATAGAAACCAAACAGAAAATAGATTCATTGTTACTTTCTACATTTATATTTTAGGACATGTATATATTTTTTTCTATAGCATTTTGTTATAATCACAATAGAAAGACAATTTTAATGTCAATTGTGGGGCTTGACATGTATAACTTACAATTGTTTTATTTTTCAGGGACTTGTAGAAAATACCACAAACTTTATGGTACGTACTTATTTAAAATGAGCCTGTCATGTTTAAATGCCTTTAATCATTGGCCCTGTACCCTGTGGCAATCATAATTCTGCACCCTGTGGCAATCACAATCCTGTACCTCTGGCAGTCATAATTCAGCACCCTGTGGCAATCACAATCCTGTACCTCTGGCAGTCATAATTCTGCACCCTGTGGCAATCATAATCCTGTACACTGTGGCAATCATAATCCTGTACACTGTGGCAATCATAATTCTGTACACTGTGGCAATCATAATCCTGTAAACTGTGGCAATCATAATACTGTACACTGTTGCAGTCATAATCCTGTTCACTCTGGCAATCCTAATACTGTACCCTGTGGCAATCATAATTCTGTACACTGTGGCAATCATAATACTGTACACTGTGGCAGTCATAATCCTGAACACTGTGGCATTCATAATACTGTAAACTGTGGCATTCATAATCCTGTTCCCTTTGGCAATCATAATCCTGCACCCTGTAGCAATCATAATCCTGTACACTGTGGCAATCATAATCCTGTACCCTGTGGCAATCATAATCCTGTACACTGTGACAATCATAATTCTGTACACTGTGGCAATCATAATACTGTACACTGTGGCAATCATAATACTGTACACTGTGGCAGTCATAATCCTGAACACTGGGGCAATCATAATACTGTACACTGTGGCATTCATAATCCTGTTCCCTGTGGCAATCATAATCCTGCACCCTGTAGCAATCATAATCCTGTACACTGTGGCAATCATAATCCTGTACCCTGTGGCAATCATAATCCTGTACACTGTGGCAATCATAATACTGTACACTGTGGCAGTCATAATCCTGTTCCCTGTGGCAATCATAATCCTGCACCCTGTGGCAATCATAATCCTGTACACTGTGGCAATCATAATCCTGTTCCTCATCCCTGTGGCAATCATAATACTGTACACTGTAGCAATCACAATCCTGTACCTGTGGCAATCATAACCCTGTACCATGTGGCAATCATAATCCTGTACCCTGTGGCAAACATACATAACCCTGTACCCTGTGGCAATCATAATCCTGTACCCTCTGGCAGTCACAATCCTGTACCCTGTGCAATCATAACCCTGTACCCTGTGGCAATCATAATCCTGTACCCTGTGGCAATCATAATCCTGTACCCTGTGGCAGTCATAATCCTGTACCCTGTGGCATTCATAATCCTGTACCCTGTGGCAGTCATAATCATGTACCCTGTGGCAGTCATAATCTCCTGACACACTGATATCTTTAAATTGTTTGTTTAACTTGTTCTCATTGTTGAATCATTTACCACACAAAGTACCTTTACAAGGTGCAAGTTGAGGCCATCATGGTCAAGTTTAAATGAATGCACTGTATTTACATTAGATCATTTTCAATTTTCTAATCAAATATCAATTTATAAATGTTCTTAAAGTTAAATTTGTTTACCAAACATTAATGTTTCTTTATAACGACTATGTTACTGATGTTTTTGGTTAAGTTATGAAGATACTTATTCCAAACAAAACTGGAATGTATTTAATTTTTTACCCCGGCTAAAATTTACACCAAAATCAAATCATTTTTAATAGAGATTTTGTTTATAGATCTGAGCCACAAGATGCATGCGGGAGGTTTATTTGGATTAAGTTGGGACATTATCTCCCTATGTGTGAAGATTAAATAAAAAGGAGGTCTGACATACACCAGTCACAGTCTCCTAGATTTTCTCACATTACCCTGTATGATCTGAGGGTTCAAATTCTAGTAACCAAGCAACCCGGTAGGATCCAAGGGTTCAAATTCTAGTAACCAAGCAACCCGGTAGGATCCAAGGGTTCAAATTCTAGTAACCAAGCAACCCGGTAGGATCCAAGGGTTCAAATTCTGGTAACCAAGCAACCCGGTAGGATCCAAGGGCTCAAATTCTTGTAACAAAAGTGGAGCACTAGGTCCTGCCATGTCTTCAGTTTTCATTATGTGAGATTTAAACATGTTTACTATCGGAACTGATTTATTTTTCTGTTTTCTATGTAACACAAATGATGACATTGAACAATGTGAAGTGACACCCACTGTGGTAAACATGAACAATGTCATGTGACACCCCCTGTGGTAAACATGAACAATGTCATGTGACACCTGCTGTGGTAAACATGAACAATGTCATGTGACACCCACTGTGGTAAACATGAACAATCTCATTGGACACCCACTGTGGTAAACATGAACAATGTCATTGGACACCCACTGTGGTAAACATAAACAATGTCATGTGACAGCCCCTGTGGTAAACATGAACAATGTCATGTGACACCCGCTGTGGTAAACATAAACAATGTCAAGTGACACCTGCTGTGGTAAACATCAACAATGTCATGTGACACCCACTGTTGTAAACATCAACAATGTCATGTTACACCCACTGTAGTAAACATGAACAATGTCATTGGACACTCACTGTGGTAAACATAAACAATGTCAAGTGACACCCGCTGTGGTAAACATTAACAATGTCATGTGACACCCACTGTGGTAAACATGAACAATGTCATTGGACACCCACTGTGGTAAACATGAACAATGTCATGTGACACCCACTGTGGTAAACATGAACAATGTCATGTGACACCCACTGTGGTAAACATAAACAATGTCATGTGACACCCACTGTGGTAAACATGAACAATGTCATGTGACAACTGCTTTGGTAAACATAAACAATGTCATGTGACAGCCCCTGTGGTAAACATGAACAATGTCAAGTGACACCTGCTGTGGTAAACATCAACAATTTCAAGCTACACCTGCTGTGGTAAACATCAACAATGTCATGTGACACCCACTTTGGTAAACATGAACAATGTCATGTGACACCCACTGGGTAAACATGAACAATGTCATTGGACACCCACTGTGGTAAACATAAACAATGTCATGTGACACCCGCTGTGGTAAACATAAACAATGTCATGTGACACCCTCTGTGGTAAACATAAACAATGTCATGTGACACCTACTGTGGTAAACATAAACAATATCATGTGACACCCACTGTGGTAAACATGAACAGTGTCATGTGACACCCACTGTGGTAAACATGAACAATGTCATGTGACACCCACTGTGGTAAACATAAACAATGTCATGTGACACCCACTGTGGTAAACATGAACAATGTCATGTGACACCCACTGTGGTAAACATGAACAATGTCATGTGACACCCACTGTGGTAAACATGAACAATGTCATGTGACACCCACTGTGGTAAACATAAACAATGTCATGTGACACCCACTGTGGTAAACATAAACAATGTCAAGTGACACCTGCTGTGGTAAACATCAACAATGTCATGTGACACCTACTGTGGTAAACATAAACAATATCATGTGACACCCACTGTGGTAAACATGAACAGTGTCATGTGACACCCACTGTGGTAAACATGAACAATGTCATGTGACACCCACTGTGGTAAACATAAACAATGTCATGTGACACCCACTGTGGTAAACATGAACAATGTCATGTGACACCCACTGTGGTAAACATGAACAATGTCATGTGACACCCACTGTGGTAAACATGAACAATGTCATGTGACACCCACTGTGGTAAACATAAACAATGTCATGTGACACCCACTGTGGTAAACATAAACAATGTCAAGTGACACCTGCTGTGGTAAACATCAACAATGTCATGTGACACCTACTGTGGTAAACATAAACAATGTCATGTGACACCCACTGTGGTAAACATGAACAATGTCATGTGACACCCACTGTGGTAAACATGAACAATGTCATGTGACACCCACTGTGGTAAACATAAACAATGTCATGTGACACCCACTGTGGTAAACATGAACAATGTCATGTGACACCCACTGTGGTAAACATGAACAATGTCATGTGACACCCACTGTGGTAAACATGAACAATGTCATGTGACACCCACTGTGGTAAACATAAACAATGTCATGTGACACCCACTGTGGTAAACATAAACAATGTCATGTGACACCCTCTGCGGTAAACATAAACAATGTAATGTGACACCCACTGTGGTAAACATGAACAATGTCATGTGACACCCGCTGTGGTAAACATAAACAATGTCAAGTGACACCTGGTGTGGTAAACATCAACAATGTAATGTGACACCCACTGTGGTAAACATAAACAATGTAATGTGACACCCGCTGTGGTTAACATAACAATGTCATGTTACACCCGCTGTGGTCAACATAAACAAATTACAAACATATATTTGAATCACATTTTCTTTTTTTTTTTAATTTGGCATTAACACAAAAAAAATCTGCCTCATAAAAAGCGAAGGGTCCTTCTGGTTCAGACTGTAAGTCCAGTCCCAAATCAGAAAAGTTCCAGACCTTGCATCACCCTAATTTGAACTCCTGGGATCAGTAATACAACTGTATCTTCTGTTAGAAAGTTTTATATAGTAATTGTTATAAAGAAGAAAGTATGGCAACCAGATAAAGCTGTCTTATTGTATGTTACAGACTGTTGTGATCCGGCTGCTGGACAGCTGTAAACAGTATGTACAGAATAAAAGGTCAAATTTGACACATTGGCATCCTGTTCTTGGTTGGTTCTCACAGAAAACTGATCAGAGGTAAGAGGACTGTGTAAACAAGTGATTAATTGATATAAAATACAGTACAGTGAAACTTCTCTAAACCGGACCCTCACAAAACCGGTTTCCCCTTCAAACCGGCCGTTTTAAAAAGTCCCGGCCATTTCCCATTGAAGTCAATGCATATTATCTTCACAAAACCGGCCACCTCTACAAACCGGATACCGGCCACTTTTTTAAAGTTTTGCTTTAATTAACCAAGTAAATTTCACCCCACTTTACCGGCCAGATATAAAACTTACCTGTCATCAATCACCGAAATACAGGAAATCATTACGTAATTTAAAGTCGTACATCAACAAGTTCACCTGTGGGGGGCCTTAATTGGTGTAAAGTGTTGTGTACACAAACTAGCACTAAAGGTGTAGGACCACCAAATACCGGGAACCAGTCCAGAGGTTGTACGTAAAAGTAGTACTAGTCAACAGACAGGTTCACTCTTGCATCATATAGAATTTGAACCGCACATGATACCAGAATAAATTTGGTATTTTTGGAAAGCTGAATATTCTAGGAAACTTGAGGATAAAGTTTTATTGGTTTTAAATGAACATAAAAATGTTGAGAGTCAATTAGGGACAAGCACTATTTTTGGACTGAAATAGAAAGTGAAAGTAGATTTTTAGACCACATGGACTTCAGGTTGAGCGTTTTTTCTTATATGCAATGAAACATATTGTGAAATTTTGACAGAATGTTCGGGCAGTGCATTTTTATAGTGGACAGAAGTGTCACTTAATTTGAAACAAAGGTAAATTTTCTAGGATAAGTCAAAATTATCAAATTTTAATATAGCCGAAGAGTAAAAAATCTATGGTGGTCCTACACCTGAATTATGGTTTAAATAAATAGATATAATTTTATCAGTATGCCTTTGAACTCATTTTAATGAAAAACAACGCTAAACACCATGCAAATAAACGAAGCATGTGGCCTACGTGTGTTTACATCGGGTAAATCGGCTCATGAATATTAATGAGATTATTGTAAAAATCGAAACATGTGCCTGCTTTCGTTTTTAATATTTCTTACAACAGGACGTAATTTTTCTTCAATTATACTAGTTTTATAATCATTATTTGATACTTAGGTAAAATTTGCAATGAAATTTAAAAATGTTAAGTCTTTTAATACACCGAAGACCACGCGTAATGTTCAGTTGGAAGATAAGGAAAATAACGTTACTGAAAGTGGTCTATAGTTTACTGTACAAGCGGAATCACCAAACTCGAGTGATCTATTGTTTTTTTTGTTAGAAGTGAACATTTTTCATCGGCATTGCAAATGATTTTTTTTAACTTCTCTCAAATGAAACATGCTGTGATAACGTAACAATAAAGTAAAATTGATTAAGGACCTCGACTATGTACCCAATAGGGCGGTAACTGAAAATCACGGTAGATTTCACTAAACCGGCCACCTCTGTAAACCGGCCATTTTTCTCTGTCCCAGTGGCGGCCGGTTTAGAGAAGTTTCACTGTACAATGAAATCAAACTTTTGTGGGGATTTGATTTATTTTTGCTCTTTTGAGATTTTATGCCACTGTCAGCATGTGTTTTGTTTATTTCATGTTGTCCAGATTTTAATTGATTTGTTTACTGGTAATTAAAAAGGTCAGGGTTTTCACTGAGTACTACAGCTTCCTATCTTTCTTAGAAATTTAGGAACATTTGTTTTTTTAATATCCAGATTGTGCAACTTGGTTCATTTCTCTGAATTTTTTTTGTGATGCTGCAGTTTTTCAATCCAGATACTTTAAACTTGGGAGGTATATTTGTATTGTACAAGTCCACATTTTGTTACATTTAGAACACCTTTGCAGTTTTCCACCTATTGAAATGTTCTTTTTCTATTTTTAGCTCACCTGAACCAAAGGTCCATGTGAGTTTTTGCCATCCCTTGGCATCTATCGTCTGTCATCCGTTGTCCATCGTAAACTCTTTCAAAAATTGTCTCCTCTGAAACCACTGGGCCAATTTTTGGGAAGGTTGCGTAGCAAACTTTCCCCTTGCTAACGCTCAAATACATAGAAATTACTGCGACCGGCGTGTAATAAAACCTTACGCTCGTAAAATATAGGTCACATTGGAGGAATCTATCAATTACATGAATCGATGCACCACATTTATCTTGAACTACTTTACTATACATGTCCTTTCATATTATGTCTCATTTACTCTATAACTTATAACTAATATTACGATTTAAACTAATATTCCATGTTCATCCGGGAGAGACAGACTCGTTACACTTTTTGGTTTTGGAAATCAACGCGATATTTGGCAATCCTCGCGATAGCTGTTCACTGAACCGACAAATGTAGTGCTGACAGTGGCATCAGTCTAAATAATATTTGAAGACGTTATTGTGATTATTATTTTGTACTCTCGTGTGGTCGTCGTTTCATACGGTTTTGCATTCTATTTTTTACGTGTTTAATTAAATGAAAATCAACACAAAAGTGTGTGCTTTGTCGATGTACAGATTTGCAGAGCGGCGCCATCTATACAAATTTTTAAGGTTTGGAGAATGGCATGTAGAAGTTTCGTGAATAAATACCACGGGATGGTTGTTATAGTATGCAAATTAGCACGTTTATAACAAAATAAGGTCACATTATCCATATACGGAAAACTGATAACATAGCATTTTCCACGTGCATCTTCAAAGACGAAAAAAGAAATTTCTTCAATAAAAATCGTGTCCCGTAAGTTTTGCAATGCCTAAAGATTTTATAACGTAAAGAAGATGAATATTATGTTTGAATAGAACGAAGTTAGAATTTTTTATTTGCTACATTACAAGCAATAGGACTGATTTCTGCCGTTAATCCGACAAATCACAAAACTAAGGCCACACCAATTTAATTTCTTGTTCTTCGGATTTTTGTCATTTTAAAATGGGGCGAGCGAGCGAAATAATAATTTTAATATTATTATTTGGATTTTCAAAAAATCATAGGCGAACAGAAAAATTTGAGCCGAGCGATAACTTTTTTAAATTTTTTTTTTAAATAAGAAAATGTACTTTCATCAATGTATATATTCGCAAAATTCAGTTTCATTGTGATTTTCTTTCAGAATTGGGCATACTATGCTTACCTGAAGTTTACCAAAGCATTAAAATGAATAAATGAATTATATTTTGTAATTATGGGTTCATCATTCAATTTATGTACAATCAGTTGCACCTTTTAAACAATTCAGTATTGTAGGTCATATACAACATAATACATATATGACTTTCAAAGTATTAGAGACTGATGGAAGCAAAAGAATGCATACATGTCACATTTGCAAAAAAATATTTTTTAGACCTTATTTAAAATGCACAACTGACTACACTGTACATCATTTATTGATGAAGCTTTCTAGAGGAATGAATTTTAAAATGTCATAAAATAAGTTATATCGCATTCATTGTGTTTGTTGTAATATTCCCATTTAGTGAGACTTTCCCTTTTGATTGAACAACCAAAGACAATCCAAAATTATAGATACATGGTGTCCAATGTCCAATTTTTGAGAGAAAAACTTCAAGTCCAATGCAAGCCATTAGAAAACAGAGATATATATGAAAAATGACAATAAGACAACAACCAGTTCAAACAGTTATATGCTGACTCTTAATAAAAATTACTTTAACTTTTCCACAAATAACACTGAACAACCATTACCAGTAATTTCATTTTCTTTTTTTTTTGGATATATCACAACCCTTGCAACAATGTGAACAAATTTAATAAGCATTATAGTTTTTGTGGTCATTTTGTTTTATCTTGGTGGAGATAAACAAAAATCGAATGTGCTTCATTACTGAGGCTAAATGTTCACCATGCTGTTGCAACCAAAAGTTTCGAAGTGTCAGTCGAATTAAGTTTTTGGTACTGATCTTGATCTGGCAATCCTGCTCCAACATCCTATCTTCTATAAATACAAATATTACTCACGAACTTTTATTTCACATTTTTTATATTTGAATGTTCCTGTAACCTCGTTTTACGTTTATGTCGGCGCTAACCTAAGGTCGAAATGATTGATTTTGACACATCTTTGAAAAAGCTGTGCAAACGCTTTACGTTTATGTCGGCGCTAACCTAAGGTCGAAATGTTTGATTTTGACACATCTTTGAAAAAGCTGTGTTTGTTTGTTTGTTTGAATGGTGTTTTAACGCCACTTTCAGCAATTTTTCAGCTATTTCATGGCGTCCAGTTTTTATTGGGGGAGGTAGCCGGAGTACCCGGAGAGAACCCCCGACCTGCGGTAGGAAATCTGGCAATCCTTGTCAATTAAGATTGGAGTCGAGTACACCCTGCCTGCAGTGAGAATCGAACCAGCAATCTCAATTTTTTTTTAATATTATTTTTTCGATTTCGATAAAAATATGTGCGGTCGGGTCCATAGAACAAGAAATTTATTTGGTGTGGCCTAACTTCGGATTATAACGGCAGTAAAATTCGGCCTTTCGAAAGCACATGTAAATCGATTTGCACAGATCCCTGTGTTGTAATTGTTTAATGCCACTTTCAGCAATTTTTCAACTTTATTTGGGCGTCCTGTTTTTATTGGAGGAGAAAGCCAGATTGAAGGAGTATTTTAATAGTTGTCACACAAGATTGAAGTTTAGCACACCCTGGCAGTAAGATTCAAACAAGTGCTGACAGGCATTCGATCAATAGTAGATGAACACTTCCTTAACCACTGAAGCCCTGGAGTATTACAGAAATAAATTATTTTAGTTTTGAATATTTTAGAAGCTTACGCCATCACTTACATTTTTAGGGAGACATTTACATATATGTACATGTGTTTGATATTCCAACCATTTAACAGGTGCGATTTTTATGTCTGAAATGGGCAGCAGCAATTTTGTCTTCTTTATTAATATATTTATAAAAGTTATGATAGAAACATCTTTAATTGTATCGTTGCACTGAATGGATTTTGATGGACTCTTTGTCACATAGTGCTATTGTACACCTGATATTTTATATTTTGATTGGAATGATATTTAGGATTTCCCATTGACTTGCCATTCTTTGATGTAGGGGATACCTATCTCTTATCCACAACTACTTGCACCACTGAGTGGGATTTGATGAAACTTTTGCAGTATCCTTTGTTATATGGTGGAATTGTGCACCTGATATTTACAGTTTGAGCAGTTTGAAACATTTCCAACAGCAAAGCCTGAACATTGCCATTCAAGACATAGGGGAGCTGGGGCTATCAATTATGAGGATTGCAAAGTTTTTTCTAGTCTTTTCAATTAATATCTAATATGTTTCTAAATTTACCTGATTTATTTTACATTGGTTTGTTTTATTGCCTGTCAAACATGAGGCAGGAATCTCATTTCATACTTGTAAAGCAACCTTTCCTTCAGTGCAGTCTGCACTTTGATTTTTCAAACTCGGTCACAATCATCCTAAGTGTTCCTAGTTTCAAATTTTTATCCAGGGTTTTGACAAAGATGACCACTGTTACTAAAAATAGAACATGAGTGTCAACAAAAGTTTTACATCAATATCTCAAATATTATAATAGCTATAAAGAAAACCTTTACTACAAATCGATCAGCACATTAAGGTCTACAATAGTTGCTATTAGTCTGAAGTTGTGTAATGGCTTCATGTAGGAGTTATAGGATTAAACACTATGTTTTAGGAAATTATCCAAGTGTAAACTCCTCCAACTCCCTCACAATCTAAATAAAGTCCGAAGGACTTAATGCATCATGGATTTTTTTTTATGTAATGCACTGGCCCATTTATTTTGCATTAAATATGACTGAAATACTGCTTGAAGGACAAAAGCAACCATTTTATCAATAAATTGTTCCCCAGTGACCATTAGTGAATCCCTTTTGTACCTGTATATATGATACTGTCTTTCAGTTTACATGCATCCATGCCTTTTGTTGTGAAGCAGTTACAATTACTGTGGAGTGAGAAAATGATTCGTCTGATGTTTGCTGACCTGCTTAGTTATGTAGAGATTGATGCAGAGAAGGCTAGCAAGAATCCATCACCTTCTAAAAGTAGGTTGTCCAGTAAAATGTTCATATTATTTTAATTTTTGGTATAAAAGTGGAAGATATATCACTTGTCTGCTTGGTTATTACTATTAATCAACAATATATTTTAACCTATAGATTAATAGGATAAACTGGACATGTCTTTGTGAACAATTTTTTTAATCAAACATTACAAAAAAGAGCATGTTTATAGGTAATTGTTTGGTATATTATAGTCGAAATAAATGGAAAAGTAAGAAGAAAAATAGCAAGGAAACCGATTTAACAACAAGAGCAGAAAGTAAATTACAAATCCTTATATACTATAGCTAGTAGACAAACAAACCAAAAACACAAAACCAGAGAGTGAGTAACCCAAAGCCATGGGTGCTCTGGACAAGTACAGAGAGTGAGTAACCCAAATTAAATAAAAGACATGGGTGCTCTGGACAAGTACAGAGAGTGAGTAACCCAAATCAAATAAAAGACATGGGTGCTCTGGACAAGTACAGAGAGTGAGTAACCCAAATTAAATAAAAGACATGGGTGCTCTGGACAAGTACAGAGAGTGAGTAACCCAAATTAAATAAAAGACATGAGTGCTCTGGACAAGTACAGAGAGTGAGTAACCCAAATTAAATAAAAGACATGAGTGCTCTGGACAAGTACAGAGAGTGAGTAACCCAAAGCCATGGGTGCTCTGGACAAGTACAGAGAGTGAGTAACCCAAATTAAATAAAAGACATGGGTGCTCTGGACAAGTACAGAGAGTGAGTAACCCAAATTAAATAAAAGACATGAGTGCTCTGGACAAGTACAGAGAGTGAGTAACCCAAATTAAATAAAAGACATGGGTGCTCTGGACAAGTACAGAGAGTGAGTAACCCAAAGCCATGGGTGCTCTGGACAAGTACAGAGAGTGAGTAACCCAAAGCCATGGGTGCTCTGGACAAGTACAGAGAGTGAGTAACCCAAATTAAATAAAAGACATGGGTGCTCTGGACAAGTACAGAGAGTGAGTAACCCAAAGCCATGGGTGCTCTGGACAAGTACAGAGAGTGAGTAACCCAAATTAAATAAAAGACATGGGTGCTC
Organism: Limnoperna fortunei; assembly: GCA_944474755.1. Lineage (NCBI taxonomy): Eukaryota > Metazoa > Mollusca > Bivalvia > Mytilida > Modiolidae > Limnoperna > Limnoperna fortunei. The sequence continues at coordinate 17,001,183 of OX104121.1, read as the reverse complement.
TGGACAAGTACAGAGAGTGAGTAACCCAAAGCCATGGGTGCTCTGGACAAGTACAGAGAGTGAGTAACCCAAAGCCATGGGTGCTCTGGACAAGTACAGAGAGTGAGTAACCCAAAGTCATGGGTGCTCTGGACAAGTACAGAGAGTGAGTAACCCAAATTAAATAAAAGACATGGGTGCTCTGGACAAGTACAGAGAGTGAGTAACCCAAAGCCATGGGTGCTCTGGACAAGTACAGAGAGTGAGTAACCCAAATTAAATAAAAGACATGGGTGCTCTGGACAAGTACAGAGAGTGAGTAACCCAAAGCCATGGGTGCTCTGGACAAGTACAGAGAGTGAGTAACCCAAAGACATGAGTGCTCTGGACAAGTACAGAGAGTGAGTAACCCAAAGCCATGGGTGCTCTGGACAAGTACAGAGAGTGAGTAACCCAAATTAAATAAAAGACATGAGTGCTCTGGACAAGTACAGAGAGTGAGTAACCCAAAGCCATGGGTGCTCTGGACAAGTACAGAGAGTGAGTAACCCAAATTAAATAAAAGACATGGGTGCTCTGGACAAGTACAGAGAGTGAGTAACCCAAATTAAATAAAAGACATGGGTGCTCTGGACAAGTACAGAGAGTGAGTAACCCAAATTAAATAAAAGACATGAGTGCTCTGGACAAGTACAGAGAGTGAGTAACCCAAAGCCATGGGTGCTCTGGACAAGTACAGAGAGTGAGTAACCCAAAGCCATGGGTGCTCTGGACAAGTACAGAGAGTGAGTAACCCAAATTAAATAAAAGACATGAGTGCTCTGGACAAGTACAGAGAGTGAGTAACCCAAAGCCATGGGTGCTCTGGACAAGTACAGAGAGTGAGTAACCCAAATTAAATAAAAGACATGGGTGCTCTGGACAAGTACAGAGAGTGAGTAACCCAAATTAAATAAAAGACATGAGTGCTCTGGACAAGTACAGAGAGTGAGTAACCCAAATTAAATAAAAGACATGGGTGCTCTGGACAAGTACAGAGAGTGAGTAACCCAAATTAAATAAAAGACATGAGTGCTCTGGACAAGTACAGAGAGTGAGTAACCCAAATTAAATAAAAGACATGGGTGCTCTGGACAAGTACAGAGAGTGAGTAACCCAAAGCCATGGGTGCTCTGGACAAGTACAGAGAGTGAGTAACCCAAATTAAATAAAAGACATGGGTGCTCTGGACAAGTACAGAGAGTGACTAACCCAAATTAAATAAAAGACATGAGTGCTCTGGACAAGTACAGAGAGTGAGTAACCCAAATTAAATAAAAGACATGAGTGCTCTGGACAAGTACAGAGAGTGAGTAACCCAAAGCCATGGGTGCTCTGGACAAGTACAGAGAGTGAGTAACCCAAATTAAATAAAAGACATGGGTGCTCTGGACAAGTACAGAGAGTGAGTAACCCAAAGCCATGGGTGCTCTGGACAAGTACAGAGAGTGAGTAACCCAAATTAAATAAAAGACATGAGTGCTCTGGACAAGTACAGAGAGTGAGTAACCCAAAGCCATGGGTGCTCTGGACAAGTACAGAGAGTGAGTAACCCAAATTAAATAAAAGACATGAGTGCTCTGGACAAGTACAGAGAGTGAGTAACCCAAATTAAATAAAAGACATGAGTGCTCTGGACAAGTACAGAGAGTGAGTAACCCAAAGCCATGGGTGCTCTGGACAAGTACAGAGAGTGAGTAACCCAAATTAAATAAAAGACATGAGTGCTCTGGACAAGTACAGAGAGTGAGTAACCCAAATTAAATAAAAGACATGAGTGCTCTGGACAAGTACAGAGAGTGAGTAACCCAAAGACATGGGTGCTCTGGACAAGTACAGAGAGTGAGTAACCCAAATTAAATAAAAGACATGGGTGCTCTGGACAAGTAAGCAGTGCCTGTCTCAAATAAGACACATGTCAAGTTACTTATTGTCTAGGAAATACTACCTATGACTGTGAAATTTTCTGATCGTATTTGATCAGTGGATTTTCTATAAAGATTAATTAAGTCATGGTGATGACCATAGAACATTTGATGGGATAACACCAACCTAGGAACAACAAACCTGTGTTTTAGTAGCTTAGAAGTCAACAGCAGTGAGCAATCCTGCAAATTGGAATTCGGATTGGGGATCTTAGAAATTTTCATTTACAAGAGTCACACAAGTTCAGCTATTACTGAGCTTTAAGCTGTTGTAAACAGCTGTTATCTGATTCAGAATTGATTGACCAATTCAGGTAGAAAATACCTGGCATTGTCACTGTCATTGTATTTTGACTATAAATGAGTACAAAGAGGACAGGTTTCAGTATAGTAAATATATAATAGTTTGATAATAAATTGAATTGTTCAGTCTTTGAAATATATATTTTACGGAGTTCAGGACTCTTACACTGAAAATAATTTGTCATTGAATTTTCTTTAAATTTGCCATATAGTTAGTTTTTATACCAGTAATCATAAATCAAAATAAAAATAGGGCTTTCAGAGCTTATTTTTTGAGGTTTAGGCACTGCAATTTCAAATTTTATAATAGATTTTACAGAGAAGAGAATAAAAAAGCCCTAAAACAAAAGATTACAACAATTTTGGCCAATTAAATTTTCTGAATTTTTTATATAATGTCACACAATCGGTATACATCTTAGAAATGGGAAGAAAAGTAAGTGTCTCTGAGTTAATTGTTTCTCTATTGAGAAATAAGTGGTCAAAAAGTACTGAAAATTACATCCCTTGTTGAAAATTTTTATTTTTTTTATTTTTGCCTATAATGAACTTATTTATTCTAAAACTTGTATTTCAACCATTTATTAATTGTAGTTATACTGTAGGAAAAGGACTTCCCTGTTATTTTTCATTGTAAGGTATTAAGGAGGTTGTTTTATTGAAAGAAATAATAATTAATATTACCATTAATATGAGATATGGCAGATAGTGTCCTGCATCCCCTTAATGTCCTTAATGTATAATATACAGTGAAATCACTTTATGGTAAATTTCAGATATTTTGAAGAAAGCTTTAGACAAGGCATCAAGTAAGACATCTAAGATAAAACTGGACAGCTCAGTAGGAACAGCAACATGCTTACCATGTGTTCTGTACCAGAGAACACTGAACACTTTGTCACAACTCAGACAAGATATATTGGGAGGTAGGTTGTGTACTTCTATCTTCCCCTTTTTCTCAATCTTGATTGATCCACAATGGCCTGCACTCTAAATTATTTAGCAGAATAGACAGCTTCATTAACCTAATTGATTCCAGAGATATGCAGAGAGATCATATTTACTTGCATGTAACAATTGAATTTCATTATCAACATGTCTTAATCCCGATACACCATAACGAACGGCTTGAATACCGCCAGTTTCTTGAACTGTTTTAAAAGACCTTTTAAAGCAGGCCTGTCAACTTTCCCGATTTTCGCGGGTTTTCCCGATTTTCGGGTCTTGATTTTGTGAAAACCCGAAACCCGATATCGGGTTTCTAAAATGGATGAAAAACCCGATTTTGAACAATGCCTACCGATAAAATTTGGAAAATTACGATTTTCAACCATGGGAAGCAACTGTCCACAACATCCAATCAAATTATTCGTTTCATAACGATGTCGGCTAATTTTACGCTTCATCTAAAGACCAATTGACCTGGTGGCGTAGAGTTAATTAAAGCCATAAATTTGACATTTTTATTGTTTTTCTTGTTGTATCCAAAAGTCGAGTGATACATAATTATGAGTAATTTGTTCCTAATAGGATGATTAGTTAAATTGAAATTCGGAGCTTGGGTGTTGTTGTCGTAATGGGATTACGGTAATTTTATTAGTCTTTGGTAAAAAATAATTAATTTTAACCATTATTAACTACATTCCTAATTGGGGTTTTTAATTACTCAATCAAAAAGATCAAAAGGGTTAATGAAAAAAACTTGAATGGGCGGAACAGGTTTAAAGAAGTCTGCTTGGATGCTGTTTTGATACCGTGAAATGTATTCATTTTTTCTGATTCGTATATATATATGGGCATTTCACAAAATATCATCAGTTTTAGATGAGTTCAATTAAGCATGGTTGTCACTCCTCCGAGTAAGAAAAAACGGTCCTCGTGCCGTTTTCTAGAGAAATGGTTAAACGATTCTAAGTACAGTACGTGGCTGAGTAAATCCCATCAGGGTGACTCACATGCATATTGTAAATTATGTAATAAAGATTTCAAAGTTGATCATGGGGGTATTAATGATGTTGCAAAGCATGCAGCTACTGCCAGTCACACAAAGAACCAGACTGCGCAGAATAGTACCAAACCAGCAACAAATTACTTCACACGACCAGATGACGACGATGTTACCAAAGCCGAGATTTTATTTTCCAACTTCGTTGCGGAACATAACTTACCATTTTCAGTAGCAGATCACTTTACCAAATTGTGTAAAGTTATGTTTCCGGACAGTAAAATTGCTGCCAAGTTTGCATGTTGAAAGACCAAGACGACTCAGATTATAAAGCAGTCACTAGCACCAGCACTCCAAAATGACGTTATCCAGAACTTACAGACCCAACCCTTTTCACTAGCAGTAGATGAGAGTAATGACAGAAATACTGACAAATGCCTTGTCATACTTGTGCGCTACTTTACAGACCACGCCACAACCAGATTTCTGTCAATGCCTATCTGTAACATTGGTACTGCACAGAATATATTCGACCAGATACAGCAGACCTTTAGCACCCACTCCATACCATGGAACAACTTAATCAGTTTTATGTCTGATAACTGTAGTGTCATGATGGGGAAACACAACTCAGTGATGACCCGAATAAAAGAGAAAGCACCAGATGTCTTCGACTTTGGCTGTGTCTGCCACTTGGCTAACCTATGCACTGTAGCAGGAGTGAAAGCTTTACCAGTTGCCGTAGATGACTTTCTAGTTGACATCTATTTTCATTTCCATCACAGTTCTAACAGAAAAGAAAAGTATAAAGAATTCATGGAATTTTGTGATGTGGAACCAAATAAACTACTGACCCACTTCTCACCCAGATGTAGAAAAAGGTGGCCGTATACAAAGAGTAGCAGCACAACTTGGTGACCACCAGATGATCCTCTACTTTCACTTCCTTCAGTTCATACTACCTATACTCAATGAATTCAACACGATGTTTCAGGCCACAGACTCACGTATTGGTTACCTAGCCACTGAGATGACAACATTACTACGCAAGTTCCTGAATAAGTTCATCAAAGCTAAAGTGATTCAGACTACAACTGATTTGACTACCATAGACTACACCAATACTGAGAATCAGCTTCCAGACAGCATTTTAACAGTTGGTCCATACGCACGTACCTACCTTGCTGACAATGCTGATGACCTCACTCCCAGTGCACTCAGTAAATACTTCAGGTATTTGAAACTTTTTTTACTCTTTCTTTTTACATGAAGGTAATACCAAAATACAGAACACCATGATCTGGTACAGACAAAATGGAATAAAATACCATGTCAATAAAAATGGGGAATATGTCAAATAAACAACAGTTCATAGAGCAATTCATTTTATTTAGAGCAAATAGAATACTAATATGGTATTTCTACAAACAATACTTAATTCTTCTTTTATTTTTCAGTTCCATTCGCCAGTTTTACTGTGCTGTGGTGAAGAAGATGGTGGCAAAGTTTCCATTCAAAGACCCAGTTGTCAATAGTCTGTCTTTCCTCAACCCAGAAGAGAGAGGTGATGTTACCTTTGGCAATGTAATGAACATTGTCAAAAGGTTCCCAGTGCTTGTTACAGAAACACAGTTGTCTCAACTGGAAGAGGAGTTCAATGACTACCAGGTTACCCCATCTTCAGAGATGCCAGTCTACACCAATGAAACAAATGTGGATACATACTGGTCTGCAATTTCCGAAATGAAGAACAAGGTTACCAAGACTGCAAGGTTTCCCTTGTTATCAAGAGTATGTAAGGCTATGTGCAGTATACCCAACTCAAATGCAGACTGTGAGAGAGTATTCAGTATTGTGAAGCACATTCAGACAGAACAAAGGTCCTGCTTAGACAACACAACACTTTGTGCACTTCTGACTACAAAGATAAACACAGACTGTCTTTGCTTCCAACTGAAGCCAGAAAAGGACCAACTACTGACAGCAAAGAAGGCCTGTGTAACATACAACAGTTTGCTGAGGCTTTAATGTAATTTTGATGTTTGAACTTTAAATGTATAGTGCTTTAATGTAATAATGCATACAAGTATTTGACTTATCTGTTTGATTATTTAGTGCTTAGAATCTAGTGCATCTTTGATGTTTATATGTAGTGCTTTCAATAATTAATGCATGTTTTGTTATTCATCTATGTATGTTATTGCTATTGCTGACTTCATGGACTTTGTGTTAATAAAGTGTGACACCTTCAAGCCTTATTTCTTTGCCTTTTTGCTTCAGTTGCAAATTTAAACAGGAATTGAACAGTTTATTGCAAAACAAACTACATGTATATGTTAAATATTTATCCCTTCACAGCTGGCTGTACAATAATGAACATGTATCTGTAAAAGAAAAGACTTTCGCGCGCAATTTTTTTTTTGGCGCATAAAAAACCCCCATGGAGATTTTTAAAAGTTGACAGGCCTGTTAAAGGACTTTAAAAACAGTTCAAGAAATCGGTGGTGTTCGAGCTACAGAAGTTTGGCTGTATAATAATTATGTCATGACTGGTGATTAGTTTTAACAGGCAAAAAGACATTAATTTTTTTGTAATTAAAAATATTAATTGTACTAGAATCAGAACTAAAACATTTCAATAAAAAATCTTTTACTGCTTTTGTTAACAATGTGGTTTTATTGTTATTGTATGCTAATTGTTAAAGAGAAGATAATTTTAAGAAAAATGTGTTGCCAATAAATACTGTGGAAATTATTCCTTTAATTATTCTGTGATGGCAAGATATACTGTATGTAATCAACAGTAATAACTGATATACTGTATGTAATCAACAGTAATAACTGATATACTGTATGCAATCAACAGTAATAACTGATATACTGTATGTAATCAACAGTAATAACTGATATACTGTATGCAATCAACAGTAATAACTGATATACTGTATGCAATCAACAGTAATAACTGATATACTGTATGCAATCAACAGTAATAACTGATATACTGTATGTAATCAACAGTAATAACTGATATACTGTATGTAATCAACAGTAATAACTGATATACTGTATGTAATCAACAGTAATAACTGATATACTGTATGTAATCAACAGTAATAACTGATATATTGTATGCAATCAACAGTAATAACTGATATACTGTATGTAATCAACAGTAATAACTGATATACTGTATGCAATCAACAGTAATAACTGATATACTGTATGTAATCAACAGTAATAACTGATATACTGTATGCAATCAACAGTAATAACTGATATACTGTATGTAATCAACAGTAATAACTGATATACTGTATGCAATCAACAGTAATAACTGATATACTGTATGTAATCAACAGTAATAACTGATATACTGTATGTAATCAACAGTAATAACTGATATACTGTATGTAATCAACAGTAATAACTGATATACTGTATGTAATCAACAGTAATAACTGATATACTGTATGCAATCAACAGTAATAACTGATATACTGTATGCAATCAACAGTAATAACTGATATACTGTATGCAATCAACAGTAATAACTGATATACTGTATGCAATCAACAGTAATAACTGATATACTGTATGAAATCAACAGTAATAACTGATATACTGTATGCAATCAACAGTAATAACTTATATACTGTATGCAATCAACAGTAATAACTGATATACTGTATGTAATCAACAGTAATAACTGATATACTGTATGTAATCAACAGTAATAACTGATATACTGTATGCAATCAACAGTAATAACTGATGTTACAGTAGAAATTTCAAAATTCACAAACTACTACACTTAAAACCACTTTATTCATGTCAAAACTCTGTGGAGCCTCTAGTTAGTGTACATCCTGTTACAGGCATTATGGAGCCTTTAGTTAGTGCACATCCTGTTACAGGCTTTGTGGAGCCTCTAGTTAGTGTACATCCTGTTACAGGCTCTGTGGAGCCTCTAGTTAGTGTACATCCTGTTACAGGCTTTGTGGAGCCTCTACTTAGTGTACATCCTGTTACAGGCTTTATGTAGCCAACAGTAATAACTCATGTTACAGTAGAAATTTCAAAATTCACAAACTACTACACTTAAAACCACTTTATTCATGTCAAAACTCTGTGGAGCCTCTATTTAGTGTACAAAATGTCCTGTTACAGGCTCTATGGAGCCTTTAGTTAGTGCACATCCTGTTACAGGCTCTGTGGAGCCTTTAGTTAGTGTTCATCCTGTTACAGGCTTTGAGGATTCTTAAATTAGTGTTCATCCTATTAGAGGCTTTGTGGAGCCTCTAGTTAGTGCACATCCTGTTACAGGCTCTGTGGAGCCTCTAGTTAGTGTTCATCCTATTACAGGCTCTGTGGAGCCTCTAGTTAGTGTTCATCCTGTTACAGGCTTTAAGGATTCTTCAGTTCATCCTATTACAGGCTCTGTGGAGCCTCTAGTTAGTGCACATCCTGTTACAGGCTCTGTGGAGCCTTTAGTTAGTGTTCATCCTGTTACAGGCTTTGAGGATTCTTAAGTTAGTGTTCATCCTATTAGAGGCTTTGTGGAGCCTCTAGTTAGTGCACATCCTGTTACAGGCTCTGTGGAGCCTCTAGTTAGTGTTCATCCTATTACAGGCTCTGTGGAGCCTCTAGTTAGTGTTCATCCTGTTACAGGCTTTAAGGATTCTTCAGTTCATCCTATTACAGGCTCTGTGGAGCCTCTAGTTAGTGCACATCCTGTTACAGGCTCTGTGGAGCCTCTAGTTAGTGTTCATCCTATTACAGGCTTTGTGGAGCCTCTAGTTAGTGTACATCCTATTACAGGCTTTGTGGAGCCTCTAGTTAGTGCACATCCTGTTACAGGCTTTGTGGAGCCTCTAGTTAGTGTACATCCTGTTACAGGCTTTGTGGAGCCTCTAGTTAGTGTACATCCTGTTACAGGCTCTGTGGAGCCTCTAGTTAGTGTACATCCTGTTACAGGCTTTATGTAGCCTCTAGTTAGTGTACATCCTGTAACAGGCTTTATGTAGCCTCTAGTTAGCTCACCTGACCCAAAGGGTCAGTGTGAGCTATTCTCATCACTTTGCGTCCGTCGTCGTCGTCGTCGTCGTCTTCGTCGTCGTCGGCCGTAAACTTTTTACATTTTAATCTTCTTCTCCACAACCACTTGGCCAATCGGAACCAAACTTGGCAGGAATGTTTATTGGGTGGTTCTTAACAAAGTTTGAGTTTTTGGTGCTGATCAAATATGAAACATGGCTGCCAGGGCCATTAATGCGTTCTAATTGGCTGAAATTCAAAAATCTTCTTCTCATAAACTGCTTGGCAGATTGATTTGAAATATTGCAGAAATGTACCTTAGATGGTCCTCTACAAAGTTTGAGTTTTTTGTGCCGATCCAAAATCCAAGATGGCCGCCATCGCAGGACATAGTTTAACATAGGACCCTATAGGAAAAACATATAAACAACTTCTTCTATGAAACTGTTCCACACAATGAAGCCAAATTAATAAGGAAATGAAGGTTGCATAATTATCTTATTGTTTTGGGTTTTTCGAGCCAATTGCAAATTCAACATGGCTTCCAGGGCCATTAATGTGCTCTGATTGGCTGAAATTTAAAAATCTTCTTCTCATAAACTGCTTGGCAGATTGATTTGAAATACTGCAGAAATGTACCTTAGATGGTTCTCTACAAAGTTTGAGTTTTTTGTGCCGATCCAAAATCCAAGATGGCCGCCATCGCAGGACATAGTTTAACATAGGACCCTATGGGAAAAACATATAAACAACTTCTTCTAAGAAACTGTTCGACACAATGAAGCCAAATTAATAAGGAAATGAAGGTTGCATAATTATCTTATTGTTTTGGGTTTTTCGAGCCAATTGCAAATTTAACATGGCTTCCAGGGCCGTTAATGTGTTCTGATTGGCTGAAATTCAAAAATCTTCTTCTCATAAACTGCTTGGCAGATTGATTTGAAATACTGCAGAAATGTACCTTAGATGGTTCTCTACAAAGTTTGAGTTTTTTGTGCCGATCCAAAATCCAAGATGGCCGCCATCGCAGGACATAGTTTAACATAGGACCCTATGGGAAAAACATATAAACAACTTCTTCTATGAAACTGTTCGACACAATGAAGCCAAATTAATAAGGAAATGAAGGTTGCATAATTATCTTATTGTTTTGGGTTTTTCGAGCCAATTGCAAATTTAACATGGCTTCCAGGGCCGTTAATGTGTTCTAATTGGCTGAAATTCAAAAATCTTCTTCTCATAAACTGCTTGGCAGATTGATTTGAAATATTGCAGAAATGTACCTTTGATAGTCCTCTGCAAAGTTTGAGTTTTTTGTGCCGATCCAAAATCCTAGATGGCCGCCATCGCAGGACATAGTTTAACATAGGACCCTATGGGAAAAACATATAAACAACTTCTTCTCTGAAACTGTTCCACACAATGAAGCCAAATTAATAAGGAAATGAAGGTTGCATAATTATCTTATTATTTTGATTTTTTCCAGCCAATTGCAAATTCAACATGGCTTCCAGGGCCGTTAATGCGTTCTGATTGGCTGAAATTCAAAAATCTTCTTCTCATAAACTGCTTGGCAGATTGATTTAAAATATAGCAGAAATGTACCTTATGTGGTCCTCTACAAGGTTTGAGTTTTTTGTTCCGATCCAAAATCCAAGATGGCCGCCATCACAGGACATAGTTTAACATAGGACCCTATGGGAAAAACATACAAACAACGTCTTCTCTGAAACTGTTCCACAAAAATGAAGCCAAATTATGAAGAAATGATTAATGGATATTTATCTTATTATTTTGAGTTTTTTGAGCCAATTGCAAATTGAACATGGCTTCCAGGGCAACTAATGGGTTCTGATTGGCTGAAATTTCAAAAATCTTCTTTTTACAAACGGCTTAGCAGATAGATTTGAAATATTGCAGAAATGTACCTTAGATGGTCCTCTACAAAATTTTAGTTTTTTGTGGCGATCTAAATTCCAAGAGGCCACCACGGTGGAACACAGCTTAACATAGGACCCTATGGGAAAACCATACAAACAGCTTCTTCTCTGAAACTCAGTTCCACACAATTTAACCAAATAATGCAGAAGTGATAGTAATCTTATTATTTTAAGTATGTTTCGAGCTGATAGGAAATTCAACATGGCTGCCAGAGCTGCAAATGCGTTCTGACTGGCTGAGATTTTAAAATTCGTTTTCTCACAAACAGCTTGGCAGATTTTAGGATATGTGATATTGTATGGTTCTCTACCAATTTCGAGTTGTTTGTTTCGATCCAAAATACAAGATTGCTGCCACTATGGAACATCACTTAACATACTAACCTATGAAAAAACAAAAACTGCTTCTTCTCAGAAACACTCCTACTGCTGATTGTAAATTCAACATGGCAACATTCATAGAAACAGCATCTTCACATAAACTCTTTAGCATTTAATATCAAAATTTGCAAGAAAAGTATTGTCTTAAAAAGTTTTTTTGTAAGTCAGGTGAGCGATACAGGCTCTTAAGAGCCTCTAGTTAATGTACATCCTGTTACAGGCTTTATGGAGCCTCAACTCAAGTTAGTGTACATCCTGTTACAGGCTTTATGTAGCCTCAAGTTAGAGTTCATCCTGTTACAGGCTCTGTGGAGCCTCTAGTTAGTGTACATCCTGTTACAGGCTTTGTGGAGCCTCTAGTTAGTGTACACCGTGTTACAGGCTTTGTGGAGCCTCGAGTTAGTGTACATCCTGTTACAGGCTTTGTGGAGCCTCTAGTTAGTGTACATCCTGTTACAGGCTTTGTGGAGCCTCTAGTTAGTGTACACCGTGTTACAGGCTTTGTGGAGCCTCGAGTTAGTGTACATCCTGTTACACTTACAGGCTTTGTGGAGCCTCTAGTTAGTGTACATCCTGTTACAGGCTTTGTGGAGCCTCTAGTTAGTGTACACCGTGTTACAGGCTTTGTGGAGCCTCCAGTTAGTGTACATCCTGTTACAGGCTTTGTGGAGCCTCGAGTTAGTGTACATCCTGTTACAGGCTTTGTGGAGCCTCTAGTTAGTGTACATCCTGTTACAGGCTTTGTGGAGCCTCTAGTTAGTGTACAAGTTATTTCGTTATGTGTTTCAGGTCTGAGTTATAATGATGTTCTTCTATGTATACTGTGGAAGTTTTTAGTAGACCTGGGACCAAACTGTGGGCTGAAGACATTTATAGAACTCCTTAGTCAGGCTCCCAACAGTACCATTCATCCAGTGTTTAGTCTCCTAACAGTCTTCTGTGATGCTGGTAGCCATTTTATCATGTAAGTCGTTGATACTGTGTTGTCCAAACATTATTTTTTGTTTATGACCATTTCAAAATTCTATAAACTTTTTTGTTAAAATAAAACTGTTGAGTCATTCTGAAGTTTTAAATCTTAAAGCTAATTGAATATTCAACATTGCTGATGGTCTTAATGAATAAAAATAACATGTCTTTTATTGTTTCATATACAATGACTATTCTCTTTTATTAAAATCTTTCTTTAGCGCTTAGATATTTTTTTAATTTGTGTTGTATTATTTTTCAGAACACTAGATGATATGGAGATGTATGAACAAGAAAAATTATTTAAACTTCAGGATTATGTCAAAATCAGTGAATTTCTCAATTTATTTGTTTTCCGTGTTATTTGGAATAATTTGATAGGTAAGTTACAGTTTATTTGATTATACTTAATGTATGTAAGCTGTAATTTCATTGGATAATGCAAGGGTAACAATCTACTCTATCACCCTATCTTTGGGGGAAACTTCATCACCCTAGCTCAGGGGGAAACAATTTTTTTAATGTCATATGCTCTCTCCTAAAAACCTCTTTGTGATGTTTGTCTAGTGTACTTTTTTAAATAACATGTTTTTTTATCCTTCACACATGGGCTTAGATGACATGGATCAAAAAGCAGAGATTTTGTTTGTCTATGTCTCAGAGGCTGATATTTCAAATTTACTTGAAGAAAAAGACTTGAAATAAACAAATTACACACTTTCTGAACTGAATAAATTACACATTTCATGTACAAATTCAATAGGAATGCTAAAACAGTCAATAAAATAAATAACATAAAGATTGTAGGGTGATAGATTGTCAAATGAGATTAAGTCAAGATTGTTTTCTCAAGGGTAACAATGTGAACTATCCCCCTCAAATCTGTATTTTATTTATATAAATCATTGATACAAATCCTCCACATAAGTATTTGCAAGTTGAAATGAAATATAATATGCCTTGGTTTCAGTATCTCTTATGTATGCCTGGATATCAGTATGCCTTATGTATGCCTGGATATCAGTATGTCTTATGTATGTCTGGATTTCAGTATGCATTATGTATGCCAGGATTTCAGTATGTCTCATGTATGCCTGGATATCAGTAAGCCTTATGTATGCCAGGATTTCAGTATGTCTTATGTATGCCTGGATATCAATACGTCTTATGTATGCCTGGATTTCAGTATGCCTTATGTATGCCAGGATTTCAGTATGCCTTATGTATGCCATGATTTCAGTATGCCTTATGTATGCCAGGATTTCAGTATGTCTTATGTATTCCAGGATTTCAGTATGTCTTATGTATTCCAGGATTTCAGTATGCCTTATGTATGCCAGGATTTCAGTATGTCTTATGTATGCCAGGATTTCAGTATGTCTCATGTATGCCAGGATTTCAGTATGCCTTATCTATGCCAGGATTTCAGTATGCCTTATGTATGCCAGGATTTCAGTATGTCTTATGTTTTCCAGGATTTCAGTATGCCTTATGTATGCCTGAATATCAGTATGTCTTATGTATGCATTGATATCAATATGTTTTTTGTATGCCTGGATTTCAGTATGCCTTATGTATGCCAGGATTTCAGTATGCCTTATGTATGCCAGGATTTCAGTATGCCTTATGTATGCCAGGATTTCAGTATGACTTATGTATGCCTGGATATCAGTATGCCTTATGTATGCCTGGATTTCAGTATGTCTGCCTGGATATCAGCATGCCTTATGTATGCCAGGATTTCAGTATGACTTATGTATGCCTGGATATCAGTATGTCTTATGTATGCCTGGATTTCAGTATGCCTTATGTATTGTATGCCAGGATTTCAGTATGCCTTATGTATGCCAGGATTTCAGTATGTCTTATGTATGCCAGGATTTCAGTATGCCTTATGTATGCCAGGATTTCAGTATGACTTATGTATGCCTGGATATCAGTATGTCTTATGTATGCCTGGATTTCAGTATGCCTTATGTATGCCAGGATTTCAGTATGCCTTATGTATGCCTGGATATCAGTATGCCTTATGTATGCCTGGATATCAATATGTCTTATGTATGCCAGGATTTCAGTATGCCTTATATATGCCAGGATTTCAGTATGCCTTATGTATGCCAGGATTTCAGTATGTTTTATGTATGCCTGGATATCACTTTGTCTTATGTATGCCAGGATTTCAGTATGCCTTATGTATGCCAGAAATTCAGTATGCCTTATGTATGCCAGGATTTCAGTATGTCTTATGTATGCCAGGATTTCAGTATGCCTTATGTATGCCTGGATGTCAATATGCCTTATTTATGCCAGGATTTTAGTACTCCTTATGTAAGCTGGGGTTTCAGTATGCCTTATGAATGTCAGCAATAAGTATTGTTTAGCTTTAATCTGATCTATTTTATGACTATTGTAAGTGTTAAGTTTCCTGTTTCTGAAGTATGTTTCAATGGAAAAGATGAACAGATCCCTTTTTTTATTTCTAGATACAACTACAGCAGAAACAAGCGAGGTTTTCGGGGCTGCCAGAGGATTATTAATGATTTTGTATGAGAGAGACTGCAGGAGAACTTACGCCCCTCAGAATCATTGGTTAATCAGGTACATACACATGTATCTCAAATGTTCTATTTCTGATCAATGTTTATACAATATGGAACAGTAGGATTTTTAAATCTAATTAGAATCTTTCACATGTTCCCCATTCTTCTATTGTCCCTGAATGAAACTGACAATAACAAAATGGTTCATGTAGCAAGTGGAAGACTTTGTTTTTAGTTTGACTATGTTTATTCTTCTGTTTCTCCCTGTTTGCTAGAGTGTTTTAATTCTTCTGTTTCTCCCTGTTTGCTAGAGTGTTTTAATTCTTCTGTTTCTCCCTGTTTGCTAGAGTGTTTTAACTCTTCTGTTTCTCCCTGTTTGCTAGAGTGTTTTAATTCTTCTGTTTCTCCCTGTTTGCTAGAGTGTTTTAATTCTTCTGTTTCTCCCTGTTTGCTAGAGTGTTTTAATTCTTCTGTTTCTCCCTGTTTGCTAGAGTGTTTTAATTCTTCTGTTTTTCCCTGTTTGCTAGAGTGTTTTAATTCTTCTGTTTCTCCCTGTTTGCTAGTGTTTTAACTCTTCTGTTTCTCCCTGTTTGCTAGAGTGTTTTAATTCTTCTGTTTCTCCCTGTTTGCTAGAGTGTTTTAACTCTTCTGTTTCTCCCTGTTTGCTAGAGTGTTTTAACTCTTCTGTTTCTCCCTGTTTGCTAGAGTGTTTTAATTAAATATACAGTGATTTATTCCTAGTGCAGTTGATCACTTACTTATATTTGTAATGATGTACACAAGCAAATCTCAATTCACACGTTTGATTCAATAGATGCTTGATGCCCAGCAAGCAGTATTTAGCTATATTCAGGATGAGAAAAAGTTAATAAATCAATTCAGGAAATAAGATGGACCAAAGGGTAGAAAATGTTCACTGCCACTGCAAAGAATTTAATATTGGTAGGTACTGAAAATTTAGCCTTTTGTAGCAGCTATAATGTCTCTGCTGTACTACAGATTAGGGATCTTCATCATGCATGGAGCATGGCACTCTCCAAACATATTGTCCACTTGATCTTTCTGTTTTATAACCTGACAACTTTGTAACAAAGGGTCTCCCCTATCTGCTACTGATATATAGTTGGGTTTTTATACATAAGTTGTAATAATTCTAAGTTTTAAAAATCTGATTTCTGATTGGCTGAGAACCTAAATTTCAAATAGATTGTACAGAGAAGAGAATAGAAAATAAATTATAGTAATTTATTACAAAATCTGTCCAATGAAATTATTTTATGATTTGTGTTATAATGGCAAGCAATTGGTACACCCCCTGAAACGTAAAACATTCCCGTACGAACGTTAAACGGACGAACCAAAAACGACATACGAACGGACGAAGAACGAACGAACGCTCTTATCGTCCAGACGAACCATTTAAAAATTAACCAATCAGAGACAAGCTATACGCTTCAATCGTTCGTATGTGGGAAAACGAATGGAGACGCCTATCGTGATTTGTAAAAATCAAGAAACGTTCGGTCATTTTAAATAAAATCTTGAGAATCAAGCTGGTTTATAGTAAACAAATAAAAAATTGAAAAGGAATAAATAATAAAATAATTATACTTTATTTTCATTAAATCATCATTTAAATGATTTGTGACAGCTCAAACAGGTAATAAACACATAAAAAACGTGACAACATAACAAGCATACGAGAAAATTTGTAGGGTTGAGTATTTTAATTAAATATTCATGTTCGTAATTCAGGGCTAAACATGGAAATGTTTTAATAATGGACCTTTACATATTTTTTATCACAGTGTAAAAAGAAACGAGCTAAATCGTCCATTTTATTTTGATTACTAACAGTAATTATTACACATTCCCGAGGAAGCTTTTATAATTAATCTTTATTGCATATAATGAAATGTACTAATCCAACTGTATATTTAATATGTGTTATATATTTGTTAAACCTTATAGTTTCATAAATTAAGGGGTAATTTATTACAAAAATTCTCTATTGGAAAATGTTCATCAAGGTGGTTTTCAAATAACACATTTAAAATCACATTTGTGATATCACTCCCGAGACCTTTGCAAGAATATTAAAAACCATATTTAACATAAAAAAATCTGCTGAGACCTTCGAGATACAATTAAAAACTAAATTAAATATATATAATCACTCCTGATACATAAGAAATGCAATCAAAAACCATAATACAAATATAAAATAAATCCTGAGACCTTAGCTATGCAGTTAAAAACCATATAACACATACAATTTCACTACTGAGACCTTAGCAATACAATTAAAAACCATATTTCACATACAAAATCACTCCTGAGACCTTAGCAATACAATTAAAAACCATATTACACATATAAAATCAGTCTGAGACCCTAGCAATACAATTTAAAACCATATTTCACGTACAAAATCACTCCTGAGACCCTAGCAATACAATTAAAAAACTGTGTTTCTCATATAAAATCACCCCTGAGACCTTTGCGATACAATTAAAAACCATATTTCACATATAAAAGCACTCCTGAGACCTTTGCAATACAATTAAAAACCATATTACATATATAAAATCACTCCTAAGACCCTAGCAATACAATTAAAAACCATATTTCACATGCAAAATCACTGCTGAGACCTTTGCGATACAATTAAAAACCATATTTCACATATAAAATCACTCCTGAGACCTTTGCGATACAATTAAAAACCATATTACACATATAAAATCACTCCTGAGACCTTTGCGATACAATTAAAAACCATATTACATATATAAAATCACTCCTAAGACCCTAGCAATACAATTAAAAACCATATTTCACATGCAAAATCACTCCTGAGACCTTTGTGATACAGTTAAAACCAATATTTCACATACAAAATCACTCCTGAGACCTTTGTGATACAATTAAAAACAATATTACACATATAAAATCACTCCTCAGACCTTTGTGATACAATTAAAAACCATATTTCACATGCAAAATCACTCCTGAGACTTTTGCAATACAATTAAAAACCATATTTCACATATAAAATCATTCCTGAGACCTCTGCGCTACAATTAAAAACCATATTACACATATAAAATCACTCCTCAAACCTTTGCGATACAATTAAAAACTATATTACATATATAAAATCACTCCTGAGACCCTAGCAATACAATTAAAAACCATATTTTACATGCAAAATCACTCACGAGACCTTTGCAATACAATTAAAACCAATATTTCACATACAAAATCACTCCTGAGACCCTAGCAATACAATTAAACCATATTTCACATACAAAATCACTCCTGAGACCCTAGCTATACAATTAAAAACTATATTACACATATAAAATCACCCCTGAGACCTTTGCGATACAATAAAAATCCATATTTCACATACAAAATCATTCCTGATACCTTACAAGATGCAATATTAAACCATAGCACACTATAATTAACTTCTTTGACCTAATTAAGAGATGGTAAATCAGTCGTGAGACATTATATATGCAATTTAAAACCAAGAAAATGAAATGTCTGTATATCCAAACAAATATTGTGCCATCAAATTAATATTTTATGCAAGATTATTCAGTTTTATTAAGTTTGCTGTGTAAACAGCTGTTCAGTTTTTGTATCAAATGAAGACAATGTAGGGATGTTCAAAGACTTTTGGATAAAACATACATTTTTAAAAAGTTTTAGGTACTAAAATAGAAAAATTTCCTATGTGTTTATAAAATTTGGAGAGTGTTCAAATAAATCATATTTATTTGTACAACCTGAATATTGTAGATTTACATATAACAAAGAAACGAAGAAAGTATTATAAATTGTTTATGTTTATATTTAATTTAAAACATGTTCATGGTTTTAATGAATTTATAGTTTTAAAATAAATATAATTTATTTGACATTTTAATGTTCAGGTTATTTTAATTTGATAACAGAATGTAGTATTTTCGATCAGACTAACAAAGTGTAAAATATTTTCTTTTGCGAATGCTGACGAACGAATGAACCTTTATTTTTTACCTGTACTGCGCATGCGGATGAACGAACGAACGGGTTTTATGTACTTGTTTTGCGCATGCGGACGAACAAACGGACGTACGGATGGACGAACGTAAAACGATATACGAACGAACAGAAAACGAAATACGAACGCAAAAATGGGAACGTTTTACGTTTCAGGGGGTGTATATATTTTAGTGATCAAAAGAAAAATATAGGTCTCTGTGTTAATTTATTTTTTCTAAATTACCTTGTCAAAAGTACTAAATATTGTGATTTGTTTTATATACAGAATAGCCTTCCTTCTTAAACATTTCATTTTCATTATTTGCCTATAGCTACAACTTGAACAATTAAAAAGTTGATATGATTGTATATGTTTTAAAAAAGTCTTATTATTGCCAGTTTTCCTACCAAAGGTCACAGGCTTCCTCAATAAAAACTAAATGCCATGATATAGCTAAAAAATTGACGAAAGTGGCATTAAACACCATTCAAACAAATTTTTTTATTATTGTTTTTTAATTTGAAGGAATTTAAGCACAAAGAATAAAAGAAATTTATATGAATTTTACCAAAAATATAAGATTTTCAGGAAAAAAATTGTGTATGGTGTCCTGAATCTCTTACAACATGCTGGTAGTACACTGCTTTTCAGATTCTCAACAAAGTTACAATTGTTCAGTGTTGTATTTCAGGGATGTAAAACCATCAGTATTTATGACAGAACTAGAAAAAGACAAGAAACCTGCTGTTTTCCTGATGAAGAGGTTGCCTCATATCATTCCATTTTCTGAGGTAATGATTTACTTTAATGTTTTAAGTGTAACTAACTGTATTACTGACATGGACAGGTTACTACTGAACATTATTAAGGTTAATACATGTAAATCATGAGACAAAAAGTAAAAAAGTATGAATAATTTGGAATGCAGTAATTTGGACACATGTATTTTGGGCTGTGTTTTCAAGTGTCAAATAATTAAGTTTTGGAAAATTTCCTTATAAAATTATTGGTACTACTAAAATCAATTGCAGCTTGGTTGGTTTTTTTATTAAGGTTAAGATATATTTATATCTCCTGGTATTGTACATTTTAGCCCACCAAATGCAACAGTGCAAATTTTATAGATTTTTGTAATAAACTAATAGGTGGACATTGTTGTCTTGGGACCACAACTATGACATACAGTAAATTACTTTGTTAAAACTTTAAAAATTTCACCAGTGTGCAGTGATACCATAAATATTTTGTTGCTTTTTTGACAGAGAGTGAAGTTGTTTAGAAGAAATGTATTGAAAGAAAAAGAAGCTATGGGCCTGACAGAATCTGCATGTACTTCACTCCAGTCAACACTAATATCTGTTCACAGATCAAGAATTGTTGAGGTAATTTGTGTGTGTTGAGGAAACTTTTGTGTGTTGAGGTAATTTTTGTGTGTTGAGGTAATTTTTGTGTGTTGAGGTAATTTTTGTGTGTGGAGGAAATTTGTGTGTGTTGAGGTAATTTTTGTGTATTGAGGTTATTTTAGTGTGTTGAGGTAATTTTTGTGTGTTGAGGTAATTTTTGTGTATTGAGGTTATTTTAGTGTGTTGAGGTAATTTTTGTGTGTTGAGGTAATTTTTGTGTATTGAGGTTATTTTAGTGTGTTGAGGTAAATTTTGTGTGTTGAGGTAATTTTTGTGTGTTGAGGTAATTTTTGTGTGTTGAGGTAATTTTTGTGTATTGAGGTTATTTAAGTGTGTTGAGGTAATTTTTGTGTATTGAGGTAATTTTTGTATGTGGTGGTAATTTTTGTGTGGAGGTAATTTTTGTGTGTGGAGGTAATTTTTGTGTGTTGAGGTAATTTTTGTGTATTGAGGTAATTTTTGTGTGTGGAGGAAACTTTTGTGTGTTGAGGTAATTTTTGTGTGTTGAGGTAATTTTTGTGTGTGGAGGAAATTTTTGTGTGTTGAGGTAATTTTTGTGTATTGAGGTTATTTTAGCGTGTTGAGGTAATTTTTGTGTATTGAGGTAATTTTTGTATGTGGTGGTAATTTTTGTGTGGAGGTAATTTTTGTGTGTGGAGGTAATTTTTGTGTGTTGAGGTAATTTTTGTGTATTGAGGTAATTTTTGTGTGTGGAGGAAACTTTTGTGTGTTGAAGTAATTTTTGTGTGTTGAGGTAATTTTTGTGTGTGGAGGAAATTTTTGTGTGTTGAGGTAATTTTTGTGTATTGAGGTTATTTTATTGTGTTGAGGTAATTTTTGTGTGTTGAGGTAATTTTTGTGTATTGAGGTTATTTTAGTGTGTTGAGGTAATTTTTGTGTGTTGAGGTAATTTTTGTGTATTGAGGTTATTTTAGTGTGTTGAGGTAAATTTTGTGTGTTGAGGTAATTTTTGTGTATTGAGGTTATTTTAGTGTGTTGAGGTAATTTTTGTGTATTGAGGTTATTTTAGTGTGTTGAGGTAAATTTTGTGTGTTGAGGTAATTTTTGTGTGTTGAGGTAATTTTTGTGTGTTGAGGTAATTTTTTTGTGTTGAGGTAATTTTTGTGTATTGAGGTTATTAAGTGTGTTGAGGTAATTTTTGTGTATTGAGGTAATTTTTGTATGTGGTGGTAATTTTTGTGTGGAGGTAATTTTTGTGTGTGGAGGTAATTTTTGTGTGTGGAGGTAATTTTTGTGTGTTGAGGTAATTTTTGTGTGTTGAGGTTATTTTCCTGTGTAGCTGAACTTTTTCTGTGTTTAAGTAATTGTGTAAAAAGAGTAAATAAACTGTAATTTTATACCCACATAGATGTGTTCAATGCTACTGCCAAATATCTCTCAAAATGTGTGAATGTCTTAACATTTAATTTATTGAATGTTTTAGGATGGCTACAGACAATTAGCCCAACTACCTACTAAGTCCATGAAAGGTTTGATCAGGGTCAGATTTATCAATGAACAGGTAAGAATATATCATCAGTATGATCAATTGTTTCCATGCTATTATGAAGTGTAAAGGACGATAAAATTAGCCCACAACAAAGATGCTTTCCTCTTGGTGTGAATTTCTTATATGGGTCATGGCCATTGATGACCATTGACTGACATATTAAATATGTAAAATACATTTTAAGCTTCATTACCTACCACTATTAACATTTTAAGTTCTTTTTAAAGCCTTAATATTTCTGTAATCTATGACTTTACCATTGACATTTTCAGCCCCCTTTTAAGCCCCACTGCTACAGTGATATGTGACCTGACCTCTGATATGTGACCTGACCTCTGATATGTGACCTGACCACTGATATGTGACCTGACCACTGATATGTGACCTGACCACTGATATGTGACCTGACCACTGATATGTGACCTGACCACTGATATTTTAAGCTTTTTGAACCCCTTGTACTATTGGGACATGTGACCTAGTCATTGACATTTAAGTCTAGTTTAAGCCCCAATATTTCTGTGACCTGTGACTGCCCTCATTTTGAGCCCCACTGCTATTGTGACATGTGACCTATATAACCATTGACCCTAACCATTAAGTCCTTTTTAAGCCCCACTATCAAAGTGACATAACCACTAACATTTTTACATTTTAAGCTTGTTTTAAGCTCCTGTACTATTGTTACACGTGTTCTAATCACAGAAATGTAAACCTCTTTTTAATCCCCAGTTTTTTTGTGACATGTGTCTACAACAGTGGCATTCTAAGCCTTTTTTAAGTCCCACTACCACTGTGACATGTGACCTAGCAATTGACATTTTAACCCCTTTTTCAGCCCCAGTACTACTGTGACAAGTGAACTGACCACTGACATCCTATGCCCCAGTTCTTCTGTGACAAGTGAACTGACTACTGACATTTTAAGTCCCACTACTACTGTGACATGTGACCTAACCAGACATTTTAAGTCCCACTACTACTGTGACATGTGACCGAACCACAGACATTTTAAGCCCCAGTACTACTGTGACATGTGACCTAACCACAGACATTTTAAGCCCCAGTACTACTGTGACATGTGACCTAACCAGACATTTTAAGTCCCACTACTACTGTGACATGTGACCTAACCAGACATTTTAAGCCCCAGTACTACTGTGACATGTGACCAAACCACAGACATTTTTAGCCCTAGTACTACTGTGACATGTGACCAAACCACAGACATTTTAAGTCTCACTACTACTGTGACATGTGACCTAACCACAGACATTTTAAGTCCCAGTACTACTGTGACATGTGACCTAACCACAGACATTTTAAGCCCCAGTACTACTGTGACATGTGACCTAACCACAGACATTTTAAGTCCCACTACTACTGTGACATGTGACCTAACCACAGACATTTTAAGTCCCAGTACTACTGTGACATGTGACCTAACCAGACATTTTAAGTCCCACTACTACTGTGCCATGTGACCGAACCACAGACATTTTAAGTCCCAGTACTACTGTGACATGTGACCTAACCACAGACATTTTAAGCCCCAGTACTACTGTGACATGTGACCGAACCACAGACATTTTAAGCCCCAGTACTACTGTGACATGTGACCTAACCACAGACATTTTAAGTCCCAGTACTACTGTGACATGTCACCTAACCACAGACATTTTAAGTCTCACTACTACTGTGACATGTGACCTAACCACAGACATTTTAAGTCCCACTACTACTGTGACATGTGACCTAACCACAGACATTTTAAGTCCCAGTACTACTGTGACATGTGACCTAACCAGACATTTTAAGTCCCACTACTACTGTGCCATGTGACCGAACCACAGACATTTTAAGTCCCAGTACTACTGTGACATGTGACCTAACCACAGACATTTTAAGCCCCAGTACTACTGTGACATGTGACCAAACCACAGACATTTTAAGTCCCAGTACTACTGTGACATGTGACCTAACCACAGACATTTTAAGCCCCAGTACTACTGTGACATGTGACCGAACCACAGACATTTTAAGCCCCAGTACTACTGTGACATGTGACCTAATCACAGACATTTTAAGCCCCAGTTCTACTGTGACATGTGACCGAACCACAGACATTTTAAGCCCCAGTACTACTGTGACATGTGACCGAACCACAGACATTTTAAGCCCCAGTACTACTGTGACATGTGACCTAACCACAGACATTTTAAGTCCCAGTACTGCTGTGACATGTGAACTGACCAGACATTTTAAGTCCCAGTACTACTGTGACATGTGAACTGACCAGACATTTTAAGCCCCAGTTCTACTGTGACATGTGACCAAACCACAGACATTTTAAGTCCCAGTACTACTGTGACATGTGACCTAACCACAGACATTTTAAGTCCCAGTACTACTGTGACATGTGACCAAACCACAGACATTTTAAGTCCCAGTACTACTGTGACATGTGACCTAACCACAGACATTTTAAGCCCCAGTTCTACTGTGACATGTGACCCAACCACAGACATTTTAAGCCCCAGTACTACTGTGACATGTGACCTAACCAGACATTTTAAGCCCCAGTACTACTGTGACATGTGACCTAACCAGACATTTTAAGTCCCAGTACTACTGTGACATGTGACCTAACCAGACATTTTAAGTCCCAGTACTACTGTGACATGTGACCGAACCACAGACATTTTAAGCCCCAGTACTACTGTGACATGTGACCAAACCACAGACATTTTAAGTCCCAGTACTACTGTGACATGTGACCAAACCACAGACATTTTAAGTCCCAGTACTACTGTGACATGTGACCCAACCACAGACATTTTAAGCCCCAGTACTACTGTGACATGTGACCTAACCAGACATTTTAAGCCCCAGTACTACTGTGACATGTGACCTAACCAGACATTTTAAGTCCCAGTACTACTGTGACATGTGACCTAACCACAGACATTTTAAGTCCCAGTACTACTGTGACATGTGACCTAACCAGACATTTTAAGTCCCAGTACTACTGTGACATGTGACCTAACCACAGACATTTTAAGTCCCAGTACTACTGTGACATGTGACCTAACCAGACATTTTAAGCCCCAGTACTACTGTGACATGTGACCTAACCACAGACATTTTAAGTCCCACTACTACTGTGACATGTGACCTAACCACAGACATTTTAAGTCCCAGTACTACTGTGACATGTGACCTAACCACAGACATTTTAAGTCCCAGTACTACTGTGACAAGTGACCTAACCACAGACATTTTAAGTCCCACTACTACTGTGACATGTGACCTAACCACAGACATTTTAAGTCCCAGTACTACTGTGACATGTGACCAAACCACAGACATTTTAAGTCCCACTACTACTGTGACATGTGAAATAACCACAGACATTTTAAGTCCCACTACTACTGTGACATGTGACCTAACCACAGACATTTTAAGTCCCAGTACTACTGTGACATGTGACCAAACCACAGACATTTTAAGTCTCACTACTACTGTGACATGTGACCTAACCACAGACATTTTAAGCCCCAGTTCTACTGTGACATGTGACCTAACCACAAACATTTTAAGCCCCAGTACTACTGTGACATGTGACCGAACCACAGACATTTTAAGTCCCACTACTACTGTGACATGTGAACTGACCACTGACATTTTAAGCCCCAGTACTACTGTGACATGTGAACTGACCACTGACATTTTAAGTCCCACTACTACTGTGACATGTGACCTAACCACAGACATTTTAAGTCCCACTACTACTGTGACATGTGACCTAACCACAGACATTTTAAGTCCCACTACTACTGTGACATGTGACCAAACCACAGACATTTTAAGCCCCAGTACTACTGTGACATGTGACCTAACCACAAACATTTTAAGCCCCAGTACTACTGTGACATGTGAACTGACCACTGACATTTTAAGTCCCACTACTACTGTGACATGTGACCTAACCACAAACATTTTAAGGCCCAGTACTACTGTGACATGTGACCTAACCACAGACATTTTAAGTCCCACTACTACTGTGACATGTGACCAAACCACAGACATTTTAAGCCCCAGTACTACTGTGACATGTGACCTTACCACAGACATTTTAAGTCTCACTACTACTGTGACATGTGACCAAACCACAGACATTTTAAGTCCCAGTACTACTGTGACATGTGACCTAACCACAGACATTTTAAGTCCCACTACTACTGTGACATGTGACCAAACCACAGACATTTTAAGCCCCAGTACTACTGTGACATGTGACCTAACCACAGACATTTTAAGCCCCAGTACTACTGTGACATGTGACCAAACCACAGACATTTTAAGCCCCAGTACTACTGTGACATGTGACCTAACCACAAACATTTTAAGTCCCACTACTACTGTGACATGTGACCGAACCACAGACATTTTAAGCCCCAGTACTACTGTGACATGTGACCCAACCACAGACATTTTAAGTCTCACTACTACTGTGACATGTGACCTAACCAGACATTTTAAGTCCCAGTACTACTGTGACATGTGACCTAACCAGACATTTTAAGTCCCACTACTACTGTGACATGTGACCTAACCACAGACATTTTAAGTCTCACTACTACTGTGACATGTGACCGAACCACAGACATTTTAAGTCCCACTACTACTGTGACATGTGACCTAACCACAGACATTTTAAGTCCCAGTACTACTGTGACATGTGACCTAACCACAGACATTTTAAGCCCCAGTACTACTGTGACATGTGACCTAACCACAGACATTTTAAGTCCCAGTACTACTGTGACATGTGACCTAACCACAGACATTTTAAGTCCCAGTACTACTGTGACATGTGACCTAACCACAAACATTTTAAGTCCCAGTACTACTGTGACATGTGACCGAACCACAGACATTTTAAGTCCCACTACTACTGTGACATGTGACCCAACCACAGACATTTTAAGTCCCAGTACTACTGTGACATGTGACCAAACCACAGACATTTTAAGTCTCACTACTACTGTGACATGTGACCTAACCATAGACATTTTAAGTCCCAGTACTACTGTGACATGTGACCAAACCACAGACATTTTAAGTCTCACTACTACTGTGACATGTGACCAAACCACAGACATTTTAAGTCTCACTACTACTGTGACATGTGACCAAACCACAGACATTTTAAGTCTCACTACTACTGTGACATGTGACCAAACCACAGACATTTTAAGTCCCAGTACTACTGTGACATGTGACCAAACCACAGACATTTTAAGTCTCACTACTACTGTGACATGTGACCAAACCACAGACATTTTAAGTCTCACTACTACTGTGACATGTGACCAAACCACAGACATTTTAAGTCTCACTACTACTGTGACATGTGACCAAACCACAGACATTTTAAGTCCCAGTACTACTGTGACATGTGACCTAACCACAGACATTTTAAGTCCCACTACTACTGTGACAAGTGACCTAACCACAGACATTTTAAGCCCCAGTACTACTGTGACATGTGACCGAACCACAGACATTTTAAGCCCCAGTACTACTGTGACATGTGACCTTACCACAGACATTTTAAATCCCACTACTACTGTGACATGTGACCAAACCACAGACATTTTAAGTCCCACTACTACTGTGACATGTGACCAAACCACAGACATTTTAAGTCTCACTACTACTGTGACATGTGACCAAACCACAGACATTTTAAGTCCCAGTACTACTGTGACATGTGACTGAACCACAGACATTTTAAGCCCCACTACTACTGTGACATGTGACCTAACCAGACATTTTAAGTCCCACTACTACTGTGACATGTGACCTAACCACAGACATTTTAAGCCCCAGTACTACTGTGACATGTGACTGAACCACAGACATTTTAAGCCCCAGTACTACTGTGACATGTGACCTAACCAGACATTTTAAGTCCCACTACTACTGTGACATGTGACCTAACCACAGACATTTTAAGCCCCAGTACTACTGTGACATGTGACCCAACCACAGACATTTTAAGCCCCAGTACTACTGTGACATGTGACCGAACCACAGACATTTTAAGTCTCACTACTACTGTGACATGTGAAATAACCACAGACATTTTAAGTCCCAGTACTACTGTGACATGGGACCTAACCACTGACATTTTAAGCCCCAGTACTACTGTGACATGTGACCCAACCACAGACATTTTAAGTCCCACTACTACTGTGACATGTGACCTAACCAGACATTTTAAGCCCCAGTACTACTGTGACATGTGACCAAACCACAGACATTTTTAGCCCTAGTACTACTGTGACATGTGACCAAACCACAGACATTTTAAGTCTCACTACTACTGTGACATGTGACCCAACCACAGACATTTTAAGCCCCAGTACTACTGTGACATGTGACCTTACCACAGACATTTTAAGCCCCAGTACTACTGTGACATGTGACCTAACCACAGACATTTTAAGCCCCAGTACTACTGTGACATGTGACCTAACCAGACATTTTAAGTCTCACTACTACTGTGACATGTGACCAAACCACAGACATTTTAAGCCCCAGTACTACTGTGACATGTGACCGAACCACAGACATTTTAAGCCCCAGTTCTACTGTGACATGTGACCTAACCACAGACATTTTAAGTCTCACTACTACTGTGACATGTGACCTAACCACAGACATTTTAAGCCCCAGTACTACTGTGACATGTGACCGAACCACAGACATTTTAAGCCCCAGTTCTACTGTGACATGTGACCTAACCACAGACATTTTAAGCCCCAGTACTACTGTGACATGTGACCAAACCACAGACATTTTAAGCCCCAGTTCTACTGTGACATGTGACCCAACCACAGACATTTTAAGCCTCACTACTACTGTGACATGTGACCTAACCACAGACATTTTAAGTCCCACTACTACTGTGACATGTGACCCAACCACAGACATTTTAAGCCCCACTACTACTGTGACATGTGACCTAACCACAGACATTTTAAGCCCCAGTACTACTGTGACATGTGACCTAACCACAGACATTTTAAGCCTCACTACTACTGTGACATGTGACCTAACCACAGACATTTTAAGCCTCACTACTACTGTGACATGTGACCCAACCACAGACATTTTAAGCCCCAGTACTACTGTGACATGTGACCGAACCACAGACATTTTAAGCCCCAGTACTACTGTGACATGGGACCAAGCCAGTGACTTTAATAGTTATATTTTTCATATTACCATGTGTAGTTAACAATTTTTCTGTTTCTGTGATAATATTCATTGTTGGAGAAAATAATATATAAATATCCTTGTGTGTTGCTTGTCATTTGTTTTTTGCCCATTCTTGTATATAACTGAATCATTCAGTTTTGTAAGACAGCCAATCAAATTTTATAGGGCTTGGACGAAGCAGGAATTGATCAAGATGGGGTGTTCAAGGAATTTTTAGAGGAAACTATTACAAGAGTGTTTGACCCATCACTGAATCTGTTCAAGGTAAGTTCAAAAATATACCTACATCATCTATTTTGGGACAGTATAGTTTGTGTATGCTGAACAGTATGTTGTGTCAGCATGTGTGGGGCGAGACTGTATATTTTATGTCTACCCAACAAGTTCAGTCACCACTGTGACAGGTGACAACTCCATACAGCCAATGTGACAGTTGTCAATACCGGAGACATTGTCCAACTGCATTAACAGGTGTCAATCCTGGAGACATTGTCCAACTGCATTGTGACATGTGTCAATCCTGGATACATTGTCCTTCTCACAGCCAATGTGACAGGTGTCAATCCTGGAGACATTGTCCTACTGCATTGTGACAGGTGTCAATTCTGGAGACATTGTCCTTCCCACAGCCATTGTGACAGGTGTCAATTCTGGAGACATTGTACTTCCCACAGCCATTGTGACAGGTGTCAATCCTGGAGACATTGTCTTTCTCAAAACATCGTGACAGGTGTCAATCCTGGAGTCATTTTCCTTGTCACAACCAATGTTACATGTGTCAATCCTGGAGACATTGTCCTACTGCATTGGGACAGGTTTCAATTCTGGAGACATTGTCCCTCTCACAGTTGTTGTGACAGGTGTCAATCCTGGAGGCATTTTCCTTCTCACAGCCAATGTAACAGGTGTCAATATTGGATACATTTTCGTTCATACAGTCAATGTTACAGGTGTCAATCCTGGATACATTGTCCTTTCCACAGCCATTGTGACAGGTGTCAATTCTGGAGACATTGTACTTCTTACAACCAATGTGACAGGTGTCAATCCTGGAGACATTGTCTTTCTCAAAACATCGTGACAGGTGTCAATCCTGGGGACATTTTCCTTCTCACAGCCAATGTGACATGTGTCAATCCTGGAGACATTGTCCTACTGCATTGTGACAGGTGTCAATTCTGGAAACATTGTCCTTCCCACAGCCATTGTGACAGGTGTCAATTCTAGAGACATTGTCCCTCTCACAGTCGTTGTGACAGGTGTCAATCCTGGAGACATTTTCCTTCTTACCGTCAATGTGACCAGTGTCAATCATCGAGGCATTTTCCTTCTCACAGGTGTCAATATTGGATACATTTTCATTCTTACAGTCAATGTTACAGGTATCAATCCTGGAGACAATTTCCTTCTCACAGCTTTTGTGACGGGTTTCAATCTGGGAAACATTGTACTTCTTACAACCAATGTGACAGGTGTCAATCCTGGAGACATTCTCTTTCTCAAACCATCGTAACAGGTGTCAATCCTGGAGACATTTTCCTTCTCACAGCCAATGTAAGAGGTGTTAATCCTGGAGACATCGTCCTTCTGACAGGCAATATGACATGTGCCAATACTGGAGACATTGTCCTTCCCACATCCATTGTGACAGGTGTCAATTCTGGAGACATTTTCCTTCTCGCAGTCGTTGTGACAGGTGTCAATCCTGGAGACATTTTCCTTCTCACAGCCAATGTAAGAGGTGTTAATCCTGGAGACATCGTCCTTCTGACAGGCAATATGACCTGTGCCAATACTGGAGACATTGTCCTTCCCACATCCATTGTGACAGGTGTCAATTCTGGAGACATTGTCCTTCCCACATCCATTGTGACAGGTGTCAATTCTGGAGACATTTTCCTTCTCGCAGTCGTTGTGACAGGTGTCAATCCTGGAGACATTTTCCTTCTCACATCCAATGTAAGAGGTGTTAATCCTGGAGACATCGTCCTTCTGACAGGCAATATGACCTGTGCCAATACTGGAGACATTGTCCTTCCCACATCCATTGTGACAGGTGTCAATTCTGGAGACATTTTCCTTCTCACAGTCGTTGTGACAGGTGTCAATCCTGGAGACATTTTCCTTCTTATAGCCAATGTGACCAGTGTCAGTCCTGGAGGCATTTTCCTTCTCAAACCATTGTGACAGATGTCAATCCTGGAGACATTGTCTTTCTCAAACCATTGAGACATGTGTCAATCCTGGAGACATTTTCCTTCTCACAGCCAATGTAACAGGTGTCAATCCTGGAGACATCCTCCTTCTGACAGGCAATATGACATGTGTCAATCTTGGAGACATTTCCTTCTCACAGCCAATGTAAAAGATGTCAATATTGGATACATTGTACCTTATAAAGCCAATATGACAGGTGTCATCAATATTGGAAACATTGTCTTTCTTACAGCCAATATGGCAGGTGTCAATTTTGGAAACATCTTCGTTCTCACAGTCAATGTTACAGGTGTCAATCCTGGAGACATTGTCCTTCTCACAGCTATTGTGACAGGTGTTTATTCAGGAGACATTTTATCACGTACAGCCAATGTGACAGGTGTCAATCCAGGAGACATTGTCCTTCTTACAGCTTATATGACAGGTGACAATCCTGAAGACATTGTCCTTCTCACAGCCATTGTGACTGGTAACAACTCGGAGAAATTGCCCTTCTTACAACCATTATGACAGGTTACAACCTGAAGAATTTGTCCTACTGACACCCATTATTAAAAGGTGAAAACCTTTAGACATTGCCCTTCTCACAGCTTGTGTTAATTTGCCATTTTACAAAATGCAGAGCCTTTTTCAGGTTACTTCAGAACAGAAATTGTACCCTTCAAGTACCTCCTACATCCAAGAGAATCACCTCTCCTTGTTTGAGTTTGTGGGTAAAATGTTAGGGAAGGCAGTATATGAGGTATATATAATTAATATCATAGAAAAATCTCCTTTTTAGGATCTTTTTATATCTTTTTTAAGGAAATATAGTCAAATTCTTTAATGTAATAGTTACTTAACCTCACTTAACATACATATGACTTTAGTGTTACTTATTTTGAATATCTACATGTGATTTGATTGAGGTCCATTAAGTAATATTGTAACTCATGAGCAGAGTATATATGCATACTTTACTGCAGGGCCTTGGTGGTTATAAGGTAGCTAGTTATTTACTATTAATCTAGTTGTCAACACAGCGATAGCAGGTTTCAAGCCTTAAATTACTGCAGGCAGGTTTAATTTACAAGAATTTACCGTTTTTCTGCCAAGGTCTCAGCATGCATGAGATCAGATAGGGTTCAATGTTGTCATTGCCCAAAGCCACTTGATGTCTATTTGAAAAAAAAAATTTCTGAAATAAGAAACTAAATTAGCTTCAGACATTTCTGTGTGGTACATAATTATTTTACCTGAGAATGTTAATACAATATCACAATACATTACAGAATACTTATTAGTGTATACAATGGCAGACTAACAATCTAATTGTAACTATTTATATCATGTTAGGGTATAGTGGTAGAAGTACCATTTGCACCATTTTTCTTGACACACATGTTGGGTCATCAGCAGAGCGCCACCTACAGTTCATTAGATGAATTACCATCACTGGATCCAGAGCTGGCAAAAAATTTATCATACACAAAGGTAACTGTTATCAACAATATAATCAGTTTAGATATCTCATTATTGAGATCTTTCATTAACAGCTGTATCAGCTTAGCTTTAAGAGATCTAATAATTGAGATATTTCATTAACAGCTGTATCAGCTTAGCTGTTATAGATCTCATAATTGAGATATTTCATTAACAGCTGTATCAGCTTAGCAATATCCATCACATACAATATGGCTTAGCTTTTTGAGATCTCACTATTGTCATGTTTTATTCACAGCTGTATCAGTTTAGCTTTTAGAGATCTCATTATTGAGATATTTTATTCACAACTGTATCAGCTTAGCTTTAAGAGATCTCATAATTGAGATATTTCATTAACAGCTGTATCAGCTTAGCTTTAAGCATTCTCATTATTGAGATATTTCATTCACATCTGTATCGCCTTAGCTTTAAGAGATCTCATAATTGAGATATTTCATTAACAGCTGTATCAGCTTAGCTTTAAGCATTCTCATTATTGAGATATTTCATTCACAGCTGTATCAGCTTAGCTTTAAGAGATCTCATAATTGAGATATTTCATTAACAGCTCTATCAGCTTAGCTTTAAGCATTCTCATTATTGAGATATTTCATTCACAGCTGTATCACCTTAGCTTTTAGAGATCTCGTAATTGAGATATTTCATTAACAGCTGTATCAGCTTAGCTTTAAGTATTCTCATTATTGAGATATTTCATTCACAGCTGTATCAGCTTAGCTTTTAGAGATCTCATAATTGAGAGATTTTATTCACAACTGACATCAGTTTAGCTTTTAGAGATCTCATAATTGAGAGATTTTATTCACAGCTGTATCAGTTTACCTGTTAGAGATTTCTTAGTTGTTGAGTCATTTTGACTGGATGTTTTTTTATTTGTTTTACACCATTCCATCAATATTTCAGCAATTTGTGGCATATTGTTATGAGAAAGAACCCCCACAACTTTAAATTTGTAAATAGGGGAACCAGACCAAACACCAACCTTAAAATTATAAATTAATCAAACAAAGACTTCACAAACCAGAGGCTCTTAAGACCCTGTATCGCTCACCATCAATTTTATAGGCAATGAAGATGGAATTGCCATGATGCCAAACTAAGTCCTGTAATTTTCAATTTTTTACTGGCATATATAACATTATCTTTGCTGAGACCAACCAAAGAATCTTGCTGTTTGGTTTCAACTGGTTCAATAGTTTCAGATAGGAAGCTTTTTTAACATTATCCTGTAGGTTTCTATCTTAAAATAATTCCTACAATTGCAGCTATCATGGATTTTTGATGTTTCCTTAAAACATAAACCTTTAAAAGAATAAACCATCCATCAAATAAAATATGGCTTGTTTTGCAGTTTCAGAAAAAATATGGCATTTGAAAATAAGAGTCCTCTGTTAAACTTAGTCTAAAATGGTAATGGTGGCTATTTTTGAAATAATGTGTTTTGATTGTTTATCTGGTTTCAGAAGATTATCTCTTTAAACTTTTTTTTCCATAAGGTCCTGTGTTAAACTATGTCCTGTGGTAGTGGCCATATTAAAATTCCAATTGGCATAAAAAAAAAATAAATCTTATTGTTTATAGAGGACCATCAGATGAATACTGGTGATAAGTTTTATTTCAATTGGTTAAGCTGTTTTGAATTTCCGATTGGCATAAAAAATATAAACCTTATAGAGGGCTATACTACAAATACTTCTGATAAGTTTTGTTTCTATTGTTTAACACATTTTAATCCCACCTGGACCGAAGGTCCATGTGAGCTTTTGCTATCACTTGGCGTCCGTCGTCGGTCGTAAACTTTTTCAAAAATCTTCTCCTCTGAAACCACTGGGCCAATTTTTTTCAAACTTGGCCACAATCATCTTTAGGGTTCCTAGTTTCAAATTTTTACCCAGGGTGTTGATCAACAGACAAAGGCCACAATCATCCTTAGGGTTCCTAGTTTCAAATTTTGGTATTTACAATATAAATTGAAAACTATAACAGCTAGAGTGAAACTGTAAATAGCAAAAAGGATCAGCAATAAAGGCCATACAATTAACTTACTTTGTCTGAAATTGTCAGATGACCCCTTTTATTGTCCTTAAATGGCAATTTTTATTTTAATTTTCCGTTTTTGTCCTGCAACTTAAAAACTATAACAGCTAGAGTAAAACTGTACATAGCAAAAATGATCAGCAATACAAGCCCTACAATTCACCATATAAGTCTGAAATTGTCATACAACTCCGTATAGGAGTTATTGCCCTTAAATGGCAATTTTTTGATGAAAATTTTCGTTTTTGTCCTGTAACATGAAAACTATAGCAGCTAGATTGAAACTGTAAATTGCACAAATGATCAGCAATAGAAGCCCTACAAATGATTGCTTAGTCCAAAATTGCAAGATGACTCTTTATAGAGTTATTGCCCTTTAATTATGAATTTGGACAAATGATCAGATTTTGTATTATAAATTAGTCTATAACACACCTAGAGTAAAACTGTTAATTTCTAAATTACCTTTAAGGACAAGGCCTAAAAACGATTTAATTTTCAGAAATTGTCTGATGGCACCTTATAGGAGTTATTGTACTTAACTAAATTTTTGAAGAAATGTTTAGTTTTTGCACAAGTAACTTAAAAGCTATAACAACTAGACTGAAACTGTAAATTTCAAAAATTTAAATATAGTTGTAGTCATTTGGGTTCCAGGTGAGCGATTACAGGCTCCTGGGAGCCTCTAGTAGAGACGAGGCCTTTTAAAACTTTTCCCATAGGGTCCTATGTTAAACTCGGTCCTGTGATGGCAGTCATTTTGAATCCCTGATTGGCATAAACTACATAAACTTTTTAGAGGACCATCCAAACAATATTACTAGTAAGTTTTGCTTCGATTTGGTAACCGGTTTCAGAGAAGAAGCCTTTAAAACTTGTTTCCCATAGGGTCCTATGTTAAACTAAGTTTTGAATTTCTGAAAAACAAAAACTTTATAGATAATAAAGAAATAAATGAGGGCAATAAACTACTCTCTTGGAACGGTCAGATGTGCAGTGGTTGACATTTTTATTTTGTTTTACAGCATTATGACGGTGATGTTGATGACCTTGGACTGACCTTTTCTTTAGATGAGGATATAATGGGGAAAGTAGAAACTCATGAACTGGTTCCTGGTGGGAAAGCCATACCAGTAACAAACGAAAACAAGTTAGTTTGATCTATATGTACAGGATCTTGGGGATGCTTGTCTTGAACTTGTATATCTGTGTGGAAATGGATAGTCTATTTTAAGACTTTCAACTTCATCAAGTTACATGTGTATATGTATCATATCTGTAAATTTTTTTTCTCCAAAATCCAAACAGAATCTAGATATTTAAGTACAAAACATATTAGCAGCTGTAAATGTGAGAATCTTATACTTATTTTTCTAAGGTTTTCAAAGCTTGTACTTAAGCCAGTGATTCACTTTTGCCATTAAGCTTATGAGTTAATCTTACAAAGAAAACTACAAGTAAATATGAAATGTTCTGACGATTCCTCTTTGAAGTTTGATACAATATTATCTACATAGAAATCTTAGGTCAATTTTATTGTTACTTCACAATAGTTGATTGTCAAGGCAATAATAAAGCAGCATTCTGTACAAATAGTGAACTTGTTTGTGTGATTGGGGTTTAATGTCACTTTAAGCAATTTTTCAGCTGGGTTACCTAGTGAATTTCCTGACCTTTACCAGGAAAACTGGCAACCCTTGCCAGGATCAGATATGTTCACCTCATGGCCCTTTGTATTTACAGGATCAGATATGTTCACCTGATGGCCCATTTCAGAATGTACAAACAAATAAAGGAACAGACACAAGCATTTATCAGAGGATTTAAAACAGTGATAAATTCTGATTGGTTGTTGATGTTCTCTGCTCCAGAGTTACAGAACCTGATATCTGGAGATAATGCTGATTTGGATATACAAGATTTAAGGTATTGTTTACAAAAAGATAAAGTTGAATTTTCAGCATAATTCCATTTGTAGCTTTTGAGTTTGGCCAATATAAATTATTTTTACAGGTCTAAGGTCAAAGTAAACATTGTCTTCTGAGATGGACTGTTATCATGATCAGCTGTTCCTATAGGCTGATTGTAATTTAGTAACATGTGTTCATGAATATAAAAAGCAATGCAATGTGACGGGTATCATTTAATGTCTCATTAGATGCCCTATTTTTAATATCTGCAATTAGGGGACCTTGGTGGCAGAGTGGTTAAGGTAGTTCATCTACTATTGATCATGTGGTCTGTCAACACTAGGGTTGCAGTTTCAAGTCTCACTGCAAGCAGGGTGCGCTTGACTTCAGTCTTAATTGACAAGGGTTGCCAGTTTTCCTACCAAAGTGGGGGAAGGAGAGTACTGGGTACTCTGGTTTTCTCTCCATTAAAAAACTAGATGCTGTGATATAGCTGAAATATTGCTCAAAGGTTAAAAGTCATTCAAACAAGCAATCAAACAATATATCTGCAATTATTTTGCGATGTCATGATCAACTACATCACAACAGGAGTAATTTTGTAACCATTATTTCTTTCCAGCAGTGTATTCTTTCGAGTGGATAAATTACACTCAGACTTATACCTGGGGATATTATTCAATAGTGTACAATTTATAATTCTCTGGAAAGAATACACTGCCTGAAGAAATTAGGGCTATTCCAGAAAAATATATCCCCCGGGGGCAGAACGCCATTAAATAAAATAAATCTTGGTGGTGGGGTGAAGGGTAAATAGAAATTTATAGGTGGGGGGTCAGAAAATTAAAAGAAATACATTGGTGGGGGTAAGTCTGACTGGTGGGTGAGTAACAGGGTAAAGAATATATTCCGTTCAACGTGATTTTTTTCGCGAGAAGATCGTGTTGAGCCATTCATTCGCATCATAGTCAACATTATGTGTCAATCGGAACTCCTCGGGTGTTTCCTAACTCACCCGAACTTAATTTCCGGTATCAAATTGTGCAGATTTTTCTATATGAAAATAACGAAGCGAACTTTAAAAAAAATACGATTTAGTTTTACCGTATGTTTTTTTTAAAGCGCCTTTCTTAAATTCATTAAATAAATATGTTTTAAAAATAGATATAGAATTTAATGCTTAAGAAATAGATTTGTAAACTTTTGAATTATTAGATTTGTTTCACGTAAAATTCCTATATAGTTAAAATGGCGGCCTTCTGGAACCCAAGCCATGTGGCCCAGTTCCTGCAACAAAACGGATTTGCCGAGTATTGACAGAAATTCATTGGTAAAAAAAAAAATATATGTTGGTAGGGGGGCTCATTGGAAACGGGAAATTGTTGGTGGGTGGGTGTTCGTTTTAATACAAATCTATTGGTGGTACCCCTAAATTTCATGGGCGTTCTGCCCCCTGGTGACATATTTTTCTGGAATAGCCCTAACCGTTTCTTAATGACTTAACATAATGAAAATGCTGAATGTCATATACATGTCATGAATGGAAATCATTTTAAACTTCAGTGCTTGCCTGATTTATATTACATGTAATGGTATATGGAGTTAAGAAATAAATGTGGAAAGGTAAACAAGTGGTAAACAAAAAAAAGACAAATTTAAACAACAGTCATCCAAAACAAACCATTGATAAACAGCATTAACCCCATTAAAGACATATCCTACTATTGTTTCTGCGCATTTTTGTTTGTTTCGTTATTCGTTTATGATGTCATCGTCGTTCACTAAATCCTCGAAATTTCCGTTTGCGGAACGGTAGCCATGATGGATCGCCGTAAAGGCCAGCATTATTAGAAAGAAAAAGAAACAGCGGCTTGAAGAGTTTGAAAAAGCTGCATCTTCCCAACGGAACAGGAGTGTGTCGGAGCCTATTTCTAGTGAAAACAGCTCTATATGGGTTCCAGGTGAAAGAAGAATCATAGAGCCATACTGGTTACAACAGAAGCTAAATGCTGGATGTGTCGATTGTTCTTCAGCGTAAAATGTTGTGTATGAAGCTTCAGCATGTTCGATTTTCATTATCATCGGACATTAAAATTCCTTTAATCTTAGAAGCAAATTGCCAATAAAACAACATTACAAAACGTTTCAGGCATAATGTACGTAACCCTGCTGAATACTCATCTGCAGATGCGCTATATATAGCCAAAATTGTGCAAGCATTTATACAACAAAATATGTTTTTTGAAGGGCAAAAATCACTCACAGAAGTAAGGGGGCTAACACAATAAAAAGGTAGACACAAAAAGAGGTACAAAAAAAAACATTCTGACATACAGTAAACAACGTATAATTTTCCTGCTGAGAACTTGTATTTTTGCAAATAAAAATTTGTCCTAGACCCGCTCGTCGATTTGTTTACATAATCCCGTATTCAGGCAAATCCAAGATCCACATACGCAATTTAATATAAACAATTATCAATCACTTTGCAACAGCAAACATAAACTAAAGATTAATTACTCTATTCTGCGTTAGAAAAGATAATTGTCTGTATGAAGGAAAAAACCGCGCCCTTTTTTCCCCGCCATTTTTGGACTTTACGCATTTTTTACAAATATTTTTTCCCCGGATTCGGTGACCATACTTTTTTATTTATTTAATTTGAAGGGTATGTTAGCCTCTATTTTCTGTTGAAATATGGTTTTATTATTATATGTCAATTTTTTGCAATCTGCGATTTTGTGTATTCCGAGTACCCAACAAAAATGGCGGGAACGTATTATTTCCACAATTAGACATATAAAATTACGGTTTTTAAAATAGATCATTACATAGCTTTTTTCTATGTGCAATTGAGCTTTAAAACAAACTGTGTTGATACCAACAGACAACAATGGTAATAATTATTCGTCAAATAACTTTTAAACGGCACCTTGAAAATAGGTAATAAAGATTACGTCATAACTTCGAAATAAGGTCGGTGACCACTAAATTTTTTTAGCTCTATTTCAAGATGTTGTCATGAGGAAAGATTAGATGAAATATCAAGAAAATGTCATATAGACATTGAATAGTAGGATATGTCCTTAAAGAATAAATATTAATCAATGTTAACAAAGTTCCATAAATTACTACATGTAGTATATAGCATTGTTGTTTTATTGTTTTTCTTTGTTGATGATCTATTTATAGACGGAATACTCAGTATTATGGTGGTTACCATAACAACCACAAAGTTATAAACTGGATGTGGGATATATTAGACAAAGATTTTACTAAACATGAAAAAGGATTATTTTTAAAGGTAAGTTGTATGTAAGTAAAAATAATAATTTCCCTCTCTCCACCTAATAAACAAAGAAAAATTTCTTACTAATATTTGGTGATTCCTTTGCAAGTTACTTACAATTATAAATTGAGATTTGCTATATTTTTGGTTTATTGTACAATTATAACAAAAATCACTGCCAAATACTGGGATATCCTGGTACTTACCTTTAACCTCTAACTATAAAGTAAACAATACCGTGGGACATCCTGTTACTGACCTTCAACCTCTAATTATAAGTAAACAATATCGTGGGACATCCTGGTACTGACCTTCAACCCCTACCTATAAGGTAAGCAATACCACAGGACATTCTGTTACTGACCTTCAACCTTTGTCTATAATGTAAACAATACCCAGGGACATTCTGGTACTGACCTTTAACCTCTAACTATACAGGTACTGACCTTCAACATTTGTCTATAAAGTAAACAATACCATGGGACATCCTGGTACTGACCTTCAACCTCTAACTATAAGGTAAACAATACCATGGGACATCCTGGTACTGACCTTCAACCTCTAACTATAAGGTAAACAATACCATGGGACATCCTGTTACTGACCTTCAGCCTCTAACTATAAGGTAAACAATACCATGGGACATCCTGGTACTGACCTTCAACCTCTAATTATAAAGTAAACAATATTGTGGGACATCCTGGTACTGATCTTCAGCCTCTAACTATAAGGTAAACAATACCATGGGACATCCTGTTACTGACCTTCAACCTCTAACTATAAGGTAAACAATACCATGGGACATCCTGTTACTGACCTTCAGCCTCTAACTATAAGGTAAACAATACCATGGGACATCCTGGTACTGACCTTCAACCTCTAACTATAAGGTAAACAATACCATGGGACATCCTGGTACTGACCTTCAGCCTCTAACTATAAGGTAAACAATGCCTGGGACATCCTGGTACTGACCTTCAACCTCTAATTATAAAGTAAACAATACCATGGGACATCCTGGTACTGACCTTCAACCTCTGGCTATAAAGTAAACAATACCATGGGACATCCTGGTACTGACCTTCAGCCTCTAACTATAAGGTAAACAATACCATGGGACATCCTGGTACTGACCTTCAACCTGTGACTATAAGGTAAACAATACAATGGGACATCCTGGTACTTACCTTCAACCTCTAATTATAAAGTAAACAATATCGTGGGACATCCTGTTACTGACCTACCTCTAACTTTAAATTGATTATGTAAATTTTTTAAACTTTCTTTGACCTTCAACAAAAATGATGACATTTATATTATGTTTTGTTTTGCAGTTTGTTACCAGCTGTTCTAAACCTCCATTGCTAGGATTTGCTAATTTAGAACCTCCATTTTCTGTAAGATGTGTAGAAGTCAGTGATGATCAGGTGACATTTTTATATCTTATATAATTATGTTTGTTTCATATGTTTTAATGCCACTTTCTGATTCTATTTCTACTATAATTATTGAAAGCAAAAAATAAGAAAAAATGTATTAGTGCACTATTAAGGAAGATAACTCACAACTGAGTGGTGATTAGCTACGGTGGACTGTAAAGGTAGATAACTCACAACTGAGTGGTGATTAGCTGGGCTGTAAAGGTAGATAACTCACAACTGAGTGGTGATTAGCTACAGTGGACTGTTAAGGTAGATACTTCACAACTGAGTGGTGATTAGCTACAGTGGACTGTAAAGGTAGATAACTCACAACTGAGTGGTGATTAGCTAATATCAAACTATTAAGATACAATGTACTACATATTTTTTCAGTATTAAATTAAATTCATACCTTATCAATTCAATTATTTATTTTCATGACATAAAACATCACTTCAAGTAAAGTTAAGTGCCACTTCAAAAGATGTTTTATTAGGGCCCCACCATTTTGTGGAGGACACCCTATAA
Organism: Limnoperna fortunei; assembly: GCA_944474755.1. Lineage (NCBI taxonomy): Eukaryota > Metazoa > Mollusca > Bivalvia > Mytilida > Modiolidae > Limnoperna > Limnoperna fortunei. Next base: position 16,958,999 of record OX104121.1, on the reverse strand, counting down.
TGATCAGTCTGTCCATGCTTCCGTCCGAAACTTATTATGTCCGAGCTACAACTTTTTTATCTTTTGAGATAGGCTTTTGATATTTGGTATGTGGGTAGATAATATCAAGGTGATGTGTCGCATACTATGGTTGATGCCCTGAAGGTCGGCGGGGCCCACAGATGTGTACCATCTCACTGGTATCTAGTTAACTGACTGTGAACACTCACAAACAACCTTGAAATCATTAAAATTACTATTAGTATCCTTACCAAATGTATAAAATATCATCGAGTTCTGGCAGAACTTCACAGAAAAATTAAATGTAATTAAATGTTATTCCATTGCAACATTTTTTTGGAACAACCATGAAAATCTACCTTCAATTGGTTTGCCATTCATATAGGACAAATACCCTTTCCAGAAATACTAAAATGTCTGACAAAATGCTGTCTTATATGAGGGGATATATGGTATTAATGGAAACTTATGAAATTGCAATGGGAGTAAGTTCAAATAACTTGTATTTTGTGTAAGAAAATAGATTTATCATTATTATTTGGGCTTATATTTGTATGATGTTTGAACTTTAGAACACATTGTGTTTATAGTGTATTAACTTATTGTTGCTGCATTTTCAGGACACAGGTGACACAGTTGGGAGTGTGCTTAAGGGATTTTTTAACATTAAAAAAAGAGACCCTGTTGGAAGACTGCCAACATCTTCTACTTGCTTCAACTTACTGAAATTACCTAACTACCAGAAGAAAAGTACTCTAAGGGAGAAGCTACGTTATGCAATTAATTCCAATACAGGATTCGAGTTATCCTGATACTGTAATAGAATAGGCACACCGAGCACCTTGAATGCACAGCTGGAGAAACACATAGAGATGAAAATCATTCATTTTTCTATTGTACAAAACATTCTGTGTTTTGTTCTCATGTGATGTGACCACCAACTTACATTGCATATGAAAATATTATCATAGTTTCATCTGTTCATGCATGTACAAATCAACATGGTGTACCGTGTTCGTTCTCAGTCGTGTGATATCTACACATTATGACATGGATGTGATGCTAAAAGGATTTATTGATAAATACTCTGTTTATGAGATTCCTTAGTTGCCATGGTTATCCAGTGTGATTATATCTTTCTTATTCACAGTTCTATGGGACTCTTTGGTTGCACAGAAAATGAAGTAATGTGACTGTGATTATGTCAAATGTTCAGGTGACTTTCCCATTGACAGTTTAAGCTGTAACAGTTGTAACTATAGCAGCTGTTTCTGCATCAAATTTTTCAACTTATCTTTTAGTCCTTCTAAAAATCAAGCAGATTCTATTATAATAATGACAGCCAGAAGAAAATACTATATTGCTTTTTGTCAGTTTGTTGGGTCTGTAGGTCATAATGCAATCTGTAGTGAATTATATCTAAAATAAACAACATAAAAAAAACTTTTGCAATAAAAAATGTGTATAAGGAATTTAGAAGTTAAACACAAGTGCATCGGTTTTTAATGTTCCCCTTTAGTTGCTACAATACCAATGAATTACTTCCCCTGTATGAAGACAAAAAAAGTAATATTTATTTTACAGTGGGAAACAGTGTAATGCCTGTTTTTGTGTCGTCACTGGGATTACATGTTTGAGCCTTACAGAAGCGACAGATTATTGCCTGTTTTTGTGTCGTCACTGGTATTACATGTTTGAGCCTTACAGAAGCGACAGATTATTGCCTGTTTTTGTGTCGTCACTGGGATTACATGTTTGAGTCTTACAGAAGCGACAGATTATTGCCTGTTTTTGTGTCATCACTGGGATTACATATTTGAGCCTTACAGAAGCGACAGATTATTGCCTGTTTTTGTGTCGTCACTGGGATTACATGTTTGAGCCTTACAGAAGCGACAGATTATTGCCTGTTTTTGTGTCATCACTGGGATTACATGTTTGAGCCTTACAGAAGCGACAGATTATTGCCTGTTTTTGTGTCATCACTGGGATTACATGTTTGAGCCTTACAGAAGCGACAGATTATTGCCTGTTTTTGTGTCATCACTGGGATTACATGTTTGAGCCTTTCAGAAGCGAAAGATTTTTGCCTCTTGTTTGCCTACAAACAAGGTTTTTTACCTAGTACTCTGGCTTTCTTCCCCTAATGAAACAGGGTGCCATAATATATCAGATAAATTGATGAAAATGGAGTTATACCATATCTCTAAATTAATAGATAAATTTGGAATATGTTTCTTTGAGAAAGTAACACAAGTATTATTAATATTATATTATTTGGAGAAAACAATAATAATTAAAATACTAGAGTAAAAACACCTGTGAGCAATGCTCACCATTGATACCCCCCGCTTCACAATTACTTTGAAAATTCAGGTGTTCTTAATTATGAAATTGAAACTTTATCTAGTTAAACGTGAAGGCGAAATTGCAGATAATACATGTAATTCTCCCCAATCCCCCGAAGAATGGCATCCCCTATGTCAATGACAAAGTCCATGTTTTTCTATGGCAAACCTCCAATAATATTCTGATCAAAATGTTTAATATCCAATGCACAATGGCAATATGTGACCAAGACTCTGTATAAGTTTCAACAAATTCCATTCAGTGGTGTAGGAGGAATTGCAAATAAAATATGGGTATCCATTATGTCCATTACAAACTCCATATTTTTCTATGGGAAACCCCAAATATCATTCCGATCAAAATGTTAAATATCTTCTGCACAATGGCACTATGTGACATGGATTCTGTGTAAGTTTCAACAAATTCCATTCAGTGGTGTAGGAATGAGTTGCACATAAGAGATGGGTATCCCTTATGTCCATGACAAAGTCCATGTTTTTCTATGGGAAACCCCAAATATCATTCCAGTCGAAATGTTAAATATATCTAGTGCACAATGGCAATATGTGACAACATTCTGTGTAAGTTTCATCAAATTCCATTTAGTGGTGTAGGAGGAGTCGCACATAAGAAATAGGTATCCCCTTATGTCAATGACAGTCCGTGTTGTTCTAAGGGAAACCCCAAATATCATTCCGATCAAAATAATAAATATCTCCTGCACAATGGCACAATGTGACAAGCATTCTGTGTAAGTTTCAACAAATTCCATTCAGTGGTGTAGGAGGAGTTGCACATAAGACATGAGGACCCCCTTAGGTCAATGACAATGTCCATGTTTTTCTATGGGAAACCCCAAATATCGATCCGATCAAAATGTTTAATATCTCCTGCACAATGGCACTATGTGACAAGGATGCTGTGTAAGTTTCTTTAAATTCCATTCAGTGGTGTAGGAGGAGTTGCACATAAGAGATGAGGACCCCCTTAGGTCAATGACAATGTCCATGTTTTTCCAAGGGAAACCCCAAATATCGATCAGATCAAAATGTTTAATATCTCCTGCACAATGGCACTATGTGACAAGCATTCTGTGTAAGTTTCATTAAATTCCATTCAGTGGTGTAGGAGGAGTTGCACATAAGAGATAGGGACCCCCTTAGGTCAATGACAAAGTCCATGTTTTTCTATGGGAAACCCCAAATATCATTCCGATCAAAATGTTAAATATCTCCTGCACAATGGCACTATGAGACAAAGATTCTGTGTAAGTTTCATCAAATTCCTTTCAGTGGTGTAGGAGGAGTTGCAAATAATAGAAAGTGTAACGGACGGACGGACGGACGGAAGGACGGACGGACACCATGAACACTATATACCCCCCGCTTTTCAAGCGGGGGGTATAAAAATGGTATCTTATAACTTTGTCTCATCAATTTACTGTTTGTTAAAAATGATTGTGTTGTTATCTAAGTTGTTTATATACAAATCCAATGTTAACATTAAATGATTATTGACACAGATTGATTTTGAACGTGTATTCTGTTGTTCTGATTATTGACACAGATTGATTTTGAACGTGTATTCTGTTATTCTGATTATTGACACGGATGATGGTCGTGTATTCTGTTGTTCTGATTATTGACATGGATGATGGTCGTGTATTCTGTTGTTCTGATTATTGACACGGATGATGATCGTGTATTCTGTTGTTCTTATTATTGACACGGATGATGATCGTGTATTCTGTTGTTCTGATTATTGACATGGATGATGATCGTGTATTCTGTTATTCTGATTATTGACACGGATGATGATCGTGTATTCTGTTGTTCTTATTATTGACACGGATGATGATCGTGTATTCTGTTGTTCTGATTATTGACATGGATGATGATCGTGTATTCTGTTATTCTGATTATTGACATGGATGATGGTCCTGTATTCTGTTGTTCTGATTATTGACATGGATTTTGAAGGTATATTCTGTTATTCTGATTATTGACACGGATGATGAACGTGTATTCTGTTGTTCGATTATTGACACGGATGATGATCGTGTATTCTGTTATTCTGATTATTGACATGGATGATGGTCCTGTATTCTGTTGTTCTGATTATTGACACGGATGATGATCGTGTATTCTGTTGTTCTGATTATTGACACGGATGATGAACGTGTATTCTGTTGTTCGATTATTGACACGGATGATGATCGTGTATTCTGTTATTCTGATTATTGACATGGATGATGGTCCTGTATTCTGTTGTTCTGATTATTGACACGGATGATGATCGTGTATTCTGTTGTTCTGATTATTGACACGGATGATGATCGTGTATTCTGTTATTCTGATTATTTGACATGGATGATGGTCCTGTATTCTGTTGTTCTGATTATTGACATGGATTTTGAAGGTATATTCTGTTATTCTGATTATTGACACGGATGATGAACGTGTATTCTGTTGTTCGATTACTAACACGGATGATGATCGTGTATTCTGTTGTTCTGATCATTGACGCGGATGATCGTGTATTCTGTTGTTCTGATTATTGACACGAATGTTGATCGTGTATTCTGTTATTCTGATTATTGACACGGATGATGCTCGTGTATTCTGTTGTTCTGATTATTGACACGGATGATGATCGTTTATTCTGTTGTTCTGATTATTGACAGGGATGATGGTCGTGTATTCTGTTGTTCTTATAATTGACACGGATGATGATCGTGTATTCTGTTGTTCTGATTATTGACACGGATGATGATCGTGTATTCTGTTGTTCTTATTATTGACACGGATGATGATCGTGTATTCTGTTGTTCTGATTATTGACATGGATGATGATCGTGTATTCTGTTATTCTGATTATTGACATGGATGATGGTCCTGTATTCTGTTGTTCTGATTATTGACATGGATTTTGAAGGTATATTCTGTTATTCTGATTATTGACACGGATGATGAACGTGTATTCTGTTGTTCGATTATTGACACGGATGATGATCGTGTATTCTGTTATTCTGATTATTGACATGGATGATGGTCCTGTATTCTGTTGTTCTGATTATTGACACGGATGATGATCGTGTATTCTGTTGTTCTGATTATTGACACGGATGATGATCGTGTATTCTGTTATTCTGATTATTGACATGGATGATGGTCCTGTATTCTGTTGTTCTGATTATTGACATGGATTTTGAAGGTATATTCTGTTATTCTGATTATTGACACTGATGATGAACGTGTATTCTGTTGTTCGATTACTAACACGGATGATGATCGTGTATTCTGTTGTTCTGATCATTGACGCGGATGATCGTGTATTCTGTTGTTCTGATTGACACGAATGTTGATCGTGTATTCTGTTATTCTGATTATTGACACGGATGATGCTCGTGTATTCTGTTGTTCTGATTATTGACACGGATAATGATCGTTTATTCTGTTGTTCTGATTATTGACATGGATGATGGTCGTGTATTCTGTTGTTCTTATAATTGACACGGATGATGATCGTATATTCTGTTGTTCTGATTATTGACACGGATGATGATCGTGTATTCTGTTGTTCTGATTATTGACACAAATGTTGATCGTGTATTCTGTTGTTCTAAATGTGTATTCTGTTGTTCTGATTATTGACACGGATGATGATCTTGTATTCTGTTCTTCTGATTATTGACACGGATGATGGTCGTGTATTCTGTTGTTCTGATTATTGACATGGATGATGATCGTGTATTGTGATGTTCTGATTATTGACATGGATGATGATCGTGTATTGTGATGTTCTGATTATTGACACGGATGATGCTCGTGTATTCTGTTGTTCTGATTATTGACACGGATGATGATCGTGTATTCTGTTTTTCTGATTATTGACGCGGATGATGATCGTGTATTCTGTTGTTCTGATTATTGACACGGATGATGATCGTGTATTCTGTAGTTCTGATTATTGACACGGATGATGGTCGTGTATTGTGATGTTCTGATTATTGACACGGATGATGATCGTGTATTGTGATGTTCTGATTATTGACGCGGATGATGATCGTGTATTCTGTTGTTCTGATTATTGACACGGATGATGATCGTGTATTCTGTAGTTCTGATTATTTACACGGATGATGGTCGTGTATTGTGATGTTCTGATTATTGACACGGATGATGATCGTGTATTGTGATGTTCTGATTATTGACACGGATGATGATCGTGTATTTTGTTGTTCTGATTATTGACACGGATGATGATCGTGTATTCTGTTGTTCTGATTATTGACACGGATGATGATCGTGTATTCTGTTTTTCTGATTATTCACACGGATGATGATCGTGTATTCTGTTATTCTGATTATTCACACGGATGATGATCGTGTATTCTGTAGTTCTGATTATTCACACGGATGATGATCGTGTATTCTGTAGTTCTGATTATTGACGCGGATGATAATCGTGTATTCTGTTGTTCTGATTATTGACGCGGATGATGATCGTGTATTCTGTAGTTCTGATTATTGACACGGATGAATATCGTGTATTCTGTTGTTCTTATTATTGACACGGATGATGAATGTGTATCTTTTGTTCTGATTATTGACACGGATGTTGAACGTATATTCTTTTGTTCTGATTATTGATACGGATGATGGTCGTGTATTCTGTTGTTCTTATTATTGACACGGATGATGATCGTGTATTCTTTTGTTCTGATTATTGATACGGATGATGATCGTGTATTCTGTTGTTCTTATTATTGACACGGATGATGATCGTGTATTCTGTTGTTCTGATTATTGACACGGATGATGGTCGTGTATTCTGTTGTTCTTATTATTGACACGGATGATGATCGTGTATTCTGTTGTTCTGATTATTGACACTGATGATGATCGTGTATTCTGTTGTTCTTATTATTGACACGGATGATGATCGTGTATTCTGTTGTTCTTATTATTGACACGGATGATGATCGTGTATTCTTTTGTTCTGATTATTGACACTGATGATGATCGTGTATTCTGTTGTTCTTATTATTGACACGGATGATGATCGTGTATTCTTTTGTTCTGATTATTGACACTGATGATGATCGTGTATTCTGTTGTTCTTATTATTGACACGGATGATGATCGTGTATTCTGTTTTTCTGATTATTGACACGGATGATGATTGTGTATTCTGTTATTCTGATTATTCACACGGATGATGATCGTGTATTCTGTTGTTCTGATTATTGACACGGATGATGATTATTGACACGGATGAAGATCTTGTATTACGTTGTTCTGATTATTGACACGGTCAATAATGTTGTTAAATATAAATCTTAGTAACAAAATAAAGGTGACGGGACTATTGTGAGACCTAAAAGTAAATGTCAACATTCTGGTGGTAAGGGATGAGATTAAAGCAGAAGTGCAAGGGTGGAAAGCTTCTATCCAAGGACCATATATGAAACATTCCTTGTGTTATCAACAAATATCTTTATTGTCGTATAAATTAATACTACATTGATCAGTGACAAAAAAGAAAGAAATAACTAACATCAAAACGGACAAAGTATAAAGTCTATGAATCCCCTTTCCCCAGTTTCTAAGACTGTTTAATGAAAAGAACCAGAATTTGTTGATAGTTTTGTGGGTTTAAAATTATTTTTAAATTATCAATATATGGTCCTCTCCGGGTACTCCGGCTTCCTCCCCCAATAAAAACTGGACGCCATGAAATAGCTGAAAAATTGCTGTAAGTGATGTTAAAACATTATTCAAACAAACAAACAAAATATCTGCCACATTCTATTTCAAGACTGTAGTTATCTATTGGAAATTTTGTGATGACTTTACAAAGTTAGAATCGGATAAGTAAAAAATTCTTTTACAGTCTTTTAAAACAAATTTACATAGATTGATCGTTTTAATTTGAAACCTTTTCAGCATACCCATACATGTTCATGTAAAGTTTAACAGTTCATCATTAATATATATTTTTTATTTATATTTTAAGTGCACAAATTAAGTCTATATCTTTAATATAACTTATCCAGCAGTATATATTCTCTGAATCTTAAGATTAATTTGGGTCTAAAATTTCTTTTTTAAGAGATCATTTATGTAAATATTGAATAAAAAGTATAGACTTGTAGTGTTACCTAGTTGAACCCCTTTTTGTATTTCAAAGAAAGGAATAGACACGTCTCCAAATTTTACTGCAGATTCTGAAAAAAATAGGTTTTAAAAAAAAAGAGAAAAAAAGAGATATTGATTGAAAAACGAGGACAGACAGAGAGAGAAAAGAAAGAGCGAGCAAGAGAGTTTTAAAAATGTTAAAATTTGTAGTCCCCAACACCTTCTCAATTGGTTAAATCTCACCAGCTTCTTGGGCCTCGACCCCCACTCCCCCACCAAGGTGCTGCGGTCCCCAGACGCCTTGCCCGAATTTCGCCCCCCCCCCCCCCCCCCCCAGCAGCCCGATTTTCTGGATCCGCCTCTGAAGTCCATCTCTTCATACATTCGATATTACCTATTAGTTCTACATAGCATGCATTTTATAACACTGTGTTATTTTTATTGATATATTTGTTTGTCAGGGTTTGTAAAATAATCATATTGTCACTAGTTCTGTGGTTTGCGTTTAATCCAGGTTGAGAATTTTATAGTTTGACTTTCATAACTTTTCGGGGTTCAGAATGAATTTGATTAGAGAAATACCTCAATAGTTAGCAGGGATGGTGCTATCTCCAGATTTATGAATAGTAAATAGTAAAACTTTGTTCCAAGAACATGGAAAGAAACGAGATTCCAGTATTCAATTAAAATGTTGAGAATATAACTTCTATGTGATGGAGCTACTATTTTTATAACCTCATAAATGATTTTATCAGGACCAGATGATTTACCCTTAATCTTACACTTCTTTGATATCTAAACAGGTTATGGGTCGATAGTAACCGATTCAAATTTTCATATCTGGATCGCCTTAATCTTCGTTCGATATGAAATTTTGTATGCACTCAGATCCACTTAATGTCCAATGATACAAATGCATAAAAGCGAAAACTGCTAATTTCTATTCGTTCTGTTCAGGGACATTGTATGCCATGTCCCTGGTTCTTTTGATCGACAGTTTATCATGCATCCCTTTTTCAATTATTTTTAACTGTAAATTTATAAGATAGTGGCTTCGTCGGCCGAGTGGTTAGGGTAGTTCGTCTACTATTGATCATGTGGTTTGTCAACACTAAGATTGCGGTTCGGGCCTATCTGTGAGCAGGGTTCGCTCAACTCCAATTTTAATTGACAAGGATTGTCAGTTTTTCTAAAACGGGACGCCGTGATAAAGCTGACAAATTGCTGAATGTGGAGTTATACAACATATAACAAACAATAATCAAATATACTTTTAATCTAATCTAAATGCTTGACAGCAACAGTCTAAACCACAAGACATATCCCACATGCAACAAAAAAGGACATTCACTAACGGAGCATTAACTACCGCAATGGTTCTGAATTAGCACAGACATTTAAAACGAGGGGCCTCTGTGGTCCAGTTATTAAAGTAGTTAGTCATTGTCTATTGATCCCATTTTAGGTTACGGGTTAGAGTAGATTCCCAGTTCAGGTCTCATGGTACTCCTTTAAAACCCGCGATATAGCTGAAAAATTTGTGAAAGTGCCACTAGCACTTTCGGTGTAAAGATGTAAATTATACACACTGTACTTGACTAACCAAATAACATCAAATATAAAAGATCCCACATTACAATCTTTCCAACTCGACTCCAATCTTAATTGACAAGGATTGCAAGTTTTCCTACCGCAGGTCGGGGGTTCTTTCCGGGTACTCCGGCTTCCTCCCCCAATAAAAACAGGACGCCGTGAAATAGCTGAAAAATTGATGAAAATGGCGTTAAAACACCATTCAAACAAATAAACAAACAAACAAACAAACAATCAAAATAAGATTGAGATAAACCACTCGGTAACATTTTATCTATATAATGATTCACACTCAACTGTATAGTTAAAGGATCCTGGATACAACGTGCCAAAAATCCGATATTGCATTTTTATCCACAAAGTGCATGTTTGCCTAAGTGCTGAATAATAAAGACTGCAGTACCAACCGAGGAGTGTCTAACCACAGCATGAAACGGGTCAAAATAAGAATTAATTCCATGGCCTATAGGATGAGACAATTTGGTTATAAGTACAACGGCTCCCATTTTAGGACCTTTGCCAATCGCGTTACACCTAAGGAGAAAGGTTCTAAGATTTTTCTTAAATTTAATTTTGAAGTTTGAAGTGTTTGCACAACGAAATATAATCCGATCTCTTATCTCGGTCATGTGTTATGTATTGGAGAGCTAAATTTGAAACCATTTCTAAAATTAGAGGAAAATATCATTGTCAATATTTAAGTATATGACATAATTCAACAACATTTAAATGTGATTTACCTAAGACCTATATCAGAGCTGTCACTACTAGCGAATTTTGAAATAAAGAAATTTCTTCCGTAACACAGAATACATGCTACTTCGATGGCGACTTGTTGACCATTAACAATTGGCTTGGTCTTCCTAATTAATGTTCATTTAAATGCTTTATGTGTATATTGCTCTATTGAAATATGTAGCAATACAGCCTTACTATAACTAACTACCAGTTGCACTTCAGGACTTTATTAATGGATTCCGGGAAACTCTAAACTGAACGCACATAAAGAACAACTTACTAGTCATGTTTATCATAACAGTCATGTACGGTACAGGTATTGCTAGTCATGTTTATCCTAACAGCCATGTACGGTACAAATATTGCTAGTCATGTTTATCATAACAGTCATGTACGGTACGAGTATTCCTAGTCATGTTTATCATAACAGCCATGTACGGTACGAATATTGCTAGTCATGTATATCCTAACAGCCATGTACGGTACAGGTATTGCTAGTCATGTTTATCCTAACAGCCATGTACGGTACGAGTATTCCTAGTCATGTTTATCATAACAGCCATGTACGGTACGAATATTTCTAGTCATGTTTATCCTAACAGCCATGTACGGTACAGGTATTGCTAGTCATGTTTATCCTAACAGCCATGTACGGTACGAGTATTGCTAGTCATGTTTATCCTAACAGTCATGTACGGTACAAATATTGCTAGTCATGTATATCCTAACAGCCATGTATCGTACGAGTTTTCTTAGTCATGTTTATCCTAACAGCCATGTACGGTACGAGTATTCCTAGTCATGTTTATCCTAACAGCCATGTACGGTACGAATATTGCTAGTCATGTTTATCCTAACAGTCATGTACGGTACGAGTATTGCTAGTCATGTTTATCATAACAGCCATGTACGGTACGAATATTGCTAGTCATGTATATCCTAACAGCCATGTACGGTACAGGTATTGCTAGTCATGTTTATCCTAACAGCCATGTACGGTACAGGTATTGCTAGTCATGTTTATCCTAACAGTCATGTACGGTACAAATATTGCTAGTCATGTATATCCTAACAGCCATGTATCGTACGAGTTTTCTTAGTCATGTTTATCCTAACAGCCATGTACGGTACGAGTATTGCTAGTCATGTTTATCCTAACAGTCATGTACGGTACAGGTATTGCTAGTCATGTTTATCCTAACAGCCATGTACGGTACGAGTTTTCTTAGTCATGTTTATCCTAACAGCCATGTACGGTACGAGTATTCCTAGTCATGTTTATCCTAACAGCCATGTACGGTACGAATATTGCTAGTCATGTTTATCCTAACAGTCATGTACGGTACAGGTATTGCTAGTCATGTTTATCCTAACAGCCATGTACGGTACGAGTTTTCTTAGTCATGTTTATCCTAACAGTCATGTACGGTACGAATATTGCTAGTCATGTTTATCCTAACAGCCATGTACGGTACGAATATTGCTAGTTATGTATATCCTAACAGCCATGTATCGTACGAGTTTTCTTAGTCATGTATATCCTAACAGCCATGTACGGTACGAGTTTTCTTAGTCATGTTTATCCTAACAGTCATGTACGGTACGAATATTGCTAGTCATGTTTATCCTAACAGCCATGTACGGTACAGGTATTGCTAGTCATGTTTATCCTAACAGCCATGTACGGTACGAGTTTTCTTAGTCATGTTTATCCTAACAGTCATGTACGGTACGAATATTGCTAGTCATGTTTATCTACGGTGCTAGTCATGTATATCCTAACAGCCATGTATCGTACGAGTTTTCTTAGTCATGTATATCCTAACAGCCATGTACGGTACGAGTATTCCTAGTCATGTTTATCCTAACAGCCATGTACGGTACGAATATTGCTAGTCATGTATATCCTAACAGCCATGTACGGTACAGGTATTGCTAGTCATGTTTATCCTAACAGCCATGTACGGTACGAGTATTGCTAGTCATGTTTATCCTAACAGTCATGTACAGTACAAATATTGCTAGTCATGTATATCCTAACAGCCATGTACGGTACGAGTATTGCTAGTCATGTTTATCCTAACAGTCATGTACAGTACAAATATTGCTAGTCATGTTTATCCTAACAGTCATGTACGGTACGAATATTGCTAGTCATGTATATCCTAACAGCCATGTACGGTACGAATATTGCTAGTCATGTTTATCCTAACAGCCATGTACGGTACGAATATTGCTAGTCATGTATATCCTAACAGCCATGTACGGTACGAATATTGCTAGTCATGTTTATCCTAACAGTCATGTACGGTACAGGTATTGCTAGTCATGTTTATCCTAACAGCCATGTACGGTACGAATATTGCTAGTCATGTATATCCTAACAGCCATGTATCGTACGAGTTTTCTTAGTCATGTATATCCTAACAGCCATGTACGGTACGAGTTTTCTTAGTCATGTTTATCCTAACAGTCATGTACGGTACGAATATTGCTAGTCATGTTTATCCTAACAGACATGTACGGTACGAATATTGCTAGTCATGTATATCCTAACAGTCATGTACGGTACGAGTACTGCTAGTCATGTATATCCTAACAGCCATGTACGGTACGAATATTGCTAGTCATGTTTATCCTAACAGTCATGTACGGTACAGGTATTGCTAGTCATGTTTATCCTAACAGCCATGTACGGTACGAATATTGCTAGTCATGTATATCCTAACAGTCATGTACGGTACGAGTATTGCTAGTCATGTATATCCTAACAGCCATGTACGGTACGAATATTGCTAGTCATGTTTATCCTAACAGCCATGTACGGTACGAATATTGCTAGTCATGTATATCCTAACAGCCATGTACGGTACGAATATTGCTAGTCATGTTTATCCTAACAGTCATGTACGGTACAGGTATTGCTAGTCATGTTTATCCTAACAGCCATGTACGGTACGAATATTGCTAGTCATGTATATCCTAACAGCCATGTATCGTACGAGTTTTCTTAGTCATGTATATCCTAACAGCCATGTACGGTACGAGTTTTCTTAGTCATGTTTATCCTAACAGTCATGTACGGTACGAATATTGCTAGTCATGTTTATCCTAACAGACATGTACGGTACGAATATTGCTAGTCATGTATATCCTAACAGTCATGTACGGTACGAGTACTGCTAGTCATGTATATCCTAACAGCCATGTACGGTACGAATATTGCTAGTCATGTTTATCCTAACAGCCATGTACGGTACGAATATTGCTAGTCATGTTTATCCTAACAGCCATGTATCGTACGAGTTTTCTTAGTCATGTATATCCTAACAGACATGTACGGTACGAATATTGCTAGTCATGTATATCCTAACAGTCATGTACGGTACGAGTATTGCTAGTCATGTTTATCCTAACAGACATGTATCGTACGAATATTGCTAGTCATGTATATCCTAACAGTCATGTACGGTACGAATATTGCTAGTCATGTTTATCCTAACAGCCATGTACGGTACGAGTATTCCTAGTCATGTTTATCCTAACAGCCATGTACGATACGAATATTTCTAGTCATGTTTATCCTAACAGCCATGTACGGTACGAATATTGCTAGTCATGTTTATCCTAACAGCCATGTATGGTACGAGTATTGCTAGTCATGTTTATCCTAACAGTCATGTACGGTACGAGTATTCCTAGTCATGTTTATCCTAACAGCCATGTACGGTACGAATATTGCTAGTCATGTTTATCACTACCGCCATGTACGGTACGAATATTGCTAGTCATGTTTATCCTAAAAGCCATGTACGGTACGAGTATTCCTAGTCATGTTTATCCTAACAGCCATGTACGGTACAAATATTGCTAGTCATGTTTATCCTAACAGCCATGTACGGTACGAGTATTGCTAGTCATGTATATCCTAACAGCCATGTACGGTACAAATATTGCTAGTCATGTTTATCCTAACAGTCATGTACGGTACGAGTATTCCTAGTCCTGTTTATCCTAACAGCCATGTACGGTACAAATATTGCTAGTCATGTATATCCTAACAGCCATGTACGGTACGAATATTGCTAGTCATGTTTATCACTACAGCCATGTACGGTACGAATATTGCTAGTCATGTTTATCCTAACAGTCATGTACGGTACGAGTATATTGCTAGTCATGTTTATCCTAACAGCCATGTACGGTACGAGTATTGCTAGTCATGTTTATCATAACAGCCATGTACGGTACGAGTATTCCTAGTCATGTTTATCCTAACAGCCATGTACGGTACAAATATTGCTAGTCATGTTTATCCTAACAGCCATGTACGGTACGAATATTGCTAGTCATGTATATCCTAACAGCCATGTACGGTACGAGTATTCCTAGTCATGTTTATCCTAACAGCCATGTACGGTACAAATATTGCTAGTCATGTTTATCCTAACAGCCATGTACGGTACGAGTATTCCTAGTCATGTTTATCCTAACAGCCATGTACGGTACGAATATTGTTAGTCATGTTTATCCTAACAGTCATGTACGGTACGAGTATTGCTAGTCATGTTTATCCTAACAGCCATGTACGGTACGAGTATTGCTAGTCATGTTTATCCTAACAGCGATGTACGGTACGAATATTGCTAGTCATGTTTATCATTACAGCGATGTACGGTAATGTACGGTACGAATATTGCTAGTCATGTTTATCCTAACATACATGTACGGTACGTTTATTGCTAGTCATGTTTATCGTTACAGCCATGTACGGTACAGGTATTGCTAGTCATGTTTATCCTAACAGCCATGTACGGTACGAGTATTGCTAGTCATGTTTATCCTAACAGTCATGTACGGTACGAATATTGCTAGTCATGTTTATCGTTACAGCCATGTACGGTACGAGTATTACTATTCATGTTTATCCTAACATACATGTACGTTTCGAGTATTGCTAGTCATGTTTATCCTAACAGCCATGTACGGTACGAATATTGCTAATCATGTCTGTCATGACAGCCATGTTCAGTACGAGTGAACTCTCCAGCATGATTCGGACGAATTTCTTTCACAACAGATACTTTATAGCAAATGAATAGTCTATGAAATAATATATTGTATGCTTTTAGTTTTTCGCAGAACAAGTTAACATTTTTTTTTGAGATTACAAGAATTTTGCTCAACATTTTGTTAAAGATCTTGCCTCACAAATGTTTCATTCATACTTCGTTGAATAACCATGAAAAATGCGGCTTATTTTTTGCAGCAGATACATACGCGTACATGATTCCGCTTTATTCATCGACTTGTTATAATCATCCTGTCTGGTTTATTATGAAGCGGCCTTTAAACTTCTTGCACATTTGACACTTCCGGTTCAGTCCGCGCACCTCTAACTCAGGCCTCTGCTGTTCATGCACAGGTAATGTGGCTCAGGCTCGAGTCTGTGATTCCAGCCTTGGTGCCTCTGGCCGACTAATTTATCTTTCTTTTATTTAAAGCAATAGTTACCTTTATAACACTAGCAAAAAGGTTACAATTAGAGAAGCAATGATTACCGGCAATAACATTCGTTAAAAGGTCACAATAGAAGTAGCCATAATTACTGGTATAACTCCCGTTAAACAGTCAAAACGAGAACAGCTATGATTACGTCCGTTAAACAGTCACTATGAGAGAAGCCGTGAACACCTGTGTAACGCCCGTTAAACAGTCAAAATGAGTAAAGCCATGATTACCGTTTAACAGTTAAAATGAGAAAAGCAATTAATACCGGTATAACGCCCGTTAATCGGTCACATGAGAGAAGCCATGATTTCCAGTATAACGCTAATTAAACGGTAACAATGAGAGAATCCATGATTTCCCGAATAACGCTCATTAAACGGTAATAAGGAGAGCAGCCAATATTATAAAAACCTTTTAAAGGTTTCAAAGGTAGAAAATAGGATTACCGTTAGAATATCCGTCATACTGTTACAAGTAGGTTATTCAGTATGCGGTATAACTCCTGCTAAACAGTAACAAAGAAAGCAGCCAGGTTTCTAGGTTGTTACATACGTGTTGGTTAAAGATCGGTTGATATTCCACGAGCGATAGAAATGTTATGTCTTTTCCCGAGTGGAGCGAAGCAAAGATTATGAAAAACGTTATAAACGGTCAGAAGGTGCGCAGCAAGAATATGAAACACGTTAAACGTAAATAACTAATAAATACATAAACAAAAAAAACAGCTTTATACGGAAACAAATATTTACCAACTACTGAGGCACAGTACTGCTTGTAGTCTTCATGAGTTTTCATAACAAAAAGAATTTTTTAATGATTGAATCCATTCGATTACTTTTATCTTTCGAAAATTCCGCTGTTACTATAATTTGTATCGACACTATGTCACGTGCTGCATTCCAAATAGAGATATGATAAAAATATGATAAGTTGTGTAAGTATTTGTGAAATGTAAAATGGACTATTTAAAGAAGAAATGAAATACTACGCTTTATTCGTCGTATCAACTTTTGTTTCAATTGAAGGTAATCACTTTTGTTTTAATACACAATACATCGTTCAAATATACCAGTAATATTGGGTCAATCGAGTATATAATAAACGTACAGAACAATATACGGACAACATACTACGCACATTTATAGGGGGCATGATTAGTGTTGACAATTCGTACTGTATTATTTAAGTACAAAAATAACAAATAATAAACAATAAATAGTTTTTTACGTACATTTCAATATTAAAGGTTAGCATAATCAACATTTTGTCAATTAGGATTAATTTCGTACAAGTTTAATATTTTTCTGCCCAATCAAATCATGCGTTATAGAAGACATTTTTTTGTCTGAAAATTTACATAACTTTTAACTTGTTTTTATGTTTGTCCAGTTAGTAATACATGAATTTGTCTATTTATTTACTTACAGAAAATCTCATTTACAGTTTTTTTTTGTACAACATGCAATGGTTGTTCAAGAGCCGTTAAATATAAGAACCGTACAGTTGTTTATGATTTCGGTTTATGTTATATTCATTAAAAAAAACGTGCCTTTCATTTTCATACACTCTTTTGATGACTACTCACATGAGCCATATTTTATGTACACTAATGTACATCAATGTTTTTGTTAAAATCTATTGATATTTTTCTATTTAGTGTACTCAGCTGGCACAAGACCAGAAATAGTGGATGCAATTTTACCGGAAGTTAAACAACAAGGACAAACAGCATATCTCAACTGTTCTGCAATCAATTTAAATCCATCTGCCGAAGTGAGTAAGGGATATCAGGGTTTTTATTTATCATTTTTACACACCTGATCAGATAAGTTTGGTAGAACAGTGGTAATTTGTTGACATTTATTTGATTTACATTTTCAACATAATTCATGGGATGGTCTTATGTATACACGGTTTATGTTTTATTTGGATAGGAATTTTATAAGAATCACCACCATACGTCTGATGTTGAACAAAAGCACTTGCAGGTGAACTGTTTTCAAATGCCTTCTCCTTTAAAAACGGCAAAGGTGATAAAACCCATATTTGATGTTATTGTTTGCTGAATTGTCCTCTGAACAGTTAAATAAAACGCTGGAACACAAAGACGTCAAATCACGGAAAGGAAAAAAACGAAGGCTTAGCAGAGTCACATTGAAATAACGTGTCAATGCCATCCATTTCTGGATTAAGAATGACTTAATTTAGCATAAAACACCTACGGGAAACATTCAAGAAGGCTTCTTACCTTGAACCGGTCTATCTTATCGGCAATATTTTTTATGTTGGTTTATATGTTTGATGCCAGTTATAATTTCAAAAGGGCCACAACAGCAGGAATCACCTTTATAGCAAAGTAACGTGTATATGTTACAATGTCTTTTTCTCAGAAACAACAAAGATGATACAGGGCATTTGGTCTGAATGTTTATTGATGGTTTTCTACAAAGCGTATGATTTTTGCTAAGATCGGAAATTCTAGATGACTAAGACCACAGGACTGGAACACAATTATCAACATTATTTATTAGATGAGCCTCTACAAAGTTTATACACTATAATATTTTTATGCTAACCAGAAATTTACAATGGCGGCAACCGTAGGAAAAATGCCTTCTCTCGAGCGTGTATAAAAAGCCATTTAGTTTAACATTCACACACGATACGACTTGTTACTCCGTATTATACTTATTGAAATTCAGTCAAAATGCATGAGTACAAGAAATTAAAACAATCACAGGTAGACACGTACACTGTGGAATTCAGGAATTGCTCAAATGTTTATAAATAATACATCCTCTGAAAATTTCTATATGTATTTTATATGTAATTACCATTTTAAACACAATTTTTGAATAAGTATACACTAAATAGTCGAGTTCTCATAGTCTTCATTTGTTAAAAGTGTTACACAGGATAAGCCATGAGAACATACGATACAAAGGATGAGATATAAGAAAATAAGATACACACGATGAGCTATGAGAACATACGATACACAGGATTAGCTCCAAGAACAGATGAAAACTGAAGATGAGCCATGAGAACAGATGATACACTGTTGATAAACCATCATTGCTCATCCTTAGTTTATCATCTGTTCTTATGGCTAATCCCGTGCATCATCTGTTCTTATGGCTGATCCTCGTTGTATCATCTTTTCTCATGGTTAAACATCAGTGCATCATCTGTTCAAAGAGCTAATCCGGTGAATCATATGTTCTCATAGGTAATCCTCAGTGTATTAAGTTCTCATGGCAAATCCTTGATGTTATCGTAGCTAATCCCAGTGTATCGTCTGTTCTAATGGCTAATCCTAGTTGTATCATCCTTTTTAATTGCTTATCCCCTGTGTATCTTATGGCTTATTAGCTCAACTGACCCGAAGGGTCATGTGAGCTATTGGCGTCCGTCGTCCGTCCGTCGTCCGTCGTCTGTCCGTTCAACTTTTCAAAAACCTTCTTCTCTTCTCCATGACGACTCCTTGTAGGAGTTATTGCCCTTTAATTGTCGAAATTGATGATTTTTGCCATTTTTGCCTCAAAATCTTGAAAATTATTGGAACTAGAGAAAACGTTAGCATTGTTTAATTGTTCTGCTCTATGAGAGCTACAAAAATGTCTTTAGGGTCAAGATTGTCCGATAAACCGTTTAAGAGTTATTCCACTTGAACTGTTTTTTTAATCGGTTTTAATTGATTTTTAAAAATCTTCTCCTCTGAAACCACTGAAAGTACTGCTTTGAAACTTTGTACACATTATCCATCTAATGTCTTCAACCAAGTTTGCACAAACCATGGCCGCAGATTAACCAACATGACTGACATGGCTAAAATAGAACGGGTGGGGGGGGAAGGTCAAAATACAGTTTTTGGCTTATAGTTCAAAAAGTATTACAGACACAGGAAAACCGAAGAGACCTTTCTTCTTCAGCATCAAAAGCTCTACAAAACACTCCATTAGGTCAAAGTCGTATAACGACTCCTTGTAGGAGTTATTGCCCTTTAATTGTCGAAATAGATGATTGTTGCCATTTTTGCCTCAAAATCTTGACAATTATTACAACTAGAGAAAAGTTAGCATTGTTTAATTGTTCTGCTCTATGAGAGCTACAAAAATGTCTTAGGGTCATGATTGTCTGATAAACCGTTTAAGAGTTATTCTACTTGAACTGTTTTTTTTAATCGGTTTTAATTGATTTTTAAAAATCTTCTCCTCTGAAACCACTGAAAGTACTGCTTTGAAACTTTGTACACATCCGTCAAATGTCTTCAAACAAGTTTGCACAAACTATGGCCACAGATTAACCAACATGGCTGCCATGGCTAAAAATAGAACAGGGGGGTCAAAATACAGTTTTTGGCTTATAGTTCGAAAAGTATGACAGATACAGGAAAACTGAAGAGACCAGCCTTCATCAGCATCAAAAGCTCTACAAAACACTCCATTGTGTCGAAGTTGTATGATGACTCCTTGTAGGAGTTATTGCCCTTTAATTGTCGAAATTGATTATTTTTGCTATTTTTGCCACAAAATCTTGACAATTTTAAGAACTGGAATTGTTCTGCTCTATGAGGGCTACAAAAATGAGTTTAGGGTCAAGATTGTCTGATTAACCGTTTAGGAATTATTCTCTTAGAACATTTTTTTAATGAATTTTTGGCTTAAAATATAAAGGGGTGTGGGGGGAGGGGGGGTTCGTGGGAGTTTTTGGCTGATAGTTAAAAAAGTATAACAGGTACAGCAAATTTCAAGTGAACCTCCCTCCTAAGCATCAAAAGCTCCTCCTTATAGGAGTTATTTCCTTTAAAAGGTCAAAATTAATGACTTTTTCAGAAGTGTTGGTCAATTCCTTATAGTAACGAAATTCTATATAAAAAAGAGTTGTTTGGTTTCAGGTTCAGGTGAGCGATACAGGCTCCTGGGAGCCTCTAGTCTTCAGTTTATCTGTTCTTATGGTTAATCATAGTGCATTATCTGTTATCATCTTCAGTGTATCAACTTTTTTAATTGCTAATCCAAAGTTTATCAATTGTTATAATGGCTACTACTCAGTGTATCATCTTTTTCATGGCTAATTCTTATGTCATCATCTGTTCTCAAGTCTAATCATCAACCTATCATCTATGTTAATGGCTAATGCTCAGTGTATGAGCTGTTGTTCATCAGATTATTATTTGTTTTCACCACTTATCCCCAGTATATCCTGTATCGCTCAATTTACCCTAATGCTATCCTTTGTTCTTATGATGACTCCTTAGTATATGTGCGTTTACTTGTGTATCATCCTCTGGTGTATAATCGAGACATAAATCCAATCCTCAGTGTGTCATCTATGCTTCTAACAAAAGCCAATTGCTTTTCTTTTGGCTATTACCCGATTTATCTCTGCTTTCCTTGTCAGTTTCTAGTGTTTTTTTATGTACTCATGGCTACTCCCTTGAGGGCATAAACTATTCCAATGGCTAAATTCTGTTGGATACAAATTGGATACTCCAGCTTCCTCATCCAATAAAATTAACTGGAGATCTTTATATAGCTGATAAAGTGGTGAGAGTATCATTAACAACAAACAATACCTCGCACAGGGAAAAGGGACAAAACTCAATTACTTAATAATATTTTTTTCTAAAACTAGCGTAGATTTCTATGTATGTGTTTGTATTTTATTCAGCTGCAGTGGGTAAAACAAACAACACCGACTGGTGACCCGCAGCAGATTTCATCGAACGAAAATGTCATATTAAATGACATTGTTGATGGTCACAGAAAATATGACATAAGGAGAACATCTGTACAAAATAGAGACCAGTTTCAGTTGATTATACGGGCACTAACAGAAAACGATGCAGGGCAATACAAATGTCAGATTAGATTATCCAACCAGAATTATAGAGAATGGCCTTCAAAATTTGGCCTTCTTACTGTTCAAAGTAAGATTTTTAGTATGGTTTTTTATATACTGCTCAGAACAAAACTTGATGCGTGATTGTCATGTAAGCCAAACGAAGCATGTCTTTTCAAAATGATAACCAAGTTCAATTTATTTGTGGTCTTGACACAATGTTATTGCATGAACGGGTCAAATACTCAACATAGATTTAAAATGAAAATCTCATTCAAATCATATCAACAGAAGTGCAGCCTAGTCTATCTATTTGTCCATTGTCTTCTTTAGTTAGCGTCCGCGTTACACTTTTCTTACTAACTGTTCGAAACAATTCGACCAATCTTGCACCGTATCTATATTTAAATGTGCGCCAGCTATTTTCTAGTATTTGTTTTTAAATATATTTGTGGCGGAGTTGGGGATGTTAAATTATCACTTTTCTTATTTCATCAACTTCTCATAACTTTTCGACGGAATGCGACCCCAATTTATTTCTAATTTATAAGAAGAAGGTGAAGTTGCATTTGTAATGAAAGTCTTAAGTGCAATTAATATTGAATAATTATTTTTTCAGTTGCACCAACAATAAAAGCTGACAGTCCATCAAATATTGTTACATTAGAAGGGCAAAATATCACTCTGAACTGTGAAGCAAATGGTATTCCATCACCGAATATAACATGGAAAAGAGGAGATGGTAAACCGCTACCAGGAGGAGGATTCCAGTATTGGGTTTGTGTAGACAATTACAAGAAAACTAATTGAAATCTATAATCTATTTTCAGTCCCATAGTGTTATTGTCACATGCCAAAATACATCCTAACTTATCAGTGACGTGTTATTCTCTGTTCCTGGCACTCACGACAACAAGCCAGTATTAATGCCCTGCTCAGAGTTCTAGCTTCCTTCAATTAGTTGTTGTCTCCTGCCCTAGTTCTAACGATATAAGCCAGTGTATGTCTGTTGAATTGTCCGAGCGATATTCAATGTTAATCTCTGTTGGCCCTTTCATGGTCATAACGACATTAACCCAGTGTTAGACTCCAGTAGCGGGTTCTAAACAAAGAATAGTCTCTGGTCCTTTGCTTCTGGGACGAGTAAGCGTAAGAAACCGTAGACTCGCCTGCTTGTTAATGTTTGTTTCATATCAGTTATATCATGCCGTTCTGTTTTTATTAAGAAGGAAGCCGGGGTACCAGGAAAAAACCCAATCTTTGGTAGGAATACTGGAAGCCTTGTCAATTAAAATTTTGAGTCGAGCACACTTTGTCTGAAGTTATACTAGAACCCGCATTCTCAGTGTTGGCAGGCACGTGATCAGTAGTTAACTAACGACATTAACCACTCGTTCAGTCACCATTAGCCTGTTTTAACAATATGTAAATGAGTATGTCCCTGGTTCTAACCAGTTATCCAATATGTCTCTGGTTCTAACCAGTTATCCAATATGTCTCTGGTATGTACCTTTTTCTAACCAAAGTTAACCAATGAATATGTCCCTGGTTTAACCACAGTTAGCCAGTGAGCATGTCCCTG
Organism: Limnoperna fortunei; assembly: GCA_944474755.1. Classification (NCBI taxonomy): domain Eukaryota; kingdom Metazoa; phylum Mollusca; class Bivalvia; order Mytilida; family Modiolidae; genus Limnoperna; species Limnoperna fortunei. The sequence continues at coordinate 16,935,242 of OX104121.1, read as the reverse complement.
GTTCTAGCTACAGTTAGACAATGAGTATATCCCTGGTTATAACCACTGTAAGCCATTGAGTATGTTCTGGTCCTATTTCTAACCACCGTAAGCCATTTATTATGTTCCTTGTTCTGACCTCAGTAAGCCAATGAGTATTTCCCTGGTTCTAGCTACAGTTAGACAATGAGTATGTCTCTGGTTCTAACCACTGTAAGCCATTGGTTATGTTTTTGTCCTGATTTTAACCACATTTATCTATTTAGTATGTTCCTTGTTCTGACCCCAGTAAGCCAATCAGTATATCCCTGGTTAAAACTGCAGTTATCCAATGAGTTTGTCTCTGGTTCGAACTACTGTAAGCCATTGAGTATGTTCTTGTCCTGGTTTTATCCACAGTTAGCTATTTAGTATGTTCCTGGTTCTAACCGCAGTATGCCAATAATTATGTTCATGGTTCTAACCGCAGTATGCCAATAAGTATGTTCCTAGTTCTAACCGCAGTATGCCAATAAGTATGTTTCTGGCTCTAACCACAGTATGCCAATAAGTATGTTTATGGTTCTAACCGCAGTATGCCAATAGGTATGTTCATGGTTCTAACCGCAGTATGCCAATAATTATGTTCATGGTTCTAACCGCAGTATGCCAATAAGTATGTTTCTGGCTCTAACCGCAGTATGCCAATAATTATGTTCATGGTTCTAACCGCAGTATGCCAATAAGTATGTTCATGGTTCTAACCCCAGTATGCCAATAAGTATGTTCATGGTTCTAACCACAGTATGCCAATAATTATGTTCATGGTTCTAACCGCAGTATGCCAATAAGTATGTTCATGGTTCTAACCCCAGTATGCCAATAAGTATGTTCATGGTTCTAACCACAGTATGCCAATAAGTATGTTCATGGTTCTAACCGCAGTATGTCAATAAGTATGTTTATGGTTCTAACCACAGTATGCAAATAAGTATGTTTATGGTTCTTTCCGCAGTATGCCAATAGGTATGTTCCTGGTTCTAACCGCAGTATGCCAATAAGTATGTTCATGGTTCTAACCGCAGTATGCCAATAAGTATGTTCATGGTTCTAGCCGCAGAATGCCAATAAGTATATTCATGGTTCTAACCGCAGTATGCCAATAGGTATGTTCCTGGTTCTAACCGCAGTATGCCAATAAGTATGTTCATGGTTCTAACCGCAGTATGCCAATAAGTATGTTCATGGTTCTAGCCGCAGAATGCCAATAAGTATATTCATGGTTCTAACCGCAGTATGCCAATAGGTATGTTCCTGGTTCTAACCGCAGTATGCCAATAAGTATGTTCATGGTTCTAACCGCAGTATGCCAATAAGTTTGTTCATGGTTCTAACCGCAGTATGCCAATAAGTATGTTCATGGTTCTAACCATAGTATGCCAATAATTATGTTCATGGTTCTAACCGCAGTTTGCCAATAAGTATGTTCATGGTTCTAACTGCAGTATGCCAATAAGTATGTTCATGGTTCTAACCGCAGTATGCCAATAAGTTTGTTCATGGTTCTAACCGCAGTATGCCAATAAGTATGTTCATGGTTCGGTTCTAACCACAGTATGCCAATAAGTATGTTTATGTTTCTAACCGCAGTTTGCCAATAAGTATGTTCCTGGTTCTAACTGCAGTATGCCAATAAGTATGTTCATGGTTCTAACCGCAGTATGCCAATAAGTATGTTCCTGGTTCTAACAAATTTAAGCCACAAAGTAGCTTCCTTGTTTATGACCACATTTAGCCATTAAATATGCACAATTCATCGGTATTTAATGTCTGAAATATTTTCATCATAACGGTGTTAAGTATCACTAATAAAGCATAATATATCCACCATTCCGGAACACCTGAAATCATTATAGGATTAAACACTGGGTTTTAGAAAATTATCAATGTGTAAACTCCGGCGACTCACTCACAAACTAAATAAAGTCCGAAGGACTTTATGTCAAGTTTGTGAGGGAGTCCCATGAGTTTACACATTGATAATTTCCTAAAACTGTTTTTTAAAAAGCAAAAACAGTTACAGAAACCCATCTAGACCTCAAAACGTACCTAGGCCGGAAAGCGTAGGGTTATGCAAAACTTAGTACCAAAGGAATCGCGGTTCTGTAGAATATTGATTGGAAAAAAGCAAAATGAAACACTAAATTGTATTTATATTATATTTTATTTGAAATCTCAATCGATTTAATTGGAAATCACTGGCGCAGAGAAAACATTGTCCCCCTCTCCCTGACGATACGCCAGGAGGACGCCATCTTGTTTACATTGGATACTGAAAGTAGTCCGCTCAGAGGAAATATTGATATATAAATTATCTGAGAAGACGCCATTTAAGTGTTTTTATCCAATCAAAGCACTTAATATAAATAAATTACAGCATGAATAGAATTATAATGTTTTAATAGAAGTCTCGGTTTGTTTAATGTTTTGTTTGTTTTAGACATTCCTTTGTAATTTTGACATAGAATTTTCTAATTTTGATAACGTTTGAATAATGTATTCTCTTAAATGAAATGTTCTAAAGTTGTGTTGTATTTTAAACCACAGGGAGGTCACTACTACATTCATGGAATACACCCTAATGATCGGGGACAATATTTATGCATAGCTGACAATAACGTAAAACCACCAGCTGACTATGCCGTACAAATAGAGGTTCTTTTTGCACCGTACTGTTGGGCATTTCAAGACACAGTTGGACAAGTTCAAAATAGAAGGTTTGATGCCAAACTAGATTGTAGAGTAGCAGGTCAGTGTCATAGGAAATGTTATGATCCCATAGTCTTTGTACATGTAATTGATAAAAAGACGTGTATGACATCTGTTCTAGGCCACTAATTAAACTATAATTCTAATATGATTTGCCTATTGAGTTAATTTGACTTGTGGAAATTACTATTCTGTAAAGCGTATTCAATGAATTTATTTTTGGATAAATGACGTTACCTGAACTGTGTAACCACTTAAACTAAGATAGCGGTAATCGACGTTAAAATTACAAATGATTTGTTTGATGGCTTGGCATTATTAATTCGTTAAATTTCAAACTTTTCTTGTTGTCGTTTATTTAATTTTTTTAATAAATTTAAGTTAAAACTCAATTTTAATATTCAAACCAGAATGTGGTTTACGTAAAAACCAACAAGACCAACTTACTCACAAACATATTGGAATTTTTGTTTGTGTGTGAATTGGACTTGCTGATCTACCGATAAATCAATGCAAACGGTACTTAATCCTGTAGTAAAAACAAAGAGTGATAATATTAGTTAATGAAATATCTGGTTCCAAATAAAACATTGACTTGGGTATAAAAGTTGTTTAATATTTTCAGAACATACAACTCATATATGACGTAAAAGAGGAATAAATTAAACTGACATTTGTTCTGACAACAAATATAAAGGTGTTTCCCAGTATCATCAGACAATAGATGTAATGACGTGGACTTTTGTGTCTGTTGCTATGGACAAAATGATACTTCTGGTTATGAATGATAAATTTCAGTGAAGTAAATCATCCTGATTATAAAATACATGGTAGCTAAAGATTTTTTATAACGGTTACCGTGTTGCTATGACCTTTACCCTTAGGCTCAAATTCAAGCTCGTTTCATTCTGGTCACTTTAAACCTATATGTTTACTATATTATATCCAACAGTTTTCAAGTTGTAGGCAAAAGCCGATTAACCGAAATGAGTTAAGGTCTGTATCGGAAGTGTTTATCGCACAATTTCGGACCAAAAGTACCAAAATGAAGGTCTCGTCAAGAGGAGTATTCTTCAGTTATTGTCTTCTTCTTTCTATCTTATATTGTTTTTAAGATATAGTGCTTACCAGACCAATGGTGACCTTTGACCTTGACTTTTAACCTTTGACCTTAACATTTTAAAATTTAATATGTCACTTAGAATCATTGGTAGTAGTCCCAAGTCTCCAGGATTTACTGGTTTAAGGAAGAATTTTTTACGAGTTACGACGCTTTTCGGGTCAAAAACGCAAAAAAGGAAATCGATTGAAAAAAAATTGTTCATGTTTAATCATGGCTATAGGTCAGCTAACATTTTGTACTCTTCAAATTTAAGAATTGGTTACGTTTCTGAGTTATTTGCTAACAAGGGTTTTCGTGATCGGGCAGATAACTCTGATACTTAAATAGATCGGTAAAAAACCGATAGCCATATCATCTCCGGATATGACCGCTTACTGGTACCAAATATCGAAATGGTATGTCTAGACAGTTTTTGGCAAACCTCCGTGAATGAGGAAAAAAATAATAATCATAAAAAATACAAGAAGGTCTTTCAATATTTCCATAATCATAGATTGCATTGAGGAATTATTATGGTTAGGACCTATATTAGTTGATAAAGCATGAATTGTATAATTAAATATATGGTTAGGACATGTTAAATTAAAACCCGTGGGTGTATGCTATAAGACCATGCTCACCTCTAGTTTTATAAGTGCAGCTGTAATAAAAGAAACAACTTAAAACCTTACTTATCATATTTTACGACGAAAATCATATAATTATATAAAAGTATAGGGTCATTCTTTACAGGCAAAATAATAAAAGTAGTCATAAAGTTTATATAGCCTGATGTTATAGAACTATATCTGATTTATAAAAAAGAACTTGTTATTTGCAGCCAACCCAAGGGCAGAGGTAATCTGGTATAAAGCTAATAAGGCTACGGGTGAACTAGAGAGCATCACAGACAACGACAAGTACCGACAGGACCAACAAGACGACCAAAGACTGCAGGCTGACGAGAAGTGGTATTCCTTATTGATAAAAAACGTCCAAGGAAGCGACTATGGAACATATTACTGCTCTGCAAAGAACCAGTATGGAACAAGGAATGCCACATTTGCATTATTTGGTAGGTAGTGTACTCGGAATAAGGAATAGTGCCATATTTAGTAGGTATTTACCTGGAATAGGGAATGCTACCATGTGCCATATTTAGTAGGTATTTACCTAGAATAGGGAATGCTACCATGTGCCATATTTAGTAGGTATTTACCTGGAATAGGGAATGACACCATGTGCCATATTTAGTAGGTATTTACCTAGAATAGGGAATGCTACCATGTGCCATATTTAGTAGGTATTTACTTGGAATAGGGAATGCCACCATGTGCCATATTTAGTAGGTATTTACCTAGAATAGGGAATGCTACCATGTGCCATATTTAGTAGGTATTTACCTGGAATAGGGAATGATACCATGTGCCATATTTAGTAGGTTTTAATAAGGAATAAGAAATGCTACCATGTACCTTATCTGGTAGGTATTTAATGAGACCTTGACCTCAATGTCGGATTGGCCCACAGAGATGGATACCATCTCACTGATATCTAGTTTGAAATAATTAGACCTCCATATTTGTTTTTGTATGACGTGATTTAAAATTACACGCATTTTTTGATTTTACAGTAAATGTTTGTTGAATCTATAATTTTTAGAGCTACCCACCATGACAATAAGGTGTACATTTAACAATTTCTCTACTTAAAATCAACTTTAGTTCTTTAAATATTAACTAAACAAAACTCTTTAAATGTTAACTATTTCCAGTTAGGGGATTAGTATTGTTAGTAGTCTAATTGACAGTCTGGGTTTTTAAATGGAAACAAAAACACATGTTTTGTCTGTTCATTCTCAGTATTTCTTAGTCTTCATGGCTATACTTATTACTTTGTTTTATTACAAGAAGTTATCATTTATGTATTTAATACCTTCTTTCTTTCTTGATCAGTAACAAAAATTTTAAAAGCTCAATTATTTTGTCAAATAAATCATTACAATCCTATTAAAATATTCATCCGGTTAGTTGTTTGTATATGTATGTTGATATGTAACCTCTTGTTACATGTCATAAATAAATCACTCAGTGTTAATATTGTCGACGAATCGTTACTTATGAGCGATTTACGAGTGGTTACGAGTTACTACGAGCCAGTTAGTTTATAACGATATGTTGCGATGTATTTACGACAAAAATCTACGATTTATTCAGAGTCAACACGACTAGTTTATTATGGTATTTTATGCGCTGTTATGAGTTTATTGGCTTGACTTGGGGAGTTTTTTACGTCCTACACCGACAACTTAATTCCCTTGGTCGGACGGATGAGTTTATTACGGAATGTTACTATATATCTATGCTTGCACATGTCAATTACAACCTTTCACATCATTGTTACGAATAGTTTTGAGTCCTTTAATTTGTTGACAAATGTGTGCCATTCTCTGTGCGTCTTCAATCGACATTTGACATCCAGCGAGACAACATGGCATACAAGAGAAAATATTGAAGTTATATCAAAAATATGTATTTATTGTTGGCTCTAGCTGAGAGCGATTTCTGGTACAGATGATCGAGTTCATATGAGCTCACGCGCACTCATCTTTAATCGTTGCGTCATCCAATCACAACGCATTTAACAAGAACGAGCGTTATGATTGGATGTCGCAGACTAATAGGTTCTTACATACGTTTATGGGATATCCCGGATGATCTTCCACAAGTGATAGAAATTGTATGTCTTATAGCGAGTGGAGCGAGAAGATATACAATTTTTTTCTTAAGTAGTTACCTTCTTTCATGCAACCAAACTAAAGGAAAGAATAAGTAAATTACCAAATCCCTTAACTGTCAGCCTGGTGCATTAAACGTCGCATGTATTTATCTACATATTTCAAAACATATATGCTTTATTTTTCAGAAACAATGGAATGCCAAGGTCCACTTTGTCCTGCACTTCCTATTGGAGGCCGCTCCACTGTATATCTATCTAATGTCTTGTTTTTAGTTTTGTGTTTCATTTTTTACAAAGAACATACGTTATGTGAAGGTTTTTTGTAATTATATTAAAGGTATATGGCAGTAATAAGATATACATTACTTGTATTGTCCTACAGATATAGGTATAGGGCAGCAATAAGACATATATTACCTGTATTTTCATACAGATAATTCTAAATCATGTTCAAGAGAATCTGTTTAATATATGATGGGTGACACCGATAATTTTGACTTGATATTAAAACTAGAACAAAAATCTGCAAATTTAATAAATAAATGTAAATGATGAGAGCGGATTTGCAAATTCAAAGACGTCTCAGGTGAATGTATCGAATCTTTACACCATATGTACCTCTAACTTTTTTCGAAATCAGGCTCGATGTATGTCATTGCTACATTAGCATTGTACAAGTCATTGTTCACCTTTTATTGACATTATTATTTTGTACTCATTTTTAAGACGGGTTGTATTATGGGAACACCCATGGCGGTCGGTGGGCGGGCGGGGTCCACAGCGATATCTGCTCTCTAACTCAAACAGTTGTTGTCCGTTCTTCATGAAACCCGGGAAAAATGTTTAAGGGCATAATAACTCGGCCATGTTTGATAACCAGCCAAATCACTTCAGCCATGCACTTCAGAGCTATGGCCCTTTATTTATTCAAAAAATGGTAAATTTGCCTTCTCCGCTTTCTAACTTGAACAGTTGTCCGATCTTCATGAAACTTGGAGCAATTGTTTATGAGCATAATATTTCAACCAAGATTGATCACCACCCAAATTGCTTCAAACACTTCAGGATTTTGACCCCTTATTTATACAAAAATGGCAAATTTCCGACGGGTTTGTTTTGTGGCAATTTAGCACTTATTCATGTTCATTACAAGGTCAGGCCATGTCTGATTATTTAGTTATTGTCCAATTTTAGCCAAAACCATCAATGTACATAGGATTTCATGTTTTTATTTAGCCATTCATACTTTTGTAAACTTTCAAAATGTATTTTATTTTGCTATAAATGTTGTCCATTATATACTTGTGCATGCTAAATATCATATTATTCACTGTAATTGTTTATCTAGGTGTCCCCTTTAAAAGTTTGATAAACTTGTGTGGTACCAGTGTTTAAATAAAGCAATTACATGCATCCAATGAAAATATGTTGTTTCAACTATATCCATGATATCATGGTGCCAATTCTTTGTTAGGTACCTGGCGCGAAAAACTAGCAATCCTTGTCAATTAATGAAGGTTGGGGTATTGTATACCATGACCACAGTAAGGCTGAAAATTCTCGACCTCGGTGGTAATCAATAGTTCACCACTCGCCTACCGTGCTATTTCTTTTGTAAATAAATTCGAGTTTCCGTTGTTTTTTAACAGCTAACTCTTTTTTATTAGTAGACAGTATTATTAGGGGCACGACACTTAGTGACGGACGCCCTATATTGATCAGTCCGTCCGTCTGAAACAAATCGTGACAGAGCTATAACGTGTTTATTTTTTGAGGTATGCTTTTGATATTTATCATGTGTGTAGATAGTATCTAGGCGATGTGTCGCATATCATGGTTGATGATTTTTGTCCATGATTTTTGACCTCAATGTCATTGGAGATGGATACCTTCTCACCGATATCTAGTTGACTAAATAATGTTTCGAAATCAATCAACTGGAATTATAACTTTAAAATATTTGATGGATTCCATAGAAGATTATGGCAGCAAATGGGCAAAACAATAGAACTAAAAAGTTGATACATAGCAGACCTCGGAACCTCGAAGACTATAAGAATCAGTCTTTCAAGAGTAAATAAAGCACCATCGGTCTTAACAAATCCTGCTGCTGCTAAAACTATAACATTCATTACCAAATTTTAACATAAATACACATGTAGTAACATCTAATACTCCATGAGTAATATAAATGAACAATTTACAAGACCCGGTTTGAATTCTTATGATCATAAAGCGATCGTTAGCTTAACGTGCACGTTATTCCATTTAAATTGCATGGGATAACGAGCACGTTAATTAGCGATCGCTTTATGAAACGGCACCCTGGGTTTCTTTCAGAAGTTAACATCACTAACAAAATTGTTTTCACACTAAACACAAACATACGCAAATGCAGCTTGACCCCAAGCTGAATGATTTTATTGTGATACAGACTGAAGATAGTAAATTCATAACAGACTGGCCGGCTGAACATTACGGTTGAAAACCTGTAACACACCCTTGATATATGTTGATGACGTCATCAGAAATCAGTAACATCTCGGTAGAAAATGCGTATTCTAATTTGACGTTGCTAAAACGCTTCTAGTCTACATCTGTGATAAAACGAGTATATATTCAACGTCATAAGCGATCAACATTTTATATTTTATTTGCGACGTCATATATTCACATCTTCACATATTTTAATGACGTCACAATCAACTTTGTATCCTATATGGCCGACAAGTCCTGCTACTGAAAGGCTACGTTGTTACTCATAGGTGGAAGAATATATACTGATTTTTCCACGGATTGGGTCTTTATGCCCACATTTTACCACTTGATTACGATCGGGGTAAAATATTTGGCATAAAGTGCAAACCCTTGTTAAAATAAGTATATATATATTCGTGCCCCGATAAATTATTTCTTAAACTTACATCTAATACGTTGATGACCTCATGCGATTAATTTTTTTTAGCCTTTGTTGAATTTTGGTGACTGTCCTAAACTTGTTCTTTAATTTTATATTTCAAATAGAAACAAAGGAAAATATAGAAAAAACTAAATATGATTCCTTCTTTCATATATAGTCACTAAATAAGACATAAAACCATATCAAATGAATGATGTATTAAAATGGTTGAAATATGTGATCAACATAATATGATATGAGTCTTTTCACATCACATCCCATGACAACCCCAAAACCCATATCAACACTCGAGTAAGCTCCCATGTTGTTATGGGCTGTGATATAAAAAGATCTATTTAGTGTGAAATATAGATATTCTTTTGTGATACAGACCTAATATCAGAAACCCATAACAGCCGTTAGTATGACATTAGTTCCCTTACGTCACAAATCCATCTCGCATAGATGAGATATAATATCTTCGAAGACAACAACTTTAAAACCACATGAGCGTGTCGCCTATAAAAAACATCAGAGCAGCTTAAACAGACATATTGGAAGTAAAATAATTGACATGTCGAATATCCATTATCCACAAAATTAGGCTATTAGGCCATCTAAACCTTAAGGAATATACTAAGCCTTTAATTTAAAACAGTTTCAAGGGGCCTCGGTGGCCGAGTGGTTAAGGTAGTTTGTCTACTATTGATCACGTGGTCTGTCAACACTAAGGGTGCATTCGACTCCAATCCTAATTGACAAGGATTGCCAGTTTTCCAACTGAAGGTCAGGGGTTTTCTCCGGGTACTCCGGCTTCCTCCTCCAATAAAAATTGGACGCCATGATATAGCTGAAAAATTGCCGAAAGTGGTTTTAAGCACCATTAAAACAAACAAACTAATAAAAGTTTCACGGGAATTAACAATCACCACGATCCTGTAGGTATAACTCATTGGGTCTTGTCTTGTAGTTTTAGTGTTTGCATCACAAATAAGTATATTGAACACATAAAGGCTGCTTAAATAGGACAATTGCACGATAAAGTGTTTTCTTTTGCTATATGTGTTTGCCTGTGGTATTTTATAATTTTTATGTATTTTTTTTCCTATTCAAATCTATAAATAGAAAAGATCTAGTTGATAATTTTTGCCATGCCTAATGACTCCACATACTGTAATAAGCGCATATATACAGATACAAAAAAAATTAAAACAAAGGTTATGAATGTACCAAGAAAGCAATATTTATTGACTGGCCACAGTTCATGGAGACTAAACAACAGCAATAGCTTTCCTGGAGCTACAATATAGTCGTATATAAAAATTGATGACAATTGTTTTCTTTTCATTCATATACTTTATAAAAAATTTCTTTTAAGAACTTGAAGTAGAAGTACAAAGAATGAAAAGCATCATACTGCTGCATGGTCAATATTAATTCAAGACATCAAAGATTTTTGAAAAATGCCATCACACTTTCACATTTAGATTCATTCATCATATCATTGTGTATGGTCACATACAACACCAAAAACCATTACTAAGTCCTACATATTTAAATATTTAATAATAGTTTTCTCTACTTATTATCAAATTTCATACAACCTGTGCAAATAAGGTTTGTTATAATATGTTGGAATATGAACATTTTTACTTTAATCAAGGGATCCAAATGATCTAGGTCATATCTCAACAACCCACTGTAGACTTTGGATAAGTGTGCCTGACTGCAACCCTAAGGATAAGGATTGCCAGGTACTGACAAACATATTAGTTCCCTCCCCCACCCCCGTGATGGTGACTGCAACCTTAATGGACAAAATAACCAGATTTTGACCAACACAATAGATCTCCCCCTCCCCCAGTGTGCATGACTGCACCCCTTATTGATAAGGATTGCCAGGTTTTGTCAAACAAAATAGTTCTTTCCACCCCTAGTGGGGATGACTGCACCGCAAGGGGAAAAGATTGCCAGGTTTGGTTTTGACAGACAAGATAGAAGCTTTAAGCAGCCTGCCATCACATAACGTATATCTCACATGAATGATACATTTCCCACAGATCCACATTCCACATTTCATCCGTGTCCTCTATATTGATATGCGGTTACAATGATATTGCTTATTTTACTGGAATATGACTACAAGTTTTCGTAATAATCAAAAGGACCAGTCCAGTCCAAAGAACCAGAAAAGACAAAGGACCAAGCCGTCCAGGCCAAAGAACCAGGAAAGAAAAACAACGAGGATATCCAGTCAAAAGAATCAGAAAAGTCAAGCCCGATAACTCTGTGTATGAGTAGAGAATGCAAAATGAAGCATCCTCAAATCAGCAATGAACTTGTTAGTGACAAAAAGAATAAAGAAAGATAGAATGCAAGCTCATATTTCAGTTTATAAAACTTAATTAAAACAGCATAAACTGGATGCTCTATAGTGTCTATATAACCCTCACCTTTTTATATGTTAATAAAACAAAAATTGTTTGTGTGATACTCTTATTTATTACTAATACAAAATTACACTTTTTGGCTATATGTATTTTATGAAAAGATTTGTTTAAATTTCGTCAACTAAGATACTATGTTGCCATGTTTAAGCAAAACTAGCATAAATAAGGATGTGTTGTAAATGACCTACTATATTTCAATACTGCAAAAGTCATTGTCCGTTTGGCTTGTAGTTTAAAAATTAAAATTAAGAATGTGTATTAGAAGCCTTTTTTGAAGTCACAACAGCTTAAAGTATGATAATTTTTTCAAGTAAATAATTAGCAGCATTCGTGATTTCCATTCTTTGGAGAATGCATTCAATATCGGCCAACAGAAAAAAGATTGCCTGAGTTACAAAGCAATGAGACATATAATATATACCTTCAGAAAAGATTTTTTTCTAAATTCAGAAAAAGTATCGATCACGGAAGCTATGTCTGCATTCTGATAAAAATGAAATGAGGAATCTTTGTAGAGGAACTTGGATTCATTATTAGTACACAATTACAAACATTTGGATCTGTTATCGTTTAAGATGATATTTTTTAAATTTAAGCCAAAAGGCAACAAGAATGGGCCTTGTCATCAATGTTTTTTTAACAATAAGATGAAATGAGGAATATATGGAACTTAAGAACATTATTCCTGCAAATTTTGGCTTCAATTGGAAAAGTAATTTCCGAGGAAAAGAATAAATATGAAATGTTTATGGACAGAAAGACAGATGAATGATGAACACAGATGCTATCAACAATGACTTTCAGTCCAGTGCCCTAGTTGATGAATTTATAAACAATAATATTATAGTAAAATGTTACCAAAGTCCTACTTATTTTATAAAGACATTATTCCAAAGAAGTATTTTAAGGATAATTTTTTTCATTTTATTAAATGATTGAAAATTCCGTTGTTACTATAATTTGTATCGATATTATGTCACGTGCAGCATTCCAAATAGAGAGATTTGATAAGAATATGATAAGTTGTGTATGTGTTTGTGAAATATAACATAGACTTTTTTAAGAAGAAAAGAAATACTACGCTTTATTTGTCGTATCAACTTTTGTGACCGTTGAAGGTAATAATTTTTGTTTTAATACCGTTACAAATATATCACCAGTAATATTGGGTCAATCCAGCAACATGTATATAATCAACGTACAGAACAATATACGGACAACATACTACGCCCATTTATAGGGTGTAAAAAATGCGCAGTGTTTTAGTACAAAAATAACAAATAATAAACAGTAAATACGTACACTTTAATATTTAAGGTTAACATAATCCACATTTTGTCTACTCTAAATAATTAAGATTAATATTCTGTATTTTATTCGTACTTAATATTTTTCTGACCGATCAAATCATTGTACCATTCATTTGGCATACATTCTTTTGATGACTACTCACATGAGCCATATTTTATGTTACACCAGTGTACATCAATATTTTCGTTAAAATCTATTGATATTTTTCTGTTTAGTGTACTCAGCTGGCACAAGACCAGAAATAGTGGATGAAATTTTACCGGAAGTTAAGCAACATGGACAAACAGCATATCTAAACTGTTCTGTAATCAATTTGAATCCATCTGACGAAGTGAGTATATCAGGATGTCTGGAGTTTTTTTAATCTTTTTTTTTTAGCTCACTTGGTCAGGTATTGGTAGGACGGTATATATTTTTTGCCGATTCTGTGACCTTTCTAACATTGTTAAATGGGTGTTTTTACAACATTTTTAACAGTCACCACCAGTAGACTTATTTAAACATAAGGCACTACGAGCGAACTGTTCAAATGCCTTATCCTTTGGAGTAACAATAGTAAAAATAAACGAGGACTTATCACCGTCACATTTAAATGACGTGGCGGTGTCAAAGCGGATAAAGCGATCAGTTTGCCTTTTCATCGGTAATCCAAGAAGGCTGCCACCGCAAGACTTAATTTAACATAAAACCTATAGGGAAAATATTCAAGAAGGGTTCTTCCTTCTAAGCCGGTCCATCAGTTGAAACAAAATTATCAGCAATATATATTACATGGTACTCTATATAGCTTATAAGTTTGATGCCAATTATAATTTCAAAATTACCACCACTGCAGGAATTAATATGTTAGCAAAGTAACCTATGAGTAAATTTTAAAAAGTATTTTTCGTATAAACACACAAAGCTGATAGAGGTCATTTGGTATCTGAGTGTTTATTGATGGTTTTCTACTGTGTATGATTTTCACTGTGATCGGAAATTCCAAGATGACTACGACCACAGGGCTAGAACAAAAATTATCAACATTATTCATCATTACAAGTTCCTGTAGTTTAAATTATATATTTTTTATGATAACCAAAATTCAAAATGGCTGCAACCGTAGGAGAAAATGCCTCCTTTAGATCGTTTGTTTTGACTTTGACTCTATATCCATTTGGTATAACATTCACACACGATAAACCTTGTTACTTCTTATTTCTATATCTTGAATATCAGTCGAAATGAAAGCAACGATCACAAGAAGACCACAATTGGGGAATTATAGAATCGCTCAAATATTTTGCTACATAATAAATGCTTTGAAAATTTATATTACATGTATGTGTTTGATATGTAAATATCAGTTTAAACATCTTAATTCGTTTCATTTATTTTCAGTGCCCCTGTCTGTAATAGTAACTAATCCCGAGTCATGTATTCTAAAGGCAAATCCTAATCTGTTCTAAAGGCTAATCCCATGTATCATCTGTTCTAAAGTGTGCTATTTTATGACTTATATTCTATATGTCATCTGTTATGGTTTATCCTCAGTGTATCATTTGTTCCAACGGCTAATCCCCAGATTCATATGTTCTCATGGCCAAACCTCCGTATGTCATCTGTTATCATGGTTTATCCTCAGGGTATCATCTGTTCTCATGGCCAACCCTACGTATGTCATCTGTAATCGTGTATATCCTCTGTGTATATTATGTTTTCATGGCTAATCCTTAGTTTATCATCTGTTCTCTCAGCTAATCCCGCGTATTATCTGTTCTTAAGGCTTATCCTGTGTTTTCAAGACTATTTCTTATCATATTCTATTTTATGGCTAATCTTCCGTATGTCATCTGTTGTAATGGCTAATCCTCGGTAATCATCAATAGCTAATGCTCATATATTATGATGGTTTATGTAAAGTTTATCTTTCGGCAAATACATCATCAGATTATCTTTTGTTCTTAGCGTTAATCCTCGGTGTATCCTATATCACTCAGTTTATTCTAACATTATTTATCATCAATTTCATTTACAATGTTAATCTTCCATAGGCCACCGTGACATATAAGTACTGTCAAAAAATTTACTGTCGGAAAAATACCTGTCACCCGCTAAAAATACTGTCACTTACGGAATGTTCGAAAATTATACTGTAACATTCGCGCATGCGCAATATATTTTTACATTTCCGTTGTAAACAGCGACAATAATGTCAAGCAACAAACTTTTACGAGGAAGATTTAAAGATTCTGGATACTGTTAGTTTACTTTTTTTTAATTGCTGTTTCATTATCACTATTACATCAATTAAATATCATTATTGAATAAAGTTTTTCGGTATAATAAAATAAATGTTACATGATTGACAGGGTGACAGTAAAATTGTCAGACATGTAATATTTATATAATGTTCTTATTGTCCCTACAATTAATTTTTTTTCATGATAAATTTCAGTCCATCATCCTTTAGTGTATGCTAATCTTGATCGTATCGTTTGTGCTCCTAGTCAATTATCAATGTATCATTTTTTCTTCCCGGGTGTATTACTGTTCTCCCTGTCAGAGTTTCTAGCTTTTCAAATGTTCTCATGGCTGATCCCTTCAGTGTATGAACTATTCATATGCAAAATATTTTGTTGGATACTCCCGTGAATAGTATTTTTGGTTTTTTTTGTCCTTATATTTAGTTTCTTTTGTGTTTTTTTATTTGTGTGTTATATGTTTTTGTTGCTTTTGCTGTTTTTTGTATTTGTGATTGTTTTCTGTTTTATTTTTGTTTTTTTAAGAGAGGGGGTGTACTTTGAACAACACTTTTGTGTTATATCTGCTGCCATAGCCAAACAAATATTCGTCGCAGTTACTAAAAACAAACAGAAGATAGAATTCATAGCCTTTTCTATAACAGCAAACACTGTTAATCATTTGTTTTAACTGTATTTTTCCCGATATCGAGGAATACATTAGTTATATTGATATATAACAGTAACAGAAGCAGAGTTCTTACATAACAATCCAGATCACACCGACACAAAGATAGATATATAAGCTAGCATTATAAAATATTGTTAAATCGGTTTGGTTTAGCCAATAAACTGTACTAAGTATACAAAAAAAGGCCTATTTATTTAATAAATTATTTTATGGCACATCCTCATTTAATTTTCTGAATTACTTCCCTTTGTACAGAAATTTTATATTTCAAATAGGTAGCTCTTGGGCATGTGCAACAAACTGGTTCAATCCAGTTTATTCTTGAGTTCACACAGCATCAATTGGTTCAAACTTTTTAAAATTCAATCCTAACAAATGTTTTAGCTTAAATTCCTATTATTGTGATATGAAGGGTACACTAGTACCACTTTCACATAGCTACACGTACATGCATACTGTTGAGCAGTTTTGTTTACATAATACGACAAATTATTTGAATTATTTATTTTAATTTCTTGACAGATGGCAGAACCACCTCGTAAATCTAGAAGAATTTCAAAACCAACTAAACTATTCAATATTCAAACAAATGATATACATGTTCCTACACCAGACACTAATGTCCAATTAGAAACCAGTGGTGGCAATAATTCAGTTTCAAATATACGTATTGATTTGAAAATCCAAGAAGGCATTCAAGCTGCCATCCCAGACATAACAAAGTCGGTTGTATCAGTTTTGAAGGAACAGGGCCTGATCTTTCCGTCCAGTTCACATGTACACAGGGTTGAGAATGAGGGGTCTAATGCAGAAACCTTAGTCCCAAATATTAGGGTACAGCCATCACAAACGCCTATGCAGAATGATGCAACAGCTTATCCCCCACTACCAGAGAGACAGGGAGGAAACAGGACTGATAATAGAACAATTAACAATACAGTCTTAAGTCAGTTTTTGGCCAGTGATGACTCTGTTCACTCTCCGAACAGCCATGACAATAATCCGGAGAACAATTTATCCAACAGAGCAGGTACTTCTACATCTGTGTATGATGTTAGACATTCTAATTTTTCCAAACCTAGTATTGCAAAACCACTTGGTCTAGGTGTTGACCCCAAAATTAAGGGTAAAATTTGGGCCAATGAATATATTGATCTAGGTTGCTTGTTAAATAAAAAACAAACAAAGGTTAAATTTCAACCCACTGAAACCAGTGAAGGGAGTATGGTATGGGAGAAACAACAACCTCCCACATTTAGGTTTGACTCTGTAATACAGTGGATGGCTGCATTCCACATTTTTGTTAGTATATATTGTGAAAAATATCCAAGTGAAGTAGGGGCTCTAATGAAATACGCGATATCATTCAAACCCTAGCCCGTAGGTCTTGTGATATTGCCGCATTTATATATGACCGTACCTTTAGGGAATGGAGGGAGCAGGATTATGAAAGCCTACCATGGGATCAAGTTAACACTGAATAATATGCAGACGCGATTTCATTAGGTTTAAAAATAAGATTTGACAATTTGTCAAAATCTTCTAAGTCGCCCTTTCCAGCTAAGAGAGCTCCAGACGGGAGCTCCAGAAAATATTGTTTCAGTTTCAACAACAACGACGGGAAGTGTGAAAGGGGAAATAATTGTAAATACCCACATGTATGTGAAAAATGTGGAGGAAACCATTTCAAAAGACTTTGTAAAAAACAACAACAGGTTCACCCCACCCCTGTCAAAACCAGTCAAACAAATAAGAAGTGAGATTCAGCAAAACATTGATGTAGTTACTCCCATTAAAACTGGCCCATTTAAGAAATTCCTTGTAGGATATGACCAGACCATTTCTGATTTTTTACTCACAGGCTTTACACAAGGTTTTAAAATACCTTATCAAGGGATACGACAATTTCGTTTCAATAGCAACCTTAAATCGGCAAAAGATAATATGGACATTTTGCTACAAAAAATTAAAAAAGAAATTGATTTGGGACGAGCAGCAGGTCCATTCAGTACTCCCCCTTTTCCGCAAATTCAGGTTTCCCCATTAGGATTGGTTCCAAAGAAAAATCCAGGAGAATTCCGAGTAATACACCATCTTTCATATCCAGATAATGAGTCTATAAATGATGGCATTTCAGAAACAAATTGTACTGTTCAGTATCAAACAGTTGATGATGCTATTAAACTTATAAAATTTTATGGTAAAGATTGCCTAATATCTAAGACAGATATAGAACATAGCTTTAAAATTATTCCCATACACCCATGTGATTTTGAGCTTTTGGGTTTCTCACTTGAGGGTCAATATTTTGATGATAAAACACTACCTATGGGGTTGAGCTACTCTTGTAAGCTTTTTGAAACTTTCAGCACAGCAGTCCACTGGATTGTAGATCACAAGTTGGGAGGTTCAGGTTGTGTTCACGTTTTGGATGACTTTCTATTTGTGGGCCCACCCAATTCCATTCATTGTAGAGAAACATTAAATAAATTCCTGTACATGTCAGAACAAATAGGATTACCGATAAAAAATGAAAAAACAGTTTTGCCCACTACAACATTGACTTTTTTAGGTCTTGAATTAGACTCAGAATTAATGGAAATCCGTTTGCCAGCAGACAAATTGTGTAAACTTAAGCATCAATTAAACTATTTTAAGTCCAAAAAGAAGGCAACTCTTAAAGAACTCCAATCTCTTATAGGTTTATTAAATTTTGCCTGTTCTGTAGTTCCGCCGGGGAGGGCTTTTTTTAAGACGAATCATTGATCTTACCATTGGTTTACACAAATCACATCACCATCGTCGTCTAAATAAAGAAGCTAGGGCAGACATACAGGCCTGGTTAATTTTTGTTGACAGTTTTAATGGGAAAAGTCTCTTCTTGTCTGATAAATGGGAAACATCTGAACAGCTAAATTTGTATACTGATGCAAGCAACATTGGTTTTGGAGGAGTGTTTGGCAAACAATGGTTTGCAATCAGATGGTCTGGCAATTGGTTAAAATACCATATTACAATCAGAGAATTTTTTCCCATTGTTATAGCACTGAAGTTATGGGGGTCTGAATTAAGTAATAAGTGTGTGACATTTTTCTCAGATAACGAAGCAGTTGTTCATATTATTAATAAACAATCTTCAAAGGAACCTACTGTTATGAAATTATGTAGGAAATTTGTGGTGCTGAGTTTACAGTATAATATCTTATTTAAAGCCGTTCATATACCAGGCATACAAAATGTAGCAGCGGATTATCTTTCTCGTTTGCAGATGCAGAAATTCAAACAAGAATTTCCTTGGATGAAACCTCATCCGACAGTAACCTCAGTGGACATGCAAGACCTTTAAAACAGTTAGCTACCAACCTTCTTATAAGTTCCTTAGAAAAATCGTCTAAGGAATCTTACAAACGAACATTCATGGTTTATAAAGAATTTATGACTATACACTTTCCCCAGAAACCAGTCTTTCCAGCTTCTTTGGAACACCTTACTTTCTTTATTGCATATTGTTTTGAGAAAAAATTTTCTGCTTCCACTGTAAATACATACATGTCTGCTATAAGTTTTCTGTTGCAATTAGGCGGCTATGAGGATTTAACTGACCATTTTATTGTCAGTAAAACTCTACGTGGTTATTCCAAATTTAAGACTATTAACGATAGCAGGTTGCCTATAACTCCATCAATTTTAAAAGGATTATGTCAATCTTTGCCACATACCTGTTCATCAAGATTTTTACAACGCATGTTTCAGGCAATGTACTTGGTTGCCTTTCATGCATTTTTAAGAGTGGGAGAAATAACGGGGGCACCCCCACCAAATGGCAATTGTCTGACAGTTAACGACATCAAGTTTATCAACAAGGATAAAGCTGGCCTAGAAATTCACATGTCCAAATACAAACATAGTGCTGGTAAACATATCCCTAGTCTTTTTATTCCTACTAACACACATAACAAGTCATTTTGTCCTGTTCATTGTCTGTGGGTTTATTTAGAGCTAAGGGGTAAAGAAAATTCCAAAGTGCAGCCCCTTTTCTCTTTTATGGATAATAAACCAATATCCAGATCATTTTTTAACAATCAGTTACAACTTTCTTTGAAGTATACAGGTCTTAATGTTAATTCATATAAGGCGCATAGTTTTAGAATAGGCGCAGCAACAGCTGCCTGGGCTCATGGTTTTTCTGAAGAACAAATTCAACAGATGGGCAGATGGAATAGTAAAGCTTTCAAAAAATATATACGTATTCCACTTTTGAATCTTGATACAACACTTGGGGACAAGGGCCTCAGTGTTGCACACATTTGAACAATACACATAAATACCTGCATATCTGCATTCAAACACTGACATACATGTATACTTTGTACACTTGGGGACAAGGGCCTCAGTGTAACATATAGTTCATTGTACATGCAGCAGCATGTATACTTTCTTACAGTTATGAGTCTGGAAACTACACTTGGGGACAAGGGCCTCAGTGTTCAAAGTATTTCAACTTACATGCATGTTACTATTGCATTCTATTTTTCATTTGTCATGTTTGGGGGTCTGGAAAAAACACTTGGGGACAAGGGCCTCAGTGTTACATGTAGTTCAAGGTACATACAAGTATACTATCTTTCACTGGTCATGTCTGTGAGTCTAGAAAATACACTGGGGGACAAAGGCCTCAGTGTAACATGTAGTTCGGGGACTATCTTATGCATACTACTTTTCATTAGTCATGTTTAGGAAGATGGGAAATACACTTGGGGACATGGGCCTCAGTGTTACAATTAAAGTAGGTTTGCAGTCAGCCACTGTGCTTTATATGTAAATAACAATTAATGTATCTGTTGTTTCCAGAATATAGACCATCTTTGTATCTTGTTCTGTATTATATGGGGACAAGGGCCTCTATTTTTTCAGTACCAAGTTATTAATATTGCAACAGTTTTGAGTTTGTCATTTTAATGAAGTTGTTTTTGTGTTGACAGTGTGAATCGGGGGGGACAATGGTCCCTATTTGGACATAACAAGTAAATAGTTTTTGTTCATGTTGTCCTCTATTCTAACAGTGCAAATAATTTTATTGTAACATTAACAATTTTAATGTTTCCAATCAGTTATTCTTGGTTTAGAACCATGAGCAGTTTATGGGGACAAGGGCCTCTGAATTGCAATAAATAACATTAGCTAGTGTTGTGGATGGGGTATATTGTTGCTTTCACATTATAGAAAAAATGTTCAATACAAAATATCATGGCGCTTTTAACCCTCATCTTTGACGGTTTTTTCTGATATTTGCATAAGATGTAGTTAATTTGCATAACATGGTTTTTGTAAAAGGTTTAATTTCTTTATTGTCTTTAAAATATGTTTTACATGTATGTCACTTAGTTCATGTATTTTGGATTTGTTTATTATGTGTAGTTTGTAGTTTACTTCTGTCATTTAAATAATAAATGACCATTTTCAATTCAAATATGCTTGATTTTAATTGACCGTCAAACAGAGCACAACACAAACTTGGGTAGGGATGGGGCCATAAAGGCCTATTTATTTAATAAATTATTTTATGGCACATCCTCATTTAATTTTCTGAATTACTTCCCTTTGTACAGAAATTTTATATTTCAAATAGGTAGCTCTTGGGCATGTGCAACAAACTGGTTCAATCCAGTTTATTCTTGAGTTCACACAGCATCAATTGGTTCAAACTTTTTAAAATTCAATCCTAACACCCACCCACCCACCCGAAGATGTATTCTTTATGTCATGTATTTTGTATTTGTTTATTATGTGTAGTTGGTAGTTTATTGGCGCTTTTAACCCTCATCTTTGACGGTTTTTTCTGATATTTGCATAAGATGTAGTTAATTTGCATAACATGGTTTTTGTAAAAGGTTTAATTTCTTTATTGTCTTTAAAATATGTTTTACATGTATGTCACTTAGTTCATGTATTTTGGATTTGTTTATTATGTGTAGTTTGTAGTTTACTTCTGTCATTTAAATAATAAATGACCATTTTCAATTCAAATATGCTTGATTTTAATTGACCGTCAAACAGAGCACAACACAAACTTGGGTAGGGATGGGGCCATAAATATCGTTATCTTCTCGCATGTAGCGAATGAAAGCGGGAAATAACATTAAAATGATATACACATAATGAACAGCTGCTTAACATGATGGTGTGATACACTCACCTTTATCGTCAAGAAAATTGAAGTTTTCATCGGGTACTGCATATACCTCACTCAATAAAATTAAAATGACGCCAATAAAATGAATTGGTGGGAGTGGCGTGAAACCTCATGTTAGAAATACCAAACATGATGATAAGTAAACCACAGTAACTTTAAAATAAAACTAACAATAAGGCTGAGGGTAAATGTTTCTATATATGTTTGTATTTTATTCAGTTGCAGTGGGTTAAACAAACAACACCGACTGGTAACCCGCAACAGATTTCATCGAACGAAAATGTCATATTAAATGACATTGTTGATGGTCACAGAAAATATGACATAAGGAGAACATCTGTACAAAATAGAGACCAGTTTCAGTTGATTATACGGGCACTAACAGAAAACGATGCAGGGCAATACAAATGTCAGATAAGATTACCGAGCCAGAATTATAGAGATTGGCCGTCAAAATTTGGACTTCTTACTGTTCAAAGTAAGATTTTTTGTAACCGCTTAAGGGAAAACACACACACAAAAACAAAACCTCCTGATGCGTGCCTTTGTCCTTAAAGCCAACCAATCATGTCTTTAAAAAAGGAAAACCAAGTGCAATTTAATTTGAGGCATTGACATACAGTTATTGTTTGAACGGGTCAAATACTCAACATATTTTTAAAGTGAGAATCTTATTCAAATTTCGTCAATAAAAGTGTAGCTTAGTCTTAGTATCACTATCTGTCCTCTTGTATCTGTGTTAGTGTATATTCTAAACTGTTCGAAACAATTTGACCAAACTTGCACTATTAGTAATAATAGATGTGCACCAGCTATTTTCTAGTGTTTCAAAATGTCTTTGTGGGAGGGGATGTGGATTCTAAATAATAACTTTTCATTTTTCATCAACTCCTCGTAACTTTTCTAAGAAATGCGACCAAACTTGCACAGCACTTTACGAATTCCACAATTACAAATACATGGTCAATGTATACAACTTTTGATTTCATTATTTCAAATGGTTATGCATATCATATTCCGGTGTTACACTTGCATTTGAAGTTCACTACAGACAGGCAAACTGATAATTTCTTCCCATTAAAAGTCTTAAGCGCGGCATAGCAGATGGTTTTTTTTCAGTTGCTCCAACAATAAAAGCTGACAGTCCATCAAATATTGTTATATTAGAAGGACAAAATATCACTCTGAACTGTGAAGCAAATGGTTTTCCAGCACCGAATATAACATGGAAAAGAGGAGATGGTAAACCGCTTCCAGGAGGAGAATTCCAGTATCGGGTTTGTGTATACAATTAGAGGAAAAAATTGAAATCTTTAATCTTTTCAATTTCATAACGTTATTGTCAACATGCCAAAAATACATCCAAACTATTCTATTCAATGAAGTAGTTCTAGCTTTCTTTAATCACTTGTTGTCTCCTGCTCTGGTTTTAGCGAAATAAGGTATTGTAAGTCTCTAGAATTTGTCTGAGCGACATTCAGTGTTAATCTTTATTCTAACGACATTAACCCAGTGTTAGACTCCAGTAGCGGGTTATGAACAAATTATAGTCACTCGACCTTTTATTTTGTGTCAAGTAGGCATAAGAAACTGTTAGACTTGCATGTTTGTTTTTGTTTTATTGGGGATGAATCCGGCGTAGCGGAAAAACCCCAATCTTTGGTAGGAAAACTGGTAATCCTTGTCAATTAAGGTTGGAGTCGAGCACACTTTGTCCAAAGTAACACTAGAACCCGCATTCTCAGGTTGGCAGGCACGTAATCAGTAGACTACAGTAGACTAACTACATTAACTTTTCGTTTCCGCCATCATTAGCCGGTTTTGTGTTTTGACAACAATAAGTAAATGAGTGTGCCCCTGGTTCTAACCACAGTTAACCAATGAGTATGTGCCTGGTTCTAACCACATTTAGCGAATAAGTATGCCCTGGTTCTAACCATAGTTAGCCAATGAGTATGTCCCTAGTTCTAGCCACTGTTAGCCAATGAGTATGTCCTGGTTCTAACCAAGATAGCTGATGAGTATGTCCCTGGTTCTAACCCCAGTTAGCCAATGAGTATGTCCCTGGTTCTAACCACTGTCAGCCAATGAGTATGCCCCTGGTTGTAACCACAGTTAGCCAATGTTCTAACCACAGTTAGCCAATGTTCTATGCACAGTTAGCCAATGAGTATGTGCCTGGTTCTATCCACAGCTAGCCAAAGAGTAAGTCCCTAGTTATAACCACAGTTAGCCAATGTGTATTCCCTGGTTCTAACCACTGTCAGCTAATGCATATGTCCTGGGTCCTAACCACAGTTAGCCAATGAGTATGTCCCCAGTTCTAACCATAGTTAGCAAAAGTATGTTCCTGTTTCTAAAAAAAATTCGCCAATGAGTATTTACCTGGTTCTGCACACTGTTAGCTAATGAGTATGTCCCTGGTTCTAACCACAGTTAGCCAGTGAGTGTATCCCTGGTTCTAACAACAGTTAGCCTGTGGATCTAAAGGCAGTAATCCCAAGTTCTGACGCCAGTAAAAAACCTTTAAGTATGTCACTGGTTCTAACCACAGTTAGTCAATGAGTATGTACCTGGCTCTAACCAAATTAATCCACTGAGTATGTTCTGGTTATAAACAATTCAGTGGTGTTTAACCTCTTAAATATTTCAGAAGACAACTATTACATTCAAAAAGTAATATTTCTAGGACATTAACTACAACAATAAAAGTCATAACGGTATTTAGTATCATTAATGAAGCAGGATATATCCATCGTTCCGGAACACCTGATATCATTTTTTTCCATAACGGTCTGTTTTTTTCAATGTTTTGTTTGTTTGAGACATTCTTTTGTATTGAGACATTCTTTTGTAATTTGAATTTTGTAATTTTAATAACGTCTCAATAATGTATTATCTTAAATGAAACCTTCTAAAAGTTGTGTCGTATTTTAAACTACAGGGAGGTCACTATAACATTTATGGAATACACGCTAATGATCGGGGGCAATATTTATGCATAGCTGACAATAACGTAAAACCACCAGCTGATTATGCCGTACAAATAGAGGTTCTTTTTGTACCATACTGTTGGGCATTTCAAGATACAGTTGGACAAGTTCAAAATAGAGGGTTTGATGCCAGACTAGATTGTAGAGTAGAAGGTCAATGTCATAGGAAATGATATTTATCTAATATGGACTTTTTACGAGGTCAATACGTAGTTATATGGACCGTGGAGGAAAATATTGACCGAGGACGAAGTCCGAGGTCAATATTTGTCTACAGGTCCATATAACTACGTATTGACAGAGTAAAAAGTCCTTAATTGTTATATTACATATGAATTTTTCTCTATTTATTTAAATTTAGAATAATGAGTCGGAAGAGTATATCCGGATCTATTTTTAGAAACAAGCCTTAAATATGCTTTATAAATAGTAACATATCCGGATTTATTTTTAGAAACAAGCCTTAAATAAGCTTTATAAATAGTAACATGCCTTAAATATGCTTTAAAAATAGTAACAAGCCTTAAATATGCTTTAGAAATAGAATATATACACAGAATATTTTGGGGGACCACGTGACTAAATAATCCAATGAAAATGTAAGAATCATAAACCATATGTAATATTATCCCATAGTCTTTGTACATGTAATTGGTGAAAAGACGTGTATGTTTCTAGGCCACTAATTAAACTAAAATTCTAATATGATTTGCATATTTTGAAATAAGTTTATTTGATTTGATTTGTCCAGGTTACTTCTGGTAGAGGGTCCAAGTAATTTATTTGTGGCTATAAATGTCGTTGACCGAACTATTTTTCTGTGTAACCACTTAAACTAAGATGGCGGTAATCGATATATTCGACGATAAAATTACAAATTGTTCGATGGTTTGGTATTAATAATTGGTTAACTTGTTAAATTTCAAATTGTTCTTGCTGTCATTCATCGAACAAAAATGTTACAGATTTAAGTTAAAACTTGGTTTTTATTCAACTCATATTGTTCTTTATTGGATTAGATTTTGTACGTAGAAACCAACAAAAGAATCATACGCCAGGTCAAACAATCTATCACAATACATAAGAAACATGTAATTAACGCTATTTAACGCTATTAAACGTGGGAAATTAAATTCTTAATACACTTTTTTTAAAGAATGATCAGGATTTTTAAAACTTTTATCACAGGATTTATCAGTATATCAACAAGATCAACTTCCTCACAAACATATCGTTTATTGTTTGTGAGTGAGTTTGTCTTGTTGATCTACATATAAATTAATTGAAGACGGTGTTTAATCTTATTGCAAAAACCAAAAGTGAAAATATTAGTTAATTAAATGACTAGTTCAAAATAAAGCATTGTTTTGGGTATAAAATTTTTTAAAATTTTGTCAGAACTATACTAACTCAAAAAAGAAACGCAACATCGGATAATTTTCTTTCAAATCATCTTTTTGCGGACAAATAATCTATAAATATTCAAATATATAAATATACAACATCATAATTAAACCTTAATTAAGGGTTTCCAGGTGAAAGCATTTAAGTTCATCCCGTCAACGACTGTGGTCAAAATCTGGAATACACTATGAATTACGCATTGCTAAAAACTTTCACGTGCAAATCACGGTTATTTTTTAACGTAGACAATCGGTATTAAACCCTGCTATTTCTTTTCTTGACTGCATTAGTAAAATAAAATTCTGCCAAGGTTAGATGCTGCTACCCGGAATATCGCTATCGGTCGAATCAAGACAAGGGAATCACTGAATGCTGTTGCCAGAACGTACAATGTTCATCGTAGCACAATTTCACGCCTTTGGAGACGCTACCAGCAGCTTGGTACTACGACAGAACTTTCAGGGCGTCCGCGTGTTACAACTCCGGCGAAGTATCGTTAAATTAGTCGTTTTCGCTCTCATGGATTGCGGGAAAAAAGACCTTACGTCTGAGCAACACTGACAGGCCAACTTTTCCGAGCAAGGGTTAGATGGTGTACTTCTGTTCGTGTATAGAATTTACAGAACTGACGAAGAGTGTGGTTTAGCGATGAGTCACGTTTTCAGCTTGAAAAGCGAAATGGTCGCAAACGAGTGTACAGGCGCCGAAATGAATGTTTTGCACAAAACTGTGTTGCAGAAAGAGACAATTTTGGCGGAGGCAGTGTTATGATGTTGGCCGCTATCTCTTACGACAGGAACACACAGCTGATACATATGCAAGGCATTCTTAACGCTGTTCAGTATAGAGACGAAATTATACGGTCGCATTTATTGCCCGTAATTGACATTCAAAGATAATTTTTCAACACGACAATGCACAACTACATACACCACGTGTAACAGTAGATTTTTTAGAGCAACAGAATGTCAATCTGATCCGTTGGCCATCACGATCTCTGGATCTTAACCCAATTGAACATCTGTGGGATGGACTGGATCGGCGCGTGCGCCAACGACAACCACCGCCGCAAAATCTGCAACAATTAGAGCAGGCACTTCAGTATGAGTGGCAAGGATACCGCGTGTTCGTACACATCGTTTAATTGAATCCATGACAAGAAGAGTAAGGACTGTGTTACAAGCAAATGGTGGGCGCAACAGATACAGACATTTTTGCGTGATTTATTGACAATATGCGACAAAATGTTATATTCCATGGTAAAAGAACTCATGAACAAGAAGTGTGCCTATTTTTACATTTCTGTAACAATTCTTCATATGATAAATTGTTCAAATAATAATATATGAAGTAAAGTTTTTTTTTATGTTTTATAAGCGCAGCTGTAACAACTTTAAAAATTAACCTTACTTAATCATATTTTACTGTGAATATGATATAAACGTTTTCTAAGATATATGGTAATTCTTACAGGAATAATAAAAGTAGCCATAAAGTTTATATAGCATGCAGTTATAGAACTATTTGATTTATCAAAGAGATCTTGTTACTTGCAGCAAACCCAAGGGCAGAGGTTATCTGGTATAAAGCTAATAAGGCTATGGGTGAACTAGAGAGAATAATAGACAACGACAAGTACCGACAGGACCAACAAGACGACCAGAGATTGCGGGCTGACGAGAAGTGGTATTCCTTATTGATAAAAAACGTCCAAGGAAGCGACTATGGAACATATTACTGCTCTGCAAAGAACCAGTATGGAACAAGGAATGCCACATTTGCTTTATTTGGTAGGTAGTGTACTCGGAATAAGGAATAGTGCCATATTTAGTAGGTATTTACCTGGAATAGGGAATGCTACCATGTGCCATATTTAGTAGGTATTTACCTAGAATAGGGAATGCTACCATGTGCCATATTTGGTAGGTATTTACTTGGAATGGGGAATGCTACCATGTGCCATATTTAGTAGGTATTTACCTGGAATAGGGAATGCTACCATGTGCCATATTTGGTAGGTATTTACTTGGAATGGGGAATGCTACCATGTGCCATATTTAGTAGGTATTTACTTGGAATAGGGAATGCTACCATGTGCCATATTTGGTAGGTATTTACTTGGAATGGGGAATGCCACCATGTGCCATATTTGGTAGGTATTTAATTGGAATAGGGAATGCTACCATGTGCCATATTTGGTAGCTATTTACTTGGAATAGGGAATGCTACCATGTGCCATATTTGGTAGGTATTTACTTGGAATGGGGAATGCTACCATGTGCCATATTTAGTAGGTATTTACTTGGAATAGGGAATGCTACCATGTGCCATATTTGGTAGGTATTTACTTGGAATGGGGAATGCCACCATGTGCCATATTTGGTAGGTATTTAATTGGAATAGGGAATGCTACCATGTGCCATATTTGGTAGCTATTTACTTGGAATAGGGAATGCTACCATGTGCCATATTTGGTAGGTATTTACTTGGAATGGGGAATGCTACCATGTGCCATATTTGGTAGGTATTTACTTGGAATGGGGAATGCTACCATGTGGCATATTTGGTAGCTATTTACTTGGAATAAGTGATACCATGTGCCATATTTGGTAGGTATTTACTTGGAATAATGAATGCTAACATGTGCCATATTTGGTAGGTATTTACTTGGAATAATATGATATGTAACCTATTGTAACATGTAATAAAACATTACCATTGGAGAATCCTTACGTATGAGCGATTTTCCAATGGTGTAATTACGAGTCAGTTACAGTTTATTACAATTTATTGCGATATTTACGGCAAAAATCTACGATTTATTCTGAGTCAATACGAACAAGTGTGTTATGACATTTTACGAGCTGTTTATGGATTGTTATGAGTTTATTACTATATATATATATATATGCTTGTACATGTAAATTACAAACTTTCACAGAATTGCTACGAATAGTTGTGAGTTTTTACAAGTCCTTATATTTCTTGACAAATATGTACAATTATCTGTGTATCATCATTCAACATTTGACATCCAGCGAGGCATACAAGAGAAAAGATTGAAATTATATCACAAATTTGTATAAATGGCTGGCTCTAGCTGCGGTGTTGGGATGCGAGAGCGATTTCTGGTACAGATGATCATATGTATGGAACGCCGTTTTCGTCAAAATATCACAAATTACGCACTCAAAATTAAAATATGCACTCACAATTTTAAATTTCGCACTCAAAATTTTACGAAAACACACTCAAAAAGTAGATTGAAATTACACACTCAAAATTTCAATTCATGCACTCAAAACTGAAAATTACGCATTCAAATTTGTGCGCATGGATGATAATAATAAAAATAATATAAAATACTTATAGAGCGCCCTATATAAAACAATTACTCTAAAGCGCTGTACAATGCATAAAAATAATACAAACGATTAAAATAAACCCTACATTGACAGTAACTCAAAGTTGCAAAATCAAAGAAATTAACAAATAAACAAAAGGTAGGGAAACAAATCAATACTCATGACATACCAATAAAACCTAACACTTTCATAAGGAAAAAAAATGTATAAAAACTATTAAATTAACTTGCATTAAATAAAGCATAACGACACTTGATCAATAGTTTTAAAGAATATCTTACAATTAAACAAATAAAACCCTAATAATGTTAATAAATACTATGATAAAAATTTTAAAAACAGGCAAAAGGTACACATTGTCAGCTGTTTCATATATTCAAATAAACGACTAACATGAAAATGCCATACGATAAAAGTGTGTCTTTAATTGTTTTTTTAACTTTCCATTGTTTTGCATTTCCTGAGATCTACTGGATTTGTTCCATAAATTCGCAGCCGCCCATTTAAACGTTCTATGCCCATATGTCTTAGTTCGGACTCTTGGAACCACTACTGTCATTGTTGACTCGGATCGAAGTGAGCGCATCACAAGTGATAGAAATTGTATGTCTTTTCGCGAGTGGAGTCTTTAACTTCATTCTTGCAACCAAACAATAGAAAAGCATAACTAAATTACCAAACACCTTCACTGTCAGCCGGGTACATTAAACGTCACATGTATTTATTTACACATTTCAAAACATTTATTTTTCAGAAACAATGGAATGTCAGGGTCCACTTTGTCCTGTAATACCTATAGGATAACGGTCCATTTGATATCTGTCTTGTTGTTAGGTGTGTGTTTCATATTTTACAAGAACAAACGTTATGTGATAGTTTTAAGTAATTATATTATAAGTACAGGACAGTAATAAGACATATATTACCTGTATTGTACAGTGACAATATCTTGTTTGTTTGTTTGTTTGAGGTTTCAAATTTTAGCATGTTTTCAACTATATCATGGAGGCACGTTTTTGTTGGTACCCGGCAAACATACTCTTCCACAGGAAAAATAAGCAATACTTGTCAATTAATTAAGGTTGCAGTATTGAATACTATGACCACAATAAGGCTGAAAACTCGCGACCTTGATTATAATCAACAGTGTTTTAGTAGGCAGCATTATTAGGTCCCCGCCACTTAGTGGCGGATGCCCTATAGCGATCAATTCGCCCGTCTGAAACAAATCGTGTCCGGCAATAACTTCTTGTACTTTTTAGGTAGGCTTTGGGTATTTAGTATGTGTGTAGATAATATCTAGGCGATGTGTCGCAATGTTGATGACCTTTGTCCTTGAAGTTTTACCTCAATGTCAGGGGCCCACAGAGATGGATACCGTCTCACTGATATCAAGTTGACAATTGTTCCTAAGTCTATGGAATTATAACTTCAAAATATTTGATGGATTCCATAAAGGATTTTGCCATTAAAATGGCCAAAACAAGAGAACATAAAGGTTGATTCATTGCAGACCTCGGAACCTCGAAGAATATAAGAATCAATCTTTCAAGAGTAATAAAGCATCATCGGTCTTCACAAATCCCGCTGCTGCTAAAATTATAACACTATATGTACTGATGAAGTGACACTTAATGCTCCATGAGTGATGTAAATGAACAATTTAAAAGACCTGGTGAAATCTTAGTCTGGGTTTCTTTCCGAAGGCAATTCAGCATTAAAATCGTTTTTGCACACTATATATACATATACGCAAATGCAGCTCGACACCATGCTAAAACTTTTTATTGAACGCTCTTTTTTCAAGAAAAACGAAACGATATAAATAGATGGTAATCATTCATGCCAACACTTACTTCATCATAAATATACAATTTACAAACTTAATACACTGATGATGAAATCTGTAAAATGTTAGACCTTTAATGACAACTTATTCGTCATGCCTGGAAAACGCGTTTTTTCTCAACAGATTATTGGCATTCCAAATAGGTACTAATTGTGATCATCTCCTCAATTTATCAGGCAGAGTTTCTTGAACGCCCACTTAAGAAGAAATAACAGACACTCGTCCAGACATTAAATTTCAGATTCCTCTGTTTTTACTGAACAATGCTATAAGTCGAAGGCTATTTACATTTATCATATATTAAGTACAAAACATTCATTTTCTGTATATGTGATTCAATTCAGGTTGAAGATAATAAATTGATAAAGGACTGGCGGGCTAAACATTATCAGTAACATTACGGTAGAAAATCGGTAACACACCCCCTGATATCTGTTGATGACGTCATCAGAAATCAGTAACGTCCCGGTAGAAAATCCGTATTATAATTTGTATAGGATTAAACACCGTTTTCAATGGATTTATCGGTATATCAACAAGACCAACTCACTCACAAACAAATAAAAGTCCGAAGGACTTTTATGATATGTTTGTGAGTGAGTTGGTCTTGTTGATATACCGATAAATCCATTGAAAACGGTGTTTAATCCTTATAATTCTTTAAAATTGCATTAAGAAATTAATTTATCTAACGTGTTTCTCAACTTCATATGTCTTGTGTATTTGGTAGCGGGATTGACTGAACGTATGAATATTTTGTTTATTTTTGAACGTACGATTATTTCCATAAACCATTTTCTGATTTTAATAAACACAATTTTTAGTTTTACAGCAATCTGTAACCTTATTTTCTGTCTCGAACACAAGGAAAGTTTTAAATTTAACAAATCATTAATGATAATTCATCAAACAAATAATTTGTAAGTTGATCGCTACTTTCGATATTGAAAGTCGCCATCTTTGTTTACATTGGTTACGCTAAAAATAGTTCGGTCAACGTCGTTTATCCTAAAATAAATGGAGTCAACTTCATTTATCAAAAAATATTTTTCGTTAAAAACCTCAACCGGAAGTAATCTAGACCAATCAAATAAACGTATTTCTAAATATGCAAATCATATTAGAATTATACGTGTCTAAAACGCTTCGTCCACACCTGTGGTAAAAAGAGTATATCCTCAACGTCATAAACGATCAACATTCTTTATTTGCGACGTAATAGAAAGTTTTTTTCACATATTATAACGACGTCACAATAAACTTTATGTCCGTAATGGCCGACAAGTTCTGCAACTGAAAGGATACCTTGTTGAATTCATAGGGGCAAGAATATATACTGATTTTTACAGGGGTTGGGCCTTTATGCCTACCTTTTACCACTCGCTTACGCTCGTGGTCAAATATTTGCATAAGGGGCCAACCCGTGGTAAAATCAGTATATATTCGTGCCCCAATGACATATTTCTAAAAAAAAATAGCTTCGATACGTTGAGGTGGCCGAGTGGTCAAGGTAGTTCGTCTACTATTGATCACATGGTCTGGCAACACTGAGATTGCGGGTTCGATTCTCACTGCAGGCAGGGTGTACTCGACTCCAATCTTAATTGACAAGGATTGCCAGTTTTCCTACCGTAGATCGGGGTTCTCTCCGGGTACTCCAGCTTCCTCCCCAATAAAAACGCCATGAAATAGATGAAAAATTGCTGAAAGTGGCGTTTAAACACCATTCAAACAAACAAAAAATCGATACGTTGATGACGTCTTGCGATTGACGTCATAATGATTGACAGCAGAGTAAACAAAGATGAATGGCGTTTTGGGGCCTTTTTCTGTTTAATCTTGATGACTGTCCTAACAAGTGTTCATTAATTTTATATTTCAAATAGTAACAATGGAATTATAGGAAAAACAAAATGTGCTGCCTTCTTTCATACTGAATCATTTAATAGGCCATAAAACCACACCAAACCAAGGATGGTTGAAATATATGACCAACATAACATGATATGGGTCTTTTCACATCACATCCCATGACAACCCTTAAACACATATCAACACTCGAGCAAGCTCTCGGGTTGTTATGGGATGTGATATAAAAAGATCTGTACAGTACAAAAATGAATATTCTTTTGAGATACAGACTAAATATTAGAAATTCATAACAGTCGGTGGGCTGAATTAAATTCCTAACATCCCAGTAGAAATGAAGGTAATAACAAAATACCGAACACTGAGGAAACTGCCAAAAAAGACATGTTTACATGTATCAATCTATATTTTATGTTACGATTGGTATTCCGATTTTCCAGATCGGACACTGATGTTGACTATTAAGCTACTTAAAAGCACGATATGTTTGTGCCCTATATGATATCATCGCTTCATAGAACATACATTCTTCCGTAAATGGCCGGTTTCTGGTACAGATGAGCTCACTCGCACACATTTGTACTTGCTGCGTCATCCAATAAAAACGCCAGAAACAAGAACGTTGTTATGGACGCATAACAACGTTCTTGTGTGACGTTCTTGTTTCCGTCGTTCTGATTGGAGGTCATAGACGATGGAGTCTACACCAATGGAGAGTAAAAACGAAGTAAAAAAATACTTTAACTTAAAACATGTTTCCAGTTTCACGAGAAAACCTTTAAGAGTGAATGGATACATGCTACTTCATGGGAGCACTGATGAGTGACTACTGGTTTGGTGATACCCTCGGGGACTTACACGGGGATCAGGGTTGACCCCTTGGTTGTAAATGTGTTCAGAATTAACGTTAAAATATACTACGACAGACGCGCGTTTCAGATCATCAAAGCTAGGGCTTCATTCAAGCTTGCTATAATCAAAGTTTCAGCAAGATTGGTTTATCATAACTAAAGTTATTGACCGGAAACTGTTTTTCTATTTTTTTTTAGTAACAATAATGGCCTACCTTGACCCGAATTGCCCCAAATCCGATCCTAGATATTCATACGAGCTTGCTATAACCAAAGTTTCAGCAAGATTAGTTTATTCGAACTAAAGTTATTGACCGGAAACTGTTTTCTATTTTTAAAAACATTGATCTTGACCTGACTGGCCCCAAATCCAGCTCCAGCTCAAGCTCCAGCAAGATTAGTTTATCCAAACTGGAGTTATTGACCGGAAATCCTCTGTTTGACACTGCCTGACAGGCAATACCCCAATCTAATCAAAGTGCAGACTGCACCGAAGGAAAGGTTGCTTTGCAAGTATGAAATGAGATTCCTGCCTCATGTTTGACAGGCAATAAAACAAACCAATGTAAAATAAATCAGGCAAATTTAGAAACATATTAGATATTAATTAAAAAGACAGAAAAAAACTTTGCAATCCTCATAATTAATAGCCCCAGCTCCCCTATGTCTTGAATGGCATGCAATGTTAAGGGCTTTGCTGTTGGAAACTCCAAAAATCGTTTTGCTCAAACTGTAAATATCAGGTGCACAATTCCACCACATGACAAAGGATTCTGCAAAAGTTTCATCAAATCCCACTCAGTGGTGCAAGTAGTTGTGGATAAGAGAATGGCAAGTTAATGTTTGCTATGGGGAATCCTAAATATCATTCCAATCAAAATATAAAATATCAGGTGTACAATAGCACTATTTGACAAAGAGTCCATCAAAATTGTATCAAAATCCATTAAGTGCAACGATACAATTGAAGATGTTTCTATCATAACTTTTATAAATATATATATTGATAAGACAAATTTGCTGCTGCCCATTTCAGACATAAAAATCGCACCTGTTATATGGTTGGAATATAACTTGCATCAAATACATGTACATATTTGTAAATGTCTCCCTATAAATGTAAGTGATGGCATAAGCTTCTAAAATATTCAAAACTAAAATACATTTATTTCTGTAATACTCCAGGGCTTCAGTTGCCGAGTGGTTAAGGTAGTATTCATCTACTATTGATCGAATGCCTGTCAGCACTTGTTCATGTTGTTTGAATCTTACTGCTGCCAGGGTGTGCTCAACTTCAATCTTGATTGACAATTATTAAAAGACTCCTAGAATCAGGCTTCCTCCTACAATCTGGCTTTCTCCTCCAATAAAAACAGGACGCCCAAATATAGCTGAAAAATTGCTGAAAGTTGCATTAAACAATTACAACACAGGGATCTGTGCAAATCGATTTACATGTGCTTTCGAATGATACTAGGTCGATTTTGTTATATCGAGTCCCACACACTATAACAAGATCGACCCAGTATTATTCAAAAGCGCATGTAAATCATTTTTTATATATTCCCCGGATTCAAACAAACAAACAATTGTAAGACTGTATGAGGCAACATATATCTTTATAATCAGAATGCATGTCAACTAGTTTGTTTTAAATTTAAACAGTGTGTTAATAGCTTATACTAAAAGACACAATCACATGGAGTGCTTTTCTGCTTGCATTTTTTAAAATTAATATTCAATATGCGATATTGTAACTTTTTATTACAAAAATCCAATTAAAAAATGTCCACTGTACATATTCCATACTATGCTTGTTGTTTACATGTAC
Organism: Limnoperna fortunei; assembly: GCA_944474755.1. Lineage (NCBI taxonomy): Eukaryota > Metazoa > Mollusca > Bivalvia > Mytilida > Modiolidae > Limnoperna > Limnoperna fortunei. The sequence goes on along the minus strand of OX104121.1, from coordinate 16,898,746 downwards.
TTGACTTTTGCTACGCAATCTGATATTTTTTTGTTTTCAACAAGTGTCTTACGATGTTTACAAGATTTTATTGATACACTCTGGCAGTATACGCTGCAACAAGAGGACAGCATGAAAATAACATATATACAACATGGCAAAACATTGATCAGTAATCCCTCTCACAATAGGTCACCCCTCTACAGAATCATCATCATATAACATCAGTAATCCCTCTCACCACATGCCACCCCTCTACAAAATCCTCATCATATAACATCAGTAATCCCTCTCACAATAGGTCACCCCTCTACAAAATCCTCATCATATAACATCAGTAATCCCTCTCACCATAGGTCACCACTCTACAAAATTCGAATCATATAACATCAGTAATCCGTCACCATAGGTCACCCCTCTACAAAATCCTCATCATATAACATCAGTAATCTCTCACCATAGGTCACCACTCTACAAAATCCTCATCAAATAACATCAGTAATCCCTCTCACCATAGGTCACCACTCTACAAAATCCTCATCATATAACATCTGTAATCCCTCTCACCATTGGTCACCACTCTACAAAATCCTCATCATATAACATCGGTAATCCCTCTCACCATTGGTCATCCCTCTACAAAATTCTCATCATATAACATCAGTAATCCCTCTCACAATAGGTCACCCCTCTACAGAATTCTCATCATGTAACATCAGTTATCCATCACCATAGGTCACACCTCTACAAAATCCTCATCATAACATCAGTAATCTCTCACCATAGGTCACCACTCTACAAAATCCTCATCATATAACATCAGTAATCCCTCTCACCATAGGTCACCACTCTACAGAATTCTCATCATATAACATCAGTAATCCCTCTCACCATAGGTCACCCCTCTACAGAATTCTCATCATAAAACATCAGTAATCCCTCTCACCATAGGTCACCACTCTACAGAATTCTCATCATATAACATCAGTAATCCCTCTCACCATAGGTCACCCCTCTACAGAATTCTTATCATAAAACATCAGTAATCCCTGTCACCATTGGTCACCCCTCTACAAAATTCTCATCATATAACATCAGTAATCTCTCACCATAGGTCACCACTCTACAAAATCCTCATCATATAACATCAGTAATCCCTCTCACCATAGGTCACCACTCTACAAAATCCTCATCATATAACATCAGTAATCCCTCTCACCATAGGTCATCCCTCTACAGAATTCTCATCATATAACATCAGTAATCCCTCTCACCATTGGTCACCCCTCTACAAAATCCTCATCATATAACATCAGTAATCCCTCTCAGCATAGGTCATCCCTCTACAGAATTCTCATCATATAACACCAGTAATCCCTCTCACCATTGGTCACCACTCTACAAAATCCTCATCATATAACATCAGTAATCCCTCTCACCATAGGTCACCAGGCTACAAAATCCTCATCATATAACATCAGTAATCCTCTACAAAATCCTCATCATATAACATCAGTAATCCCTCTACAAAATCCTCATCATATAACATCAGTAATCCCTCTCAGCATAGATCACCCCTCTACAAAATCCTCATCATATAACATCAGTAATCCCTCTCACCACAGGTCATCCCTCTACAAAATCCTCATCATATAACATCGGTAATCCCTCTCACCATAGGTCACCACTCTACAAAATCCTCATCATATAACATCAGTAATCCCTCTCACAATAGATCACCAGGCTACAAAATCCCCATCATATAACAGCAGTAATCCCTCGCACCATAGGTCACCACTCTACAAAATCCTCATCATATAACATCAGTAATCCCTCTCACCATTGGTCACCCCTCTACAAAATCCTCATCATATAACATCAGTAATCCCTCTCACCATAGGTCACCACTCTACAAAATTCAAATCATATAACATCAATAATCCCTCTCACCATAGGTCATCCCTCTACAGAATTCTCATCATATAACATCAGTAATCCCTCTCACAATAGATCTCCCCTCTACAAAATCCTCATTATATAACATCAGTAATCCCTCTAATCATTGGTCACCCCTCTACAAAATCCTCATCATATAACATCAGTAATCCCTCTCAGCATAGATCACCCCTGTACAAAATCCTCATCAATAACATCAGTAATCCCTCTCACAATAGATCTCCCCTCTACAAAATCCTCATCATATAACTTCAGTAATCCCTCTCACCATAGCTCACCAGGCTACAAAATCCTCATCATATAAAATTAGTAATCCCTCTCACAATAGGTCACCCCTCTACAAAATTCTCATCATATAACATCAGTAATCCCTCTCACCATAGGTCACCAGGCTACAAAATCCTCATCATATAACATCAGTAATCCCTCTCACCATAGGTCACCCCTCTACAATATTCTCATCATATAACATCAGTAATCCCTCTCACCATAGGTCACCAGGCTACAAAATCCTCATCATATAACATCAGTAATCCCTCTCACCATAGGTCATCCCTCTACAGAATTCTCATCACATAACATCAGTAATCCCTCTCACCATTGGTCACCCCTCTACAAAATCCTCATCATATAACATCAGTAATCCCTCTCAGCATAGATCACCCCTCTACAAAATCCTCATCATATAACATCAGTAATCCCTCTCAGCATAGATCACCCCTCTACAAAATCCTCATCATATAACATCAGTAATCCCTCTCACCATTGGTCACCACTCTACAAAATCCTCATCATATAACATCAGTAATCCCTCTCACCATTGGTCACCAGGCTACAAAATCCTCATCATATAACATCAGTAATCCCTCTCACCATAGGTGATCCCTCTACAAAATTCTCATCATATAACATCAGTAATCCCTCTCACCATAGGTCACCCCTCTACAAAATCCTCATCATATAACATCAGTAATCCCTCTCACCATTGGTCACCAGGCTACAAAATCCTCATCATAAAACATCAGTAATCCCTCTCACCATTGGCCACCCCTCTACTAATTCCTCATCATATAACATCGGTAATCCCTCTCACCATAGGTCACCAGGCTACAAAATCCTCATCATATAACATCAGTAATCCCTCTACAAAATCCTCATCATATAACATCAGTAATTCCTCTACAAAATCCTCATCATATAACATCAGTAATCCCTCTACAAAATCCTCATCATATAACATCAGTAATCCCTCTACAAAATCCTCATCATATAACATCAGTAATCCCTCTCACCACAGGCCACTCCTCTACAAAATCCTCATCATATAACATCAGTAATCCCTCTCAGCATAGATCACCCCTCTACAAAATTCTCATCATATATCATCAGTAATCCCTCTCAGCATAGATCACAAGGCTACAAAATCCTCATCATATAACATCAGTAATCCCTCTCAGCATAGATCATCCCTCTACAAAATCCTCATCATATAACATCAGTAATCCCTCTCACAATAGATCTCCAGGCTACAAATTCCCAATCATATAACATCAGTAATCCCTCTCACCATAGGTCACCACTCTACAAAATCCCCATCATATAACATCAGTAATCCCTCTCACCATAGGTCACCACTCTACAAAATCCTCATCATATAACATCAGTAATCCCTCTCACAATAGATCTCCAGGCTACAAAATCCCCATCATATAACATCAGTAATCCCTCTCACCATAGGTCACCACTCTACAAAATCCTCATCATATAACATCAGTAATCCCTCTCACCATTGGTCACCAGGCTACAAAATCCTCATCATATAACATCAGTAATCCCTCTCACCATTGGTCACCCCTCTACAAAATCCTCATCATATAACATCGGTAATCCCTCTCACCAGAGATCACCCCTCTACAAAATCCTCATCATATAACATCAGTAATCCCTCTCACCATTGGTCACCCCTCTACAAAATCCTCATCATATAACATCGGTAATCCCTCTCACCAGAGACCACCCCTCTACAAAATCCTCATCATATAACATCAGTAATCCCTCTCACAATAGATCTCCAGGCTACAAAATCCCCATCATATAACATCAGTAATCCCTCTCACCATTGGTCACCAGGCTACAAAATCCTCATCATATAACATCAGTAATCCCTCTCACCATTGGTCGGCCCTCTACAAAATCCTCATCATATAACATCAGTAATCCCTCTCACCAGAGATCACCCCTCTACAGAATTCTCATCATATAACATCAGTAATCCCTCTCACCATAGGTCACCCCTCTACAAAATCCTCATCATATAACATCAGTAATCCCTCTCACCATTGTTCACCACTCTACAAAATCCTCATCATATAACATCAGTAATCCCTCTCACCATTGGTCACCAGGCTACAAAATCCTCATCATATAACATCAGTAATCCCTCTCACCATAGGTGATCCCTCTACAAAATTCTCATCATATAACATCAGTAATCCCTCTCACCATAGGTCACCCCTCTACAAAATCCTCATCATATAACATCAGTAATCCCTCTCACCATTGGTCACCAGGCTACAAAATCCTCATCATAAAACATCAGTAATCCCTCTCACCATTGGTCACCCCTGTACAAAATCCTCATCATATAACATCGGTAATCCCTCTCACCATAGGTCACCAGGCTACAAAATCCTCATCATATAACATAAGTAATCCCTCTACAAAATCCTCATCATATAACATCAGTAATTCCTCTACAAAATCCTCATCATATAACATCAGTAACCCCTCTACAAAATCCTCATCATATAACATCAGTAATCCCTCTACAAAATCCTCATCATATAACATCAGTAATCCCTCTCACCACAGGCCACTCCTCTACAAAATCCTCATCATATAACATCAGTAATCCCTCTCAGCATAGATCACCCCTCTACAAAATTCTCATCATATAACATCAGTAATCCCTCTCAGCATAGATCACAAGGCTACAAAATCCTCATCATATAACATCAGTAATCCCTCTACAAAATCCTCATCATATAACATCAGTAATCCCTCTCACCACAGGCCACTCCTCTACAAAATCCTCATCATATAACATCAGTAATCCCTCTCACCATAGGTCACCCCTCTACAAAATCCTCATCATATAACATCAGTAATCCCTCTCACCATAGGTCACCCCTCTACAAAATCCTCATCGCATAACATCAGTAATCCCTCTCATCACAGGCCACCACTCTACAAAATCCTCATCATATAACATCATTAATCCCTCTCACCACAGGCCACCGCTCTACAAAATCCTCATCATATAACATCAGTAATCCCTCTCACCACAGGCCACCCCTCTACAAAATCCTCATCATATAACATCAGTTATCCCTCTCATCATAGGTCATTCCTCTACAAAATCCTTGTCATATAACATCAGTAATCCCTCTCACCACAGGCCACCCCTCTACAAAATCCTCATCATATAACATCAGTAATCCCTCTCACCATAGGTCACCAGGCTACAAAATCCTCATCATTTAACATCAGTAATCCCTCTCACAATAGATCTCCAGGCTACAAAATCCCCATCATATAACATCAGTAATCCCTCTCACCATTGGTCACCACTCTACAAAATCCTGATCATATAACATCAGTAATCCCTCTCAGCATAGATCACCCCTCTACAAAATCCTCATCATATAACATCAGTAATCCCTCTCACCATAGGTGATCCCTCTACAAAATCCTCATCATATAACATCAGTAATCCCTCTCACCATAGGTCACCCCTCTACAAAATCCTAATCATATAACATCAGTAATCCCTCTCACCATAGATCACCCCTCTACAGAATTCTCATCATATAACATCAGTAATCCCTCTCACCATAGGTCACCCCTCTACAAAATCCTCATCATATAACATCAGTAATCCCTCTCACCATTGGTCACCAGGCTACAAAATCCTCATCATATAACATCAGTAATCCCTCTCACCATTGGTCACCAGGCTACAAAATCCTCATCATAAAACATCAGTAATCCCTCTCACCATAGGTCACCCCTCTACAAAATCCTCATCATATAACATCAGTAATCCCTCTACAAAATCCTCATCATATAACATCAGTAATCCCTCTACAAAATCCTCATCATATAACATCAGTAATCCCTCTCACCACAGGCCACTCCTCTACAAAATCCTCATCATATAACATCAGTAATCCCTCTCACCATAGGTCACCCCTCTACAAAATCCTCATCATATAACATCAGTAATCCCTCTTACCATAGGTCACCCCTCTACAAAATCCTCATCATATAACATCAGTAATCCCTCTCACCATAGGTCACCCCTCTACAAAATCCTCATCATATAACATCAGTAATCCCTCTCACCACAGGCCACCACTCTACAAAATCCTCATCATATAACATCAGTAATCCCTCTCACCACAGGCCACCGCTCTACAAAATCCTCATCATATAACATCAGTAATCCCTCTCACCACAGGCCACCCCTCTACAAAATCCTCATCATATAACATCAGTTATCCCTCTCATCATAGGTCATTCCTCTACAAAATCCTCGTCATATAACATCAGTAATCCCTCTCACCACAGGCCACCCCTCTACAAAATCCTCATCATATAACATCAGTAATCCCTCTCACCATAGGTCACCCCTCTACCAAATCCTCATCATATAACATCAGTAATCCCTCTCACCATAGATCACCCCTCTTCAAAAGCCAGATTGATTGGAATAATGGCATATTGGTGTGAGCTGAATATGAATATCATAGTACGTAGACATAACGTCAACACAAAGAAGTGGCAGTCCATGTGCTATTGATCACTGGCATGAAAACCTTGAAGCTCCCTCTGCCAATATAACCCGTGTACAAGATATGGCTGAACAAGTGCTGAAAGTCTGTAAAATCTCAAATAAACATAACCACGAATTCCATACATCATGAAATATCTGTACTTTATGGAAAAAATAATTTTATTTCTTTTATTTGACAAGTTTTGCTGTTTACAGTATTTTTAAAACAAATACAATATTTAATAAGTACCGGTAATGTGTAAAAAACGGTAATCAAACTGATTGTCAATTTCATCACTGGTTTATGACTGTTAATTTCATCACTGGTTTATGACTGTCAATTTCATCACTGGTTTATCACTGTTAATTTATTGCAACATTACTTTTTCATAATTTAATAACAAATATTTCATAAAATCGATGAGATTATTCCCCTGCCACATCAATGATAAAGATAAAAGTCGGGTAGATGTTCAAATGTTAGTGGCACTCTGTCAGCTGAACTCTGTTTCTGACCAATTACTTTCAACGTCACTGCCATCAAAATCTCCCTGAAAAACAAGAATAAATACATGTATACATAACTTACATGTTGAAGGCATATTCTTGAGTGATGTCTCTATATTGGGACAAAAAGATATCTTCAAAACAATAAACAATCAACATATTACAGGTCATGACTTTTTCTACCTCAGGAAATATAGAAAAATTTGGCCTTAACCTAGAGTGTTACAGATAAGGGTAGTGTTGTTCCCCCCTTGATTGTACAAAATACTCCATTTAAATCAGGTACTCTATAGAACTGCTATTAACCCCTAGACTAAATTTTAGGTGTAAAATTTAATTACATTTCAGTGCTTTTTTAATCTTGACAAATTAATGTACATATGATGTTTGTAGTTTTCATACTTGTGGCTTGTTACGATGGATGGTGGCCCATTGCGACTCGTGTAACGAGAAAAAATAATGGTTCAGCATGAATTACAAATTATAAAAGAAATCAGAAGGACCGGAAACAAACTGTGTCAGCTTTTACGATGGAATAATGTAGCGACATGGTAACTGCCATGTTTACAATAGCATTTTCTATCACCGATGTCAAATAATCCATTTATGATTTTTGTGTCACAAACATCAAAATATCTTTTTCAATATATTTTTATTAGTTAGAAAAAATTGTTATATTTAATTTAACTACTTGTATTTTATTTATGAAACTTCAACATGCCATTCTCCCAACCGCAAGATTTTTTAATAAATGGCGCTGCTGTGCAAAATCTGTTCATCGACAAAGAACTCATTTTTGTGTTGATTTTCATTTAGTAAAACAGGTAAAGAATTAGAATGCAAAACCGTCTGAAAACGACAACCACGCAAAATAATCATTAAATCACTTCATAATAACGTCGTCAAATATTATACACTGGTGCTACTGTCGGTACTACATTTGTCGGTTTAGTGAACAGCTATCGTGAGAATTGCCAAATATCGCTTTGCTTTCCAAAACCAAAAAGTGTAACGAGTGTGTCTCTCGCGGATGAACATGGAATATTAGTTTAAATTGTAATATTAGTTATCAATTATACAGTAAATGAGACATAATACGAAAGGACATGTATAGTTAAGTTATTCAAGATAAATGTGGTGCACCAATTCATGTACTTGATAGATTCCTCCAATGTGACCTATATTTTTCGAGCGTAAGGTTATTGTACAGGCCGGTCGTAGTAGTTTCTATGTATTTGAGCATAAGCAAGCGGAGAGTTTTCTACGCAACCTTCCCAAACATTGAGAAACCCGAAACTGAATGGTGTGTTGCATCTTGGGTAATACATATGTAAATTACTGCGCAATGGTTGTTCTTACTACAGAATGTTCTTAGGGTTGTTCTTACTAGGGAATGGTTGTTATAGTATACAAATTAGCACGTTTATAATAAAATTATGTCACATTATCCATATACGTAAAAATGATCAACATAGCATTTTCCAAGTGCATCTTCAAAAACGAAAAAAGAAATTTCTTCTATAAAGATTGTTTCCCGTTAGTTTTGCAATGTCTAAAGCTTAAATAACGTAAAGAAGATGAATATTATGTTTTAATTTTGTATAAATAGATTAAAGTTAGAATTTTTTATTTGCTACATTGCTAGCAATAGGACTGAATTCTGCCGTTAATCGGACAAATTACAAAACTAACTTCAGAATAAAACGGCAGTAAAATTCTGCCTAATATAAATCATTCTGAACAGTACATTAAAGTTTTTCATTACAAATCACTAAATTTTACATCATTAATCTTGATTACCAAAACACTGCTCACAATGTGTGACCTGACATAAACACAATATAAGTGTTGTCACCTTTTCCCCATTTATGTAAAGTCATTAGACTCATATTACATGTCTATTATACACTTATAGATTTCATATGATCAGTATGTCTTAGAACTATGTCAGTGTGAAGGAAGCATTTATTGTGCATAAGATAAACAACTGGTCAGAGAAAACTGTATTCTTTAATACACTAAAGAGGACAGTATACAGCTTTTTTTAATAAAACAGCTACTTAATTGTAGCAAATTGATGAATAGAGTCAATACGTCGTTTTCAAGATATAATCGCTCTCGTTAAAGGAGGTGAAAATTGTAATACTGATCACATGACGTCATAAAAAATTTAGGGCACTTTTAATATAAAACGGCAAAACTTGATACGAAATGGGATGGCATAAGAAAGATGATGCAAAACGTAACCTTGGTTGTGTTGTGCGGGGGTGCAAAGCCAACGCTAAACATAAAAGTTATGGAAAGGGGTCAAGTTTTATTCCGTTTTATGACGTTCACACGATGTGAAATGACGGTGCATTGAGGAAAATGCCCTAAATAAAATCACGTGATATCATTAATCATATGATAGGATACATCTAACTACCTATCTTGAAAACGACGTATTCAATTGTCACATATTTGGTGTAAGAATGTAAACAGGAAGTACAGAACAACCTTTGACCTTCAATTGGTGGGGAAAGGGGAGGACAGGTTTCCCGAAACATCATCAAATGTTATGAGATAAACCTTCCTATCCCTCCCTACATATTTATGGAGAAGCCCAATATACATGTAAGATGCATGGTGTCTGACTTACATCATTGTCACTGCCTTCCATGTCCTCGATGTCTACATCATATGTACTCTCCAGGCCTACATCATTATGCTTTTCTACTCTTTCTTTACCTTCCCTAGCTCTGGCATTACTTGGATCCAAACTGAAAAAAATTACATAGACTCAAGATTACACAAAATTCATATTGGCTAAAACCTAGAATATGGGAGATATCAGGAAAGTTTGAAAATATGTAGTTTATATTTAGGATTTGAAAAGTGAGTAAAACAGCAGCATGTAGATGGAAACAGATAGCATGTAGATATGTGTTTTCAGATACTGATTTCATTTAAAGGTGTTCGTTTACTTGTCACAGGAAGTCTCCACATTACTGATGTACTCACATTAAAGCAATACTGTTAATTCATCCAAGGCTTGTGTTCATTCACCTGTGACAGGAAGTCTCCCAATGACTGATGTACTTACCTTAAAGCTACATGTATACTGTATTCATCCAAGGCTTGTGTTCATTCACCTGTGACAGGAAGTCTCCCAATGACAGATGTACTTACCTTAAAGCTACATGTATACTGTATTCATCCAAGGCTTGTGTTCATTCACCTGTGACAGGAAGTCTCCCAATAACTGATGTACTTACCTTAAAGCAATACTGTATTCATCCAAGGCTTGTGTTCAAGCACCTGTGACAGGAAGTCTCCCAATAACTGATGTACTCACCTTAAAGCAATACTGTATTCATCCAAGGCTTGTGTTCATTCACCTGTGACAGGAAGTCTTTAATGACAGATGTACTCACCTTAAAGCAATACTGTATTCATCCAAGGCTTGTGTTCATGCACCTGTGACAGGAAGTCTCCCAATAACAGATGTACTCACCTTAAAGCAATACTGCATTCATCCAAGGCTTCCAGGTGTTCATTCACCTGTGACAGGAAGTCTCCCAATAACTGATGTACTCACCTTAAAGCAATACTGTATTCATCCAAGGCTTCCAGGTGTTCATTCACCTGTGACAGGAAGTCTCCCAATAACTGATGTACTCACCTTAAAGCAATACTGTATTCATCCAAGGCTTCCAGGTGTTCATTTACCTGTGACAGGAAGTCTCCCAATAACTGATGTACTCACCTTAAAGCAATACTGCATTCATCCAAGGCTTCCAGGTGTTCATTCACCTGTGACAGGAAGTCTCCCAATAACTGATGTACTCACCTTAAAGCAATACTGTATTCATCCAAGGCTTCCAGGTGTTCATTCACCTGTGACAGGAAGTCTCCCAATAACTGATGTAATCTACAGGTATTGTGGGTATGCAGTTGTTTTCTTAACCTTAAAAAATCCCAAAAAGACCTTGTTATACTCTCTACCAAAATGATACTTAAAAAACACTCAGAATCAGATTTATTACTAGATGCACGATTTACTGGCCATTTTTTGTTTGCTTCAGATTATATGTTACAGTAACATACATTTGTGTTTTATGGCTTAGTAACAAGGAAAGGTGAGGCATGCCGAGTCCTCATATTGCTTTTATGTCAAATCAATATTATCCTGCAATCTACTGTACGATGTTTATACACATTGTCTATAATATTATAATTGCGATGTCAGATAGTGTGTAATTAGGGTCACTGACTTTATATCACAAATAAATATATGGTCAACACAATCAGGCTGCGGGGCCTCGGTGGCTGAGTGGTCAAGGTAGTTCGTCTACTATTGATCACGTGGTCTATCAACACTGAGATTGTGGGTTCGATTCTCACAGCAGGTAGGGTGTACTCGACTCCAATCTTAATTGACAAGCATTGCCAGTTTTCCTACCGCAAGTCGAGGGTTTTCTCCGGGTACTCCGGCTTCCTCCCCCAATAAAAACTGTATGCCATTGCTGAAAGTGGCGTTAAACACCATCAAACAAACAAACAAACATTCTGGCTGCTTTAATAGGATGACTGCAGGATATAGTTTTTTTTTGTGGTTGTTTACATGTTTTTCGCTCTGGTATTTTATAATTTTTATGTTGTATTTTTTCCTATTTAAATCTTGCAAATTTAAATAGGAAAGATCTAGTTGATAATTTTTGCCATGACCTAATGACTCCATATGCCTACTATACTATTAGTATATATACAGATACAAAACAACATAAAGGTTTATGAATGGGCAAAGAAAGTTATATTTATTGACTATGGCCATAGTTCATGGGGAACAAATGCCAACTGATGACATCAATACACAAATATAAACATTATGGTGTTGTTTTCTTTTATTCATTTACTTTGCGAGATCTAAAAACTCTGATTTCTTTTAATGAACTTGTAGTACAAGTACAAAGAATGAAAAGCATCATATTGCTGTATGGTCAATATTACTACAAGTGATAAAAGATTGATTAATTATTCCACCACACTTTCACATCCATATTCATTCATCCCACCTGTATGTATGGTCACATATTCCTACATACAATTCCACACACCAACACAAAGCCCTACATATTTAAATATTGGATAGTAGCTTTCTCTACTCATTATCAAATTTCATACAACCTGAGCATATAAGGTTTCTTATAATATGTTGGGATATAACTTAATCATGGAATGCAATCATCTAGGTCATATCTCAACAAAACAATAGTGACTGGAAGAAGTGTACATGAATGTACCCCTAATGGACAAGGATAACCAGGTTCTGACAAATATAATAGTCACCCAACCCCAACCAAGTGAAGGTGACTGCAACCCTAATGGACAAGGATAACCATGTTCTGACAAATATAATAGCACTTCCCTCCCAAGTTTGTCTTCATTCTTCCTACCTCCCAGACATTAGTTTTTTGTGTTTGTAACCTACATTTCAATGCCTTTGTCATACTGATGATCTCTGTAAAGTATTTCTGCCATGACATATACTGGTTCAAGGTAAGTAGGATCTAGCTTCATGGCCTTCTCTAGATATGGTTTAGCCTATAAAATATTTATACAATGTAGAATGATTTTGTGATAAGAAGCTTTCTGCAGCCTACAATCACATACAGTATATCTCCCATGAATGTCACTGTTTCCACTATACGGTTATGCTGTTGATGATGAGCACCATTGCTTATTTGCTTGTTTCACTGAAATATAACTGCATGTCTTGTAATGAGCAAAAGAACCAGGAGGTACAGTCCAAAGAGTGGACAAGGAAAGAAAAGCTAGAAAACAATGTAATGAGCAAAAGAACCAGGATGTACAGTCCAAAGAGTGGACCATGAAAGACAAGCTAGAAAACTATGTGGATCGATGAAATAAGCAAAATGTAGCATCCTAAAAATTTGTCAATCAATAAGTAAGTGACCAAAACATAAAAATCCCAACAGCTTTAAAAAATGAGGAAACCTTTAAAGGACCCAATTTGCTGCATTCTTGCAAAGAAAATTTTATTCAGTAGAGAATACATTCAATATCAGCTAACAAAAACAAAGATTGCCTAAGTTACAAATCAATGAGATGTATATACTCTCAGAAAAGATTTTTTAAATTCAGAAAAAAGGATTGCTCATGACAGCTAAGTCTGTATTCTGATAAAGATGAAATGAGGAATATTTGTACAGCACCTTGAATACATTATTTGTACACAGTTACAAAACATTTGGACCTGTTTTAGTTTTATAGGAGAAGATTTATTAAATTTCAACCAATCAAAAACAAGAACAGGCCTTGTCATCAATGCCTTTTTGACAAGATAAAATGAGGAATATATTAACTTAAGAACATTTTTCCTGCAAATTTTAACTTCAATTGGAAAAGTAATTTCCCAGGAGAAGATTGAAATATGAAAAGTTTACAGACAGAAAGACAGATAGATGATGGACACAAAGTGCAATCAACCCTGACTTTCAGTCAAATGCACTAAGCAATTGATAAATTTATAAACAATAATATTAGTAAAATATGAGTCCTGCTTGTTTTATATAGACATTCTTTCAAAGTAGAATTTTAAGGATAATTTTGTTTCATTGTATTATTTCTCATTATTGCCTATAAGAACAAAGAACAAAGAGCAGTAACTCTAGTAAGTAACATACACAGTTGTCTTACCTTACTAGACATATTTGGTTCATTTGTTAAAACTGATGCATAAATCTGAAATATAAAATAAAATTCTGGTTATATTTTAATGACATTGCCCATGTTGAAAATTTATCGATGATGTGACATTAACAGCTTAGTGACATGGAATTGGCTCTGTATTGAGACTATAATTCCTCACAAATTAATATTGACATCCTTGATTCTATTACTTCAGTACATTTAAAGAAGGTCAAGTCTGAAGGTCATCCTGCCCATTAAATATGGATCACCTACATCCAGAGCGGTTGGTGACTCATCTATGATAGGTATATCCAGGCCTGTCAACATGGATTATTCCTGAGGGTCATCCAGACTTTTTGAAGTAGATTTCAAGTGCCATTCATACCCATTAAAGTGGATGACCTCTGATGGCCATATAACTGTTCGTTAAGTGGATGACCTTGGAGTGCCATTCAGACCCATTAAAGTGGATGACCTCTGACGGCCAGATAACTGTTCGTTAAGTGGATGACCTTGGAGTGCCATTCAGACCTATTAAAGTGGATGACATTGGAGTGCCATTCAGACCTATTAAAGTGGATGACATTGGAGTGCCATTCAGACCTATTAAAGTGGATGACCTCTGACGGCCTTGTTCGTTAAGGAGATTTCTTCTTAGTGCCATTCAGACCTATTAAAGCGGATGACCTCTGACGGCCATATAACTGTTCGTTCAGTGGATGACCTTGGAGTGGCATTCAGACCTATTAAAGTGGATGACCTCTGATGGCCTTGTTCGTTAAGTGGATGACCTTGGAGTGCCATTCAGACCTATTAAAGTGGATCACTTCCAAAAGCCATCCAGGCCCATCTGGGATTGATCACCTCAGAGTGCAATTGAGTCTCCAGTTTCAGGAAAAATTCCATTATAATTTGAGGATTTCATAAACATATTTTCAATCCAAATACTGACCAATCAGATTGCTTGAAAATTAAATTTTGACCAAAAACTCAATTTGAGACTGCCACCTGTCCCCTTGCAGGGGCGTACCTTACCCAAATTAGTGTACACACAAATTGGAAAAAGAGTGGGATATTGGTCCTCTAGTGACATCCCACCCCATATAGTGAGGTGGGTCTGAGAAACTTTGAGAAAAATTATGCACAATCCTGTGTTTGGAGCATTCATTGCTACTTATAAGGTGCCTTAAAATGAAGGAATTTACATTGGGAATTCAGGTTTGGAGATATTTTTAGCCAGTATGTAGGTAGTGTCTATAGTTAAATGTACACACTTTCAATGAATATAGTAAAAATTCTATTTTGAATGTAGAATAAACTTGTCCAATACCACACTTGAAGGTGCTCACAGGATCTCTGAAAAAGACATCTGGTGATATAAAAAAGACCTTTCCTTGTTTAGAATCAATTTTTTATAATAATATTTTTTAAATGTTTTATAGTGCAGGCCATGGAGTGCTGGCATACAAGGAGCTATGCCTCTGCATGGGCACCGTTTAAGGTAGTCACCTATAGAAGCCATACATGCCCTTTTATGTGGATCTCCTCTGAGGACTTCCAGGTTCGATTTCCAGCGAATAACCTCACATTTTCAAAAAGATAATTTCAAACTTCAGCTGGGGCCTCAGTGGCAGAGTAGTCATCCACAATTGATCATTTAATGGACAAGGATGACCAAATTTCTTACTTCAGGTAGGGGGTTTTCCACAGGTACTCAGGCTTTCTACCCCTCCCCCCCAAAAAAAACTGGATGCCATGATATAGCTGAAAAATTGTTGAAAGTGAATGGCTAAAAATGACATGGGTGTACTATCTTTTTTAGAAGGTTCATTTATGAACATACCTCAACCATGACATTTGTGGGGTTTAGATCTATATACAAAAAGGAAAATAACTTACAGTCAACATGCTAGGATTAGAACCAATGGTTTGATGGCTATTGGAGCTAAACTAATGATTTCCTTCCCACAATGCAATACTACTTACAGTTAATGTCCTAGGATTAGAACCAATGGTTTTGATAGCCTTTCCAGCATTTCTAGCATTAACTAATGATTTCTTTCCCACAATGCAATACTACTTACAGTTAATGTCCTAGGATTAGAACCAATGGTTTTGATAGCCTTTCCAGCACAAGCTAATGCTTCTCTTGTTCTATGTAATGACAAATAACAAGATATTAAACCTGAAATGAAAAAGAAAATACTTAAATTCTGTGTATTAACTTAATTTAGTGGGTACTTATTTTTGCTGTTTGGGGAAAAGGGTGCTGTTTAATAAATAGACAAGTTCATGGTTTATCATCTGTTATAGCAACAAGGAAAACTGTTTCTGTTGAGTGCTGCAATACCTGTTATAACAGCAACCAGGAGACAATATAAGTGTTGAGAGCTGAATTTAAATAAATAAAACCTTAAAGGACTTATAACATAATATGGTTCTAATTTTGGTTCAAGATTATCATATGTCCTAATTATAAGATAAAATTTAAATCTAAAACCAAAAAGCTGACAACTAATGCCATGCTCATTGCTGATGATAAAATTTTAGAAATGTGTTTCTTGTGCAGAAATTTTTTTTATGCACTAAGCCTCATAGAACAATTAATTATTACTATAAGCAAATGCTCGTTACTGATACCCCTGCATATAATTGTGACAGAAAATTATAGTACCACTTTCAAAAGGTAAAAAAAAAGAAAAGTGGATAAACAGGAGGGGTAACCAGTCATTTTGTACCATAATCAATTCATACCATCAATAAAACCATTTCATACTATAGCCATTTCGTACCATATAGAGAGGTGTATTATGAAGATTTTGTACCGTATGAGGAAGTGTATTATTATGATTTGCCTATAAGTGCAAACATGTATGTAATTTCAACATAATATTGCTCTTTTCACCAAAGTTGTAAATAAAAATAACAAGTGTGGACACAGAAAAATGTCTCGCCTGCATTCCGCAACAGTAACGAAAATAAATTTCATAATCAGCGTTACATAAATAGCATTAGTTATCAGCAGCAGCCTGTAAAAATATTGTCACCATACCATGCATAGTTACAGAGGAACTGTCCTAATACAAAAACTTTAACGTAGTCGCTGGACCGTGAAATTGAGGTCAAGGTCAGGTGACGCCTACCAAACAGTCATGTACTATTCATCAGCAACGTATATACCAAATATTGTCATCCTACCATGCGTAGTTACAGGGGAACAGTTGTAACCCAAAAACTTTAACATAGTCGTTTGTGAAATTGAGGTCAAGGTCAGGAGACACCTACCAGACAGTCATGTACTATTTATCAGCAACCTATATACCAAATATTGTCATACAATGCATAGTTACAGAGAAAATGCCGTAACCCAAAAACTTTAATGAGTCGCTGGACCGTTATATTGAGGTCAAGGTCAGGTGAAACCTACCAGACAGTCATGTACTAGTCATCAGCAACCTATATACCAAATATTGTCATCCTACCATGAGTAGTTACAGAGGAACTGCCGTAACCCACAAACTTTAAAGTAGTCACTGGACTGTGAAATTGAGGTCAAGGTCAGGTGACACTTACCAGACAGTCATGTACTAGTCAACAGCAACCTATATACCAAATATTGTCATCCTATCATGTGTGGTTACAGAGGAACTGTCATAACCCAAAAACTTTAACGTAGTCGCTGGACCGTAAAATTGAGGTCAAGGTCAGGTGACACCTACCAGACAGTCATGTACTAGTCATGAGCAACCTATACACCAAATATTGTCATCCTACCATGCGTAGTTACAGAGGAACTGCCGTAACCCAAAAACTTAAATGTAGGCGCTGGACCGTGAAATTGAGGTCAAGGTCAGGTGACAGGTGACTGACTGGCAAGTACTCATCATAAGCTACCTCTGTACCAAATTTGATGGACCTAGGGCTTGGGCCTACAAATATATGAAGCAAGATGTCAAGTGTTTATGCCGCCGCTGCCGCCGGATTCCCATACATATGTCTCGCCTCCAGCGACTTTCGTCGCAGGTGAGACAAAAACTATTTTTATTTTTAATTTTTTAACAACATCATTTCGTCATAATAAGATCCACAATCATAAGATAAATTAAACATCATAAACATCATCAACATCAAACATTATAGCTACTTTTTGCAATATTACATATATCACAATATTACAATTGACTTGAGGATTATGAATAAGGTACAAACACTTGTCGGGCACAAAGACACAACAGTCTACTTATCGATATTTCGTCATTTACATACTTGGTCCAGTTGTCAAATAAAACTCTCTGGGTGGTTTTACAGTGTTTTCTCTGCAGCTTTTTTAATTTACCCTGGGACATTAGCGGTAACAGGGATGCTTCTTGAAGAAGTGGAGCTCGCGTATATAACCTTTACTGCATGAACATGCTGCTTTGTTTCTGTTCAAACTGAGGTGCCACCCCTCTATGTCATTGTTTGTGCAATTTGGTCTCGTAAATATGGACCAAGATGAAACTGAACATACAGTGTCAAAACATTTTTTTTCCTTTTATTAAAAAAAAACATATTTTCGCAGTGAGAGTCATTATTCCTTTTCATATCTGATAAATGAATAATTAAGTTCTTTTTGTTTGCAATACTTAAAATTTGTCATAATGGTTACATTAAATGATCTTTCTTAAATGTAAAAAAAAATTTCTTGTCCAATTTAAAAAAAAAAATTAATAATATACACAAATGACCTTTTTTAATTAATAATATTGAATATATCTTCTTTAAATTAATTTAAAGAATTTTTAAGAATCTTTACTCAGTGTAGTTGTAAAACGTATTTATTTAGTTTTATAAAAGTATTTCAATTTTACCCATGGTACAAAATGACAATAAGTTATGGTACCAAATGGCATACAGATGGTACGCAATGGTAATTTTGGGTACGAAATGGCAATGGTACGTAATGACAGTAATTCAGCAGGAAGTATCAGTCAGAGATGTGGGAAAATGAATCAAACAATATGGCATTATCATAGTCAAAGATAAAGACTAAATTTCTGTATGTAACAAATAATGGTTACAAACACAAATACACTGATGTACACACACATACCCTATCTCCTATGGGAGGGGTCGAGTTTATAATAATTGTTCTTTTAATATTTATCTTAATAATTGAATTGATTTGATACGTTTTCAACTTTATATTAGATGAAATTACATGCCATTTTCTGATGCTACAATAAAACTAAAAGTTCCGAGGAACTTAACTAGAGGCTCTTAAGAGCCTGTATCGCTCACCTGACTTACAAAAAATTTTTTAAGAGACATTACTTTTCAAGATATTACATGCTAAAGAGTTAACGTGAAGATGCTGTTTCTATGAATGTCGCCATGTTGAATTTCCAATCAGCAGCAATTTGTATGACAGTTTCTGAGAAGAAGCTGTTTCATGTTTTTTCATAGGTTAGTGATGATCCATGGTGGCAGCAATCTTGTATTTTGGATCAAACAAAAAACTCAAAATTATAGTTGTTGTGAGAGTAAGGGACAATTCTTTTATGTTAAAATAATAGCGTTTCTTTCCCCACTATCGATTATACCCTGGAGGTGTTTGGATGTTTGGTCCAAATTAGTGTAAAATACAGCAATTTTGAGGGTTAAATGAGTCAACCAATACGGTAAATAAGTTTGAAATATTCCCAGTCATGCTTTATACGTATTCTACATGTATGCAAACAATAATAACTTTGAGATACATGTTAATTAAAGACAACACTTATAAAACACATGTTGACTACAAAATATCTGTATTATATCTTATATGCACACATTATATTTGTGTTGGAAGATGGTCAAGCCATAAACAAACTCACACTTTCGGTTAACTAAAAAACCCCACACTTTTGGTCGCAATTACACAAACATATTTACATTTGAATGTCCAGTATGTTTTCATTATAGTTTTTATATTATGTAGATATTTCACTTATAATTGCGTTATTGTAATATTCATCTCAGACGTTTTACTCGTTCACTCAGGTTTATTATTGTTCTCACATTTTTCTTTGTAGTTAATCTTCTCAAATGGTATTACCTGAATAAATTGATTGAGATGAATTACGTCTTAACTGTATTTGAAACCCTATAATAGTAGAGGACCATACAATATCACATATCCTTCTGCCAAGCGGTTTGTGAGGAAACAAATTTTGAAATTTCAGCCAATGAGAACTCATGTGCAGCTCTGGCAGCCATGTTGAAGTTCCTATAGACTCACAAAACTTAAAATAATAAGATTACTATCTAAGATTCACAAGAAGATTTTTGAAATTTCAGCCAATCAGAACCCATTAGTGGCCCTGGAAGCCATGTTCAATTTGCAATTGGCTCAAAAAACTCAAAATAATAAGATAAATATCCAACCCTAATTTTTTCATAATTTGGCTTCATTGTGTGGAACAATTTCGGAAAAGAAGTTGTTTGTATGTTTTTCCCCAAGGGTCCTATGTTAAACTATGTCCTGTGATGGTGGCCATCTTGGATTTTGGTTCAGCACTAAAAACTCAAACTTTTTGCAGAGGACAATCTAAGGTACATATCTGCAATATTTCAATTCAATCTGCCAAGCGGTTTATGAGAAGACTTTTAAATTCAGCCAATCAGAACGCATTAGTGGCCCTGGAAACCATGTTAAATTTGCAATTGCCTAGAAAAACTCAAAACATTAAGATATCTATCCAACCTTCATTTCTTCATAATTTGGCGTGATTGGGTGAAACAGTTTCCGAAAAAAAGTTGTTTATATGTTTTTCTCATAGGTACCTATGTTAAACTATGTCCTGTGATGGCGGCCATCTTGGATTTTGGATTGGCACAAAAAACTCAAACTTTGTAGAGAAATATCTATGGTACATATCTGCAATATTTCAAATTAATCTGACAAGTGGTTCATGAGAAGAAGAGTTTTGAAATTCAGCCAATCGGAACGCATTAATGGTTCTGGCAGCCATGTTTAATATTTGATCAGCACCAAAAACCCAAACTTTGTAAAGAACCACCTTATAAACATTCCTGCCAAGTAAGATTGAAATGTGAAAAGTTTACGGACAACGAAGACGACGGACGCAAAGTGATGAGAATAGCTCACACTGACCCTTTGGGTCAGGTGAGCTAAAAAGCGTAATAAAACAACTTGTACATATTGAACTAATTCATATACAGAAAACATACCATGATACCCTTCATATCTGTGTGGTGCATGCCTTAAGGCTTCCTGGAAGTGCAATGAGGCATCCTGGGACTTTTTTAGCTCAAACAATGCTGTGCCTTTCAAAAGATAGGCTTCTACATTGAAAGGATCTATAATACTGGCCTGGAAACAGAGAACATAATTGGTGTCAAGGACAATAACATGCAACTTAATATGATTTACCTATATTAATTTCATTGCTGTCATTGGCAATTTTACATGAAAACTAAATTAAATTCAGATTTAAATATTTCTGTCAAACAAGTTTTATTGACTGCTCGCAGTCCATGCTTTCATCACATCACGTAAATCATGACGGCACATGAATCATTGGTCATTTGTGGTATATTGTTGGGAAAGATGTTAAATATCACATAATTTTACAAAATGACATATATAATGATGTCACAGTTAAATTAGTTTCATAAAAGTCAGATATTCACAATTTCTGACAACTTTTCTTCTGATATACTTAAACTAGAGGCTCTTAAGAGCATGTATCACTCACCTGATAGTTTATGTAAAGAACTTGTTTCTATAAATGTGGCCATGTTGAATTTACCAATCAGCAGCAACTTTTAGGACGGTTTCAGAGAAGAAGCCGTTTTATGTTTTTCTCATAGGTTACTATGTTAAGTGACATTCCATGTTGGGAATGGTTGGAAACAGACAACCCAGTACATGGAAGCAGACAGACAACCAGTACATGGAAACAGAAAGACAACTAGTACATGGAAACAGACAGACAACCAGTACATGGAAGCAGACAGACAACCAGTACATGGAAACAGACAGACAACCAGTACATGGAAACAGATGAACAACCAGTACATGGAAAAAGAGAGACAACCAGTGCATGGAAACAGATGGACAACCAGTGCATGGAAATGGAAACAAACAGACAAACAGTACATGGAAACAGATGGACAACCAGTACATGGAAACAGACAGACAACCAGTACATGGAAACAGACATACAACCAGTACATGGAAACAGACAGACAAGTGCATGGAAACAGATTGACAACCAGTACATGGAAACAGATGGACAACAATTGCATGGAAACAAACAGACAACCAGTGCATGGAAGCAGAGTGACAACCAGTACATGAAAACAGACAACCAGTACATGGAAACCGACAGACAACCAGTACATGGAAGAAGACAGAAAACCAGTACGTGGAAACAAACAGACAATCAGTACATGGAAACCGACAGACAACCAGTACATGGAAGAAGACAAACAACCAGTACATGGAAACAGACAGACAACCAGTACATGGAAACAAACAGACAACCAGTACATGGAAACAGACAGACAACCAGTACATGGAAACAGATGGACAACCAGTGCATGGTAACAAACAGACAACAAGTGCATGGAAACACACAGACAACCAGTACATGGAAGCAGACTGACAACCAGTACATGGAAGCAGACAGACAACCAGTACATGGAAACAGATGAACACCCAAAACAGACGAACAACCAGTGCATGGAAACAGACAGACAACAAGTGCATGGAAACAGACAGACAACCAGTACATGGAAACAGACAGACAGGCATGTACATGGAAGCAGACAGAAAAGCATGTACATGGAAAAAAACAGACAAGTGCATGAAAACAGAGACAAGAAGTGCCTGGAAACAGACAGACAACCAGTGCATGGAAACAAACAGACAACAAGTTTCCTGTAAACAGATGGACAACCAGTACATGGAAACAGAGAGACAACCAGTACACGGAAACAGAGTGACAACCAGTACATGGAAACAAACAGAAAAAAAAATGCATGGAAACAGACAGACAACAAGTGCCTGGAAACAGACAGACAACCAGTGCACAAAAACAGACAGAAAACACTTGAGAGATGACTTACAGTGTAATTCAATTGTTGTTTTAATAAAAAACTTCCAATATAATTTTCTGGAAATTACAAAATTTCATTACAATATTAATAATGAAATTCTTATCTTTTCTAATAACAGACAACCAGTACATGGAAACAGACAGACAACCAGTACATGGAAACAGATGAACAACCAGTACATGGAAAAAGAGAGACAACCAGTGCATGGAAACAGATGGACAACCAGTGCATGGAAACAAACAGACAAAGAGTACATGGAAACAGATGGACAACCAGTACATGGAAACAGACAGACAACCAGTACATGGAAACAAACAGACAACCAGTACATGGAAACAGACATACAACCAGTACATGGAAACAGACAGACAAGTGCATGGAAACAGATTGACAACCAGTACATGGAAACAGATGGACAACAAGTGCATGGAAACAAACAGACAACCAGTGCATGGAAGCAGAGTGACAACCAGTACATGAAAACAGACAACCAGTACATGGAAACCGACAGACAACCAGTACATGGAAGAAGACAGACAACCAGTACGTGGAAACAGACAGACAACCAGTACATGGAAACAGATGGACAACCAGTGCATGGTAACAAACAGACAACAAGTGCATGGAAACACACAGACAACCAGTACATGGAAGCAGACTGACAACCAGTACATTGAAACACACAGACAATCAGTACATGGAAACAGATGGACAACCAGTACATGGAAGCAGCCAGACAACCAGTACATGGAAGCAGACAGACAACCAGTACATGGAAACAGATGAACAACCAGTGCATGGAAACAGACAGACAACAAGTGCATGGAAACAGACAGACAACCAGTACATGGAAACAGACAGACAAGCATGTACATGGAAGCAGACAGAAAAGCATGTACATGGAAAAAAACAGACAACAAGTGCATGAAAACAGAGACAAGAAGTGCCTGGAAACAGACAGACAACCAGTGCTTGGAAACAAACAGACAACCAGTGCATGGAAACAAACAGACAAACAGTACATGGAAACAGATGGACAACCAGTACATGGAAACAGACAGACAACCAGTACATGGAAACAATCAGACAACCAGTACATGGAAACCGACATACAACCAGTACATGGAAACAGACAGACAAGTGCATGGAAACAGATTGACAACCAGTACATGGAAACAGATGGACAACAAGTGCATGGAAACAAACAGACAACCAGTGCATGGAAGCAGAGTGACAACCAGTACATGAAAACAGACAACCAGTACATGGAAACCGACAGACAGCCAGTACATGGAAGAAGACAGACAACCAGTACATGGAAACAGACAGACAACTAGTACATGGAAACAGATGGACAACCAGTGCATGGTAACAAACAGACAACAAGTGCATGGAAACACACAGACAACCAGTACATGGAAGCAGACTGACAACCAGTACATTGAAACACACAGACAACCAGTACATGGAAACAGATGAACACCCAAAACAGACGAACAACCAGTGCATGGAAACAAACAGACAATCAGTACATGGAAACAGATGGACAACCAGTACATGGAAGCAGCCAGACAACCAGTACATGGAAGCAGACAGACAACCAGTACATGGAAACAGATGAACACCCAAAACAGACGAACAACCAGTGCATGGAAACATACAGACAACAAGTGCATGGAAACAGACAGACAACCAGTACATGGAAACAGACAGACAAGCATGTACATGGAAGCTGACAGAAAAGCATGTACATGGAAAAAAACAGACAACAAGTGCATGAAAACAGAGACAAGAAGTGCCTGGAAACAGACAGACAACCAGTGCATGGAAACAAACAGACAACAAGTGCATGGAAACAGATGGACAACCAGTACATGGAAACAGAGAGACAACCAGTACACGGAAACAGAGTGACAACCAGTACATGGAAACAGACAGACAACCCGTACAAGGAAACAAACAGAAAACAAATGCATGGAAACAGATAGACAACAAGTGCCTGGAAACAGACAGACAACCAGTGCACAAAAACAGACAGAAAACACTTGAGAGATGACATACAGTGTAATTCAATTGTTGTTTTAATAAAAAACTTCCAATATAATTTTCTGGAAATTACAAAATTTCATTACAATATTAATAATGAAATTCTTATCTTCTCTAATAACAGACAACCAGTACATGGAAACAGACAGACAAGTGCATGGAAACAGATTGACAACCAGTACATGGAAACTGATGGACAACCAGTGCATGGAAACAAACAGACAACCAGTGCATGGAAGCAGAGTGACAACCAGTACATGGAAACAGACAACCAGTACATGGAAACTGACAGACAACCAGTACATGGAAGAAGACAGACAACCCGTACATGGAAACAGACAGACAACCAGTACATAATAACAGATGGACAACCAGTGCATGGTAACAGGCAACAAGTGCATGGAAACACACAGACAACCAGTACATGGAAGCAGACTGACAACCAGTACATGGAAACAGATGGACAACCAGTACATGGAAACAAACAGACAACCAGTGCATGGAAGAAGACAGACAACCAGTACATGGAAACAGATGGACAACCAGTGCATGGAAACAAACAGACAACCAGTACATGGAAGCAGCCAGACAACCAGTACATGGAAGCAGACAGACAACCAGTACATGGAAACAGACGAACACCCAAAACAGACGAACAACAAGTGCATGGAAACATACAGACAACAAGTGCATGGAAACAGACAGACAACCAGTACATGGAAACAGAGTGACAACCAGTACATGGAAACAGACAGACAACCCGTACAAGGAAACAAACAGAAAACAAATGCATGGAAACAGATAGACAACAAGTGCCTGGAAACAGACAGACAACCAGTGCACAAAAACAGACAGAAAACACTTGAGAGATGACATACAGTGTAATTCAATTGTTGTTTTAATAAAAAACTTCCAATATAATTTTCTGGAAATTACAAAATTTCATTACAATATTAATAATGAAATTCTTATCTTCTCTAATAACAGACAACCAGTACATGGAAACAGACAGACAAGTGCATGGAAACAGATTGACAACCAGTACATGGAAACTGATGGACAACCAGTGCATGGAAACAAACAGACAACCAGTGCATGGAAGCAGAGTGACAACCAGTACATGGAAACAGACAACCAGTACATGGAAACTGACAGACAACCAGTACATGGAAGAAGACAGACAACCCGTACATGGAAACAGACAGACAACCAGTACATAATAACAGATGGACAACCAGTGCATGGTAACAGGCAACAAGTGCATGGAAACACACAGACAACCAGTACATGGAAGCAGACTGACAACCAGTACATGGAAACAGATGGACAACCAGTACATGGAAACAAACAGACAACCAGTGCATGGAAGAAGACAGACAACCAGTACATGGAAACAGATGGACAACCAGTGCATGGAAACAAACAGACAACCAGTACATGGAAGCAGCCAGACAACCAGTACATGGAAGCAGACAGACAACCAGTACATGGAAACAGACGAACACCCAAAACAGACGAACAACAAGTGCATGGAAACAGACAGACAACAAGTGCATGGAAACAGACAGACAACGAGTACATGGAAACAGACAGACAAGCATGTACATGGAAGCAGACAGACAAGCAGTACATGGAAAAAACAGACAACAAGTGCATGAAAACAGAGACAAGAAGTGCCTGGAAACAGACAGACAACCAGTGCATGGAAACAAACAGACAACAAGTGCATGGAAACAGATGGACAACCAGTACATGGAAACAGAGTGACAACAAGTACATGGAAACAGACAGACAACCCGTACATGGAAACAAACATTAAACAAATGCATGGAAACAGATAGACAACAAGTGCCTGGAAACAGACAGACAACCAGTGCACAAAAACAGACAGAAAACACTTGAGAGATGACATACAGTGTAATTCAATTGTTGTTTTAATAAAAAACTTCCAATATAATTTTCTGGAAATTACAAAATTTCATTACAATATTAATAATGAAATTCTTATCTTCTCTAATAACTTGACTTATGTTATCACAATTTTATACATACCTTTTGTGCAAAGTAAACTGTTCTAGTTCTGGCAATTTTACGAGATATCAGGGAAAAATAACCAATAGAAATCCACGATTCTGGAGCCTTGTCTGTTACTTTCATTAACTGTTCCGACAACCTGTAATAAGCATGATAAGAAATAGATTGGGAAATAGCAACCAATAGAAATCTTTGTATATGGGGTTTGTTATGGTATAGTCTGTAGAACCATTCAAATGATGTAATATGGAGTTGTATTGAACATCTTCATTTTAATATAATGTTTAAAGAGATCATAAAACTCCACTTACTTATGGCATCACATGGAAAGAACTATCATTAACAATTCCTTGAAAATATAAACATGCAAGTGGTGATATACCTGTATGTAGTTTCCTTTTCAATATGAAATCAAGGTCATAAAAGTAGTCAAACATAACAACATTTAAACTATCACACAAAATAAGCAGCTTGTCAAAACAGTTACACTGTCAGAGTGAATGACAGTCTGTATACATTGTTAGGTATGGAGCCAGGTCAGAGTGAATGACAGTCTGTATACATCGTTAGGTATGGAGCCAGGTCAAAGTGAATGACAGTCTGTATACATCGTTAGGTATGGAGCCAGGTCAGAGTGAATGCCAGTCTGTATACATCGTTAGGTATGGAGCCAGGTCTGAGTGAATGACAGTCTGTATACATCGTTAGGTATGGAGCCAGGTCTGAGTGAATGCCAGTCTGTATACATCGTTAGGTATGGAGCCAGGTCTGAGTGAATGACAGTCTGTATACATTGTTAGGTATGGAGCCAAGTCTGAGTGAATGACAGTCTGTATACATTGTTAGGTATGGAGCCAGGTCAGAGTGAATGACAGTCTGTATACATTGATAGGTATGGAGCCAGGTCAGAGTAAATGACAGTCTGTATAGATTGTTAGGTATGGAGCCAGGTCAGAGTAAATGACAGTCTGTATACATCGTTAGGTATGGAGCCAGGTCCGAGTGAATGACAGTCTGTATACATTGTTAGGTATGGAGCCAGGTCTGAGTGAATGACAGTCTGTATACATTGTTATATATGGAGCCAGGTCTGAGTGAATGACAGTCTGTATACATTGTTAGGTATGGAGCCAGGTCTGAGTGAATGACAGTCTGCATAGATTGTTAGGTATGGAGCCAGGTCAGAGTGAATGACAGTCTGTATACATTGTTAGGTATGGAGCCAGGTCTGAGTGAATGACAGTCTGTATACATTGTTAGGTATGGAGCCAGGTCTGAGTGAATGACAGCCTGTATACATTGTTAGGTATGGAGCCAGGTCTGAGTGAATGACAGTCTGCATAGATTGTTAGGTATGGAGCCAGGTCAGAGTGAATGACAGTCTGTATACATTGTTAGGTATGGAGCCAGGTCTGAGTGAATGACAGTCTGTATACATTGCTATATATGGAGCCAGGTCTGAGTGAATGACAGCCTGTATACATTGTTAGGTATGGAGCCAGGTCTGAGTGAATGACAGCCTGTATACATTGTTAGGTATGGAGCCAGGTCTGAGTGAATGACAGTCTGTATACATTGTTAGGTATGGAGCCAGGTCTGAGTGAATGACAGTCTGTATACATTGTTATATATGGAGCCAGGTCTGAGTGAATGACAGTCTAGATCTGTATACATTGTTAGGTATGGAGCCAGGTCTGAGTGAATGACAGCCTGTATACATTGTTAGGTATGGAGCCAGGTCTGAGTGAATGACAGTCTGCATAGATTGTTAGGTATGGAGCCAGGTCAGAGTGAATGACAGTCTGTATACATTGTTAGGTATGGAGCCAGGTCTGAGTGAATGACAGTCTGTATACATTGCTATATATGGAGCCAGGTCTGAGTGAATGACAGCCTGTATACATTGTTAGGTATGGAGCCAGGTCTGAGTGAATGACAGTCTGTATACATTGTTAGGTATGGAGCCAGGTCTGAGTGAATGACAGTCTGTATACATTGTTATATATGGAGCCAGGTCTGAGTGAATGACAGTCTAGATCTGTATACATTGTTAGGTATGGAGCCAGGTCTGAGTGAATGACAGCCTGTATACATTGTTAGGTATGGAGCCAGGTCTGAGTGAATGACAGTCTGCATAGATTGTTAGGAATGGAGCCAGGTCAGAGTGAATGACAGTCTGTATACATTGTTAGGTATGGAGCCAGGTCAGAGTGAATGACAGTCTGTATACATTGTTAGGTATGGAGCCAGGTCTGAGTGAATGACAGTCTGTATACATTGTTAGGTATGGAGCCAGGTCTGAGTGAATGACAGTCTGTATACATTGTTAGGTATGGAGCCAGGTCTGAGTGAATGACAGTCTGTATACATTGTTATATATGGAGCCAGGTCTGAGTGAATGACAGCCTGTATACATTGTTAGGTATGGAGCCAGGTCTGAGTGAATGACAGTCTGTATACATCGTTAGGTATGGAGCCAGGTCTGAGTGAATGACAGTCTGTATACATCGTTAGGTATGGAGCCAGGTCTGAGTGAATGACAGTCTGTATACATTGTTATATATGGAGCCAGGTCTGAGTGAATGACAGTCTAGATCTGTATACATTGTTAGGTATGGAGCCAGGTCTGAGTGAATGACAGCCTGTATACATTGTTAGGTATGGAGCCAGGTCTGAGTGAATGACAGTCTGTATACATTGTTAGGTATGGAGCCAGGTCTGAGTGAATGACAGTCTGTATACATTGTTATATATGGAGCCAGGTCTGAGTGAATGACAGTTTTTATACATTGTTAGGTATGGTGCCAATAAGGAATTTTATAAGACAGGTCGTCCTAAAATACAGGTACAATTCAAATAACATTTACACAAAGGATTCTGAAATATTGGACATATTTTGGTTATACAAGGGTCTGACTGTTGTTTGAATGTGAACTTTAAATAGTCTTGTATAGGTCCTGTTTAGTACATGTATAGGTCCTGTTTAGTACATGTATAGGTCCTGTTTAGTACATGTTATCGCTGGAGCAAATAAAACACACAGATCAATTAGCAGATAATACCTTTGTAATTCCATAGTTTTCTTTTCCTTAGCCAATAAGTAGGAGTATAAATCCATATTTTTAATAAACAGTGGGTCTATTGCATGAGCCTGCAAACAAAATTTAAATATTTGTTATAGAGGTTCAAGAAAGCCTTTATGGTTTATCTGACTACCACAAAACAACAATTGTCTGATCAGTAAGAAATCTAGTTAGCAGTTTCTGAAAAGACTTAAACATAACAATTACACAACGTACAGCTGTCCCTAAATAACCATACAGGAAAGACAGCAGCTCATTTGTACTAGTTTGCTTAAATCAGTTGGGTGTTTTTACACTATTTTCAGGAATTGACGACTTTCCAATTTAAAAAAAAAACACCACCTAGTGTCCACTTCCGGTACTAAAAACTGCAGTGTTAGACACAGTTTGTTCTGTTGAAATCTTTTGAAATGGATCATTGTCGATGATAAATTTTCACGCTTTAGTTGAATGACAGGTGTGAATATCTGAGTGTGCAAGGTTATTAAAACCGCCTGCTGTGTAAACCGATGTTTATTAACCTAACTCGAGCTGTTTTATAGCTTGAATAAACAAGCTTACCTCTGACACTCGTGTTGTATTCAAACTCACCTGTTGTCTATTGCTATAGTAACATCTACTAATGAGGTTAACAGACAAACAATACAAAAACAATGCAAAATCTTTATTTCAATATCGTAGTCTTTCAGTGATGACAGCCGTAGATTTTTTTACCAGAAGTAAAAGGGGAGATGAATCATTTAAAACTGGAAATGGGTCAATTGTTGTAACTAAATCAATGTTTCCCATTTTTTTGTTGGAGGAGATATTATAACGAAAGCCCAATGGCAGGAAAACTATCACAATCCTTGTCACAAAAAGTTGGAGTTATGTTTTTATATATCTGTTGCTTTTGAAGTTTCCTGGCCCATTTAAATTACCTACTGGCCCCTAAAAATAGGCCATCTTTTCATAAAGCGATCCACTGACCCATTAGGATGGTCCACTGAAACTTAAAAAACCAGTCAAATTGCTAAAAACAAAAAATTCTTCACTTCTGCTATCAACTCACCCTCTGAAAGCCTAATAAAGCTGCTGTGTCATTCCCTTCATAAAACCTAGCTTCTGCTATACTGTTTACTACATAGATATTATCCTTCAGGCAGGGTTTCTGATCCATCTGTTTAAATGTTGTTATTGCATTGCTGTATTCTCTTGTGGCTAAAAATGCCTGCCCTTTAATCCACTGTGATAACCTGAAAAAATAACAGAGCTGCAGCGGTCATTAAGATTAGAAAGTACCACTAATTTGGGTCCTGTTACCTAATATATATGGGTGAAACTGGACTAGATAGAAGCAGATTGTGTCAAGGTAGCCTACTGGATGAAACACAACCATGAAAGGCTAGGTGCACCTTAAAAGGTACATGCAACAATAGGGTCAATGGGCCTAGATGACACTTTCTAAGGCCAAATGGACTACACACTATGCAGGACAATTAGTCTAGGTACAACTGACTGGACTTCAACTAGACTAAACAGACCCATGACAAAGTGAAGGAAACCCATTCATATCCTATGTGTAATACATCTACTTACAGAATACCAGGAAATTTGGACTACCCAAGGTATGGACTAGGTATATTGATAGGGAACCCAGCCAAGGGCCAGTTTTCCTGATCTATAATGTGTCCCACATGCTGTTCAAATTTTGTGGCATTGGTTTTGTTTACTATTGTGTTTATTGGATAGACGAACACTTTTTTCAACTTCACCTTGTTGACAAAGATAACTTCTAATTACAAATGTCATTATCATCAATTCACTGTCATTACTCGACAAATGTCATATTCGTATATTATATAGAAAATATTACGTATATATGCAATACTAACCAGTCGCATGATGAACCATGTGGTAGACCATTCATCACCAATGCAGCAACATCAGCACCTTTAACTCCAAGTGACAGTAAACCCTGAATAGCCTCTAATGAAACTGGACATTCTCTATAATGTAAATAAACAATATTGTTATGTTCTACCGTATTATAACAGGAATCATGACTTGTTATGTTTGTTTGAATGATGTTTAGCGCCACTTTCAGCAATTTTTCAGCTATATTATGGGGTCCAGTTTTTATTGGGGGAGGAAGCCGGAGTTCCAGGAGAAAGCCACAAACCATCGGTAGGAAATCTGGCAATTCTTGTCAATAAAGATTGGAGTTGAGTACACCTTGTCGCACGAGTTGCTCAACTGGGCCATTCTAAACTTAAATTCCCTTAAATTGTCATTTTGGGTAAAAAGTGATAAATAATAAGATTTTGGACCAACAGAGTGATTTTTAGGCCATGTCTTGTTGATGATGTTAATATTTACAGATTCAATCTAGCTGTTATAGTTTTATGTATCATGTCAAAAACTGAATAGGTGATAACATATTTTAAAGGAAAGTTATCTAAGAATTTTAAAAATATATGCACCAGTGGTACTGTTTTCAGAGATTTACAGTTTTACTAATTGACTATATGCTACATTTTTTTACAGACAAAAAAAAGGAAAATGTTAACAAAAATCATTATTAAAGGGAGATAACTTCTATAATGAGTCTTCTGATCATATTTAATTTAATTTAACAATTCCACCCAAGCCGTTATATTTAATTTATAATGCAAAAAAATAATCTAATCGTCAAAATAATCATGAAAGGGCAATAACTCCAGACAATTTAAGACAAATACAGAGTTTTATATACCTTATCATTTGAAACTGAAACGGCACGGCCCTTAAGAGTTTTGCAAGTGAAAAGATCTGATCATGTAACTGTGTATCAAGATTCATGAAGATGTTAATTCACCTTCATTAAAAAAGCTTCAACACAAAGGTTGCATCTGTTGTGGCATGAACAGACATAAATCTATATGTCCCCCATATATCGTGAAATTAATATAAAAAAAACCATTCAAACAAACAGAAAAGACCTGGTATGTTTTGTTTGTTTATTTGAACAAGGTTTAACACACTGTTTAGCAATTATCATTTTATTGTCCAATACAAGTTATTTACTTTAAATAGGTCATTGTGCTTGACATTAAAGTAACACTTTATACTGTCAGGAAGGCAAAAAAACTTGTGTGAATTGTTAACAATACTTCTTTGATTAATGATAAACATTAAACAGACTTTGTTACCTACTGCTGATACATACTAGTATGGAGGAAAATACTTTTATACAACTGGAATTTAATAGGTTTATTTAAAATGTGTACATACATACTAAAAGTTCCACCCCAGTGTAATGCAGTTTTTTGCTTGCATTTGTTTATTATTCAATATTTAAAAAATCTTATACAAAAAATTCCACAATAACACGTCTATATTTCAGACAGTGCATCTGTTGTTTGCATGTCACAAATAGTCCCAGACTTTGTTTCAGGAATTATACATTTTACGTGGGCCAATTTTGTTGCCATGGGAATCTAACATTATTTACAAAGGTTTGTCATGATCAGCTTTGTAACGTTCTATGTTATTCTGACAAACACAAGATTTTTGTCGCACAACCCCAAATTAAATTGACCAAAGTGTTTCAAACAGACAACAGTTGTTGCCTGCTCCTAGCTTAGGCGAAATTTACTCTAGAAATTCGCCCTATCAAAACGAAAAAAAATCGAAGAATGTGTCCATAGGACACAGATGGGGCATCTGTGTCCTATGGACACATTCTTCGATTTTTTTTCTTCGCTAAATGAAGTCCCAAACAGAAAGTTGTCTGAAAGTCGCTTAGGACGTACAAGTTGTGATACTGAACCACCCTGCTGAATTTCAAATTGTTCTCATGTGTGGTTTCTGATAAAAGCTTGACGGAAATTTGTACGGTCAGACGTTGGTACATACGTACGTACAAATGAAGTCCCGAACAGGAAGTAGTTGTTCGGCAGGTCTGAAAGTTGTTTAGGACGTACAACTTGTGAAACTGAACCACCCTGCCAAATTTCAAATTGTTCTCATGTATGGTTTCTGAGAAAAGCTTGACAGAAAAGCGTATAGACGGCCATATGTACATACGTACAATTGAAGGCCCAAACAGGAAGTAGTTGTCCGACAGGTCTGAAAGTCGCTTAGAATGTACAACTTGTGATACTGAACCACCCTGCTGAATTTCAAATTGTTCTCATGTGTGGTTTCTGATAAAAGCTTGACGGAAATTTGTACGGTCAGACGTTGGTACATACGTACGTACAAATGAAGTCCCGAACAGGAAGTAGTTGTTCGGCAGGTCTGAAAGTTGTTTAGGACGTACAACTATCATCTATCATCACCCATATATCGTGAAATTAATATAAAAAAAACCATTCAAACAAACAGAAAAGACCTGGTATGTTTTGTTTGTTTATTTGAACAAGGTTTAACACACTGTTTAGCAATTATCATTTTATTGTCCAATACAAGTTATTTACTTTAAATAGGTCATTGTGCTTGACATTAAAGTAACACTTTATACTGTCAGGAAGGCAAAAAAACTTGTGTGAATTGTTAACAATACTTCTTTGATTAATGATAAACATTAAACAGACTTTGTTACCTACTGCTGATACATACTAGTATGGAGGAAAATACTTTTATACAACTGGAATTTAATAGGTTTATTTAAAATGTGTACATACATACTAAAAGTTCCACCCCAGTGTAATGCAGTTTTTTGCTTGCATTTGTTTATTATTCAATATTTAAAAAATCTTATACAAAAAATTCCACAATAACACGTCTATATTTCAGACAGTGCATCTGTTGTTTGCATGTCACAAATAGTCCCAGACTTTGTTTCAGGAATTATACATTTTACGTGGGCCAATTTTGTTGCCATGGGAATCTAACATTATTTACAAAGGTTTGTCATGATCAGCTTTGTAACGTTCTATGTTATTCTGACAAACACAAGATTTTTGTCGCACAACCCCAAATTAAATTGACCAAAGTGTTTCAAACAGACAACAGTTGTTGCCTGCTCCTAGCTTAGGCGAAATTTACTCTAGAAATTCGCCCTATCAAAACGAAAAAAAATCGAAGAATGTGTCCATAGGACACAGATGGGGCATCTGTGTCCTATGGACACATTCTTCGATTTTTTTTCTTCGCTAAATGAAGTCCCAAACAGAAAGTTGTCTGAAAGTCGCTTAGGACGTACAAGTTGTGATACTGAACCACCCTGCTGAATTTCAAATTGTTCTCATGTGTGGTTTCTGATAAAAGCTTGACGGAAATTTGTACGGTCAGACGTTGGTACATACGTACGTACAAATGAAGTCCCGAACAGGAAGTAGTTGTTCGGCAGGTCTGAAAGTTGTTTAGGACGTACAACTTGTGAAACTGAACCACCCTGCCAAATTTCAAATTGTTCTCATGTATGGTTTCTGAGAAAAGCTTGACAGAAAAGCGTATAGACGGCCATATGTACATACGTACAATTGAAGGCCCAAACAGGAAGTAGTTGTCCGACAGGTCTGAAAGTCGCTTAGAATGTACAACTTGTGATACTGAACCACCCTGCTGAATTTCAAATTGTTCTCATGTGTGGTTTCTGATAAAAGCTTGACGGAAATTTGTACGGTCAGACGTTGGTACATACGTACGTACAAATGAAGTCCCGAACAGGAAGTAGTTGTTCGGCAGGTCTGAAAGTTGTTTAGGACGTACAACTATCATCTATCATCACCCATATATCGTGAAATTAATATAAAAAAAACCATTCAAACAAACAGAAAAGACCTGGTATGTTTTGTTTGTTTATTTGAACAAGGTTTAACACACTGTTTAGCAATTATCATTTTATTGTCCAATACAAGTTATTTACTTTAAATAGGTCATTGTGCTTGACATTAAAGTAACACTTTATACTGTCAGGAAGGCAAAAAAACTTGTGTGAATTGTTAACAATACTTCTTTGATTAATGATAAACATTAAACAGACTTTGTTACCTACTGCTGATACATACTAGTATGGAGGAAAATACTTTTATACAACTGGAATTTAATAGGTTTATTTAAAATGTGTACATACATACTAAAAGTTCCACCCCAGTGTAATGCAGTTTTTTGCTTGCATTTGTTTATTATTCAATATTTAAAAAATCTTATACAAAAAATTCCACAATAACACGTCTATATTTCAGACAGTGCATCTGTTGTTTGCATGTCACAAATAGTCCCAGACTTTGTTTCAGGAATTATACATTTTACGTGGGCCAATTTTGTTGCCATGGGAATCTAACATTATTTACAAAGGTTTGTCATGATCAGCTTTGTAACGTTCTATGTTATTCTGACAAACACAAGATTTTTGTCGCACAACCCCAAATTAAATTGACCAAAGTGTTTCAAACAGACAACAGTTGTTGCCTGCTCCTAGCTTAGGCGAAATTTACTCTAGAAATTCGCCCTATCAAAACGAAAAAAAATCGAAGAATGTGTCCATAGGACACAGATGGGGCATCTGTGTCCTATGGACACATTCTTCGATTTTTTTTCTTCGCTAAATGAAGTCCCAAACAGAAAGTTGTCTGAAAGTCGCTTAGGACGTACAAGTTGTGATACTGAACCACCCTGCTGAATTTCAAATTGTTCTCATGTGTGGTTTCTGATAAAAGCTTGACGGAAATTTGTACGGTCAGACGTTGGTACATACGTACGTACAAATGAAGTCCCGAACAGGAAGTAGTTGTTCGGCAGGTCTGAAAGTTGTTTAGGACGTACAACTTGTGAAACTGAACCACCCTGCCAAATTTCAAATTGTTCTCATGTATGGTTTCTGAGAAAAGCTTGACGGAAAAGCGTATAGACGGCCATATGTACATACGTACAATTGAAGGCCCAAACAGGAAGTAGTTGTCCGACAGGTCTGAAAGTCGCTTAGAATGTACAACTTGTGATACTAAACCACCCTGCCAAATTTCAAATTGTTCTCATGTACGGTTTCTGAGAAAAGCTTGACGGAAATTATTATGGACGTACGTACGCAGCGACGGACGGACATGAGTAAAACTTAATGCCCCCCGACATGTTGTCGCGGGGTCATAAAAAACCACAGCATTTCAAAATGCTGATTAACTGTGGAAAATAGTTGTTCATTTCAATTTGCCTATTTTTGGATCTACAAAGGAGTTTAGGTTGGATTAAACAGGGTAAGCAGTTTCCATTTCTAGCGAAAAAACCTCAAACAAAACATGCAAACTTGTAGTATACAGAATTTTGATATAATACATTTATTTCCCTTATTAATCAGGTACAATCACCTAGACGCTGCTTAATTACATGGTATACAATTTAAAACAAAACAAACTTGTTTACTGGAAGCAATCACTTGGTTTTTTGAACATGCAAAGTTTATATCGTATTAGTTAGTAGAGATAAATGTCTAGATAAACCAGAGGCTCTTAAGAGCCTGTATCGCTCACCTGATTTTATAGGCAATGAAGATGGCATTTCCCTGATGTTAAAGTAAGTCCTGTAATTTTCAATAAACTTTAAATAGTACCATCCAAACAATATTACTAGAAAGCTTTGTTTCATTGGTTAACCGGTTGTATAGAGAAGATTTTTTTTATTTGCCATTGGGTCCTATGTTAAACTAAGTCCTGCGACGGTGGCGGCCATTTTGAATTTCCAATTGCCATAAAAAACATAAACTTTATAGAGGACCATCCAAACAATATTGCTAGTAAGTTTTTGTTTCCATTGATTAACCTGTTTCAGAGAAGAAGCCTTTAAAAACTTTTTCCCATAGGGTCCTATGTTAAACTAAGTCCTGCGGTAGCGGCCATTTTGAATTTCCAATTGCCATAAAAAACATAAACTTTATAGAGGACCATCCAAACAATATTGCTAGTAATTCTTTGTTTCCATTGATTAACCGGTTTCAGAGAAAAAGCCTTTAAAAACTTTTTCCCATAGGGTCCTATGTTAAACTAAGTCCTGCGGTAGCGGCCATTTTGAATTTCCAATTGCCATAAAAAACATAAACTTTATAGAGGACCATCCAAACAATATTGCTAGTAAGTTTTGCTTTGATTGGTTAAACGGTTTCAGAGAAGAAGCCCTTTTAAACTTTTTTCTCATAGGGTCGAATGTTAAACCAAGTCCTGCGGTGGCGGCCATTTTGAATTTCCGATTGGGATAAAAAACATTAACTTTATAGAGGACCATCCAAACAATATTGCTAGTAAGTTTTGTTTCCATTGGTTGACCGGTTTCAGAAAAGAAGCCTTTCAAACTTTTTCCGATATGGTCCTATGTTAAATTAAGTCCTGCGGTGGCAGCCATTTTGAATTTCCAATTGCCATAAAAAACACAAACTTTATAGAGGACCATCCAAACAATATTGCTAGTAAGTTTTTGTTTCCATTGATTAACCGGTTTCACAGAAGAAGCCTTTTAAAACTTTTTCCCATAGGGTTCTATGTTAAATTAAGTCCTGCGGTGGCGGCCATTTTGAATTTCCAATTCCCATCAAAAACACAAACTTTATAGAGGACCATCTAAACAATATTGCTAGTAAGTTTTGTTTTGATTGGTTAAACGGTTTCAGAGAAGAAGCCCTTTTTAACTTTTTTCCCATAGGGTCCTATGTTAAACTAAGTCTTGAGGTGGCGGCCATATTGGTTTACCAATCAAAATAAAAAACACAAACTTTGTAAAGGTCCATCCAATGAACATTATGGCCAAGTTTGGTTTCAATTGGCCAAGTGGTTTCAGAGAAGAAGATTAAAATGTAAAAAGTTTACAGACGCCGATGACGACGACGACGACGACACCGACGGACGCAAAGTGATAACAATAGCTCACCTGACCCTTTGGGTCAGGTGAGCTAAAAAACACCTACGGATATACTATTTTATAATTCCTAGGTAGCTAGTTCCCACAAAAACCACAAAATTGGTATCCAATGAATAAAAATAGGAAATCTAATGAGACATTAAAGATACCCCGCCATGTAGCATTAACACATTTTACTGAATTACAAATCAAACTGTACATGTAGGAACAGCTGAATATGATAACAGTCCATCTCAGAAGAAAATTGTTACCTTGCCCTTGGACCTATACAAATAATTTTAAATTGGCCTTCCTAAAAAAGAACAAATGGGATTGTGCAGAAAATTGCACTTTATCTTAATTTTATAGTACTTAACAGCTGTGCAATCATTATGTTTAAAAATAATCTGTTGCCATGTTTTCAAGTTATCATTTGGAAACCATCAACTTCAAACAAAAAATAATTGAATTGGCCCAAGTTAAAAACTGCATATTGGATTGTGCTGATTGTGATTGTGTAGTACTTAACAGCTGTGCAAAGTTTAAAAAAAATCTGTTCACACATTTTCAAGTTATCAGCTGAAAACCACCCAGGCATGGACAGACAGATGGAAAAATGGACGGACACTCATATCAAAATGGAGGTATCATTTAATAACCCCCCACTGCCACTTTGTGTGGTGATGTATAAAAATGAATCCTCATTTACCTCTAATATTGCTTTGTTAAAGACTATCATAGAAAGAAAATAATCATGTTATTGTGGAAAGCTGATGTGTTCAAAATTCAAATTCTTTTATAAAATTACTTAATATTAGTTTTTGACATTTATTTTGCTTGATTTAAATCCATTTCTCATGATTTTATTAGAGGCTCTTAAGAGCCTGTATCGCTCACCTGACTTACAAAAAAACTTTTTAAATTTCCAATAAGCAGCAATTTGTAGGACAGTTTCTGAGAAGAAGCAGTTTTTATGTTTTTTCATAGGTTAGTATGTTAAGTGATGTTCCATGGTGGCAGCAATCATGTATTTTGGATCAAAACAAAAAACTCAAAATTAGTAGAGAAAAATACAATATCACATATCCTTCTGCAAAGTGGTTTGTGAGAAAACAAATTTTAAAATTTTATCCAATCAGAAGGCATTTGCATTTCTGGCAGCCATGTTGAATTTCCTATCGGCTCGAAAAACTTTAAATAATAAGATTACTATCTAAAATTCACTTCTGCAATGCATTATTTGGTTTAATTGTGAGGAACAGTTTCAGAGAAGAAGCTGTTTCCCATAGGGTCCAATATGTTAAGCTGTGTTCCACTGTGGTGGCCATCTTGGATTTTGGATCACCACAAAGAACTCAAACTTTGTAGAGGACCATCTAAGGTACATTATTGCAATATTTCAAATCAATCTGCCATGCTGTTTGTAAAAAGAAGATTTTTGAAATTTCAGCCAATCAGTACCCATTAGTGGCCCTGGAAGCCATGTTCAATTTGCAATTGGCTGGAAAAACTCAAAATAATAAGATAAATATCCCTCCATCATTTCTTCATAATTTGGCTTCATTGTATGAAACAGTTTCTGAGAAGAAGTTGTTTGAATGTTTTTCCCATAGGGTCCTATGTTAAACTAAGTCCTGTGATGGCAACCATCTTGGATTTTGGATCAGCACAAAAAACTCAAACTTTGCAGACCATCTAAGGTATTTATGCAATATTTCAAATCAATCTGCCATGCGGTTTATGAGAAGAAGAATTTAAAAATTCAGCCAATCGGAACGCATTTATGGCTCTGGAAGCCATGTTGAATTTGCAATTAGCTCGAAAAACTCAAAATAATAAGATAATTATCCAACCTTCATTTTCTTCATAATTTGGATTCATTGTGTGGAACAGTTTCTGACAAGCGGTTTATGAGAAGAAGATTTTTTAAATTCAGCCAATCAGAACGCATTAATGGCTTTGGCAGCCATGTTTAATATTTGATCAACACCAAAAACTCAAACTTTGTAAAGAACCACCCAATAAACATTCCTGCCAAGTTTGGTTCCAAAAAGATTGAAATGTGAAAAATTTACGGCTGCCGCAGACAACAAAGATAACAACAACAGACGCAAAGTGATGAGAATAGCTCACACTGACCCTTTGGGTGAGCTAAAAAGGTTAAAACATTGCATATCAATTCAGGCATTATCTCTTCCCATGTACATGTACCAATATAAGTCTTTAACTAATGTCATTGGCCAGTAAATCTTTTCAACCAATATAAGCCTTTGGCTAATGTCATGGGACAAAAATCATGCTTTTATACCTTGTGCCAAAGGTCAATATGGAAAAGACCTGAATAATATTTACTGTTACCTTAGTTATTTCACAGACCAATAAGGAAAAGACCATGTATCTATATTTACCTTATGACTTCTTTATAACTAGTGATGGCTGAGCGATCCATTCCCCACATTAGGTACAGTTTTGCCAGGGCCAAATTAACTTTGGCTGTTCTTTG
This sequence comes from Limnoperna fortunei, assembly GCA_944474755.1. Taxonomy (NCBI): domain Eukaryota; kingdom Metazoa; phylum Mollusca; class Bivalvia; order Mytilida; family Modiolidae; genus Limnoperna; species Limnoperna fortunei. Next base: position 16,857,216 of record OX104121.1, on the reverse strand, counting down.
CTTTGAGCTAATTCCTTCTAACTGAAATATGACAGCCACATGGGAATTACTACAGGTCAGGTACACAGTGGGTGGAGTTGCTTCTCCAGGACACGCTATCCTGCCCGCCATTTGAGTGAACATGAGAGAATTGCAATTATAATCAAATGAGAAAAATTTTTATTAGTTAAAGTATAGACATTCGTGGGCTGTCCTCTGTGGAGGTATCGTAACTTACTCCTAGATACCTGACATTTACCCTGCCCACCATGTTAAGTGAGCATGTTGTTTCTTTGTATCAGAATTACAATTTTAATCCATTCAGGAAATCTTATGAACCTCGTTAAAGTCAAAAAGACAATGTTGGGCAGTGGCCTGGGTGGCTGTGTGGTAATGGTAGTCATCTACTATATATATACATACATATATAGTCTAAAGGAAGCTACTGTACCAACCAGTACACTTATTAAGTATCGGATCGCCAACATGACGATACAGCATAAACAAAAAAAAAATTTATATAAGTCTAGAGGATTATGCAACAATACAAATATAGAGAAGTTTCTACTATAAAATAAATATATTAATAAACACGACAAAATTTTCGACCAACTGATGGCCTTCTTCATTGTCAATATCAATCTATAAATAAATGATAAAATTTGGTTATTGGTACATCAGCATCCGGTGGTGACGTATTCGGGTCTGATTTTATTGATATATATATATGTGATCATGCACTGCCAAGACTGAGGTTGTGGGTTGGAATTTCACTGCATGCAGGTTATGCTTGACTCTAATTTTAATTGACAAAGATTGCATGTTTTTCTCCTGAAGGTCAGGAGTTTTCATTTGGTACTCAGGCTTCCTAAACCACTATAAACTTGACACCATGATATTGCTGAAAGTGGCACCAAACTCCATTCATTCTTTTTCTGGTTACTTACAACTGACATGCATTCTCTAAACTGTTTCATCTGTGACAGACACTGGTATAACTTGTATTTCACATCCACTTCTGAAGTTACATCCTACAAAAAAGGGTTTGCACTACATAAAATACTTGCACTGAAATAAGTTTTAAGATATACCAATTCACATTTTCACTCTTTAGAAAATGATGAAAAAAATCAATGTTTCAACATAATCTATATTATAACATATCTTGCTGGGATTCTGGAAATAATTACATGTTGTGACATTCTTGAAACTTCGTCTACACGAAAAAGAAGAAAATGCTTTCTCCTTGAGGCACCCTACATAAGTATGTGACATAAAATAGACTCAAATCATCTTACTACCTCTTCAAACAATGATGTCATCATCTGTTGAGAGCTGTTCTCAAGCTTGCTGCAGTATCTACACTCAATTTTATATGACAATTGTACACTGAAACATATCTATGTAATACCTGTATCTTTTATGTACACTTTCAAAATAGTTTTATACCAGAAGAGTTCTGATAATTTGTATTTTACTAAATATATAGAATGAACACAAGGTATACAGATGGCTCCTTCTTGACTAGGAAAATTTCATGAAATTGAGCATGTTGCATTTTTTAGCCATGAAATATTCTACTGAGGATAAAAATTTCAATAATTTGCCCTTTTATAAACAAATGACATAAATCTTAACTAGTTATAATCTGTAAATTTCCAAATGATCTTAATACTGATTCACAAGTGCCAAAACTACCTGTTATCTCCCTTAGATTAAATTTCAACATGACTCCAGACCTTAAATGAGGCCTTTAATCTTTTATTTCTTTTTAAATAAATCTGTTAAATGAGGTAAAGTATCCTGAAAGAAACCTTTTTTCATCAAGACATATTGAACTATTTTCTGCAACAAGAAAAACTAAAGAAATCTGAGCAAGAAAGTTCCAAATGTTCTCAGAACATCATTACTTGTACTCCTATCCTTCAACTTTGTCAAAATACTGCAAATTTACTCAATACAAAACTATAAAAAAAATATAACAAATCTTTTGATCTCTCCTTATTAGTTGAAATTTTCTGAGAAAAAAACAGGAAATTATTTACATAGAAAAGTGATCTGGATTGCATGTTTACCTTACCCATTTATATTACAAAGTTTTGCCATCTCATGGTTAATTTAAAAGGGGCATGATAATTTGTAACTAAGCTTTGGATCAGGATACATGTATTAGGACTTATGAAATCACTCAAGGTCTTGGCATAACAGTATTTCAAAATAATATTTCATTTTGGTCATTGAAACTAACCATGTAAAGCAATTCCAAAAGACCTTGCAAATTATTTCAAAAACCCTAGAAAGTCTTTGTAATTGAAATAAAATCTTTGTGTGAATCCTGCATTTACCTGTGAGGGTGGAACAGGAGTTGTGGACACTGTCTTTCCTTTACTTTTGTTCAGTGCTTTCTTCAACAGGAGAGCTTTCTTATAAATATTCTTCAATGTAAAGGAAAAACAACTTTAAATAAAAAATAAACCAAAAAATCATAGGTACATTAAATTTCTACAGCATACTCTGGGACAACTCACTGGAGGACATATTCTTACCTCAATTTTTACTAGTATTTCTGTGACAGCATTCTGTTTTTAAATTACAGCTTAAATGGATTTTAATAACTCACCTGTCAAAAGTGGAAGCCCAACAATGTCCACTTGATGTGGACCCCTTATTTCATACAAATATTGAACATAAATGTTCCCCATCATTTTGAAATAGATTTTCAATGTACCTGCAAGTCATATAACAGAATGTGAAAACCTAAGATTGGAGGTTTTATCGATTCTGTGCCTATAGCCACTGTGGACAAGTGCAGTAAGATTTGAAGTACTACATGTACGTATACTGTACCATGGAATGTCATCTGGGTAAATACATGTAGTACACCATGGTAAGTACACTGGTATTGCCATTATAAAGAACTATGTTACTAATATTTACCCAGATCAGATGAAACAATAAATTTCTGCAGTATTATTTATATTGGTATAAAGACCTAACCTCTGTAAACCAATATCTGCTTCTCCAAGATGATAGAATTTCCAATGGTATAAAGTCACTTACCTCTGCTTTTAAATATTCACCCAGATGATACAAAGAGTTTCCATAGTACACAATACATTGGTATTTCTGTGATAGAGTCAGGACCTCTGTACTAGTGTTGTTTTCACATAATGATATCACAATACAGGACTGAAAACAAATGTGAAAAAGCAATAACAATAACCATGTGGTTGTTTACAACACTGTAAACATGACGTTAATGTCTTACTGGTGCCCTTTTCAATACATTTAGAATTAGAGAGGCTTAAACCAGTTGACAGCAAAGATTATATTCTGAAAAACAGTATACATATGTACACGTAATGCTGCTTTTTAGTACATGCGTACAGCCAAACCTGTTTTTATAAAGGACATTTTCCACTTTGACTGACCTGTATATAAAGGTCACCAGCTGATAACGGATACACAATTTTTTCCATAATTGTTAAGTACATTTACCATGTTTACAAGGCAAACTTGAAATAATAACTTCATAAAAGAATGATTTTCTTTTATATTATATAAATAAAATGATAATTACAATAATTTGATGTCATAAAAAATAAAATAAATGTCATCGTGCCAATATTTTAAAATTTCTGTTGTCAGTCTTGGTGGTAGTGAAATATAGAACAAAAAGTTTCTTGTCATCTATATCCATGACTATGGTTAAAATAAGCACTACTGATTTTATAGGAGATTTGAACCAAAAAAATCGATCAAAGACAGAAATGGCCAGATTTCATTAAACAGGAAGTATGTGAGCGACAGACCTGAAATCAAATCCCACGTTTGGGAGGCCATGCTGATGCTGCATACCAAATTTCAAGACAATGGGATTAGTAGTTGCTGAGAAAACTGTTACGAAAATTTTTTCCCTGCCAGCCCGCCCAACATTCACCATTTTAATACCCGGATTTTCACTCTGTGAATTCTGGCCAATAAGATTACTTTGCATATTTCCACAGAATATTGGCAGGTTTCCATGTTTTCAGTAAAACCATAGATAAATACATCCATTATATATGAATAAAGCTGTTTGTAGGAATTCATTGGCCTATGAATGAGACCAACTAACTCACAAACTAACCAGCTAACTGAAGCCCTTTGTTTGGATCTCTGCCAATTATAAACATTGTTCACAAAATACATGTGTATGTTTCAACCAACTCTGAACAACTAAATATTATATATATTAACCCAGATGAGATGTAATATGTCCTTCTAAAACTTTGATTTGTATACAGTCAACATTATACATGTAGCAAAAACTTCGTGTAAATAAGGCAACAACTAAGAAAGCCAGTATATTTTTTTCTTTGAATGTTCAGAGTATACTGACCTGAGGAAAGACTTATTTACTGGCTTAAACCAAACAACACAGCAGTCAACCTAAATCTTTTATTCAATGGTAACAATGAACTTTCACAAGCCATAAATGTTTATGAATTTAAAAGGAGCAGGAACTTGAAACTAACGATATCACATCTACACTGTAGGTACCGACTACCCAGACAACTTATTCAGTCCTTGTTTATTGAACCATTCGTTCATAACACATGTTATAACATAACGAGGTCAACAGGTGGCCTCCTAATTTAAAGAGTATGGATTATTTTCTTATTTTGCTTTTCAAAACATGGTATAAATCACACCAGCTGACTGTGTAAAGTAAAGTAAGTAGACAACTGACAGTCAGTATGTATGTCTTGAACACTTTTTTATTTATTGTCCAACCTATACCAGTTACAGACAAGAACTTATAACAAAAATAAATATAACTTCCATTACAATTAATAAGTTGCGTCATATTTTAAACAGTAGCTCATTAATATTACTTAAAGCTTTAATTGAATATATTGATAAGTGTGAATCAATTAAAAATATCACCGTCACTCCAGAAGACTAGATTTGGTTTATTGGATAGTTTTTTCTTCTTCTTCTTCTTTTTTTTTTTTTTTTTTTTTTTTTTTTTATTATTTGTTTGTTATTTGAGTTATAACCATTTATTGTAAATGTGTTTACACTAATAAATATTATTATTATTATTATTATTATTATTATACGCTACTATGGCTAAAAATTCTCGAAATTAAAGGAAACAACAAACCAGCTGTTTCAGGTCTTGAAAAAGTTCTGATTCGTGTAAAAACCGCACATAATCAAACAGATTCATTTCGTAGCCTATGCAGCTTTGATTTTTTTTGTCATTCGATGTCTATTTTCATTTTCACAACGCAAGACGTAAAAGCCGAAACATTCGAAGGCAAAAATAATGTCGTGGTAATTTAGACGTTTTATTAAAAGGTATTTTAAACACCAAAATGAAAGTATTTTTTTACATCGACATATACATACGTTTTAGCACTTCTAGCATGAGAAAACTAAAGTTCAGACTGAAGCAACCCCAATTAAAGTATGACGTTTCTTACAAGTAATAGCTCAGTATATATTTCTGTCGGTTTAGGAGTCGGTTTACTTGTTGGGTGGTTTCTGAGAGGAAGATTGCGTTCCAAAATCACAGTTTTATCTTCTAAAAATGGGTCAAACGAAGTAAGTTCAATATATAGGATACTATATTAGTAGCTATAGGACCCCATATGGAATCCATATGGCATCAACCTTCATTGTATTCATTGTATCGATCTATTATTAATCCACTTATTTTCTTCAACCATAAATAACATAATTAAACAAACTTATCTCGGTTTCCTTCTTTGACTTTGTTACTACTAGTATATCGAATGCTAGTCACTGAATACTACTCAGATCAGCACTTGGTCAAATTGGTACCTGCTCAAATCGGCACCTGGTATAGTCAAATCGGTACTTGGGTATAGTTAATTCGGCACCTGATATAGTCAATTCCGCATCTGTATTTATATTTACTTTTTTTTCTTAAAATATTATCATATTCAGTTAAAAAGACAATTTAAAGAAAACAATGTTTATTTCATATCCTTAAAAAATTCAAGCAAATTTAACAATATAATATTAATGTAGGCGCAGCCTAAATGCGAGCATCGCTCATTGTTCATGTCGTTACTTCAGACCCCCCTAACAGTGCCTCTACATTCCATTGATGACGTGACGTCTTATCTAATGTCTTGGTAACGTCACAAAACTCAATTTCAAATACAGCGTCAGATTGAAAAAAATGTGTCTGGCATTTTTGTAGTAATTTAAAAAATAAACACTTGATTTCAAAATTATTATAGCTGAGCTATCCGAAGAAAATATTGCAGACAAATGAAAAAATATATATTATAAAAGTAGACAAGAAGAAAGGAACTCCAATTTTTTATCAAAGATAAGCCTATTTTTGTATTAAAAGTCAGTGTATCTGGAAACACACAAAAATGTAAAAAGGGTACAAAAGGGTAATAATTGTTAGAGTGTAGGACAAAATCCGCCCCGGACAAAATCCCTTAGTTAAAATTTAGTAAAATAATGGTATAATTTAGTTCAATAACTTGAATTGTTTTTTCGGTAAATAATAATGAAAGGGATCAAATGGCGTGGTTCCTTTATTAACACGTCGTACAACACAAACCATATCGGCTCGATGCGTTTCAGTGAAAAAAATAATAACCATGTTTTAATCTTTGTCTCATTCATCATTTCAAGTACCAAGTAAAAAATTATAAAACACGATGCACAATACTTATCGATATTACCATAATCCGATTTGCGTTTCCGGCATTCTGATTGGACGCCTGTCCAGAGACAATGGAGTCTAAAACAATGGAGAGTCTATAGGTTATAGCAATGTAAAAGTTGTTGGTTTATGGAAGAAATAGGTACTTTCATACGTTTTTGGGAAAGTCTGTGTGATCTTTCACTCGTGATAGAAATTGTTATATCTTTTGGCTCGTTCCGCTGAGCTTCACTTGCGAAAAGACATAAAATTTCTATCACTCGTGAAAGATCAACTGGTCTTTCCCAAAAACATATGAAAGAACCTATTAAACTTTGGTAGCAGCTACAATGTACCACCATTTTGCATGCTCCAAAAAAGGAGTACTACTAAAAATTCTTCTAATAGTACTGAAATGAATTACTGAGGACCACTGTTTATACTTGTACCCAGTCCACCACCTGGGTTTACACATTGCAGCTCTGTGCTTTAAGCACTGCTAGGTTTTGTTTCAGGTGCAGGTGGTTCTAACCCTATTATTTACTAGAGCAAAAGTACAGTATAGCTGAAAAATGCTGACAGTAGCATAAAATACAAATCATATACATGTAATAAGTTTGCTTATGGTTTATGTTTGTAAGACCCTACACATGTGCAATCTGTACTCTCCTCATGAGTGTCACATTTGTTACTTGTATATCTTTAAATATTTCAAACTGAAATGCTCAAATATGTATTGTAATCACATCAGTTAAATTCCTCAACAAACATCAAAGATCTTGTTGTGAGGAAGTCATCAGTAATGTTTGTCCCATGTATTAATACATGTATAAAAATATAATACATTTTTCCTGATATAAAAAACAAGATTTTTGATATCTGGAATTTAAATTCTTGATTAACAAAAATTGATGTAGGTAAACAATTGTTTGTTATTAAAAATGCTAATTTCTTAGGTTTAAAAAATGATTGTTTATTTCTCAAAATGATATTGATATCAAGAATTGTTATTTTTCTGCATATTTTTTTAATTTGTTTTATAGTAGAAAATAATTTTATGACAACAGAAAATAAGGAATAAATAGTAAAACAGTGACTTATATTCAGATCATCTGTTGTCTTCCTATCTTCATCGCACAGCTGGCTTGACCAAATCAAAATGTGCCCAACAATAGCTTTGTTGCTTTTTTCATTCAAACTTTACCATGTGTTTACCTTTCAACTTTAATTGATGTTTAAACAATTCTGTAGTTTTAATTATTTTCAGATTGTTTGTGGCTCAGATAGTGGTGAATTTAAAATGGTGTTTGTTGTTAGAAATGACTTAAAGATGGGAAAAGGAAAGGCTGCAGCACAGGTGAAATAATGTATTAACAGATAATAATATACAATTATGACCTTTAATTGCACTTGTCCTCAGTTACGCAGATTTCTATTGTGCACTTGACCACAGTTAGGCAGCTTTCTAGTGTGCTTTTATTCACAGTTAGGCAGCTTTCTTATGTGTACTCTACTTTTATCTCTTATAAATAGTACTGATTAAAGCTACTGAAATAACTCACATCCCACTATATGTTTTCCAGGCTCTTATTAATATTATTGAATGACTATAAAAATTGTTTGGTTTGATTGGCTTAAAATGCTTCAAAAGTAATGACTTAGAATTAGAACAACCTGAAATGTTCATTAAATAGAACAAGCTCTCAAGTGTTCTGGAAAGTTACTAGTATGTCACCCTGGAGATTCCAGAACCCTGGCAGTGCCTAAAAAAATATGTATGATGCTATTTGTCTGAATTAACTTCTTTACTTTAATATTTAATTCATATAATGAAACATTTATCGACTTTAACATCGGTTGACATAAATTTTTATAAGTCTTATAGAATTATTCCTCGCCTAACGACTGGGTAAATATTATTTTTTTGGGTTGATAAAAATAGATGTCAAACAATGTCAGAGTCTATAATTGTTTGGTATTCCAAATATAGAAACATTTTCCAATCAGTAAAAAATGTCATTATGCATTGTATACAAAAAAATATGATAAACTGTACATATACACTGATATAAACTGTACATATACACTGATATAAACTGTACATATACACTGATATAAACTGTACATATACACTGATATAAACTGTACATATACACTGATATAAACTGTACATATACACTGATATAAACTGTACATATACACTGATATAAACTGTACATATACACTGATATAAACTGTACATATACACTGATGTAAACTGTACATATACACTGATATAAACTGTACATATACACTGATATAAACTGTACATATACACTGATATAAACTGTACATATACACTGATATAAACTGTACATATACACTGATATAAACTGTACATATACACTGATATTTAAGTTACTTGCTATCCACTTCTTGTATGTCCTATTGTAAAAATCACTGTCATACATGTACCAGCCCTAAGACCCGTTAATTAATTACCACTTTAAATTGCATGAATTTGACACATTGTTCAATTGACATTGATTCAGTAATGCTCTAAGCTCAAAATTTTGGGAGTCAAAAAATACCTAATGTGTAAGAGCAATACTAGGAATAGCATGATGATGTTAGTTTTCTTTGGTAATAAGTACATTTTATATTTTGGTGGCTTAGAGGTTAAGATAGTTAGTCATCTACTATTGGTCACCTGACTGGTTCGAGCCTTACTGCATGCAAGGATTTCCAGTTTTCCTGGTCGGGTGTTTTCACTGGGTACGGCAGCTTCATTCACCAATAAAAACTGAACAACATGATATAGCTGAAAGATTTATAAAAGAGGCATTACTGAACCAAAACAAAGTAACAAATTAATATATTTTTGCAAATTAACACATTCCAGTGTTGTCATGCTGCTGTCTCTGCATATGAAGCTGTCAGTAGAACAGATCCTGAAATGTTTAGAAAATGGCGGATGTATGGTCAACCAAAAGTGGTTGTAAAAACAGAATCAGAAGAATCACTGTAAGTATCTAAATAACAGAATTAAAATGAGGACAATAAAAATAGCATTTTAAGTGTAATACTAAATCTCAACATCTTGGATGACACTGTAAGTACAGATGAGTTCATCTGTACATTTAAGATTTATCAGCCTGAAATTGGCTATTTAAAAGGCGACCATGTACAAACTGGATTTTACAGACTGGATTTGTTAATATCACTTAGTACATCGACATCCAGAACAGGAAAAAACTTTTTTTTTCTCGATGTTTCATGGCAAGTACAAATAAAATTGTATAATTAAAAAATGGTATGTATTAGGTTCTTGGGTGCTATTTTATTTGTGTACAACTAATGGTTGCGGGGTAAACAATAAAGCTGACTCAATGATATTACACTGGTAAAATACTTAAAATATGCTTTAATAATTCTGTAGATAGGTTGATTGATTGATTGATTAGATGTCTGCTTTACCTCCAGCGAGCAGTATTTCAGCTATATTCAGGACGTCTGCTTTACCTCCAGCGAGCAGTATTTCAGCTATATTCAGGACGGGTCTTTAGATAGGATAGGATAATCTATTAATAAGACTGTTGTATACAGGATCTAGAAACTTGATCACTGCTGGGGTGTGAGTCTGGTTCCATTATGTGATATCATGTTCTAATCATTGAGTAAAGAATTTCCAGCTTGACGTCTCATTAGTTGTCCTGCTTTCCCCCTCCAATAAAAACTTGATTCCATACATGTATATATCCATGTAGCCAAATTAACATAAAATTCTTATATGGATGAATCAAAACATGTAACAAAAAGCACTAATAGCAATACAAAGTTTTGTTAAGAACTGTTCAACACCCAATGTACATTGATTGTACATTTATAGTCACTTATTTTGATATTGCAACCTGAAGTATTGTGAAACAAAACCTTGTTTTTTGTTCAGTTCAGTTCAATCATAGCATCCAGTTCTTTTTGTGTGGGAGGGTCCAAAGTCCTGTGGTGAAAACTGACTTTGAGGGTCCAAAGTCCTGTGGTGAAAACTGTGACCTTTTAGGGTCCAAAGTCCCGTGGTGAAAACTGACCTTTGCTTGAAGTTAGACTCAAACTTGAACCTCAGTTGTAACACACTGGGGATCAAAAGTAGGGTAGATGTCTAGCTACCTTAACAAGTGACCCTAATGCTAAATACACCATTATACTAAAAAAGTTATGTTGTATAACTTCCATGAACAATTACAATTATGGTATTTATGGTCAGTTATTTATTTTGTGTATTTAACTTGTCTTTGTCACAAAATATATTAAGCCCTTCTATTTTTTATTGAACATAACCACTCAGTGACATTAAAGGTTAGTGTTTTGTAGCTTACAGTTAGCAAGAGAAGCTAGATCTCTAGGACTAAATGCAAGTTTAGTTAAAGATGCTGGGAGGACACAGATAGCTCCAGGATCTGTTACTGTACTAGGTGTAGGACCAGGTATGCTATGGTTAGATTTGTCTACCTTTATGTTACACCAGGATCATTGAAAATACAATATGTAGTACTACGCGTGTTATAACTAGAGTTGTCTACCTTTATGTTACACCAGGGGGCTGCACGATTGTTGTTTTGAACAACCAGAATGTTCCAGACAGGAATCAAGGAAAACAAAACAGTGTTCAGGACATGTTCTGCCTGTGCTGATTTTAGAGGTAGTACAAGCAGAACAGTGACATAATAAGATGGCTTCCAAACATATTAAATGTTTATCAGTGCATCGATTGTTGCTAGTTTTTTATGCCTCCTGCTCGACAGAGTCGGGGGTATATAGTGGTCCTCATGTCCGTCCATCCGTCCGTCCGTCTTTCCGTCCTTCCGTTCATCTGTCCACATTTGGTTTCCGGATGATAATTCAAAAAGTTTACATCCGATTTAAATGAAACTTTGGGGTATTGTTATATATCAGGTTGGTAAGAAACCTATTGATCTTGGGGGAAATCCGTCAAATTTCAAGGTCACAGTCCACGAAAAACGTTAGAAATTTTAACAAAAAAGTTGTTTCCGGATAATAACTCAAAAAGTTTGCATCCGATTTAAATGAAACTTTGGGATATTGTCATATATCAGGTTGGTAAGAAGCCTATCGATTTTAGGGGAAATCCGTCAAATTTCAAGGTCACAGTCCACGAAAAAAACGTTATAAATTTTTACAAAAGCGGGGGTATCAGTGATCGTTAGATCGACTTTGTCTAGTTTAAAACAAGTGATGTTTTATTTCCCATAAATATGCTAGAGATTCTAGTCAGATTTAAAAAGTTTTTTTTCAAGCCCAAAGAATCTGATCATTTACCGTAAAATGGTGTGTATAGTCCGCATTTACGTATTGTCCGCACCCCTTTCTTGGACCTGAAAATTGCGGAAAAATTCTTATATGCATGTATGATCCGCACGTACAAGTTTTCACAAAACGTCTCAAGATGAAGACATCCAAGTCCAACTTGGCAGCGCTTCTTAACAAGTTTTTACATTAATATGTAATTTATTCTCTTTTTAAATATCATTTATGTTTATACTTTTATTCATTTCAAGTGATTGTAGTAAATAAAATTAAAAATAGAGCATTCTCATATCGTCTATTTTGATTGTTGTTAAAACGGAAAATCACACATTTCGAAACCAAAACAATTTGTCAACTTTGATTCATCCACCAAACAAAGAAAACAAAAAGATAACACGTTTTATTTTAATCCCTGAATGATTGCAATCAAAACATCGATCTTCAAACACATGAGGTTACATAATGACGCCATTTGCATTTTACGCAATACAGGTTACACATCTACTATTTTCTTATCTGTTTTAATTTTTATTCGTCCTATAGAATTAATATAATATTACTAAAAATAATTTAAGTAAAAATTATTATCATAACAACGTATACATATGGAAGTTTGTAAAAGATTTATGTTAGAATAGTACGAAAATACCGCGTATGACACTACAACAAAATGGCGACCGCCATTGACAACAATCAACGGGACGAAAAAAACTCGATCGAGTCTGTATTTATGTATAATCCGCACCATTCCTTTCCAACTAAAATTAAAAAAAAAAACTGCGGACAATACTACCCTTATTACGGTAATACACTTTTCCTGTCTGGAACATGTCCATACCATGAGCGATGTGTGCCAGAACATCTGGAACATGTCCAAGACAGATGAACCGTGCAGCCCTGAGGATCATTAAAATATTATATGCAGGACTTGGTATGTTATAGGTAGAGTTGTCTACCTTTATGCTTGCACTTGGATCAGTGACACTATTTAATTCAGGACCAGGTTAACTGATATATTGAAGGTGTATTTTTTTTGTGCATATAGCAAGATCAGTGAGGGTACTTGTCAGTGGTTTATAGGTACAGTGTAAGAGATTTAACTTATAGATATAGGTGACCTTTCCACTAGTGGTAAAACACTGGTTTGATTTTTATGAACTATTTTTCTTTGGCTAAATTGTTGTTAAAAAAGTTTTTAATTATTATAGAATAAAATTCACACAACTACTTAGGAATACAAAAATATTTACATTTGTAAATGAAGATGAGAATTTCTGTTCAGAACAATTTTGGGAACAAGTTACCATTATGGTTTCCATGGCTACACTTTTGCACGATTAAACGAAAACATTAGCTGCATTGTATTGGTGGCATAACTGCTTTGTATCCATAGTGTGTCTATGATGTGTAGTTTAATATCAGGGTAATGTGTCTATGGTGTGTAGTAGGATTGCAGTGTAGTGTGTCTATGATGTGTTGTAGGATTGCAGTGTAGTGTGTCAATGGTGTGTTGTAGGATTCCAGTGTAGTGTATCTATGGTGTGTTGTAGGATTGCAGTGTAGTGTGTCTATGATGTGTAGTTTAATTTCAGGGTAATGTGTCTATGGTGTGTAGTAGGATTGCAGTGTAGTGTGTCTATGATGTGTTGTAGGATTGCAGTGTAGTGTGTCTATTGTGTGTGGTATGATTGCAGTGTAGTGTATCTATGGTGTGTTGTAGGATTGCAGTGTAGTGTGTCTATGGTGTGTAGTTTAATTTCAGGGTAATGTGTCTATGGTGTGTAGTAGGATTGCAGTGTAGTGTGTCTATGATGTGTTGTAGGATTGCAGTGTAGTGTGTCTATTGTGTGTGGTATGATTGCAGTGTAGTGTATCTATGGTGTGTTGTAGGATTGCAGTGTTGTGTGTCTATGGTGTGTAGTTTAATTTCAGGGTAATGTGTCTATGGTGTGTAGTAGGATTGCAGTGTAGTGTGTCTATGATGTGTTGTAGGATTGCAGTGTAGTGTGTCTATTGTGTGTGGTATGATTGCAGTGTAGTGTATCTATGGTGTGTTGTAGGATTGCAGTGTTGTGTGTCTATGGTGTGTAGTTTAATTTCAGGGTAATGTGTCTATGGTGTGTAGTAGGATTGCAGTGTAGTGTGTCTATGGTGTGTTGTAGGATTGCAGTGTAGTGTGTCTATGGTGTGTAGTAGGATTGCAGTGTAGTGTATCTATGGTGTGTTGTAGGATTGCAGTGTTGTGTGTCTATGGTGTGTAGTTTAATTTCAGGGTAGTGTGTCTATGGTGTGTAGTAGGATTGCAGTGTAGTGTGTCTATGATGTGTTGTAGGATTGCAGTGTAGTGTGTCTATTGTGTGTGGTATGATTGCAGTGTAGTGTATCTATGGTGTGTTGTAGGATTGCAGTGTTGTGTGTCTATGATGTGTTGTAGGATTGCAGTGTAGTGTGTCTATGATGTGTAGTACAATTGCAGTGTAGTGTGTCTATTGTGTGTGGTATGATTGCAGTGTAGTGTGTCTATGGTGTGTAGTAGGATTGCAGTTTAGTGTGTCTATGGTGTGTAGTAGGATTGCAGTGTAGTGTGTCTATGGTGTGTAGTAGGATTGCAGTTTAGTGTGTCTATGGTGTGTAGTAGGATTGCAGTTTAGTGTGTAGTAGGATTGCAGTTTAGTGTGTCTATGGTGTGTAGTAGGATTGCAGTGTAGTGTGTCTATGATGTGTTGTAGGATTGCAGTGTAGTGTGTCTATTGTGTGTGGTATGATTGCAGTGTAGTGTATCTATGGTGTGTTGTAGGATTGCAGTGTTGTGTGTCTATGGTGTGTAGTTTAATTTCAGGGTAATGTGTCTATGGTGTGTAGTAGGATTGCAGTGTAGTGTGTCTATGATGTGTTGTAGGATTGCAGTGTAGTGTGTCTATTGTGTGTGGTATGATTGCAGTGTAGTGTATCTATGGTGTGTTGTAGGATTGCAGTGTTGTGTGTCTATGGTGTGTAGTTTAATTTCAGGGTAATGTGTCTATGGTGTGTAGTAGGATTGCAGTGTAGTGTGTCTGTTGTGTGTGGTAGGATTGCAGTGTAGTGTGTCTATGATGTGTAGTTTAATTTCAGGGTAATGTGTCTATGGTGTGTAGTAGGATTGCAGTGTAGTGTGTCTATGATGTGTAGTTTAATTTCAGGGTAATGTGTCTATGGTGTGTAGTAGGATTGCAGTGTAGTGTGTCTATGATGTGTTGTAGGATTGCAGTGTAGTGTGTCTATTGTGTGTGGTATGATTGCAGTGTAGTGTATCTATGGTGTGTTGTAGGATTGCAGTGTTGTGTGTCTATGGTGTGTAGTTTAATTTCAGGGTAATGTGTCTATGGTGTGTAGTAGGATTGCAGTGTAGTGTGTCTATGATGTGTTGTAGGATTGCAGTGTAGTGTGTCTATGGTGTGTAGTACAATTGCAGTGTAGTGTGTCAATGGTGTGTAGTACAATTGCAGTGTAGTGTGTCTATTGTGTGTGGTATGATTGCAGTGTAGTGTGTCTATGGTGTGTAGTAGGATTGCAGTTTAGTGTGTCTATGGTGTGTAGTAGGATTGCAGTGTAGTGTGTCTATGGTGTGTAGTAGGATTGCAGTTTAGTGTGTCTATGGTGTGTAGTAGGATTGCAGTTTAGTGTGTCTATGGTGTGTAGTAGGATTGCAGTGTAGTGTGTCTATGGTGTGTAGTAGGATTGCAGTGTAGTGTGTCTATGATGTGTAGTAGGATTGCAGTTTAGTGTGTCTATGGTGTGTAGTAGGATTGCAGTGTAGTGTGTCTATTGTGTGTGGTAGGATTGCAGTGTAGTGTGTCTATGGTGTGTATTAGGATTGCAGTGTAGTGTGTCTATGGTGTGTAGTACAATTGCAGTGTAGTGTGTCAATGGTGTGTAGTACAATTTCAGTGTAGTGTGTCTATTGTGTGTGGTATGATTGCAGTGTAGTGTATCTATGGTGTGTAGTAGGATTGCAGTTTAGTGTGTCTATGGTGTGTAGTAGGATTGCAGTGTTGTGTGTCTATGGTGTGTAGTAGGATTGCAGTGTAGTGTGTCTATGGTGTGTGGTATGATTGCAGTGTAGTGTATCTATGGTGTGTAGTAGGATTGCAGTTTAGTGTGTCTATGGTGTGTGGTATGATTGCAGTGTAGTGTATCTATGGTGTGTAGTAGGATTGCAGTTTAGTGTGTCTTTGGTGTGTAGTAGGATTG
Source organism: Limnoperna fortunei (assembly GCA_944474755.1). Lineage (NCBI taxonomy): Eukaryota > Metazoa > Mollusca > Bivalvia > Mytilida > Modiolidae > Limnoperna > Limnoperna fortunei. The sequence continues at coordinate 16,841,027 of OX104121.1, read as the reverse complement.
CAGTGTAGTGTGTCTATTGTGTGTGGTATGATTGCAGTGTAGTGTATCTATGGTGTGTAGTAGGATTGCAGTTTAGTGTGTCTATGGTGTGTAGTAGGATTGCAGTGTAGTGTGTCTATGGTGTGTTGTAGGATTGCAGTGTAGTGTGTCTATGGTGTGTAGTACAATTGCAGTGTAGTGTGTCAATGGTGTGTAGTACAATTGCAGTGTAGTGTGTCTATTGTGTGTGGTATGATTGCAGTGTAGTGTATCTATGGTGTGTTGTAGGATTGCAGTGTAGTGTGTCTATGGTGTGTAGTACAATTGCAGTGTAGTGTGTCAATGGTGTGTAGTACAATTGCAGTGTAGTGTGTCTATTGTGTGTGGTATGATTGCAGTGTAGTGTATCTATGGTGTGTAGTAGGATTGCAGTGTAGTGTGTCTATGATGTGTTGTAGGATTGCAGTGTAGTGTGTCTATTGTGTGTGGTATGATTGCAGTGTAGTGTATCTATGGTGTGTTGTAGGATTGCAGTGTTGTGTGTCTATGGTGTGTAGTTTAATTTCAGGGTAATGTGTCTATGGTGTGTAGTAGGATTGCAGTGTAGTGTGTCTATGATGTGTTGTAGGATTGCAGTGTAGTGTGTCTATGGTGTGTAGTACAATTGCAGTGTAGTGTGTCAATGGTGTGTAGTACAATTGCAGTGTAGTGTGTCTATTGTGTGTGGTATGATTGCAGTGTAGTGTGTCTATGGTGTGTAGTAGGATTGCAGTGTAGTGTGTCTATTGTGTGTGGTAGGATTGCAGTGTAGTGTGTCTATGATGTGTAGTTTAATTTCAGGGTAATGTGTCTATGGTGTGTAGTAGGATTGCAGTGTAGTGTGTCTATGATGTGTTGTAGGATTGCAGTGTAGTGTGTCTATGATGTGTAGTACAATTGCAGTGTAGTGTGTCAATGGTGTGTAGTACAATTGCAGTGTAGTGTGTCTATTGTGTGTGGTATGATTGCAGTGTAGTGTGTCTATGGTGTGTAGTAGGATTGCAGTTTAGTGTGTCTATGGTGTGTAGTAGGATTGCAGTGTAGTGTGTCTATGGTGTGTAGTAGGATTGCAGTTTAGTGTGTCTATGGTGTGTAGTAGGATTGCAGTTTAGTGTGTCTATGGTGTGTAGTAGGATTGCAGTGTAGTGTGTCTATGATGTGTTGTAGGATTGCAGTGTAGTGTGTCTATTGTGTGTGGTATGATTGCAGTGTAGTGTATCTATGGTGTGTTGTAGGATTGCAGTGTTGTGTGTCTATGGTGTGTAGTTTAATTTCAGGGTAATGTGTCTATGGTGTGTAGTAGGATTGCAGTGTAGTGTGTCTATGATGTGTTGTAGGATTGCAGTGTAGTGTGTCTATTGTGTGTGGTATGATTGCAGTGTAGTGTGTCTATGGTGTGTTGTAGGATTGCAGTGTTGTGTGTCTATGGTGTGTAGTTTAATTTCAGGGTAATGTGTCTATGGTGTGTAGTAGGATTGCAGTGTAGTGTGTCTGTTGTGTGTGGTAGGATTGCAGTGTAGTGTGTCTATGATGTGTAGTTTAATTTCAGGGTAATGTGTCTATGGTGTGTAGTAGGATTGCAGTGTAGTGTGTCTATGATGTGTAGTTTAATTTCAGGGTAATGTGTCTATGGTGTGTAGTAGGATTGCAGTGTAGTGTGTCTATGATGTGTTGTAGGATTGCAGTGTAGTGTGTCTATTGTGTGTGGTATGATTGCAGTGTAGTGTATCTATGGTGTGTTGTAGGATTGCAGTGTTGTGTGTCTATGGTGTGTAGTTTAATTTCAGGGTAATGTGTCTATGGTGTGTAGTAGGATTGCAGTGTAGTGTGTCTATGATGTGTTGTAGGATTGCAGTGTAGTGTGTCTATGGTGTGTAGTACAATTGCAGTGTAGTGTGTCAATGGTGTGTAGTACAATTGCAGTGTAGTGTGTCTATTGTGTGTGGTATGATTGCAGTGTAGTGTGTCTATGGTGTGTAGTAGGATTGCAGTTTAGTGTGTCTATGGTGTGTAGTAGGATTGCAGTGTAGTGTGTCTATGGTGTGTAGTAGGATTGCAGTTTAGTGTGTCTATGGTGTGTAGTAGGATTGCAGTTTAGTGTGTCTATGGTGTGTAGTAGGATTGCAGTGTAGTGTGTCTATGGTGTGTAGTAGGATTGCAGTGTAGTGTGTCTATGATGTGTAGTAGGATTGCAGTTTAGTGTGTCTATGGTGTGTAGTAGGATTGCAGTGTAGTGTGTCTATTGTGTGTGGTAGGATTGCAGTGTAGTGTGTCTATGGTGTGTTGTAGGATTGCAGTGTAGTGTGTCTATGGTGTGTAGTAGGATTGCAGTGTAGTGTATCTATGGTGTGTTGTAGGATTGCAGTGTAGTGTGTCTATGGTGTGTAGTACAATTGCAGTGTAGTGTGTCAATGGTGTGTACTACAATTTCAGTGTAGTGTGTCTATTGTGTGTGGTATGATTGCAGTGTAGTGTATCTATGGTGTGTAGTAGGATTGCAGTTTAGTGTGTCTATGGTGTGTAGTAGGATTGCAGTGTAGTGTGTCTATGGTGTGTAGTAGGATTGCAGTGTAGTGTGTCTATGGTGTGTGGTATGATTGCAGTGTAGTGTATCTATGGTGTGTAGTAGGATTGCAGTTTAGTGTGTCTATGGTGTGTAGTAGGATTGCAGTTAAGTGTGTCTATGGTGTGTGGTATGATTGCAGTGTAGTGTATCTATGGTGTGTAGTAGGATTGCAGTTTAGTGTGTCTATGGTGTGTAGTAGGATTGCAGTGTAGTGTGTCTATTGTGTGTGGTATGATTGCAGTGTAGTGTATCTATGGTGTGTAGTAGGATTGCAGTTTAGTGTGTCTATGGTGTGTAGTAGGATTGCAGTGTAGTGTGTCTATGGTGTGTTGTAGGATTGCAGTGTAGTGTGTCTATGGTGTGTAGTACAATTGCAGTGTAGTGTGTCAATGGTGTGTAGTACAATTGCAGTGTAGTGTGTCTATTGTGTGTGGTATGATTGCAGTGTAGTGTATCTATGGTGTGTTGTAGGATTGCAGTGTAGTGTGTCTATGGTGTGTAGTACAATTGCAGTGTAGTGTGTCAATGGTGTGTAGTACAATTGCAGTGTAGTGTGTCTATTGTGTGTGGTATGATTGCAGTGTAGTGTATCTATGGTGTGTAGTAGGATTGCAGTTTAGTGTGTCTATGGTGTGTAGTAGGATTGCAGTGTAGTGTGTCTATGGTGTGTAGTCTAATTGCAGTGTAGTGTATCTATGGTGTGTAGTCTAATTGCAGTGTAGTGTGTCAATGGTGTGTAGTCTAATTGCAGTGTAGTGTGTCAATGGTGTGTAGTCTAATTGCAGTGTAGTGTGTCGATGGTGTGTAGTAGGATTGCAGTGTAGTGTGTCTATGGTGTGTAGTCTAATTGCAGTGTAGTGTGATTATGGTGTGTAGTCTAATAGCAGTGTAGTGTGTCTATGGTGTGTAGTAGGATTGGAGTGTAGTGTGTCGATGGTGTGTAGTAGGATTGCAGTGTAGTGTGTCTATGGTGTGTAGTCTAATTGCAGTGTAGTGTGTCTATGGTGTGTAGTCTAATTGCAGTGTAGTGTATCTATGGTGTGTAGTAGGATTGCAGTGTAGTGTGTCTAGGTGTGTGGTAGGATTGCAGTGTAGTGTGTCTATGATGTGTAGTAGGATTGCAGTGTAGTGTGTCTATTGTGTGTGGTATGATTGCAGTGTAGTGTGTCTATGGTCTGAGTTTGATTGCAGTGTAGTGTGTCTATTGTGTGTAGTTTGATTGCAGTGTAGTGTGTCTATGGTGTGTATTAGGATTGCATTGTAGTGCGTCTATGGTGTGTGGTATGATTGCAGTGTAGTGTGTCTGGTGTGTATTAGGATTGCAGTGTAGTGTGTCTATGATGTGTATTAGGATTGCAGTGTAGTGTGTCTATGGTGTGCAGGAGGATTGCAGTGTAGTGTGTCTATGATGTTTAGTAGGATTGCAGTGTAGTGTGTCTTTGGTGTGTTGTAGGATTGCAGTGTAGTGTGTCTATGGTGTGCAGGAGGATTGCAGTGTAGTGTCTCTATGGTGTGTGGTATGATTGCAGTGTAGTATCTCAATGTTGTGTAGGAGGATTGCAGTGTAGTGTGTCTATGGTGTGTGGTATGATTGCAGTGTAGTGTGTCTATGGTGTGTAGGAGGATTGCAGTGTAGTGTGTCTATGGTGTGTGGTATGATTGCAGTGTAGTGTGTCTATGATGTGCTGGCGGATTGCAGTGTAGTGTGTCTACGATGTGCAGGAGGATTGCAGTGTAGTGTGTCTATGGTGTTTAGTTTGATTGCAGTGTAGTGTGTCTATGATGTGTAGTAGGATTGCAGTGTGGTTTGTCTATGGTGTATATTAGGATTGCAATGTATTGTGTCTATGGTGTGCTGGCGGATTGCAGTGTAGTGTGTCTACGATGTGCAGGAGGATTGCAGTGTAGTGTGTCTATGGTGTATAGTTTGATTGCAGTGTAGTGTGTATATGATGTGTAGTAGGATTGCAGGGTAGTGTGTCTATCGTGTGTAGTAGGATTGCAGTGTAGTGTGTCTATGGTGTGTTGTAGGATTGCAGTGTAGTGTGTCTATGGTGTGTAGTAGGATTGCAGTGTAGTGTGTCTATGGTGTGTTGTAGGATTGCAGTGTAGTGTGTCTATTGTGTGTGGTGTGATTGCAGTGCAGTGTGTCTATGGTGTGTAGTTTGATTGCAGTGTAGTGTGTCTATGGTGTGTGGTATGATTGCAGTGTAGTGTGTCTATGGTGTGTGGTATGATTGCAGTGTAGTGTGTCTATGGTGTGTAGTTTGATTGCAGTGTAGTGTGTCCATGGGGTGTATTAGGATTGCAGTGTTGTGTGTTTAACGGTGTGTATAAGGATTGCAGTGTTGTGTGTCTATGGAGTGTATTAGGATTGCAGTGTAGTGTGTCAATGGTGTATAGTCTAATTGCAGTGTAGTGTGTATATGATGTGTATTTTATTTGCAGTGTTGTGTGTCAATGATATTTTGTAGGATTGCAGTGTAATGTGTCTTTGGTGTGTATTAGGATTGCAGTGTAGTGTGTCAATGGTGTGTAGTCTAATTGCAGTGTAGTGTGTTTATGATGTGTATTTTATTTGCAGTGTTGTGTGTCAATGATATTTTGTAGGATTGCAGTGTAATGTGTCTTTGGTGTGTATTAGGATTGCAGTGTAGTGTGTCAATGGTGTGTAGTCTAATTGCAGTGTAGTGTGTTTATGATGTGTAGTTTATTTGCAGTGAAGTTTGCAATTCTGCTTAGTTTGCTCATAAAATGTTACAATGTTTGTACAGTTATTTTCATATTTCACATTTATTTACAGGGCCAGAAGAATTGGTTAATCAAGTGACAGGACACTTAAAACTGTTTTGACATTGTTATTTCTTATTAATAATTTGTATACTGCATTTTTAAAAAAAAAGATTGATGCACAATTAAACAATGTACATGTATATTGGTGCCTTTTTTATGATTTTTTGCCAAAACCTATTGATCAGTTATTTAAAAATGAAGTAACCATCCATTTTACATTTGCAAGGAAAGATGACCTTTGTATGGTAGAGGACAGTCGCAATGGGGAGATTTCTTGTCTACCCCCAAAAAGAAAATGGTTTGTTGTTTGTAGGTACAATGCTTGGCTCGAGTGCCATTTAAGCTAATGACATTTAAATTGGTACTTGTCGCATCTAAATCAGGCATGCAAACCAGAAGACAGAGCAACCCAGTGTCCAGACTCAGCCTGCATAAAAACATTCTTTTACTACATTTTTTAGCTCCCCTGACCCAAGGTGTCAGGTAAGCGATTGTCATCACTTTGCATCTGTCTTTGTTGTCGTGGGCCGTGGCGGCATCTGTATCTGTAAACTTTTTACATTTTAATCTTATTCTCTGAAACCACTTGGCCAATTGGAATCAAACTTGTTCATAATGTTCATAAGATGGACCTTTACAAAGTTTGTGTTTTTTATTTGGATTGGAAAACCACCACAGGACTTAGTTTAACATAGGTCTCTATTGAAAAAACTTGAAAAAAAAGACTTCATCTCTGAAACTGGTGAACCAATTAAAACAAAACTTACTAGCAATATTATTTAGATAGTCTTCTATAAAGTAGATGTCTTTTTGTATGCCAATCAGAAACTCAAAATGGCTGCCACCGCAGGACTTAGTTTAACATTGGACCCTATGGGAAAAAAGTTCAAAAAGGCTTTTTCTCTGAAACCAGTTAACCTATCAAAACAAAACTTACTATCAATATTGTTGAGATGGTCCTAAATAAAGATGATGTTTTTTATGCCAGGACTTAGTTTAACATAGGACTCAGTGGGAAAAAGTTTTAAAAAGCTTCTTCTCTGAAACCGGTTAACCAATGAAAACTTACTGGCAATATTGTGTGGATGGTCTTATTTAAAGTTTATGTTTGTTATGCCAATCTGATTATAAACATGGCCATCACTGCAGTACTTAGTTTAATATAGGACCTATGTGAAAAAATTGAATAAAGGCTTCTTTTTTAAAATTTTAAATTTTTTTCTATGAAACTGGTTAACCAATGGAAACAAAACTTACTAGCAATATTGTTTGAATGGCTATCTTTAAATTTAGGTTGAAAATTACAGGACTAAGTTTTACATCAAGGAAATGCCATCTTGTTTTACCTATAATATCAGGTGAGTGATACAGGCTGTTATTATCCTCTGGTTTACTCCGATTTTGATCCCAATCTGATTGAAAACAGTGGTTATATTAGTTCCCTATTTTCCTGAAATGCAATTGTCTCAGTATGTAGTATAGTGAACATAACAGCTAAGTTAAATGAGATTTTTTTATCCTATCAAAACTTAGCCTTTGTGATAGTAACCCGAGACTATTTTGTGTTTTACGCCAGGTCCAGATGATCTGGCCATGTGCTTATGGAATGTCTCCAGGTCCAGATGATCCCTCCGCGTGCCTATTGAATGTCTCCAGGTCCAGATGAACTGGTCGCATGTCTATGGAATTGCGCTAGGTCCAGATGATCTGGCCATGTGCCTATGGAATGGTTCCAGTTACAGATGATATGGCCATGTGCCTATGCAATTACACCAGGTCCAGTAGATCTGGCCGTGTGCCTATGGAATGGCTCCAGGTCGAGATGATTTGGCCATGTGCCTATGCAAAGACACCAGGTCCAGATGATCTGGCAGTATGTTTATGGAATGGCTGCAGGCCCAGATGATCTGGCCATGTGCTTTTGGAATGGCTGCAGGTCCAGATGATCTGGCAGTTGTCTATGGAATGGCTGCAGGTCCAGATGATCTGGTAATGTGTCTATGGAATTACACCAGGTCCAGATGATCTGGCCATGTGCCTATGAAATGGCTCCAGGTCCAGATGATCTGGCCTTGTGCCTATGGAATTGCACCAGGTCCATATGATCTGGCTGTGTGCCTATGGAATGGCTGCAGGTCCAGATGATCTGGCCATGTTCCTATGGAATGGCTGCAGGTCCAGATGATCTGGCCTTGTGCCTATGGAATTGCACCAGGTCCATATGATTTGGCTGTGTGCCTATGGAATGGCTGCAGGTCCAGATGATCTGGCTGTGTGCCTATGGAATGGCTGCAGGTCCAGATCATCTGGCTGTGTGCCTATGGAATGGCTGCAGGTCCAGATCATCTGGCCGTCACGGCGTGTTCCTATGGAATGGCTCCAGGTCCAGATGATTTTGATGTGTTACAAAGGAATGCAATCAGAACGCTTTAGTGGCCCTGGAAGCATGTTGCATTTTCCGATTGGCCCGAAAAACTCAAAATAATAAGGAAACTATCCAACCTTCATTTCTTCATAATTTGGCTTCATTGTGTGGAACAGTTTCGGGGAAGAAGCTGTTTTCCCATGGGGTCCTATGTTAAAGTCCTGCAATGCTTGTACAATGCTTACACAAAATGAGGACCAGAAAGATTAGTTTGTACTGACTGTTATCTCTTTATTAAAGTATTAATTTAATTATTTATTATAATACACTAAAAATGCAAATTGAAAATTTGTCACACCAAGGATCGTTAGTTATAACACATTCACTCTTTAGTTGGTCAGAACCTAAATATATACTGTGTATGAAGCTAATCCAAAGTGCTGTCACAACAAACACTGTTTATCAATTGTTACAAAGATGATAGTTGACACTGTTTATCAATTGTTACAGAGATGATAGTTGACACTGTTTATCAATAGTTACAGAGAGGATAGTTGACACTGTTTATCAATAGTTACAGAGAGGATAATTGACACTGTTTATCAATGGTTACAGAGAGGATAGTTGACACTGTTTATCAATGTTTACAGAAAGGATAATCGACACTGTTTATCAATAGTTACAAAGAGGATAGTTGACACTGTTTATCAATAGTAACAGAGAGGATAGTTGACACTGTCTATCAACAGTAACAGAGAGGATAGTTGACACTGTTTATCAATAGTTACAGAGAGGATAATTGACACTATTTATCAATGGTTACATAGAGGATAGTTGACACTGTTTATCAATAGTTACAGAGAGGATAGTTGACACTGTTTATCAATAGTAACAGAGAGGATAGTTGACACTGTCTATCAACAGTAACAGAGAGGATAGTTGACACTATTTATCAATGTTTACAGAAAGGATAATTGACACTGTTTATCAATAGTAACAGAGAGGATAGTTGACACTGTTTATCAATAGTTACATAGAGGATAGTTGACACTGTTTATCAATAGTAACAGAGACAATAGTTGACACTGTTTATCAATGGTTACAGAGAGGATAGTTGACACTGTTTATCAATGTTTACAAAAAGGATAATTGACACTGTTTATCAATAGTTACAAAGAGGATAGTTGACACTGTTTATCAATAGTAACAGAGAGGATAGTTGACACTGTCTATCAACAGTAACAGAGAGGATAGTTGACACTGTTTATCAATAGTTACAGAGAGGATAATTGACACTGTTTATCAATGGTTACAGAGAGGATAGTTGACACTGTTTATCAATAGTTACAGAGAGGATAGTTGACACTGTTTATCAATAGTAACAGAGAGGATAGTTGACACTGTCTATCAACAGTAACAGAGAGGATAGTTGACACTGTTTATCAATGTTTACAGAAAGGATAATTGACACTGTTTATCAATAGTAACAGAGAGGATAGTTGACACTGTTTATCAATAGTTACACAGAGGATAGTTGACACTGTTTATCAATAGTAACAGAGACAATAGTTGACACTGTTTATCAATGGTTACAGAGAGGATAGTTGACACTGTTTATCAATGTTTACAGAAAGGATAATTGACACTGTTTATCAATAGTTACAAAGAGGATAGTTGACACTGTTTATCAATAGTAACAGAGAGGATAGTTGACACTGTCTATCAACAGTAACAGAGAGGATAGTTGACACTGTTTATCAATAGTTACAGAGAGGATAATTGACACTGTTTATCAATGGTTACATAGAGGATAGTTGACACTGTTTATCAATAGTTACAGAGAGGATAGTTGACACTGTTTATCAATAGTAACAGAGAGGACAGTTGACACTGTTTATCAATGGTTACAGAGAGGATAGTTGACACTGTTTATCAATGTTTACAGAAAGGATAATTGACACTGTTTATCAATAGTAACAGAGAGGATAGTTGACACTGTTTATCAATAGTTACATAGAGGATAGTTGACACTGTTTATCAATAGTTACAGAGATGATAGTTGACACTGTTTATCAATGGTTACAGAGAGGATAGTTGACACTGTTTATCAATAGTAACAGAGAGGATAGTTGACACTGTTTATCAATGTTTACAGAGAGGATAGTTGACACTGTTTATCAATGTTTACAGAAAGGATAATTGACACTGTTTATCAATAGTAACAGAGAGGATAGTTGACACTGTTTATCAATAGTTACATAGAGGATAGTTGACACTGTTTACCAATAGTTACAGAGATGATAGTTGACACTGTTTATCAATGGTTACAGAGAGGATAGTTGACACTGTTTATCAATAGTAACAGAGAGGATAGTTGACACTGTTTATCAATGTTTACAGAGAGGATAGTTGACACTGTTTATCAATAGTTACAGAGAGGATAGCAAACACTGTTTATCAATAGTTACAGAGAGGATAATTGACACTGTTTATCAATGGTTACAGAGAGGATAGTTGACACTGTTTATCAATGTTTACAGAGAGGATAGTTGACACTGTTTATCAATAGTTACAGAGAGGATAGCAAACAATGTTTATCAATAGTTACAGAGAGGATAGTTGACACTGTTTATCAATAGTTACTGAGAGGATAGTTGACACTGTCTATCAGCAGTAACAGAGAGGATAATTGACACTGTTTATCAATGTTTACAGAGAGGATAGCAAACACTGTTTATCAATAGTTACAAAGAGGATAGTTGACACTGTTTATCAATAGTAACAGAGAGGATAGTTGACACTGTTTATCAACAGTAACAGAGAGGATAGTTGACACTGTTTATCAATAGTAACAGAGAGGATAGTTGACACTGTTTATCAATAGTAACAGAGAGGATAGTTGACACTGTTTATCAATAATAACAGAGAGGATAGTTGACACTGTTTATCAATAGTTACAGAGAGGATAGTTGACACTGTTTATCAATAGTAACAGAGAGGATAGTCGACACTGTCTATCAACAGTAACAGAGAGAATAGTTGACACTGTCTATCAACAGTAACAGAGAGGATAGTTGACACTGTTTATCAATAGTTACAGAGAGGATAGTTGACACTGTTTATCAATAGTTACAGAGAGGATAATTGACACTGTTTATCAATGTTTACAGAGAGGATAGTTGACACTGTTTATCAATAGTTACAGAGAGGATAGCAAACACTGTTTATCAATAGTTACAAAGAGGATAGTTAACACTGTTTATCAATAGTTACTGAGAGGATAGTTGACACTGTTTATCAATAGTTACAGAGAGGATAGCAAACACTGTTTATCAATAGTTTCAAAGAGGATAGTTGACACTGTTTATCAATAGTAACAGAGAGGATAGTTGACACTGTCTATCAACAGTAACAGAGAGGATAGTTGACACTGTCTATCAATGTTTACAGAGAGGATAGCAAACACTGTTTATCAATAGTTACAAAGAGGATAGTTGACACTGTTTATCAATAGTAACAGAGAGGATAGCAAACACTGTTTATCAATGGTTACAGAGAGGATAGTTGACACTGTTTATCAATGTTTACAGAGAGGATAGCAAATACTGTTTATCAATAGTTACAAAGAGGATAGTTGACACTGTTTATCAACAGTAACAGAGAGGATAGTTGACACTGTTTATCAATAGTAACAGAGAGGATAGTTGACACTGTGTATCAATAGTAACAGAGAGGATAGCAAACACTGTTTATCAACAGTAACAGAGAGGATAGTTGACACTGTTTATCAATAGTTACAGAGAGGATAGTTGACACTGTCTATCAACAGTAACAGAGAGGATAGTTGACACTGTTTATCAATAGTAACAGAGAGGATAGTTGACACTGTTTATCAATAGTTACAGAGAGGATAGTTGACACTGTCTATCAACAGTAACAGAGAGGATAGTTGACACTGTTTATCAATAGTTACAGAGAGGATAGCAAACACTGTTTATCAATAGTTACAAAGAGGATAGTTGACACTGTTTATCAATAGTTACTGAGAGGATAGTTGACACTGTCTATCAGCAGTAACAGAGAGGATAATTGACACTGTTTATCATTGTTTACAGAGAGGATAGCAAACACTGTTTATCAATAGTTTCAAAGAGGATAGTTGACACTGTTTATCAATAGTAACAGAGAGGATAGTTGACACTGTCTATCAACAGTAACAGAGAGGATAGTTGACACTGTCTATCAATGTTTACAGAGAGGATAGCAAACACTGTTTATCAATAGTTACAAAGAGGATAGTTGACACTGTTTATCAATAGTAACAGAGAGGATAGCAAACACTGCTTATCAATGGTTACAGAGAGGATAGTTGACACTGTTTATCAATGTTTACAGAGAGGATAGCAAATACTGTTTATCAATAGTTACAAAGAGGATAGTTGATATTGTTTATCAAAAGTAACAGAGAAGATAGTTGACACTGTTTATCAATAGTTACATAGAGGATAGTTGACACTGTCTATCAACAGTAACAGAGAGGATAGTTGACACTGTTTATCAATAGTAACAGAGAGGATAGTTGACACTGTGTATCAATAGTTACATAGAGGATAGTTGACACTGTTTATCAATAGTAACAGAGAGGATAGCAAACACTGTTTATCAACAGTAACAGAGAGGATAGTTGACACTGTTTATCAATAGTAACAGAGAGGATAGTTGACACTGTCTATCAATAGTTACAGAGAGGATAATTGACACTGTTTATCAATAGTTACAGAGAGGATAGTTGACACTGTTTATCAATAGTTACAGAGAGGATAGTTGACACTGTTTATCAATAGTTACAGAGACGATGGTTGACACTGTTTATCAATAGTTACAGAGAGGATAGTTGACACTGTTTATCAATAGTTACAGAGAGGATAGTTGACACTGTTTATCAATAGTTACAGACAGGATAGTTGACACTGTTTATCAATAGTTAATTGTTACAGAGAGGATAATTGACACTGTTTGTCAATGGTTAAAGAGAGGATAGTTGACACTGTTTATCAATGTTTACAGAGAGGATAGCAAACACTGTTTATCAATAGTTACAGAGAGGATAGTTGACACTGTTTATCAATAGTAACAGAGAGGATAGTTGACACTGTTTATCAATAGTAACAGAGAGGATAGTTGACACTGTTTATCAATGTTTACAGAGAGGATAGCAAACAGAGACACTGTTTATCAATAGTTACAGAGAGGATCGTTGACACTGTTTATCAATAGTAACAGAGAGGATAGTTGACACTGTTTATCAATAGTTACAGATAGGATAGTTGACACTGTTTATCAATAGTAACAGAGAGGATAGTTGACACTGTTTATCAATAGTTACATAGAGGATAGTTGACACTGTTTATCAATAGTTACATAGAGAATAGTTGACAATGTTTATCAATAGTTACATAGAGGATAGTTGACACTGTTTATCAATAGTAACAGAGAGGATAGTTGACACTGTTTATCAATAATAACAGAGAGGATAGTTGACACTGTTTATCAATAGTTACAGAGAGGATAGTTGACACTGTTTATCAATAGTAACAGAGAGGATAGTCGACACTGTCTATCAACAGTAACAGAGAGAATAGTTGACACTGTCTATCAACAGTAACAGAGAGGATAGTTGACACTGTTTATCAATAGTTACAGAGAGGATAGTTGACACTGTTTATCAATAGTTACAGAGAGGATAATTGACACTGTTTATCAATGTTTACAGAGAGGATAGTTGACACTGTTTATCAATAGTTACAGAGAGGATAGCAAACACTGTTTATCAATAGTTACAAAGAGGATAGTTGACACTGTTTATCAATAGTTACTGAGAGGATAGTTGACACTGTTTATCAATAGTTACAGAGAGGATAGCAAACACTGTTTATCAATAGTTTCAAAGAGGATAGTTGACACTGTTTATCAATAGTAACAGAGAGGATAGTTGACACTGTCTATCAACAGTAACAGAGAGGATAGTTGACACTGTCTATCAATGTTTACAGAGAGGATAGCAAACACTGTTTATCAATAGTTACAAAGAGGATAGTTGACACTGTTTATCAATAGTAACAGAGAGGATAGCAAACACTGTTTATCAATGGTTACAGAGAGGATAGTTGACACTGTTTATCAATGTTTACAGAGAGGATAGCAAATACTGTTTATCAATAGTTACAAAGAGGATAGTTGATATTGTTTATCAACAGTAACAGAGAGGATAGTTGACACTGTTTATCAATAGTAACAGAGAGGATAGTTGACACTGTGTATCAATAGTAACAGAGAGGATAGCAAACACTGTTTATCAACAGTAACAGAGAGGATAGTTGACACTGTTTATCTATAGTAACAGAGAGGATAGTTGACACTGTCTATCAACAGTAACAGAGAGGATAGTTGACACTGTTTATCAATAGTAACAGAGAGGATAGTTGACACTGTTTATCAATAGTTACAGAGAGGATAGTTGACACTGTCTATCAACAGTAACAGAGAGGATAGTTGACACTGTTTATCAATAGTTACAGAGAGGATAGCAAACACTGTTTATCAATAGTTACAAAGAGGATAGTTGACACTGTTTATCAATAGTTACTGAGAGGATAGTTGACACTGTCTATCAGCAGTAACAGAGAGGATAATTGACACTGTTTATCATTGTTTACAGAGAGGATAGCAAACACTGTTTATCAATAGTTTCAAAGAGGATAGTTGACACTGTTTATCAATAGTAACAGAGAGGATAGTTGACACTGTCTATCAACAGTAACAGAGAGGATAGTTGACACTGTCTATCAATGTTTACAGAGAGGATTGCAAACACTGTTTATCAATAGTTACAAAGAGGATAGTTGACACTGTTTATCAATAGTAACAGAGAGGATAGCAAACACTGCTTATCAATGGTTACAGAGAGGATAGTTGACACTGTTTATCAATGTTTACAGAGAGGATAGCAAATACTGTTTATCAATAGTTACAAAGAGGATAGTTGATATTGTTTATCAAAAGTAACAGAGAAGATAGTTGACACTGTTTATCAATAGTTACATAGAGGATAGTTGACACTGTCTATCAACAGTAACAGAGAGGATAGTTGACACTGTTTATCAATAGTAACAGAGAGGATAGTTGACACTGTGTATCAATAGTTACATAGAGGATAGTTGACACTGTTTATCAATAGTAACAGAGAGGATAGCAAACACTGTTTATCAACAGTAACAGAGAGGATAGTTGACACTGTTTATCAATAGTAACAGAGAGGATAGTTGACACTGTTTATCAATAGTTACAGAGAGGATAGTTGACACTGTTTATCAATAGTTACAGAGAGGATAGTTGACACTGTTTATCAATAGTTACAGAGAGGATAGTTGACACTGTTTATCAATAGTTACAGAGACGATGGTTGACACTGTTTATCAATAGTTACAGAGAGGATAGTTGACACTGTTTATCAATAGTTACAGAGAGGATAGTTGACACTGTTTATCAATAGTTACAGACAGGATAGTTGACACTGTTTATCAATAGTTAATTGTTACAGAGAGGATAATTGACACTGTTTATCAATGGTTAAAGAGAGGATAGTTGACACTGTTTATCAATGTTTACAGAGAGGATAGCAAACACTGTTTATCAATAGTTACAGAGAGGATAGTTGACACTGTTTATCAATAGTAACAGAGAGGATAGTTGACACTGTTTATCAATAGTAACAGAGAGGATAGTTGACACTGTTTATCAATGTTTACAGAGAGGATAGCAAACAGAGACACTGTTTATCAATAGTTACAGAGAGGATCGTTGACACTGTTTATCAATAGTAACAGAGAGGATAGTTGACACTGTTTATCAATAGTTACAGATAGGATAGTTGACACTGTTTATCAATAGTAACAGAGAGGATAGTTGACACTGTTTATCAATAGTTACATAGAGGATAGTTGACACTGTTTATCAATAGTTACATAGAGAATAGTTGACACTGTTTATCAATAGTTACATAGAGGATAGTTGACACTGTTTATCAATAGTTACAGAGAGGATAGTTGACACTGTTTATCAATAGTAACAGAGAGGATAGTTGACACTGTTTATCAATAGTAACAGAGAGGATAGTTGACACTGTTTATCAATAGTTACAAAGAGGATAGTTGACACTGTTTATCAATAGTAACAGAGAGGATAGTTGACACTGTCTATCAACAGTAACAGAGAGGATAGTTGACACTGTTTATCAATAGTTACAGAGAGGATAATTGACACTGTTTATCAATGGTTACATAGAGGATAGTTGACACTGTTTATCAATAGTTACAGAGAGGATAGTTGACACTGTTTATCAATAGTAACAGAGAGGATAGTTGACACTGTCTATCAACAGTAACAGAGAGGATAGTTGACACTGTTTATCAATGTTTACAGAAAGGATAATTGACACTGTTTATCAATAGTAACAGAGAGGATAGTTGACACTGTTTATCAATAGTTACACAGAGGATAGTTGACACTGTTTATCAATAGTAACAGAGACAATAGTTGACACTGTTTATCAATGGTTACAGAGAGGATAGTTGACACTGTTTATCAATGTTTACAGAAAGGATAATTGACACTGTTTATCAATAGTTACAAAGAGGATAGTTGACACTGTTTATCAATAGTAACAGAGAGGATAGTTGACACTGTCTATCAACAGTAACAGAGAGGATAGTTGACACTGTTTATCAATAGTTACAGAGAGGATCATTGACACTGTTTATCAATGGTTACATAGAGGATAGTTGACACTGTTTATCAATAGTTACAGAGAGGATAGTTGACACTGTTTATCAATAGTAACAGAGAGGACAGTTGACACTGTTTATCAATGGTTACAGAGAGGATAGTTGACACTGTTTATCAATGTTTACAGAAAGGATAATTGACACTGTTTATCAATAGTAACAGAGAGGATAGTTGACACTGTTTATCAATAGTTACATAGAGGATAGTTGACACTGTTTATCAATAGTTACAGAGATGATAGTTGACACTGTTTATCAATGGTTACAGAGAGGATAGTTGACACTGTTTATCAATAGTAACAGAGAGGATAGTTGACACTGTTTATCAATGTTTACAGAGAGGATAGTTGACACTGTTTATCAATGTTTACAGAAAGGATAATTGACACTGTTTATCAATAGTAACAGAGAGGATAGTTGACACTGTTTATCAATAGTTACATAGAGGATAGTTGACACTGTTTATCAATAGTTACAGAGATGATAGTTGACACTGTTTATCAATGGTTACAGAGAGGATAGTTGACACTGTTTATCAATAGTAACAGAGAGGATAGTTGACACTGTTTATCAATGTTTACAGAGAGGATAGTTGACACTGTTTATCAATAGTTACAGAGAGGATAGCAAACACTGTTTATCAATAGTTACAGAGAGGATAATTGACACTGTTTATCAATGGTTACAGAGAGGATAGTTGACACTGTTTATCAATGTTTACAGAGAGGATAGTTGACACTGTTTATCAATAGTTACAGAGAGGATAGCAAACACTGTTTATCAATAGTTACAGAGAGGATAGTTGACACTGTTTATCAATAGTTACTGAGAGGATAGTTGACACTGTCTATCAGCAGTAACAGAGAGGATAATTGACACTGTTTATCAATGTTTACAGAGAGGATAGCAAACACTGTTTATCAATAGTTACAAAGAGGATAGTTGACACTGTTTATCAATAGTAACAGAGAGGATAGTTGACACTGTTTATCAACAGTAACAGAGAGGATAGTTGACACTGTTTATCAATAGTAACAGAGAGGATAGTTGACACTGTTTATCAATAGTAACAGAGAGGATAGTTGACACTGTTTATCAATAATAACAGAGAGGATAGTTGACACTGTTTATCAATAGTTACAGAGAGGATAGTTGACACTGTTTATCAATAGTAACAGAGAGGATAGTTGACACTGTCTATCAACAGTAACAGAGAGAATAGTTGACACTGTCTATCAACAGTAACAGAGAGGATAGTTGACACTGTTTATCAATAGTTACAGAGAGGATAGTTGACACTGTTTATCAATAGTTACATAGAGGATAGTTGACACTGTTTATCAATAGTTACAGAGATGATAGTTGACACTGTTTATCAATGGTTACAGAGAGGATAGTTGACACTGTTTATCAATAGTAACAGAGAGGATAGTTGACACTGTTTATCAATGTTTACAGAGAGGATAGTTGACACTGTTTATCAATAGTTACAGAGAGGATAGCAAACACTGTTTATCAATAGTTTCAAAGAGGATAGTTGACACTGTTTATCAATAGTAACAGAGAGGATAGTTGACACTGTCTATCAACAGTAACAGAGAGGATAGTTGACACTGTCTATCAATGTTTACAGAGAGGATAGCAAACACTGTTTATCAATAGTTACAAAGAGGATAGTTGACACTGTTTATCAATAGTAACAGAGAGGATAGCAAACACTGTTTATCAATGGTTACAGAGAGGATAGTTGACACTGTTTATCAATGTTTACAGAGAGGATAGCAAATACTGTTTATCAATAGTTACAAAGAGGATAGTTGATATTGTTTATCAATAGTAACAGAGAGGATAGTTGACACTGTTTATCAATAGTAACAGAGAGGATAGTTGACACTGTGTATCAATAGTAACAGAGAGGATAGCAAACACTGTTTATCAACAGTAACAGAGAGGATAGTTGACACTGTTTATCTATAGTAACAGAGAGGATAGTTGACACTGTCTATCAACAGTAACAGAGAGGATAGTTGACACTGTTTATCAATAGTAACAGAGAGGATAGTTGACACTGTTTATCAATAGTTACAGAGAGGATAGTTGACACTGTCTATCAACAGTAACAGAGAGGATAGTTGACACTGTTTATCAATAGTTACAGAGAGGATAGCAAACACTGTTTATCAATAGTTACAAAGAGGATAGTTGACACTGTTTATCAATAGTTACTGAGAGGATAGTTGACACCGTCTATCAGCAGTAACAGAGAGGATAATTGACACTGTTTATCATTGTTTACAGAGAGAATAGCAAACACTGTTTATCAATAGTTTCAAAGAGGATAGTTGACACTGTTTATCAATAGTAACAGAGAGGATAGTTGACACTGTCTATCAACAGTAACAGAGAGGATAGTTGACACTGTCTATCAATGTTTACAGAGAGGATAGCAAACACTGTTTATCAATAGTTACAAAGAGGATAGTTGACACTGTTTATCAATAGTAACAGAGAGGATAGCAAACACTGCTTATCAATGGTTACAGAGAGGATAGTTGACACTGTTTATCAATGTTTACAGAGAGGATAGCAAATACTGTTTATCAATAGTTACAAAGAGGATAGTTGATATTGTTTATCAAAAGTAACAGAGAAGATAGTTGACACTGTTTATCAATAGTTACATAGAGGATAGTTGACACTGTCTATCAACAGTAACAGAGAGGATAGTTGACACTGTTTATCAATAGTAACAGAGAGGATAGTTGACACTGTGTATCAATAGTTACATAGAGGATAGTTGACACTGTTTATCAATAGTAACAGAGAGGATAGCAAACACTGTTTATCAACAGTAACAGAGAGGATAGTTGACACTGTTTATCAATAGTAACAGAGAGGATAGTTGACACTGTCTATCAATAGTTACAGAGAGGATAATTGACACTGTTTATCAATAGTTACAGAGAGGATAGTTGACACTGTTTATCAATAGTTACAGAGAGGATAGTTGACACTGTTTATCAATAGTTACAGAGACGATGGTTGACACTGTTTATCAATAGTTACAGAGAGGATAGTTGACACTGTTTATCAATAGTTACAGAGAGGATAGTTGACACTGTTTATCAATAGTTACAGACAGGATAGTTGACACTGTTTATCAATAGTTAATTGTTACAGAGAGGATAATTGACACTGTTTATCAATGGTTAAAGAGAGGATAGTTGACACTGTTTATCAATGTTTACAGAGAGGATAGCAAACACTGTTTATCAATAGTTACAGAGAGGATAGTTGACACTGTTTATCAATAGTAACAGAGAGGATAGTTGACACTGTTTATCAATAGTAACAGAGAGGATAGTTGACACTGTTTATCAATGTTTACAGAGAGGATAGCAAACAGAGACACTGTTTATCAATAGTTACAGAGAGGATCGTTGACACTGTTTATCAATAGTAACAGAGAGGATAGTTGACACTGTTTATCAATAGTTACAGATAGGATAGTTGACACTGTTTATCAATAGTAACAGAGAGGATAGTTGACACTGTTTATCAATAGTTACATAGAGGATAGTTGACACTGTTTATCAATAGTTACATAGAGAATAGTTGACACTGTTTATCAATAGTAACAGAGAGGATAGCAAACACTGTTTATCAACAGTAACAGAGAGGATAGTTGACACTGTTTATCAATAGTAACAGAGAGGATAGTTGACACTGTCTATCAATAGTTACAGAGAGGATAATTGACACTGTTTATCAATAGTTACAGAGAGGATAGTTGACACTGTTTATCAATAGTTACAGAGAGGATAGTTGACACTGTTTATCAATAGTTACAGAGACGATGGTTGACACTGTTTATCAATAGTTACAGAGAGGATAGTTGACACTGTTTATCAATAGTTACAGAGAGGATAGTTGACACTGTTTATCAATTGTTACAGACAGGATAGTTGACACTGTTTATCAATAGTTAATTGTTACAGAGAGGATAATTGACACTGTTTATCAATGGTTAAAGAGAGGATAGTTGACACTGTTTATCAATGTTTACAGAGAGGATAGCAAACACTGTTTATCAATAGTTACAGAGAGGATAGTTGACACTGTTTATCAATAGTAACAGAGAGGATAGTTGACACTGTTTATCAATAGTAACAGAGAGGATAGTTGACACTGTTTATCAATGTTTACAGAGAGGATAGCAAACAGAGACACTGTTTATCAATAGTTACAGAGAGGATCGTTGACACTGTTTATCAATAGTAACAGAGAGGATAGTTGACACTGTTTATCAATAGTTACAGATAGGATAGTTGACACTGTTTATCAATAGTAACAGAGAGGATAGTTGACACTGTTTATCAATAGTTACATAGAGTATAGTTGACACTGTTTATCAATAGTTACATAGAGAATAGTTGACACTGTTTATCAATAGTTACATAGAGGATAGTTGACACTGTTTATCAATAGTTACAGAGAGGATAGTTGACACTGTTTATCAATAGTAACAGAGAGGATAGTTGACACTGTTTATCAATAGTAACAGAGAGGATAGTTGACACTGTTTATCAATAGTTACAGAGAGGATAGTTGACACTGTTTATCAATAGTAACAGAGAGGATAGTTGACACTGTTTATCAATAGTAACAGAGAGGATAGTTGACACTGTTTATCAATAGTAACAGAGAGGATAGTTGACACTGTTTATCAATAGTAACAGAGAGAATAATAGCTCGTGGCATATAGGGTTCAGTACACATTACTGCCTTATTATAGCCCGTGGTATATAGTGTTCCACGCAATTTAGGTTTACTCTATAAATTTAAAAAGGAAAAAGTAGGAAAAAACTATTTGAAGTGATTTAAGATATGTGATAAATGTGAGTCCTCTATAAAAATAGAAAATCAACACTCGACACTGAGTTCTTTGAGGTAAATATAGGAGTGAAACAGGGAACTTAACTGCTTTATAAATGATATTCACTGCATTTTTGATAAAACATGTGATCCTGCCATTTAAACGAGTTCTCAATTAATAGTCTAAGCTTTGCTGATGATCTGATTATATTTTCATAATCTCAAAGGGGCCTTCAGATAGCTTAAAAAATAAACTAGAAAATTACTGTCATAAATGGCAATTGACTGTTAATAAAACTAAAACTAAAGTAATGATATGTCATGGTGGAAATAACGTATGTCAATCAAACTTTTTCTATCAGAACTCACCTCTTACAGAAGTACAAGAATATACCTGTCTCACGGGGGGGGGGGGGGGGGGTAACTTCCTATATAAAGGTATACGTATATGTGCCAAAAATATGGGTAGGTTTTTTTGGAAAATTTATATAAAAATGGGTATAGTTTTTACAACAATCTTATATAAAAATGGGTATGCTTTTTAATCTTAATTGAAAAAAAATCTGGTCTCATATAAATATGGGTCATGTTTATAATATAAAAGTGTAATTTTAATAATGACATTGTGTTTTCTTCTTCACTATGTTATCATTTTGTGTATATAAATATGACCTTCTTTTAAGTTTACTGAATATAAATATGGGTTGCGAAAATTGTTCATTTTATATAAATATGGGTCATGAAAATTGGAAATTTTATATAAATATGGGTATTGAAAATTGGAAATTTTATATAAATATGGGTATTGAAAATTGGAAATTTTATATAAATATGGGTATTGAATTCAAATCAAAAATGGCACATCCCCACCCTAAAAGTTACCAAGTTACCCCCCCCCCCCCGTGACCTGTCTAGGCAATACTATTGACAGAAAGGGTAGATTTAAAGGATCTATACAAGAACTTACAAAGAAAGTACTAAAGGCCTTTTTTCTTTGAAAAAAATATATTTGTAATTGTCAACATGTTCCAGTTGACTTATCTTGTAAGCTTTTTGATTCTTTAATTAAACCTATAATTCTTTATAATAGTGAAATTTGGTATATGGAAGAATATTTTCCTATATATAAAGCAAAAAACAGAGCTATAACCAATGATGTGACACTTTATCATTGACTGACAGATCTAGTATGCAAAAAACTTCCTCATAAGTTTTGTAAATCTGTTCTTGGAATCAAGAAAACATCCAGCAATATTGCTGCAAAATCAGAGTTGGGTAAACTGCTCCTTGACTCTTTTATTAAAACACAAGTCTTATTATATTATACCCGCATTAACTGTAACGAAATTAACCCACTAGTTAAAGATGCACTTCTAGTGAACAAGACATTGTCACAAGAAGGCATTTATTCTTGGTATACTTTTGCTAATGAAGTAATTGATGAGGTTGATCTTAATGAAGATGAACTTAAGGAAGAAGACAGGCCCTTTAATCTTATTAAAACCCCTATTAGAAAATCTGTAAAACTGACAGTAAAACAACAACATGATAAAATTATAATAGAAAAACTTTAAAAAAATATATGAAAATTCTAATCTTTTTATTTATAGTAAAATTTAAAATGAAATAACGATGGAGGATTATTTAACAAATTAAAAAGATTTCAATAGTCGCAAAGTACTTACTAAATTTCGCATTAGTGACCACAATCTAGAAATAGAAGTTGGACCGTTATAAAAAAAAGTTCCAAGAGAACAAAGAGTTTGTAAAATTTGTAAAACACTAGATGATGAAAATCACTTCTTCTTTGCCTGTAAAACAAGTAGTGGGATACGAAATATTTTTTTACATAAAATAGATAGGTATTATCCCAATTTTAACCAGCTTAGTTCAATAGAGAGACTTAAAATTGTTCTTGACCCTATACCAGATACCTTGCCCAGCGTTGTCGACTACATACAGCAATCTATTGAATTGCGAAAATAAGGTCCACACTGGTCACTAGTATCTGTTATAACTATATATAATTCATTTACATGTTCAATCATTTTGTTCTCTATATGTGTTTCTGTTTGTAAGTTCTTATGTATTTGCTGAACCCGTCAGGGTTTATGTTTTGCAAATAAATTTGATTTGAAAATTTGATATAATAGCCCGTGCATATAAAGTTCAGTACACATTACTGTTTTATTATTGCCTGTAGTATAAAGATTTCCTTACACATTACTGTCCAGTAAATCTAGAACTTTTAACATCTGGCAACCCGCTATTGTCCACCGAACAGAACGAACAAGTTTTTAAACATGTATATGAATATATCAAAGGGTCAGAAAGATTCCATATTGTTTTATGCATTAAACACAAGGTTTTTAAATCGCACATATCATCACATCATCCTTATTCTTTATTTTTTCTAATATCTGTAATATTTTTTCTTTCCGTATAACTTCTCTCTTTCTCCTTGTACATATTTTGCTTTACACATATGATATACTATAAATTATATTAATTGTATGCATGCTCCACGAACGTTCTTATTGTATAATATATTAATATATAGTATATTTGGAGAAGACTTCATAAGTTTGTTTAACTTGTGTCTTATCCTACTTGCATATTTGAGCAAATGAAATATATTTAAACTAAAATTATTATAGCCAGTTGCATGTAAGGTTCCTAACAAATTACTGCCTCATTATAGCCCGTGGCATATAGGGTTCCTGACAAATTACTCCATTATTATTACCCGTGGTATATAGGGTTTCTGGTAAATAACTGGCTTATAATAGCCCGTGGCATATAAGGTTCCGGACAAATTCTTGCCTTATATAGCCCGTGGCATATAGAGCTCCTGACAAATAACTCCCTTAGGGACAGACAATTTAACTTGAAGGGGGGCCTTGGTTTTTTGTTTTGGTCAAAAATTTTTTTCCTGGTATTAGCCCGTTGCATATAGGTTTCAGGACAAATAATTTCCTTATTATAGCCAGTGGCATATAGTGTTCAGCATACATTACTGCCTATTTATAGCCCGTGGTTTATAGTGTTCCAGACAAATTACTGCCTCATAGCCCGTGTTCCTTACAAATTACTGCCTTATTATTGCCTGTGGCATAGGGATCAGTAAATATTGCTGCCTTGTTATAGCCCGTGGCATTTATAGTTCCTGACACCTTAGTGCCTTTTATTAGCCCGTGGCATATAGGGTTCCTGACAAATTATTGCCTTATTACCTCCCGTGACGTATATATATAGTGTTCCGGACACTACTGCCTGCGTGGTATATAAGGTTCTTTACAAATTACTGCCTCATTATAATCCGTGGTATATATATCGTTCCTGACAAATTACTGCCTTTTTATAGCCCGTGGCATACAGGGTTCCTTACCAATTACTGCCTTATTATAGCCCGTGGCATACATGGTTCCTGACAAATTACTCCATTATTATTACCCGTGGTATATAAGGTTAAATTACACTGTTTATCAATAGTTACAGAGAGGATAGTTGACACTGTTTATCAATAGTAACAGAGAGGATAGTTGACACTGTTTATCAATAGTAACAGAGAGGATAGTTGACACTGTTTATCAATAGTAACAGAGAGGATAGTTGACACTGTTTATCAATAGTAACAGAGAGGATAGTTGACACTGTTTATCAATAGTAACAGAGAGGATAGTTGACACTGTTTATCAATAGTAACAGAGAGGATAGTTGACACTGTTTATCAATAGTAACAGAGAGGATAATAGCTCGTGGCATATAGGGTTCAGTACACATTACTGCCTTATTATAACCCGTGGCATATAGGGTTCAGTACACATTACTGCCTTATTATAGCCCTTGGTATATAGTGTTCCACGCAATTTACTCACTTATAATAGCTCGTGGCATATAGGATTGAGTACACATTACTGCCTTATTATAGCCCGTGGTATATAGTGTTCCACGCAATTTAGGTTTACTCTATAAATTTAAAAAGGAAAAAGTAGGAAAAAACTATTTGAAGTGATTGAAGATAGTTGACACTGTTTATCAATAGTAACAGAGAGGATAGTTGACACTGTTTATCAATAGTAACAGAGAGGATAGTTGACACTGTTTATCAATAGTTACAGAGAGGATAGTTGACACTGTCTATCAACAGTAACAGAGAGGATAGTTGACACTGTTTATCAATAGTAACAGAGAGGATAGTTGACACTGTTTATCAATGTTTACAGAGAGGATAGCAAACAGAGACACTGTTTATCAATAGTTACAGAGAGGATCGTTGACACTGTTTATCAATAGTAACAGAGAGGATAGTTGACACTGTTTATCAATAGTTACAGATAGGATAGTTGACACTGTTTATCAATAGTAACAGAGAGGATAGTTGACACTGTTTATCAATAGTTACAGAGAGGATAGTTGACACTGTTTATCAATAGTTACATAGAGGATAGTTGACACTGTTTATCAATAGTTACATAGAGAATAGTTGACACTGTTTATCAATAGTTACATAGAGGATAGTTGACACTGTTTATCAATAGTTACAGAGAGGATCGTTGACACTGTTTATCAATAGTAACAGAGAGGATAGTTGACACTGTTTATCAATAGTAACAGAGAGGATAGTTGACACTGTTTATCAATAGTAACAGAGAGGATAGTTGACACTGTTTATCAATAGTAACAGAGAGGATAGTTGACACTGTTTATCAATAGTAACAGAGAGAATAATAGCTCGTGGCATATAGGGTTCAGTACACATTACTGCCTTATTACAGCCCGTGGTATATAGTGTTCCACGCAATTTAGGTTTACTCTATAAATTTAAAAAGGAAAAAGTAGGAAAAAACTATTTGAAGTGATTAAAGATATGTGATAAATGTGAGTCCTCTATAAAAATAGAAAATCAACACTCGACACTGAGTTCTTTGAGGTAAATATAGGAGTGAAACAGGGAACTTAACTGCTTTATAAATGATATTCACTGCATTTTTGATAAAACATGTGATCCTGCCATTTAAACGAGTTCTCAATTAATAGTCTAAGCTTTGCTGATGATCTGATTATATTTTCATAATCTCAAAGGGGCCTTCAGATAGCTTAAAAAATAAACTAGAAAATTACTGTCATAAATGGCAATTGACTGTTAATAAAACTAAAACTAAAGTAATGATATGTCATGGTGGAAATAACGTATGTCAATCAAACTTTTTCTATCAGAACTCACCTCTTACAGAAGTACAAGAATATACCTGTCTCACGGAGGGGGGGGGGGGGGGGGTAACTTCCTATATAAAGGTATACGTATATGTGCCAAAAATATGGGTAGGTTTTTTTTGAAAATTTATATAAAAATGGGTATAGTTTTTACAACAATCTTATATAAAAATGGGTATGCTTTTTAATCTTAATTGAAAAAAAATCTGGTCTCATATAAATATGGGTCATGTTTATAATATAAAAGTGTAATTTTAATAATGACATTGTGTTTTCTTCTTCACTATGTTATCATTTTGTGTATATAAATATGACCTTCTTTTAAGTTTACTGAATATAAATATGGGTTGCGAAAATTGTTCATTTTATATAAATATGGGTCATGAAAATTGGAAATTTTATATAAATATGGGTATTGAAAATTGGAAATTTTATATAAATATGGGTATTGAAAATTGGAAATTTTATATAAATATGGGTATTGAATTCAAATCAAAAATGGCACATCCCCACCCTAAAAGTTACCAAGTTACCCCCCCCCCCCCCCGTGACCTGTCTAGGCAATACTATTGACATAAAGGGTAGATTTAAAGGATCTATACAAGAACTTACAAAGAAAGTACTAAAGGCCTTTTTTCTTTGAAAAAAATATATTTGTAATTGTCAACATGTTCCAGTTGACTTATCTTGTAAGCTTTTTGATTCTTTAATTAAACCTATAATTCTTTATAATAGTGAAATTTGGTATATGGAAGAATATTTTCCTATATATAAAGCAAAAAACAGAGCTATAACCAATGATGTGACACTTTATCATTGACTGACAGATCTAGTATGCAAAAAACTTCCTCATAAGTTTTGTAAATCTGTTCTTGGAATCAAGAAAACATCCAGCAATATTGCTGCAAAATCAGAGTTGGGTAAACTGCTCCTTGACTCTTTTATTAAAACACAAGTCTTATTATATTATACCCGCATTAACTGTAACGAAATTAACCCACTAGTTAAAGATGCACTTCTAGTGAACAAGACATTGTCACAAGAAGGCATTTATTCTTGGTATACTTTTGCTAATGAAGTAATTGATGAGGTTGATCTTAATGAAGATGAACTTAAGGAAAAAGACAGGCCCTTTAATCTTATTAAAACCCCTATTAGAAAATCTGTAAAACTGACAGTAAAACAACAACATGATAAAATTATAATAGAAAAACTTTAAAAAAATATATGAAAATTCTAATCTTTTTATTTATAGTAAAATTTAAAATGAAATAACGATGGAGGATTATTTAACAAATTAAAAAGATTTCAATAGTCGCAAAGTACTTACTAAATTTCGCATTAGTGACCACAATCTAGAAATAGAAGTTGGACCGTTATAAAAAAAAGTTCCAAGAGAACAAAGAGTTTGTAAAATTTGTAAAACACTAGATGATGAAAATCACTTCTTCTTTGCCTGTAAAACAAGTAGTGGGATACGAAATATTTTTTTACATAAAATAGATAGGTATTATCCCAATTTTAACCAGCTTAGTTCAATAGAGAGACTTAAAATTGTTCTTGACCCTATACCAGATACCTTGCCCAGCGTTGTCGACTACATACAGCAATCTATATTGAATTGCGAAAATAAGGTCCACACTGGTCACTAGTATCTGTTATAACTATATATAATTCATTTACATGTTCAATCATTTTGTTCTCTATATGTGTTTCTGTTTGTAAGTTCTTATGTATTTGCTGAACCCGTCAGGGTTTATGTTTTGCAAATAAATTTGATTTGAAAATTTGATATAATAGCCCGTGCATATAAAGTTCAGTACACATTACTGTTTTATTATTGCCTGTGGTATAAAGATTTCCTTACACATTACTGTCCAGTAAATCTAGAACTTTTAACATCTGGCAACCCGCTATTGTCCACCGAACAGAACGAACAAGTTTTTAAACATGTATATGAATATATCAAAGGGTCAGAAAGATTCCATATTGTTTTATGCATTAAACACAAGGTTTTTAAATCGCACATATCATCACATCATCCTTATTCTTTATTTTTTCTAATATCTGTAATATTTTTTCTTTCCGTATAACTTCTCTCTTTCTCCTTGTACATATTTTGCTTT
This sequence comes from Limnoperna fortunei, assembly GCA_944474755.1. Taxonomy (NCBI): domain Eukaryota; kingdom Metazoa; phylum Mollusca; class Bivalvia; order Mytilida; family Modiolidae; genus Limnoperna; species Limnoperna fortunei. Next base: position 16,812,224 of record OX104121.1, on the reverse strand, counting down.
ACACATATGATATACTATAAATTATATTAATTGTATGCATGCTCCACGAACGTTCTTATTGTATAATATATTAATATATAGTATATTTGGAGAAGACTTCATAAGTTTGTTTAACTTGTGTCTTATCCTACTTGCATATTTGAGCAAATGAAATATATTTAAACTAAAATTATTATAGCCAGTTGCATGTAAGGTTCCTAACAAATTACTGCCTCATTATAGCCCGTGGCATATAGGGTTCCTGACAAATTACTCCATTATTATTACCCGTGGTATATAGGGTTTCTGGTAAATAACTGGCTTATAATAGCCCGTGGCATATAAGGTTCCGGACAAATTCTTGCCTTATATAGCCCGTGGCATATAGAGCTCCTGACAAATAACTCCCTTAGGGACAGACAATTTAACTTGAAGGGGGGCCTTGGTTTTTTGTTTTGGTCAAAAATTTTTTTCCTGGTATTAGCCCGTTGCATATAGGTTTCAGGACAAATAATTTCCTTATTATAGCCAGTGGCATATAGTGTTCAGCATACATTACTGCCTATTTATAGCCCGTGGTTTATAGTGTTCCAGACAAATTACTGCCTCATAGCCCGTGTTCCTTACAAATTACTGCCTTATTATTGCATGTGGCATAGGGATCAGTAAATATTGCTGCCTTGTTATAGCCCGTGGCATTTATAGTTCGTGACACCTTAGTGCCTTTTATTAGCCCGTGGCATATAGGGTTCCTGACAAATTATTGCCTTATTACCTCCCGTGACGTATATATATAGTGTTCCGGACACTACTGCCAGGGGCGTAGCTGCCTTTACGCAAATACGCAGTTGCGTACTTTCGGAAACAGTAACAAAAATTAAAAAGTGACAAAAATGTCTTCATGCAGCGTTAAATTTATACTTTTCAATTCAGATAATATAAACTACAATCCTATAACTCGTCTCCGCATTCATAAACACCATCAATCCGGAAATTGTACTCTTCCGACCGTATAAGTTTGCGTTTTACTTTTTTAAAAGTTTGCATTGCATAAAATTTAAAATGACCTCTTCGTCAAGGACTGAGTTTCTCGAATCGTCAACACCTTATCCAGACATATTGAAGCTCGACGGCGAGCATCATTCCATCACCGATGATGTCAAATATAAAGTGTTAACTTTGAAATGGGAAAACGTTCACCTATTCAGTTTTCCAATATATCTACCGTATTTTGTTGAGCCAAAAGTAGATTTGGTTTTCCGTCATGTCATAATCATATTTGAAGCCCAGTTAAGGTCTCTCAAAAAGTGGTTCAAAACTGTTCAAAATCGCTAAAATCCGGGAGCTTCCGGGGGGCTTCGCCCCCCTGGTCCCCCCGTCAGGACCGCTTTGGACCCCTCGCCGTAATTTTGCGTACATCAAATTTAGGACCAGCTACGCCCCTGACTGCCTGCGTGGTATATAAGGTTCTTTACAAATTACTGCCTCATTATAATCCGTGGTATATATATCGTTCCTGACAAATTACTGCCTTTTTATAGCCCGTGGCATACAGGGTTCCTTACCAATTACTGCCTTATTATAGCCCGTGGCATACATGGTTCCTGACAAATTACTCCATTATTATTACCCGTGGTATATAAGGTTAAATTACACTGTTTATCAATAGTTACAGAGAGGATAGTTGACACTGTTTATCAATAGTAACAGAGAGGATAGTTGACACTGTTTATCAATAGTAACAGAGAGGATAGTTGACACTGTTTATCAATAGTAACAGAGAGGATAGTTGACACTGTTTATCAATAGTAACAGAGAGGATAGTTGACACTGTTTATCAATAGTAACAGAGAGGATAATAGCTCGTGGCATATAGGGTTCAGTACACATTACTGCCTTATTATAGCCCGTGGCATATAGGGTTCAGTACACATTACTGCCTTATTATAGCCCTTGGTATATAGTGCTCCACGCAATTTACTCACTTATAATAGCTCGTGGCATATAGGATTGAGTACACATTACTGCCTTATTATAGCCCGTGGTATATAGTGTTCCACGCAATTTAGGTTTACTCTATAAATTTAAAAAGGAAAAAGTAGGAAAAAACTATTTGAAGTGATTGAAGGATAGTTGACACTGTTTATCAATAGTAACAGAGAGGATAGTTGACACTGTTTATCAATAGTAACAGAGAGGATAGTTGACACTGTTTATCAATAGTAACAGAGAGAATAATAGCTCGTGGCATATAGGGTTCAGTACACATTACTGCCTTATTATAGCCCGTGGTATATAGGGTTCAGTACACATTACTGCCTTATTATAGCCCGTGGTATATAGGGTTCCACGCAATTTAGGTTTACTCTATAAATTTAAAAAGGAAAAAGTAGGAAAAAACTATTTGAAGTGATTAAAGATATGTGATAAATGTGAGTCCTCTATAAAAATAGAAAATCAACACTCGACACTGAGTTCTTTGAGGTAAATATAGGAGTGAAACAGGGAACTTAACTGCTTTATAAATGATATTCACTGCATTTTTGATAAAACATGTGATCCTGCCATTTAAACGAGTTCTCAATTAATAGTCTAAGCTTTGCTGATGATCTGATTATATTTTCATAATCTCAAAGGGGCCTTCAGATAGCTTAAAAAATAAACTAGAAAATTACTGTCATAAATGGCAATTGACTGTTAATAAAGCTAAAATTAAAGTAATGATATGTCATGGTGGAAATAACGTATGTCAATCAAACTTTTTCTATCAGAACTCACCTCTTACAGAAGTACAAGAATATACCTGTCTAGGCAATACTATTGACAGAAAGGGTAGATTTAAAGGATCTATACAAGAACTTACAAAGAAAGGACTAAAGGCCTTTTTTCTTTGAAAAAATATATTTGTAATTGTCAACATGTTCCAGTTGACTTATCTTGTAAGCTTTTTGATTCTTTAATTAAACCTATAATTCTTTATAATAGTGAAATTTGGTATATGGAAGAATATTTTCCTATATATAAAGCAAAAAACAGAGCTATAACCAATGATGTGACACTTTATCATTGACTGACAGATCTAGTATGCAAAAACTTCCTCATAAGTTTTGTAAATCTGTTCTTGGAATCAAGAAAACATCCAGCAATATTGCTGCAAAATCAGAGTTGGGTAAACTGCTCCTTGACTCTTTTATTAAAACACAAGTCTTATTATATTATACCCGCATTAACTGTAACGAAATTAACCCACTAGTTAAAGATGCACTTCTAGTGAACAAGACATTGTCACAAGAAGGCATTTATTCTTGGTATACTTTTGCTAATGAAGTAATTGATGAGGTTGATCTTAATGAAGATGAACTTAAGGAAGAAGACAGGCCCTTTAATCTTATTAAAAACCCTATTAGAAAATCTGTAAAACTGACAGTAAAACAACAACATGATAAAATTATAATAGAAAAACTTTAAAAAAATATACGAAAATTCTAAACTTTTTATTTATAGTAAAATTTAAAATGAAATAACGATGGAGGATTATTTAACAAATTAAAAAGATTTCAATAGTCGCAAAGTACTTACTAAATTTCGCATTAGTGACCACAATCTAGAAATAGAAGTTGGACCGTTATAAAAAAAGTTCCAAGAGAACAAAGAGTTTGTAAAATTTGTAAAACACTAGATGATGAAAATCACTTCTTCTTTGCCTGTAAAACAAGTAGTGGGATACGAAATATTTTTTTACATAAAATAGATAAGTATTATCCCAATTTTAACCAGCTTAGTTCAATAGAGAGACTTAAAATTGTTCTTGACCCTATACCAGATACCTTGCCCAGCGTTGTCGACTACATACAGCAATCTATTGAATTGCGAAAATAAGGTCCACACTGGTCACTAGTATCTGTTATAACTATATATAATTCATTTACATGTTCAATCATTTTGTTCTCTATATGTGTTTCTGTTTGTAAGTTCTTATGTATTTGCTGAACCCGTCAGGGTTTATGTTTTGCAAATAAATTTGATTTGAAAATTTGATATAATAGCCCGTGGCATATAAAGTTCAGTACACATTACTGTTTTATTATTGCCTGTGGTATAAAGATTTCCTTACACATTACTGTCCAGTAAATCTAGAACTTTTAACATCTGGCAACCCGCTATTGTCCACCGAACAGAACGAACAAGTTTTTAAACATATATATGAATATATCAAAGGGTCAGAAAGATTCCATATTGTTTTATGCATTAAACACAAGGTTTTTAAATCGCACATATCATCACATCATCCTTATTCTTTATTTTTTCTAATATCTGTAATATTTTTTCTTTCCGTATAACTTCTCTCTTTCTCCTTGTACATATTTTGCTTTACACATATGATATACTATAAATTATATAAATTGTATGCATGCTCCACGAACGTTCTTATTGTATAATATATTAATATATAGTATATTTGGAGAAGACTTCATAAGTTTGTTTAACTTGTGTCTTATCCTACTTGCATATTTGAGCAAATGAAATATATTTAAACTAAAATTATTATAGCCAGTTGCATGTAAGGTTCCTAACAAATTACTGCCTCATTATAGCCCGTGGCATATAGGGTTCCTGACAAATTACTCCATTATTATTACCCGTGGTATATAGGGTTTCTGGTAAATAACTGGCTTATAATAGCCCGTGGCATATAAGGTTCCGGACAAATTCTTGCCTTATATAGCCCGTGGCATATAGAGCTCCTGACAAATAACTCCCTTAGGGACAGACCATTTAACTTGAAGGGGGGCCTTGGTTTTTTGTTTTGGTCAAAAATTTTTTGAAAAACTATTTATTTTATGAAGGCGTCGCGACAGAATATTTTTTTTCATTATTAGCATTATTTTATATAGCAGAAATCCTTCTTCAGAATATTTTGCTTCATACCCTCTGCTTCCAAAATATTTTTTTCATCAAGGAAAAAACCAAGCCCCCCCCCCCCCCTTGCAAGTCGGTCTCTTATTATACAATGTAGCCAGTGGCATATAGAGATTCGGAAAAAAATGCTGCCTTATTATAGCCGGTGACATACCGGGTTCCTGACAAATTACTGCCTTATTATAGCCCGTGTATAATGTTCCAGTCATATTACTGTCATATTATAGCCGTGGCATTTAAGGTTTCTGACACATTACTTCCTTATTAAGCCCGTGGCATATAGGGTTCAGTACATATTACTGCCTATTTATAGCCCGTAGTATATAAGGTTCCAGACAAATTACTGCCTATTTATAGCCCATGGTATATCTAGGGTTCCGGAAAAATTGCTGCTTATTATAGCCCGTGGAATATAGGGTTCTTGACAAATTACTCCATTATTATTACCCGTGGTATATAGGGTTTCTGGTAAATTACTGGCTTATAATATCCCGTGGCATATAAGGTTCCGGACAAATTCTTGCCATATATAGCCCGTGGCATATAGAGCTCCTGACAAATAACTCCCTTAGGGACAGACCATTTAACTTGAAGGGGGGGGGGCTTGGTTTTTTGTTTTGGTCAGAAATTTTTTTCCTGGTATTAGCCCGTTGCATATAGGTTTCAGGACAAATTACTAGTATTTCCTTATTATAGCCCGTGGCATATAGGGTTCAGCATACATTACTGCCTATTTATAGCCCGTGGTATATAGTGTTCCAGACAAATTACTGCCTCATAGCCCGTGTTCCTTACAAATTACTGCCTTATTATTGCCTGTGGCATAGGGATCAGTAAATATTGCTGCCTTGTTATAGCCCGTGGCATTTATAGTTCCTGACACCTTAGTGCCTTTTATTAGCCCGTGGCATATAGGGTTCCTGACAAATTATTGCCTTATTATCTCCCGTGACGTATATATAGTGTTCCGGACACTACTGCCTGCGTGGTATATAAGGTTCTTTACAAATTACTGCCTCATTATAATCCGTGGTATATATATCGTTCCTGACAAATTACTGCCTTTTTATAGCCCGTGGCATACAGGGTTCCTTACCAATTACTGCCTTATTATAGCCCGTGGCATACATGGTTCCTGACAAATTACTCCATTATTATTACCCGTGGTATATAAGGTTTCTGGTAAATTACTGGCATATTATAGCCCGTGGCATATAGGGTTCAGACAAATTCTTGCCTTATTATAGCCTGTGGCATACATGGTTCCTAACAAATTACTGCCTTATTATAGCCCGTGTATAAGGTTCCAGTCATATTACTGTCATATTATAGCCGTGGCATATAAGTTTTCTGACACATTACCGCCTTGTACTAGCCCGTGGCATATAGGTTTCAGGACAAATTATTTTTTTATTATAGCCCTTGGCATATAGTGTTCAGTACACATTTCTGCCTATTTATTGCCCGTGGTATATAGGGTTCCGGAAATATTGCTGCTTATTATAGCCCGTGGCATACAGGGTTCCTGACAAATTAATGCCTTATTATAGCCCGTGTATAAAGTTCCAGTCAAATTACTGTCATATTATAGCCGTGGCGTATAGGGTTCCCGACACATGACTGCCTTGTATTAGCCCGTGGCATATAGGTTTCAGGACAAATTATTTCCTTATTATAATGTTCAGTACACTTTTCTGCCTATTTATAGCCCGTGGTATATAGGTTTCCAGACAAATTACTGCCTCATTATAGCCCGTGTTCCTTACAAATTACTGCCTTATTATTGCCTGTGGCATATAGGGGTCAGTACATATTACTGCCTATTTATAGCCCTTGGTATATATATAAGGTTCCAGACAAATTACTGCCTATTTATAGCCCATGATATATAGGGTTCCGGAAAAATTGCTGCTTATTATAGCCCGTGGAATATAGGGTTCCTGACAAATTACTCCATTATTATTACCCGTGGTATATAGGGTTTCTGGTAAATTACTGGCTTATAATAGCCCGTGGCATATAAGGTTCCGGGCAAATTCTTGCCATATATAGCCCGTGGCATATAGAGCTCCTGACAAATAACTCCCTTAGGGACAGACCATTTAACTTGAAAGGGGGGGCTTGGTTTTTTGTTTTGGTGAGAAATTTTTTTCCCTGGTATTAGCCCGTTGCATATAGGTTTCAGGACAAATTATTTCCTTATTATAGCCCGTGGCATATAGGGTTCAGCATACATTACTGCCTATTTATAGCCCGTGGTATATAGTGTTCCAGACAAATTACTGCCTCATAGCCCGTGTTCCTTACACATTACTGCCTTATTATTGCCTGTGGCATAGGGATCAGTAAATATTGCTGCCTTGTTATAGCCCGTGGCATTTATAGTTCCTGACACCTTAGTGCCTTTTATTAGCCCGTGGCATATAGGGTTCCTGACAAATTATTGCCTTATTATCTCCCGTGACGTATATATAGTGTTCCGGACACTACTGCCTGCGTGGTATATAAGGTTCTTTACAAATTACTGCCTCATTATAATCCGTGGTATATATATCGTTCCTGACAAATTACTGCCTTTTTATAGCCCGTGGCATACAGGGTTCCTTACCAATTACTGCCTTATTATAGCCCGTGGCATACATGGTTCCTGACAAATTACTCCATTATTATTACCCGTGGTATATAAGGTTTCTGGTAAATTACTGGCTTATTATAGCCCGTGGCATATAGGGTTCAAGACAAATTCTTGCCTTATTATAGCCTGTGGCATACATGGTTCCTAACAAATTACTGCCTTATTATAGCCCGTGTATAAGGTTCCAGTCATATTACTGTCATATTATAGCCGTGGCATATAAGTTTTCTGACACATTACCGCCTTGTACTAGCCCGTGGCATATAGGTTTCAGGACAAATTATTTTTTTATTATAGCCCTTGGCATATAGTGTTCAGTACACATTTCTGCCTATTTATTGCCCGTGGTATATAGGGTTCCAGACAAATTACTGCCTATTTATAGCCCGTGGTATATAGGGTTCCGGAAATATTGCTGCTTATTATAGCCCGTGGCATACAGGGTTCCTGACAAATTAATGCCTTATTATAGCCCGTGTATAAAGTTCCAGTCAAATTACTGTCATATTATAGCCGTGGCGTATAGGGTTCCCGACACATGACTGCCTTGTATTAGCCCGTGGCATATAGGTTTCAGGACAAATTATTTCCTTATTATAATATTCAGTACACTTTTCTGCCTATTTATAGCCCGTGGTATATAGGTTTCCAGACAAATTACTGCCTCATTAAAGCCCGTGTTCCTTACAAATTACTGCCTTATTATTGCCTGTGGCATATAGGGGTCAGTACAAATTACTGCCTATTTATAGCCCATGATATATAGGGTTCCGGAAAAATTGCTGCTTATTATAGCCCGTGGAATATAGGGTTCCTGACAAATTACTCCATTATTATTACCCGTGGTATATAGGGTTTCTGGTAAATTACTGGCTTATAATAGCCCGTGGCATATAAGGTTCCGGGCAAATTCTTGCCATATATAGCCCGTGGCATATAGAGCTCCTGACAAATAACTCCCTTAGGGACAGACCATTTAACTTGAAAGGGGGGGCTTGGTTTTTTGTTTTGGTGAGAAATTTTTTTTCCTGGTATTAGCCCGTTGCATTTAGGTTTCAGGACAAATTATTTCCTTATTATAGCCCGTGGCATATAGGGTTCAGCATACATTACTGCCTATTTATAGCCCGTGGTATATAGTGTTCCAGACAAATTACTGCCTCATAGCCCGTGTTCCTTACACATTACTGCCTTATTATTGCCTGTGGCATAGGGATCAGTAAATATTGCTGCCTTGTTATAGCCCGTGGCATTTATAGTTCCTGACACCTTAGTGCCTTTTATTAGCCCGTGGCATATAGGGTTCCTGACAAATTATTGCCTTATTATCTCCCGTGACGTATATATAGTGTTCCGGACACTACTGCCTGCGTGGTATATAAGGTTCTTTACAAATTACTGCCTCATTATAATCCGTTGTATATATATCGTTCCTGACAAATTACTGCCTTTTTATAGCCCGTGGCATACAGGGTTCCTTACCAATTACTGCCTTATTATAGCCCGTGGCATACATGGTTCCTGACAAATTACTCCATTATTATTACCCGTGGTATATAAGGTTTCTGGTAAATTACTGGCTTATTATAGCCTGTGGCATACAGGGTTCCTAACAAATTACTGCCTTATTATAGCCCGTGTATAAGGTTCCAGTCATATTACTGTCATATTATAGCCGTGGCATATAAGTTTTCTGACACATTACCGCCTTGTACTAGTCCGTGGCATATAGGTTTCAGGACAAATTATTTCCTTATTATAGCCCTTGGCATATAGTGTTCAGTACACATTTCTGCCTATTTATTGCCCGTGGTATATAGGGTTCCAGACAAATTACTGCCTATTTATAGCCCGTGGTATATAGGGCTCCGGAAATATTGCTGCTTATTATAGCCCGTGGCATACAGGGTTCCTGACAAATTAATGCCTTATTATAGCCCGTGTATAAAGTTCCAGTCAAATTACTGTCATATTATAGCCGTGGAGTATAGGGTTCCCGACACATGACTGCCTTGTATTAGCCTGTGGCATATAGGTACGTAAGTAAGTAAATAAGTAAGTAAGTAAGTAAGTAAATTTTATTTATAGTCGGTACATATATACAAAGACAACAAGACAAACATGAGCTCTAAAGAGCTCTTACAACCGACTGACATATAACTATACACACAACAACAAAAGAACATGCATGCACATTTCATTACATTACATATAAAACAAAGCACATTTTACTTTAATAAAAAATAGTGGTTTCTAACAGCACTAACAAATTAAGCAGTACTAAGATAAGCAGCACATATATAAAAACAGTTAAAAACATAAATTTATAAGTTTATATATAGCACAGAAGCATATGCAGGCAGTAATTATTAGAAGCCTAGTAGAGTTCAAAAGTTATAAGTTATATAAAGCAGTTGTACAGAAAACACTAAAATTACATTAAAAATAAAACAAAGCATAATTTACTTTAATAAAAAATAGTGGTTTCTAACAGCACTAACAAATTAAGCAGTACTAAGATAAGCAGCACATATCTAAAAACAGTTAAAAACACAAATTTATAAGTTTATATATAGTATAGAAGCATATGCAGGCAGTAATTATTAGTAGCCTAGTAGAGTTCAAAAGTTATAAGTTATATAAAGCAGTTGTACAGAAAACACTAAAATTACATTAAAAATAAAACAAAGCATAATTTACTTTAATAAAAAATAGTGGTTTCTAACAGCACTAACAAATTAAGCAGTACTAAGATAAGCAGCACATATCTAAAAACAGTTAAAAACACAAATTTATAAGTTTATATATAGTATAGAAGCATATGCAGGCAGTAATTATTAGTAGCCTAGTAGAGTTCAAAAGTTATAAGTCACATAAAGCAGTTGTACAGAAAGCACTAAAATTTAAAGAAACAACAGTTAAATTAAATAAAGCAAAACAGCTATAAGCAGCATAAAATTTTCAAATTTTCAGCTATGAGGCAGCATAGGTATGCGACATGCACTGCATTTGCATTTCTGGTCCCCGCACCAATTTCCTAGATAGCTTTTAAATTGTGCAAATGATGCCATATTCCTGACATCATTTGATAGTGAATTCCAAATTTGTGCTGACTCATATCTGAAGGATTTTTTACCATAGGTAGTAGTTCTTGGTCTTATTACCTCAGCTGTATTTATATATCTGAAATTATATGAATTGTTTTTTATTTTAACCAAATCCTGTATCATTAATGGACTTTTCTTATTTAATATCTTAAAGGTTTCCAAAGCTATGGTGCGCATTCGTCGAGTTTTTAGTGATGGTAATTTAGACTTTTCTAGTAGGGTTTCATATGAATTTTGATAGTCTTCATATATAAATCGAAGTGCACGTTCTTGAATTTTTCTATTTTTTTTTAGTATTTTGTTCACCACAAAAATGCCAAGTCAAAGGGCAGTAACTAAAATTTGACATTATAAAAGAATAGTAAATGGTTAATTTTCCTAGCCTACTTAAATGTTTCCCTATTCTTTTTAAAACGTTTAATTGCCTAGCAGCCTTTTTACAAATATTTGATATGTGTGTGTTGAAATTTAATTTGAAATCAATCGTCACTCCTAACAGTTTTATTTCGTCTTCGCAAGATAATGAGATGCCATTAATATCAAAAACAATATTTTTAAAATGAGTTTTTCTGCCATAAGCAATTGCTTGAAATTTATCTGGGTTTGCCTGCATTTTATTTTCCGAAAACCATTTAATCATAGAAATACTATCCTCTTCTAGAGATGAAATTACATTTTGTAAACATTTATCAGATTTAGCCAAAGTATTGTCGTCTGCATAATTATATAGAGAACATTTTTTAACGAATAAAAATACATCATTTATAAAGATATTAAAAAGAATGGGTCCTAATATTGACCCCTGAGGTACACCTTTAAAGATATCCAGCATACTGCTTATATTCTGGTTTAGTTTTACACACTGTTTCCTTTTTGTTAAATAATTATTCATAAGATCTAAAGAAGTTTTAGATAGTCCATATGCTTTTAATTTTAGTAAGAGAAGATCGTGGGGGGGGGGGGCAATCGAAAGCTTTAGATAGATCCATAAGTATCGCTGCCATGTATTCATTGTTATCTAAGGCTTTTTTCCAGTCTTCAAGTACACGTAGCAAAGAAATCTGACATCCAAAACCAGGTCTAAAAGCAGCCAAGCCAAAAAAGGATTAAAAATGTTTTCAAAATATTTTGATAATTGTGTTTCAATAGCTTTTTCGAAAATTTTTGATATTACGGGTAAGACACTAACTGGTCTATAATTACTTTTCTCTAAGACACTGTTTTTTTTGTGAATAGGGGCAACTTGAGCTTCTTTAAGTTTATCAGGGAAAGTTGAGGATGAGATAGCTAAATTAACAACAAATTTTATTGTCATATAAACATCTAAACAGAGTTTGTGACAAAACTATATAATTAAACAATATAACCGTAGAAATACACAATTAACATATTTTACATGAACAATGTATGTATTAGCTTTGCAAGTATTTAATTCCCCCATCCTCAATACTAATGATTGTTTTATATAGGAACTTATAACATTAACTTGTTTATAGCTTTTTGGATTTAGAAGTATTTTTAATTTTTTAATTTCACTATGTTGTTCGTATTTATCAGCATCTTCAAAAAATTCTTTGAGTAAAGTGTTTCGCAAAGACTCATTTGTCTTGCAATGCAGCAGAAAATGAGCCTCGTCCTCTACTACGTTGCAAACAACACATAGTCTTTGCTCTCTGGGAATTTTTAAGTATCTACCCTTTTCTATGGCTAGATTATGGTCACACATTCTGATTTTTGTGAGGACCCTTCTAGATTCGAAATCTTTAAATAAAAGATAGAATTCTCTGTTAAAATCTTCTTTTATGCTTTTATATAAGTATGTTTTATTACTTTCATTTAGTAAATCAAGTTTGTTCTGATATAATTTCTGAAACCATTTATTAAAAAGGTTTTTTGAATTTGATTTTAAAGTTTTCAGTTTATTTTTATTATTACAATTTACAACTTGTTGCAGAAGCTTATCATCAGATATAAAATCTTTAGCGAAGGTGTACCATGTATATACATTTTGATTGTTTAATTCTTTGGTGAGGTTGAAGGCTTCATTAAGTAGTTTATTTATATTTTTTGAACAGAGTCTTGACATGTACGACACTGTTCGAAGCATGATCATTTGTTCGAGCGGGTTTCGACCAAGTTCCAACCGTGTACACAAGTTGGAAGTTGTTTTACGCACTCCCAATATGTGTTTACAGAAACTTAAATGTACTTTTTCTGCTGGGGATTTGTCAATAAATTGTAAGGGATCAAGGACTTTATTGTTCAAGTTCCCTCTTAATTTAGCTCTATAAAAGTTTAAGTGGTAGTCCATATATGATATTTCTGAGTTATATAGTAGAATTGGACATACCAGTGTGTCAAACAGATTGTTTGACACTGCTATAGGTAGTGGCCCCATGGACGAAGTTTTTGCTTTTAATGAAAATAATACTTTTCTACCCTTTTTCGCAAGATCTTCTAAGCTGTATTTGAGGTTCCCATTGCTTCTGAGGCTTGTGCCTAAAATATCTATATTCAGAAACATTCTCTAAATATATATCTTTTGCCTTAATAAAGGGTTCTTCAGGTTTTACTAAATTTTGTTGAAATATTATAGTCTTGGTTTTGTTGACATTTATAGACAATTGCCAATTATCACAAAATTGTAGCAATTTGTCCATACTAGACTGAAGACCTTGTTTACTTTCTGACAATATCAGAAGGTCATCAGCAAAAAGCAGACTTCCTATGGTTGAGTCAATTAGCTTGAGTGGTATTGATGGATTTTGATTAAATGTATCACTCATGTCGTTAATGAAGATGTTAAACAAGGTAGGACTTATGGAGTCTCCTTGTCAATTTCAGTCAAGGGTTTTACAACAACAGGCTTTGCTAGATGCAATAGTTTTGGGGATATACCATCAATTCCTATGGCCTTCTTTACGTTTATTTTATTTATGCATTTAATGACAAAGTTTTGGTCAACCTCAGAAAACTCGAACTTATTATTTATTAAATTTGGATAATTTTCTGTTATTGCTTTTATGCTAGAGTGATTTTCATCAAAGCTATTTTGATTGTCTCCTATAATTTTAGCAGCGTTTACAAAAAAAATTGTTAAAAGTATTGCAGACCTCATCCTGTTTCAGGTTTCAGGACAAATTATTTCCTTATTATAATGTTCAGTACACTTTTCTGCCTATTTATAGCCCGTGGTATATACACGTGGGTATATAGGGTTCCAGACAAATTACTGCCTCATTATAGCCCGTGTTCCTTACAAATTACTGCCTTATTATTGCCTGTGGCATATAGGGGTCAGTACATATTACTGCCTTATTATAGCCCGTGGTATTTATAGTTCCTAACACCTTACTGCCTTGTATTAGTCAGTGGCATATAGGTTCCTCACTGCCTCATTATCTCCCGTGACGTATAGTGTTCCAGACACATTACTACCTGCGTTGGTATATAAGGTTCGTTACAAATTACTGCCTCATTCCGTCCGACCAAGGGCATTAAGTTGTCGGTGTAGGACGTAAAAAAACTCCCCAAGTCAAGTACTGCCTCATTAAAGCCCGTGGTATATATAGCGTTCCTGACAAATTACTGCCTTTATACCCCGTGGCATACAGGGTTCCTTACAAATTACTGCCTTATTATACCCGTGGCATATAGGGTTCTCGGCAAATTACTGTCTTATTAAAGCCCGTGGTATATAGCGTTCCTGACAAATTACTGCCTTTATAGCCCGTGGCATACAGGGTTCCTTACAAATTACTGCCTTATTATACCCCGTGGCATATAGGGTTCCCGACACATTACAGTCTTGTATTAGCCAAGTGGCAGTATCATCAGCGATTGATGGCGGCCGCAAACTGGTAGAAGTAGAAGTAGAAGTAGCCCGTGATATATAGGATCAGTTTAATATTGTTGTTTTATGGAAGTTTTGTGTGGTTTGTTGAAATTTGGGGAAATATATGGATCATTAAATAATATAAGGAGCATAAGCCGGATTGTCTATGAATGAATAAACGGTCGGTGAAATCTTGTACTTACAAATATTTTAACCCATTCAATTTCCTGAGTAGAGACATTTTTTCTAGTTATGCTTTCAGCATTTTTATACAATACTTGTTGTGGGTATAGAAATGAAGAAATGTCTCCGAACCAATGCCATTTAATCCATGTACGATTTTGTAGGTCATACATTTTTCACAAAATAACATTCAGTCTATAAACATTTAACTATTTAGAAAATTAAAAAAGGGTGGCCAAATGAAAGGTCAACAATTTTAATATAAATAAACTAAAATTGATTTAAACCTTCAAACAGTCAAAAGAAAGTTGCCCTGAACCAACTGACTGAAGCTGAAGGGGTCATTGTCGACCTGGGTACTATATCAGCGTACCCAGGGTACTTAAAATTTGAGAAATGGTACCCAGGGTACTGTCGCTTTACATAAACGTACCCAGTATGGTAAGTATCGCGAGATTACGTTCATTTCCTTCTCGTATTTCTTCCACAATTATAAATATTAGAATGGCGGTTTGTTACAGTTTACAGTTAAGTTTGTTTTGATTATGTGCATGTTTATGAACACTGTTGAAAAATAATGGATTTGGTTCAACAATAATGGTCTGGGTACGTTTATGTTAAGCATGTAAATTACATACCTGTATTTTGGTCTATTTACGCAATATATAATTATTGTTAAACATGTACATGATATTGACATCTTCTCATGCAGTTCTTAGGTGTTATTGTGCTAATTTCAATCAAAGTATCCTTGGGTAAAAGGAATTCTAGTTTATTTATCTTAAGGTCTATGTTTTGTTCAAATGGGAGATAAGAAACTATTAAAATATTATGTCAGAATTTTAAGAATCATTTTCTCAGGTAATGTCATTGGCACTCAATTTCCTTGGGTTAATAGGATTAAATGTTCAACTGAGAGCCATATTAAAAGGGGAGATAACTAAGAAATTATTTAAATATGATATAAAAAATGTTTTTTTTTTCATAAACAGGTTCTGTTTATTCCATGCATTTTACAATTGGGCATATGATACCCATTTAATACAGGTGAACATTGTGCGCCTCTTGTTCTGATTGTGTGCAATTAAAAAAAAATTCCCAAAAGATTGTTACATGACAAGAATAATGTCAAAAATTAATTGTGTGACTTAATTTCTTGTAGAAGGTTCTTTACAGATTTCTAATTGTTTCATTCAAACAAACATAAAATGGTTTTGTTGTATAAATCTTTTATATTACTATACACTTATTCATTTTATATGTTTTAGGATGATATTGCCAAGTCAAGCATGGATGAAGTAATTACTGTAGAAATCAATGGCTATAAAGATAAGATTTTACAGTCTTTGTACCATCTTCAACAAAGGGGAGTGAACTGTGATATAACTTTTCAAGCTTTTGATGGTTTTGTGCATCTGCATAGCATAATACTAGAAGCATCGAGTAATTTATATGGGAATAATGAATATAAAAGGTTATATAATGAGTTTGGACATGTTGATTGCAGAAAATTTAATATTCAAGTAGTTATTGCAGTTGTGAAATATTTGTATACAGGGGAGATCATCATTAATCAGGAACATATTGGTGCATTAGCGAAATTGTGTGATGAAATGGGTTTAACTGTAGCTTTTAATACACTGAGACAAAAGTATCCTGCATTGTCCAAAAGTGAATTTTATTTAACAAATTTACCATCATATTACAGACAGCTTAATGGAAGATTTCTGAATTTTCAAAATAACGTACACAATTTCCAACTATCGGAACAAAGAAATAAAATATGTTCTAATTATACTTTAGTGGGTACATCTAATAGTTTACCATTTGGACTAGATCTTGAATTTCAAAATTCATCTAAGCCTTACTGTAGCACATCAGATAATCTAACACAAAATGAGAAGAACTGTAAAAGTTATGAACATATGGATAATTCTGGTGGCCTTCTTGAAAGTTCTGAATACCACAATTTTAGAAACAAACTTTCTAATCAAAATGATGCAAGTGAAGAAAATAAGATATTGGACACTCCTGGTGATATCTGTCAAACAGAAAGCTATATAGATCCTGATATGTTTATTGTTAATTTAGACAAATCCGAGAGTCTAAATCTAAAAGGAAATGTTCAGGAAGCTCAAAAAGTTAGTGTTGATTCAAACAAACAGGAAACTTTTAATGGAGTCGAGGAATGCACTGCTGAAGATGTTTCCTCAGAATTGAATACAAATATTAAAAACTGTGTACTAGACAGAAAAAGTAATGATTCCTCCTCTCAGGAGAGTAATATAGATAATGAAAATTATCCAATCAAAAAGCGGAAAATAGAGATACTTGTAGAATCTAGGTCTGAAGAACACACTGGCATGATAGAAACTACTGCTGATTTGTCTGAGAAAACTGGACTTGGATTTATTTCAGAATTTCCTGATGGTTATTCACAGGTAGCTAAAAAGGTGAAGAGCAAACAAGATATAACTGGAAGGTTGAATAGAAAATCTACAGAAATATTGCTTAGAAATAGAAATGAAGAACAGATTGGTCAGGTTTTGGATAGTTTGAGTGAAAATAATATCAGAAATACAAGATCAAGTAAAAAATTATTTAAAAAATGTATTACTAACAGAAAGAGAAAAGTGGCAAAAGGTAATACCGTAGCAAGAACTCAATGTGAAAGAAATGTAAAAAAAGGTGCCAAAAATTCAAGAAGAAATGGAAAGACAAAGCGGAAATGTGTTAAATGCAATATGGAATTTAATAAGTATACAGAGCACGCCAAGCATATGAGAGAAATTCACCGTCCATTTCCGTGTGAACTGTGTGATTGGGTGGGGCATAAAAGACATCTATATGCGTCTCATATGTATGGTCAGCACAAGATTGTCATTTATCCTGACAGGTATCCACTAGTTGCATGTGAAGTTGAGGTAAATATGTCATTTGTACTGACAGGTATCCACTTGTTGAATGTAAAGTTGAGGTAAATATGTCATTTATCCTGAAAGGTATCCACTAGTGTGAAGTTGAGGTAAATACATGTCATTTATCCTGACACAGACAGGTATCCACTAGTTTTATGTGAAGTTGAGGTAAATATGTTCAGTGTTGACCATGATTTTTTGTTCAAGGATTATGCAAGTGGTTTATTTCCCCTTTCTGCATATTGAATAGCATCTTTTGTGGAAACTTAAGTAATTTTAGTTAATCTTCATGTATTTATGAATCCTTGCAAAGTTTTACATAAAATACACAGACTGTCAATCTTTCACTTGCTCTACCCTTTTTGTTATTGTTGCTGTTACAGTGACAATAACAAAAAGGTGGAGCAATAGAAGGATTTCAGTTTACCTGTAAATAGATTGACAGAATGTATATTACAGAAACATTTTTGCATTTATTTTTGAAGAAAACCATGCTCAATGGGAGACAACAAAGGGCTCACCACACTGGGCGAAGTGGGCAACAAAGTCGCCGTACTAGGACCTGAAGTCGCCCTAAGGCGCCTCAAAAGCGAAGTTATTTCCCTCAAGTCGCCCCTTGAACTAGTGTAAAGTTAATCTATCTATTCATTTCAGGAAGATTATTTGTAGTGGAATTTAACGCTGACATTGTAAAAAACAGATAAATTTATCCTTCAAAATGTTCGTGCAACCTCCTTGTGGTTACAATTACAACACAACATATTGGGTGTTATCATTATTTTCTTCCTGCACTCCACAACGTAATAGTACATGTCACAATACTCATACAACAAATGAAATACGGGTCATTACATTAATTGCCGACTAAAAAGTGTGGAAATACCTTTATAAAGATAAAGTCTAAATTTTGATGTGTCATAAAGAGTCTGTGATTTGTTGTTCTAGACAGTTAAAAAATACGAAAGGATTTTGGACATATCTACATGTATTGCTGTATCTTTGTCACTCAAAGTTTCTCATTATTGACATTATTGACATGTTGTGGTATTTTATCATTTCAGGGATGTTCATTTAAATGTCTAAGCATCAATAAGCATGACCACAGCAGATGTCACCAATATAAGACAGACAATCTGGTGTGTGATGTCTGTGGTACCAAGTTTGTATCTATCAGTGGACTGAGGAACCACATGGAGATACATAGAGAGGAAGAAATGAGATATCCTTGTAAGCAGTGTGGAAAAGTATTCGGATCACGATACCAAGTTCAAGTAGGTTGTTAATACTGATTATTGATGTATTATTGGGTAAAAGCAGGAAATTGAAGGCCACAAAATGCATTATAAGCTAGAAGTTGATATCGATAGACTGCCAAGAATTTGTAACTAAGTTAGTCATCTACTATTGACCACATGGTATGTCAAATCTGAGGTTGCAAGTTCTAGTCTCACTGCAGACACTAAGACTTCAATCTTAATTGACAAGGATTGCCAATTTACCTACCTAAGGTCTGGGCTTTTCTATAGGTACTCCGGCTTCTTAGCCCAATCAAAACTGGACTCCACGATATAGCTTAAATATTGCAAAATATAGGGTTTAACATAACTCAAACAGACAAACACTTTTTTAAAGTTTTGTTCTGTCTACACCACCTCTGTCTAAATACCTATCTGATTCTAGCATGTGTGATTATGTAGCAATTCAAATTTTACATATTCTCCCTAATTTTTTTTTATGTTTAAGGAGTGTTTATCATTTTTTATTTTACATTACAAAGAAAAAATTGAGAAATTAGAGTAATTGCTTATGAAAAAAATAACAAGTAACGGAAAGTGGAACAATTCAATAAACAAAACAATAAACAAGTGTGAGCCAGATTTTAATGATTTGCATATTAATACGCTAACAGCAACCTGTGAAAGCCAATACACACAAATCAATATGGCAGAACATTTTTTTATTGGAAAATAAAAAAATGAATTTTTTTTTATTAAAAACACAATTTCATTGACATTTATGATATTTTTATAGGTTTCACAATGAGTGAGAATTGTATATCGCTTGATATCATCTGCAGTTATATAATTTCAACAAAGTTTATTATTTTGTTGAAATTATATATCATCTGCATTTTGTTGAAATTTTATATCATCTGCAGTTATATAATTTCAATTTCCACAAAGTAATAAAAGAGCCTATAACGAGTTTAATAGTTTGTTGAAATTAAATAAAGGAAAATTATATCAAGCATTATTATTATTATTATTATTATTATTAACAATATTTGTATAGAGCATTAACTAATTACAAATTATACATACATACATGATAAATAGACTTAAATTGATAAGTAAAATTACTTCAGGAAAAAAAATTTATAATTACTTTAACATTTAAAATTTACCCGAATGCTATAGAACTTAATAAATAAAAGTTAAAAGCAAAATTATAAATATTAAAAGATAAAAGTTATCTTGCATGACAAAATACCATAGGCCATTAAAATATCCACCAACAAAGATAAAAAAAAGCAAATAATATCATAAAACTTTAAGAGGAAGAAACTGCAGAGGTTCATAATAAAAAAACAAAATACCAATGAATAAAAAAAGCATAATAGCTGTTAAATGTTGTAATACATGTATATGACATAAGACATTTTTTTATACACAGATATTTGTCAGGAACATTCTCACACACCCTGCAAGTGATGTCACAATGCATTTTTTGTCAAAGACAGACGTCACAATGCATTTTTTTGTCAGGGACAGACGTCACAATGCATTTTTTTGTCAAAGACAGACATCACAATGTATTTTTTTGTCAAAGACAGATGTCACAATGCATTTTTTTGTCAGGGACAGACGTCACAATGCATTTTTTTGTCAGGGACAGACGTCACAATGCATTTTTTTGTCAGGGACAGACGTCACAATGCATTTTTTTGTCAAAGACAGACATCACAATGCATTTTTTTGTCAAAGACAGACGTCACAATGCATTTTTTTGTCAGGGACAGACGTCACAATGCATTTTTTGTCACAATGTATTTTTCAATCTTTTGTTCGTATAACATCATTTCCCATTGTATACCACATTTTCCATGTGGAATGAGAAAAAGATAAAAAAGGACCATCATAAGAGAAGTATACTGAATCAGTAAAAAAAATATGTAGATACATTGTAACAATATTTCTGTACATGTCACTCAAGAAAAGCTTTTTGAAAGTTCCACAAGTCTGTCGTGTCACTACGACAAGTGCAAGAACATTTTTGGATGAAAAGTTGTTCTGTATAATTAAAAAAAATTATTTCAGAGACATGAAAATTGTGAACATGCCACATACAAACTATGTCACCAGTGTCCATACAAGACTAAAAGTCAACACACACTTACAGTACACCTTCATCACAAACATGGAGAACCTCTCCCATCAAATAAAAAAATGTAAGTACCATAACAAGCCGGATCATCATAATTGTGGAATAAAAAATGTAAGTACCATAACAAGCCGGATCATCATAATTGTGGAATAAAAAATGTAAGTACCATAACAAGCCGGATCATCATAATTGTGGAATAAAAAATGTAAGTACCATAACAAGCCGGATCATCATAATTGTGGAATATCTCAGTTGAAAGATAATCATATTATTGGATGAGTGTTATATACAAATTGGTTCAAGTTGACTTAATATGAGATCATTGAAGTATACGTTAAAAACAGCTGATTATCGTAATACAAATATTATAACCTATTAAAATTGTATTATAAAGACTGTGGAACTATTGGAGACATGGAACAAAGTGAAACATTAATGAAAATAAGTCGAATTTTTACTATGTTGCAGTGTGTCAAAAAAATAATAGAAGATACCAATGATTGTTCAGAAAACTATAAGTGAAGCTCAGAAATCTTTGTTAAACAAACGAGGGGAAAGCAACAAAACAAGCAGACAATACAATAAAAACTGAGTAACACAAACCCTCACTAAAAAAGTTGGCTGAAGGGCCTTTTTTTTTATTATTATCATTAAAAGAGAACTTTTCATTTGAATCAGCTTTCGAAAAAATGTTAACAACTTAAACAAACGCTTTTAATTTCTCCGGGTATTTGGGCTTCTTCCCCAATAAAAACTGTATGCCATGATACGGCTGAAAAATTGCTGAAAGTGGCGTTAAACAATATTCAAACAAACGAACAAAACAAAGGCTTTTAAAAGAATTGTTAGATATACATTTGATCTGTTAAGGATCATGCATTATAGGAATAGAGCTTTTTAGGAGGAATTCATTTGTGCATGAATGAGACCAAATCGCCAACGAACTTCAGGCCTGATATAACGTTTGTAAGCGAGTTGGCTAAACTCATACTCCAGTGAATTCTGTAACAACAGATTAGATTCCTTATTCCACCCATTTAAGAATAATTTTCATTGTCAAGCTTGTTATTTTATTCAAATTAGCACACTACTTTGTTGAAACTTTATTCATATACTAAAATGTTCATCGAAAAAATGAACAATAAAAGTTGACAAATAAAACCTTATTTATTGGTGATTATTGTAATAATATATGATTAATAATTTGTTCATTTATTTCAATATTTGACTCTATATTTAATGGTTTATTTTTTAGATACAAGTGTGATTTCTGTGATTTTTACTGCTTTTACCCAAGTTATCTGAAGATACATGTGGAAGAAAATCACTCAGGTATATTCATCAATGTGTTGTTGAAAATGCACCAGATTTTATTACCTTTTTATTGATATATTTATTCAAACCATGGCATAATGGCCAATAGGGGGAATAAATTATCCTCTCTCTGACCACACCTAAGCTCTCTCTGACCACACCTAACCTCTCTCTGACCACACCTAACCTCTCTCTGACCACACCTAACCTCTCTCTGACCACACCTAACCTCTCTCTCTGACCACACCTCACATAACGTCTCTCTGACCACATCTAACCTCTCTCTGACCACACCTAACCTAAGCTCTCTCTGACCACACCTAACCTCTCTCTGACCACACCTTACCTGTCTCTTACCACACCTTACCTCTCTCTGACCACACCTAACCTCTCTCTGACCATACCTTACCTCTCTCTCTGACCACACCTCACATAACATCTCTCTGACCACACCTCACATAACGTCTCTCTGACCACATCTAACCTCTCTCTGACCACACCTAACCTGGCTGTCTCTGACCACACCTAACCTCTCTCTGACCACACCTTACCTCTCTCTTACCACACCTTACCTCTCTCCGACCACACCTAACCTCTCTCTGACCACACCTCACTTAACCTCTCTCTGACCACACCAAACCTCTCTGACCACACCTAATCTCTCTCTGACCACACCTAACCTCTCTCTGACCACACCTAAGCTCTCTCTGACCACACCTAACCTCTCTCCGACCACACCTAACCTCTCTCTCTGACCACACCTAACCTCTCTCTGACCACCCCTAACCTCTCTCTGACCACCCCTAACCTCTCTCTGACCACACCTTACCTCTCTCTTACCACACCTTACCTCTCTCCGACCACACCTAACCTCTCTCTCTGACCACACCAAACCTCTCTGACCACACCTAATCTCTCTCTGACCACACCTAACCTCTCTCTGACCACACATAACCTCTCTCTGACCACACCAAACCTCTCTGACCACACCTAATCTCTCTCTGACCACACCTAACCTCTCTCTGACCACACCTAAGCTCTCTCTGACCACACCTAACCTCTCTCTGACCACCCCTAACCTCTCTCTGACCACCCCTAACCTCTCTCTGACCACCCCTAACCTCTCTCTGACCACACCTTTTGCACTGAAATTGTGCCTTCAATAACATTTCCTTTGTCCAGTGAAATTTGTAAGGTTTTCTTCAAAGATTACTCTTCTTTCCTATCTTACAAAAAACATGGTTGCCCTAGGCAATCTTTGTTTCTGTTTGGATAAGGTGTATATGCACATTCTATTCTCGGTAACTGTAATTTTAATTATTTTGTAAATATAATGATGAATTCTTGATGAGATGACTGCCTTGTGGACTTCTTATTTGTTATTGGTGAATTTTAAAAATCTTCTACTGAAACTACAAGCCTTAACAGATTATGACATAATAGAGTGTAGAAGGTACTTCTTTACACAGATTTCTTATTTTGTGCTGATGGCACTTCAACAAAATGGCTTCCATGAGAAATCAAATTTTTCAGCAGAAACCTAATTCTAGA
Organism: Limnoperna fortunei; assembly: GCA_944474755.1. Lineage (NCBI taxonomy): Eukaryota > Metazoa > Mollusca > Bivalvia > Mytilida > Modiolidae > Limnoperna > Limnoperna fortunei. The sequence goes on along the minus strand of OX104121.1, from coordinate 16,788,398 downwards.
TCTTAAAGCTGATGTTTTGACATTTTTGTTGATGTATTTTAGGTAACCAATGAGATGCTCCTTGGAGTGCAGTGTTCTCCTCTTTTAACACCATTTTTCTACATCTGTGGTTTAATTTCATGCTGTTGTGCTATTCATAACAGTGAAACTATTTCCTGTTATATTGTTTATCCAAAGTAATAACGGTGTGGGCAATACCTTCCATTAATTAATGCTTCTTGTGATGTTTACCTGGACAGGTGTATCAGCATTTGTTTCCGGTTACCGTTAGATTCATTAATAACTAGCTTTTCTCTTCACTTGTAATGCATAAATGTTAATAAAGAAGATAAATTTGTGTAAATTTTTAAGGGTTTTCTACATTTTAGGTGGGTACCATAATTGGAGTTTGCACTTTTCAACCACAAAAATTTGCATCTGGTGGTCAGGGCGATTAGACATTTTGCATGTACCTTCTTATGAAATGTAATTACTGGTATATTATTTCTGTTATTTGAGCAGAAATTATCACTGAATTATGGAACTGTTTTTAATTAAATTGAGGTCCAAGTGCATACATCTGCATTAAAATATACGCTGATAAATTGTGACAAAAAACACTGAAGCACATGGACCAGAGTTGCTTCCCCTGCATTAGTGCCTTATTATGCAGTATATGTGTATTTTTTGTTCTTGGTGTAGTATTTCAAACAAAAACTGCTATCCAAATATTTTAAATATATTTTTTTAAAATATAAAAGAATTAATCTCCCCTCCTTTTATTAGCTCACCTGACCCGAAGGGTCATGTGAGCTATTGCCATCACTTGGCGTCCGTCGTCGTCCGTCGTCATCGTCGGCGTCGTCGTCGTCGTCGTTAACTTTTCTTCAAAAATCTTCTCCTCAAAAACCACTGAAGGGATTGCTTTGAAACTTTGCATACATCATCAGTAAAATGCCCTCTACCAAGTTTGCCCAAATCATGGCCTCAGACCAACCAACATGGCCGCCATGGCTAAAAATAGAACAGAGGGGTCAAAATACAGTTTTTTGCTTATAGTTCAAAAAGTATAACAGATACAGGAAAACCGAAGAGACTTTCCTTCTTCAGCATCTAAAGCTCTACAAAACACTCTATTGGGTCAAAGTTGTATGATGACTCCTTGTAGGAGTTATTGCCCTTTAATTGTCAAAATTGATGATTTTTGCCATTTTTGCCTCAAAATCTTGAAAATTATTAGAACTAGAGAAAAAGTTAGCATTGCTTAATTGTTCTGCTCTATGAGGGCTACAAAAATGACTTAAGGGTCAAGATTGTCTGATTAACCGTTTAAGAGTTATTCCCCTTGAACTGTTTTTTTTTATCGGTTTTAATTGATTTTTTAAAATCTTCTCCTCTGAAACAACTGAAAGTACTGCTTTGAAACTTTGTACACATAATCTGTCAAATGTCCTCAACCAAGTTTGCACCAACCATGGCTGCAGATTAACCAACCTGGCCACCATGGCTAAAAATTGGATGGGGGGGGGGGGTGCGGTAAAATACAGTTTTTGGCTTATATTTAAAAAAGTGTAACAGATACAGGAAAACCGAAGAGACAAGCCTTCATCTGCATCAAAAGCTCTACGAAACACTCCATTGGGTTGAAGTTGTATGATGACTCCTTATAGGAGTTATTGCCCTTTAATTGTCAAAATTGTTGATTTTAGCCATTTTTGCCTCAAAATCTTGAAAATTATTAGAACTAGAGAAAAAGTTAGCATTGCTTAATTGTTCTGCTCTATGAGGGCTACAAAATTGCCTTAGGGTCAAGATTGTCTGATTACACGTTTAAGAGTTATTCCCCTTGAACTGTTTATTTTAATCGGTTTTAATTGATTTTTTAAAATCTTCTCCTCTGAAACCACTGAAAGTACTGCTTTGAAACTTTGTACACATCATCCGTCAAATGTCCTTAACCAAGTTTGCACCAACCATGGCTGCAGATTAACCAACATGGCCGCCATGGCTAAAAATAGAATGGAGGGGGGGGGGGGGGGGTAAAATACAGTTTTTGGCTTATAGTTCAAAAAGTATAACAGATACAAGAAAACCGAAGAGACATGCCTTTATCGGCATCAAAAGCTCTACGAAACACTCCATTGGGTTGAAGTTCTATGAGGACTCCTTATAGGAGTTATTGCCCTTTAATTGTCAAAATTGATTATTTTTGACATTTTTGCCTTAAAATCTTGAAAATTATTTGAACTAGAGAAAAAGTTAGTATTGCTTAATTGTTCTGCTCTATGAGGGCTACAAAAATGACTTAGGGTCAAGATTGTCTGATGAACCGTTTAGGAATTATTCTCCTTGAACATTTTTTTAATCAATTTTAATATTTTAATTGATTTTAAAAAATCTTCTCCTCTTTAACCCATTAAAGGACTGCTTTAAAACATTGCACACATCATCTTTAGGACGTCCTCTACCAAAATTGTGCAAATCATGACACCTGACTACCTATATAGCTATGTTAGCTTAAAATAGAAAATGGGGGGGGGGGGGGGGGGAGAGTCAAGAGAGTTTTCGACTGATAGTTAAAAAAGTATAACAGGTACAACAAATTTGAAGTGAACCTCCCTTCTCCCTCTAAGCATCAAAAGCTCCTCCTTATAGGAATTATTATGACTTTTGCAGAAGTGTTGGGCAATTCCTTATAGCAAAGAAAAGCTGGATAGAAAAGGGTTGTTTGGTTTCAGGTTCAGGTGAGCGATACAGGCTCCTGGGAGCCTCTAGTTTAAATTTTGTTGAAAGTAATTGAAATTAATATTATGTTAAAAGAGAGACAAAATTTAATCAGACCCAGTTGTTTGTGAAAGATTAGTTACAGTTTCACTGTGTTGAACTGTCTTAAAAATGGTTTATCAATCATGTCAATCAAATTGATGATGATACAAAATTGAATTGTTAAATAATATACTTTACTACAACAAAATGTTGAATAACACGCTTAACTAAATCACTAAATAAGATTTAAGTATTTACAAATAATGAATTATACAAAAAAAAAGGAAATGAGGCAGGTGTCAAGATAATGAAAAATGTTTGTACATAGAGTGTTGCTGCTGTTATTTGTTATAAGTGCCGATGTTAATCGTAGGTTTGTAATTATATCTGTTATCCTCTGTTACGCATGCCAATAATTTAAAATGAATTTACTAGTAAATTAAAAAAAAATGTAATACTTTCTAATTTATTATTATATTTAACAATTTACCCCTCTTTTAGATTTAAAAATGCACGTGATGCACAAAATTTACAAAAGGACATGCAAATCAGATTTTTGTCATGGAACTCCTTCGATGAATCCTCTGGATAAAGCTTTTAATATAAATGGAAGATGGTTTGAGTTCCTTGGGGTTCAAAATACCATAGCACATTTAATTCTAAAATATTAATTACTTTTATTAATTTTGTTCACTGAAGATCATGGACCTTATTGGTGGAGGGGTTGTGGCATGTGGTAATTAGTCATCTACTATTTATCACATGGTCTGTCAACATTATGTTGGGGATTCGAGTCGCATTGCAGGCCAAATATGCTAGACTCCAATCTTAATATAAATTGCCAGTCTTCCTACCAACAATCTGGATTTTCACTGGGTACTCTGGCTTTCTTCTTCCAATAAAAAATTGATGCCAAGAGAAACATTTAGCTGAAAAATTGCCACAAGTGGTCTTAAACAACATCCAAACAAAACACCAGAGAACTTCTGAAAAGCTTGAGTTTTATAGATTCACTTGTTTTTAAGAACATTTGATTACTCAGTTTTGATGCAGAATGAATAATAATTTTCATTCTGATCTTCTGACTTTTGTAGATACTTCCAGCTATAAGTGTCCAATATGTTCAAAGATTTTAAAGTCTAGAAAATCATTTAGAAGCCATAACCTTGTTACTCATGGCAGTAAGTATACATGTGTATATCATCCTGCATGTACAACAGCCAATCATGGTAGTAAGTATACATGTGTATATCATCCTACTGCTGCAATGGCCAATCATGGCAGTATACACATGTATATCATCCTACACGTACAACAGCCAATCATGGCAGTAAGTATACACATGTATATCATCCTACATGTACAACGGCCAATCATGGCAGTAAGTATACACGTGTATATCATCCTACATGTACAACGGCCAATCATGGCAGTAAGTATACATGTGTATATCATCCTACATGTACAACGGCCAATCATGGCAGTAAGTATACACGTGTATATCATCCTACATGTACAACAGCCAATCATGGCAGTAAGTATACACATGTATATCATCCTACATGTACAGCAGCCAATCATGGCAGTAAGTATACACGTGTATATCATCCTACATGTACAGCAGCCAATCATGGCAGTAAGTATACACATGTATATCATCCTACATGTACAACGTCCAATCATGGCAGTAAGTATACACATGTATATCATCCTACATGTACAACGTCCAATCATGGCAGTAAGTATACACATGTATATCATCCTACATGTACAACGTCCAATCATGGCAGTAAGTATACACATGTATATCATCCTACATGTACAACGGCCAATCATGGCAGTAAGTATACACATGTATATCATCCTACATGTACAACGGCCAGTCATGGCAGTAAGTATACACATGTATATCATCCTACAGGTACAACGTCCAATCATGGCAGTAAGTATACACATGTATATCATCCTACATGTACAACGGCCAGTCATGGCAGTAAGTATACACATGTATATCATCCTACATGTACAACGGCCAGTCATGGCAGTAAGTATACACATGTATATCATCCTACATGTACAGCAGCCAATCATGGCAGTAAGTATACACATGTATATCATCCTACATGTACAACGTCCAATCATGGCAGTAAGTATACACATGTATATCATCCTACATGTACAGCAGCCAATCATGGCAGTAAGTATACACGTGTATATCATCCTACATGTACAACGTCCAATCATGGCAGTAAGTATACACATGTATATCATCCTACATGTACAACGTCCAATCATGGCAGTAAGTATACACATGTATATCATCCTACATGTACAACGTCTAATCATGGCAGTAAGTATACACATGTATATCATCCTACATGTACAGCAGCCAATCATGGCAGTAAGTATACACATGTATATCATCCTACATGTACAACGTCCAATCATGGCAGTAAGTATACACATGTATATCATCCTACATGTACAGCAGCCAATCATGGCAGTAAGTATACACATGTATATCATCCTACATGTACAACGTCCAATCATGGCAGTAAGTATACACATGTATATCATCCTACATGTACAACGTCTAATCATGGCAGTAAGTATACACATGTATATCATCCTACATGTACAGCAGCCAATCATGGCAGTAAGTATACACGTGTATATCATCCTACATGTACAGCAGCCAATCATGGCAGTAAGTATACACATGTATGTCATCCTACATGTACAACGGCCAATCATGGCAGTAAGTATACACATGTATATCATCCTACATGTACAACGTCCAATCATGGCAGTAAGTATACACATGTATATCATCCTACATGTACAACAGCCAATCATGGCAGTAAGTATACACATGTATATCATCCTACATGTACAACGGCCAGTCATGGTAGTAAGTATACACATGTATATCATCCTACATGTACAACGTCCAATCATGGCAGTAAGTATACACATGTATATCATCCTACATGTACAACAGCCAATCATGGCAGTAAGTATACACATGTATATCATCCTACATGTACAACGTCCAATCATGGCAGAAAGTATACACGTGTATATCATCCTACATGTACAACGTCCAATCATGGCAGTAAGTATACACATGTATATCATCCTACATGTACAACAGCCAATCATGGCAGTAAGTATACACATGTATATCATCCTACATGTACAACAGCAAATCATGGCAGTAAGTATACACATGTATATCATCCTACATGTACAATGTCCAATCATGGCAGTAAGTATACACATGTATATCATCCTACATGTACAACAGCCAGTCATGGCAGTAAGTATACACATGTATATCATCCTAAAGGTACAACGTCCAATCATGGCAGTAAGTATACACGTGTATATCATCCTACATGTACAACAGCCAGTCATGGCAGTAAGTATACACATGTATATCATCCTACAGGTACAATGTCCAATCATGGCAGTAAGTATACACATGTATATCATCCTACATGTACAACGTCCAATCATGGCAGTAAGTATACACATGTATATCATCCTACATGTACAACAGCCAGTCACGGCAGTAAGTATACACATGTATATCATCCTAAAGGTACAACGTCCAATCATGGCAGTAAGTATACACGTGTATATCATCCTACATGTACAACAGCCAGTCATGGCAGTAAGTATACACATGTATATCATCCTAAAGGTACAACGTCCAATCATGGCAGTAAGTATACACATGTATATCATCCTACATGCACAACGTCCAATCATGGCAGTAAGTATACACATGTATATCATCCTACATGTACAACGTCCAATCATGGCAGTAAGTATACACATGTATATCATCCTACATGTACAACGTCTAATCATGGCAGTAAGTATACAGATGTATATCATCCTACATGTACAGCAGCCAATCATGGCAGTAAGTATACACGTGTATATCATCCTACATGTACAGCAGCCAATCATGGCAGTAAGTATACACATGTATGTCATCCTACATGTACAACAGCCAATCATGGCAGTAAGTATACACATGTATATCATCCTACATGTACAACGTCCAATCATGGCAGTAAGTATACACATGTATATCATCCTACATGTACAACAGCCAATCATGGCAGTAAGTATACACATGTATATCATCCTACATGTACAACGGCCAGTCATGGCAGTAAGTATACACATGTATATCATCCTACATGTACAACGTCCAATCATGGCAGTAAGTATACACATGTATATCATCCTACATGTACAACAGCCAATCATGGCAGTAAGTATACACATGTATATCATCCTACATGTACAACGTCCAATCATGGCAGAAAGTATACACGTGTATATCATCCTACATGTACAACGTCCAATCATGGCAGTAAGTATACACATGTATGTCATCCTACATGTACAACAGCCAATCATGGCAGTAAGTATACACATGTATATCATCCTACATGTACAACAGCAAATCATGGCAGTAAGTATACACATGTATATCATCCTACATGTACAACGTCCAATCATGGCAGTAAGTATACACATGTATATCATCCTACATGTACAACAGCCAGTCATGGCAGTAAGTATACACATGTATATCATCCTAAAGGTACAACGTCCAATCATGGCAGTAAGTATACACGTGTATATCATCCTACATGTACAACAGCCAGTCATGGCAGTAAGTATACACATGTATATCATCCTACAGGTACAATGTCCAATCATGGCAGTAAGTATACACATGTATATCATCCTACATGTACAACGTCCAATCATGGCAGTAAGTATACACATGTATATCATCCTACATGTACAACAGCCAGTCATGGCAGTAAGTATACACATGTATATCATCCTAAAGGTACAACGTCCAATCATGGCAGTAAGTATACACGTGTATATCATCCTACATGTACAACAGCCAGTCATGGCAGTAAGTATACACATGTATATCATCCTAAAGGTACAACGTCCAATCATGGCAGTAAGTATACACATGTATATCATCCTACATGCACAACGTCCAATCATGGCAGTAAGTATACACATGTATATCATCCTACATGTACAACGTCCAATCATGGCAGTAAGTATACACATGTATATCATCCTACATGTACAACGTCCAATCATGGCAGTAAGTATACACATGTATATTATCCTACATGTACAACGGTCAATCATGGCAGTAAGTATACACATGTATATCATCCTACATGTACAACGTCCAATCATGGTAGTAAGTATACACATGTATATCATCCTACATGTACAGCAGCCAATCATGGCAGTATACACATGTTTATCATCGTACATGTACATCGTCCAATCATGGCAGTAAGTATACACATGTATATCATCCTACATGTACACCAGCCAATCATGGCAGTAAGTATACACATGTATATCATCCTGCATGTACAACGGCCAATCATGCCAGTAAGTATACACATGTATATTATCCTACATGTACAGCAGCCAATCATGGCAGTAAGTATACACATGTATATCATCCTACATGTACAACGTCCAATCATGGCAGTAAGTATACACATGTATATCATCCTACATGTACAGCAGCCAATCATGGCAGTAAGTATACACATGTATATCATCCTACATGTACAACGTCCAATCATGGCAGTAAGTATACACATGTATATCATCCTACATGTACAGCAGCCAATCATGGCAGTAAGTATACACATGTATATCATCCTACATGTACAACGTCCAATCATGGCAGTAAGTATACACGTGTATATCATCCTACATGTACAACGTCCAATCATGGCAATAAGTATACATGTGTATATCATCCTACATGTACAGCAGCCAATCATGGCAGTAAGTATACACATGTATATCATCCTACATGTACAACGTCCAATCATGGCAATAAGTATACATGTGTATATCATCCTACATGTACATCAGCCAATCATGGCAGTAAGTATACACATGTATATCATCCTACATGTACAGCAGCCAATCATGGCAGTAAGTATACACGTGTATATCATCCTACATGTACAACGTCCAATCATGGCAATAAGTATACACGTGTATATCATCCTACATGTACAGCAGCCAATCATGGCAGTAAGTATACACATGTATATCATCCTACATGTACAACGTCCAATCATGGCAGTAAGTATACACATGTATATCATCCTACATGTACAACGTCCAATCATGGCAGTAAGTATACACATGTATATCATCCTACATGTACAACGTCCAATCATGGCAGTAAGTATACACGTGTATATCATCCTACATGTACAACGTCCAATCATGGCAGTAAGTATACACATGTATATCATCCTACATGTACAACGTCCAATCATGGCAGTAAGTATACACATGTATATCATCCTACATGTACAACGTCCAATCATGGCAGTAAGTATACACATGTATATCATCCTACATGTACAACGTCCAATCATGGCAGTAAGTATACACATGTATATCATCCTACATGTACAACGTCCAATCATGGCAGTAAGTATACACATGTATATCATCCTACATGTACAACGTCCAATCATGGCAGTAAGTATACACGTGTATATCATCCTACATGTACAACGTCCAATCATGGCAGTAAGTATACACATGTATATCATCCTACATGTACAACAGCCAATCATGGCAGTAAGTATACACATGTATATCATCCTACATGTACAACGGCCAGTCATGGTAGTAAGTATACACATGTATATCATCCTACATGTACAACGTCCAATCATGGCAGTAAGTATACACATGTATATCATCCTACATGTACAACAGCCAATCATGGCAGTAAGTATACACATGTATATCATCCTACATGTACAACGTCCAATCATGGCAGAAAGTATACACGTGTATATCATCCTACATGTACAACGTCCAATCATGGCAGTAAGTATACACATGTATATCATCCTACATGTACAACAGCCAATCATGGCAGTAAGTATACACATGTATATCATCCTACATGTACAACAGCAAATCATGGCAGTAAGTATACACATGTATATCATCCTACATGTACAACGTCCAATCATGGCAGTAAGTATACACATGTATATCATCCTACATGTACAACAGCCAGTCATGGCAGTAAGTATACACATGTATATCATCCTAAAGGTACAACGTCCAATCATGGCAGTAAGTATACACGTGTATATCATCCTACATGTACAACAGCCAGTCATGGCAGTAAGTATACACATGTATATCATCCTACAGGTACAATGTCCAATCATGGCAGTAAGTATACACATGTATATCATCCTACATGTACAACGTCCAATCATGGCAGTAAGTATACACATGTATATCATCCTACATGTACAACAGCCAGTCATGGCAGTAAGTATACACATGTATATCATCCTAAAGGTACAACGTCCAATCATGGCAGTAAGTATACACGTGTATATCATCCTACATGTACAACAGCCAGTCATGGCAGTAAGTATACACATGTATATCATCCTAAAGGTACAACGTCCAATCATGGCAGTAAGTATACACATGTATATCATCCTACATGCACAACGTCCAATCATGGCAGTAAGTATACACATGTATATCATCCTACATGTACAACGTCCAATCATGGCAGTAAGTATACACATGTATATCATCCTACATGTACAACGTCCAATCATGGCAGTAAGTATACACATGTATATCATCCTACATGTACAGCAGCCAATCATGGCAGTATACACATGTATATCATCGTACATGTACATCGTCCAATCATGGCAGTAAGTATACACATGTATATCATCCTACATGTACACCAGCCAATCATGGCAGTAAGTATACACATGTATATCATCCTGCATGTACAACGGCCAATCATGCCAGTAAGTATACACATGTATATTATCCTACATGTACAGCAGCCAATCATGGCAGTAAGTATACACATGTATATCATCCTACATGTACAACGTCCAATCATGGCAGTAAGTATACACATGTATATCATCCTACATGTACAACGGCCAATCATGGCAGTAAGTATACACATGTATATCATCCTACATTTACAACGTCCAATCATGGCAGTAAGTATACACATGTATATCATCCTACATGTACAACGTCCAATCATGGCAGTAAGTATACACATGTATATCATCCTACATGTACAACGTCCAATCATGGCAGTAAGTATACACATGTATATCATCCTACATGTACAACGTCCAATCATGGCAGTAAGTATACACATTTATATCATCCTACATGTACAACGTCCAATCATGGTAGTAAGTATACACATGTATATCATCCTACATGTACAACGTCCAATCATGGGAGTAAGTATACACATGTATATCATCCTACATGTACAGCAGCCAATCATGGCAGTAAGTATACACATGTATATCATCCTACATGTACAACGTCCAATCATGGCAGTAAGTATACACATGTATATCATCCTGCATGTACAACGTCCAATCATGGCAGTAAGTATACACATGTATATCATCCTACATTTACAACGGCCAATCATGGCAGTAAGTATACACATGTATATCATCCTATATGTACAACGTCCAATCATGGCAGTAAGTATACACATGTATATCATCCTACATGTACAACGTCCAATCATGGCAGTAAGTATACACATGTATATCATCCTACATGTACAACGGCCAATCATGGCAGTAAGTATACATGTGTATATCATCTTACATGTACAACGGCCAATCATGGCAGTAAGTATACACATGTATATCATCCTACATGTACAACGGCCAATGGCAGTAAGTATACACATGTATATCATCCTACTTGTACAGCAGCCAATCATGGCAGTAAGTATACACATGTATATCATCCTAAAGGTACAACGGCCAGTCATGGCAGTAAGTATACACATGTATATCATCCTACATGTACAACGTCCAATCATGGCAGTAAGTATACACGTGTATATCATCCTACATGTACAGCAGCCAATCATGGCAGTAAGTATACACATGTATATCATCCTACATGTACAACGTCCAATCATGGCAGTAAGTATACATGTGTATATCATCCTACATGTACAACGGCCAATCATGGCAGTAAGTATACACATGTATATCATCCTACATGTACAGCAGCCAATCATGGCAGTAAGTATACACATGTATATCATCCTACATGTACAACGTCCAATCATGGCAGTAAGTATACACGTGTATATCATCCTACATGTACAACGTCCAATCATGGCAATAAGTATACATGTGTATATCATCCTACATGTACAGCAGCCAATCATGGCAGTAAGTATACACGTGTATATCATCCTACATGTACAACGTCCAATCATGGCAGTAAGTATACACATGTATATCATCCTACATGTACAACGTCCAATCATGGCAGTAAGTATACACATGTATATCATCCTACATGTACAACGTCTAATCATGGCAGTAAGTATACACATGTATATCATCCTACATGTACAGCAGCCAATCATGGCAGTAAGTATACACATGTATATCATCCTACATGTACAACGTCCAATCATGGCAGTAAGTATACACATGTATATCATCCTACATGTACAGCAGCCAATCATGGCAGTAAGTATACACATGTATATCATCCTACATGTACAATGTCCAATCATGGCAGTAAGTATACACATGTATATCATCCTACATGTACAACGTCTAATCATGGCAGTAAGTATACACATGTATATCATCCTACATGTACAGCAGCCAATCATGGCAGTAAGTATACACGTGTATATCATCCTACATGTACAGCAGCCAATCATGGCAGTAAGTATACACATGTATATCATCCTACATGTACAACGTCCAATCATGGCAGTAAGTATACACATGTATATCATCCTACATGTACAACGTCCAATCATGGCAGTAAGTATACACATGTATATCATCCTACATGTACAACGGCCAATCATGGCAGTAAGTATACACATGTATATCATCCTACATGTACAACGGCCAGTCATGGCAGTAAGTATACACATGTATATCATCCTACAGGTACAACGTCCAATCATGACAGTAAGTATACACATGTATATCATCCTATATGTACAACGTCCAATCATGGCAGTAAGTATACACATGTATATCATCCTACATGTACAACGTCCAATCATGGCAGTAAGTATACACATGTATATCATCCTACATGTACAACGGCCAATCATGGCAGTAAGTATACATGTGTATATCATCTTACATGTACAACGGCCAATCATGGCAGTAAGTATACACATGTATATCATCCTACATGTACAACGGCCAATGGCAGTAAGTATACACATGTATATCATCCTACATGTACAGCAGCCAATCATGGCAGTAAGTATACACATGTATATCATCCTAAAGGTACAACGGCCAGTCATGGCAGTAAGTATACACATGTATATCATCCTACATGTACAACGTCCAATCATGGCAGTAAGTATACACGTGTATATCATCCTACATGTACAGCAGCCAATCATGGCAGTAAGTATACACATGTATATCATCCTACATGTACAACGTCCAATCATGGCAGTAAGTATACATGTGTATATCATCCTACATGTACAACGGCCAATCATGGCAGTAAGTATACACATGTATATCATCCTACATGTACAGCAGCCAATCATGGCAGTAAGTATACACATGTATATCATCCTACATGTACAACGTCCAATCATGGCAGTAAGTATACACGTGTATATCATCCTACATGTACAACGTCCAATCATGGCAATAAGTATACATGTGTATATCATCCTACATGTACAGCAGCCAATCATGGCAGTAAGTATACACGTGTATATCATCCTACATGTACAACGTCCAATCATGGCAGTAAGTATACACATGTATATCATCCTACATGTACAACGTCCAATCATGGCAGTAAGTATACACATGTATATCATCCTACATGTACAACGTCTAATCATGGCAGTAAGTATACACATGTATATCATCCTACATGTACAGCAGCCAATCATGGCAGTAAGTATACACATGTATATCATCCTACATGTACAACGTCCAATCATGGCAGTAAGTATACACATGTATATCATCCTACATGTACAGCAGCCAATCATGGCAGTAAGTATACACATGTATATCATCCTACATGTACAATGTCCAATCATGGCAGTAAGTATACACATGTATATCATCCTACATGTACAACGTCTAATCATGGCAGTAAGTATACACATGTATATCATCCTACATGTACAGCAGCCAATCATGGCAGTAAGTATACACGTGTATATCATCCTACATGTACAGCAGCCAATCATGGCAGTAAGTATACACATGTATATCATCCTACATGTACAACGTCCAATCATGGCAGTAAGTATACACATGTATATCATCCTACATGTACAACGTCCAATCATGGCAGTAAGTATACACATGTATATCATCCTACATGTACAACGGCCAATCATGGCAGTAAGTATACACATGTATATCATCCTACATGTACAACGGCCAGTCATGGCAGTAAGTATACACATGTATATCATCCTACAGGTACAACGTCCAATCATGACAGTAAGTATACACATGTATATCATCCTACATGTACAACGTCCAATCATGGCAGTAAGTATACACATGTATATCATCCTACATGTACAACGGCCAATCATGGCAGTAAGTATACATGTGTATATCATCTTACATGTACAACGGCCAATCATGGCAGTAAGTATACACATGTATATCATCCTACATGTACAACGGCCAATGGCAGTAAGTATACACATGTATATCATCCTACTTGTACAGCAGCCAATCATGGCAGTAAGTATACACATGTATATCATCCTAAAGGTACAACGGCCAGTCATGGCAGTAAGTATACACATGTATATCATCCTACATGTACAACGTCCAATCATGGCAGTAAGTATACACGTGTATATCATCCTACATGTACAGCAGCCAATCATGGCAGTAAGTATACACATGTATATCATCCTACATGTACAACGTCCAATCATGGCAGTAAGTATACACGTGTATATCATCCTACATGTACAACGGCCAATCATGGCAGTAAGTATACACATGTATATCATCCTACATGTACAGCAGCCAATCATGGCAGTAAGTATACACATGTATATCATCCTACATGTACAACGTCCAATCATGGCAGTAAGTATACACGTGTATATCATCCTACATGTACAACGTCCAATCATGGCAATAAGTATACATGTGTATATCATCCTACATGTACAGCAGCCAATCATGGCAGTAAGTATACACGTGTATATCATCCTACATGTACAACGTCCAATCATGGCAGTAAGTATACACATGTATATCATCCTACATGTACAACGTCCAATCATGGCAGTAAGTATACACATGTATATCATCCTACATGTACAACGTCTAATCATGGCAGTAAGTATACACATGTATATCATCCTACATGTACAGCAGCCAATCATGGCAGTAAGTATACACATGTATATCATCCTACATGTACAACGTCCAATCATGGCAGTAAGTATACACATGTATATCATCCTACATGTACAGCAGCCAATCATGGCAGTAAGTATACACATGTATATCATCCTACATGTACAATGTCCAATCATGGCAGTAAGTATACACATGTATATCATCCTACATGTACAACGTCTAATCATGGCAGTAAGTATACACATGTATATCATCCTACATGTACAGCAGCCAATCATGGCAGTAAGTATACACGTGTATATCATCCTACATGTACAGCAGCCAATCATGGCAGTAAGTATACACATGTATATCATCCTACATGTACAACGTCCAATCATGGCAGTAAGTATACACATGTATATCATCCTACATGTACAACGTCCAATCATGGCAGTAAGTATACACATGTATATCATCCTACATGTACAACGGCCAATCATGGCAGTAAGTATACACATGTATATCATCCTACATGTACAACGGCCAGTCATGGCAGTAAGTATACACATGTATATCATCCTACAGGTACAACGTCCAATCATGACAGTAAGTATACACATGTATATCATCCTACATGTACAACGGCCAGTCATGGCAGTAAGTATACACATGTATATCATCCTACATGTACAACGGCCAGTCATGGCAGTAAGTATACACATGTATATCATCCTACATGTACAGCAGCCAATCATGGCAGTAAGTATACACATGTATATCATCCTACATGTACAACGTCCAATCATGGCAGTAAGTATACACATGTATATCATCCTACATGTACAGCAGCCAATCATGGCAGTAAGTATACACATGTATATCATCCTACATGTACAACGTCCAATCATGGCAGTAAGTATACACATGTATATCATCCTACATGTACAGCAGCCAATCATGGCAGTAAGTATACACATATATATCATCCTACATGTACAACGTCCAATCATGGCAGTAAGTATACACATGTATATCATCCTACATGTACAGCAGCCAATCATGGCAGTAAGTATACACGTGTATATCATCCTACATGTACAACGTCCAATCATGGCAGTAAGTATACACATGTATATCATCCTACATGTACAACGTCCAATCATGGCAGTAAGTATACACATGTATATCATCCTACATGTACAACGTCTAATCATGGCAGTAAGTATACACATGTATATCATCCTACATGTACAGCAGCCAATCATGGCAGTAAGTATACACATGTATATCATCCTACATGTACAACGTCCAATCATGGCAGTAAGTATACACATGTATATCATCCTACATGTACAGCAGCCAATCATGGCAGTAAGTATACACATGTATATCATCCTACATGTACAACGTCCAATCATGGCAGTAAGTATACACATGTATATCATCCTACATGTACAACGTCTAATCATGGCAGTAAGTATACACATGTATATCATCCTACATGTACAGCAGCCAATCATGGCAGTAAGTATACACGTGTATATCATCCTACATGTACAGCAGCCAATCATGGCAGTAAGTATACACATGTATATCATCCTACATGTACAACGGCCAATCATGGCAGTAAGTATACACATGTATATCATCCTACATGTACAACATCCAATCATGGCAGTAAGTATACACGTGTATATCATCCTACATGTACAGCAGCCAATCATGGCAGTAAGTATACACATGTATATCATCCTACATGTACAATGGCCAATCATGGCAGTAAGTATACACATGTATATCATCCTACATGTACAGCAGCCAATCATGGCAGTAAGTATACATGTGTATATCATCCTACATGTACAACGGCCAATCATGGCAGTAAGTATACACATGTATATCATCCTACATGTACAACGTCCAATCATGGCAGTAAGTATACACATGTATATCATCCTACATGTACAACGGCCAATCATGGCAGTAAGTATACACATGTATATCATCCTACATGTACAACGGCCAATCATGGCAGTAAGTATACATGTGTATATCATCCTACATGTACACCGTCCAATCATGGCAGTAAGTATACATGTGTATATCATCCTACATGTACACCGTCCAATCATGGCAGTAAGTATACATGTGTATATCATCCTACATGTACAACGGCCAATCATGGCAGTAAGTATACACATGGATATCATCCTACATGTACAGCAGCCAATCATGGCAGTAAGTATACACATGTATATCATCCTACATGTACAACAGCCAATCATGGCAGTAAGTATACACGTGTATATCATCCTACATGTACAACGGCCAATCATGGCAGTAAGTATACATGTGTATATCATCCTACATGTACAACGGCCAGTCATGGCAGTAAGTATACACATGTATATCATCCTACATGTACAATGGCCAATCATGGCAGTAAGTATACATGTGTATATCATCCTACATGTACAGCAGCCAATCATGGCAGTAAGTATACACATGTATATCATCCTACAGGTACAACAGCCAATCATGGCAGTAAGTATACACATGTATATCATCCTACATGTACAGCAGCCAATCATGGCAGTAAGTATACACATGTATATCATCCTACATGTACAGCAGCCAATCATGGCAGTAAGTATACACATGTATTTCATTCTACATGTACAACGTCCAATCATGGCAGTAAGTATACACATGTATATCATCCTACATGTACAGCAGCCAATCATGGCAGTAAGTATACACATGTATATCATCCTACATGTACAGCAGCCAATCATGGCAGTAAGTATACACATGTATATCATCCTACAGGTACAACAGCCAATCATGGCAGTAAGTATACACATGTATATCATCCTACATGTACAGCAGCCAATCATGGCAGTAAGTATACACATGTATATCATCCTACATGTACAGCAGCCAATCATGGCAGTAAGTATACACATGTATATCATCCTACATGTACAACGTCCAATCATGGCAGTAAGTATACACGTGTATATCATCCTACATGTACAGCAGCCAATCATGGCAGTAAGTATACACATGTATATCATCCTACATGTACAACGTCCAATCATGGCAGTAACTATACACATGTATATCATCCTACATGTACAGCAGCCAATCATGGCAGTAAGTATACACATGTATATCATCCTACATGTACAACGTCCAATCATGGCAGTAAGTATACACATGTATATCATCCTACATGTACAACGTCCAATCATGGCAGTAAGTATATACATGTATATCATCCTACATGTACAACGTCCAATCATGGCAGTAAGTATACACATGTATATCATCCTACATGTACAACGTCCAATCATGGCAGTAAGTATACACATGTATATCATCCTACATGTACAACGTCCAATCATGGCAGTAAGTATACACATGTATATCATCCTACATGTACAACGTCCAATCATGGCAGTAAGTATACATGTGTATATCATCCTACATGTACAACGTCCAATCATGGCAGTAAGTATACATGTGTATATCATCCTACATGTACAGCAGCCAATCATGGCAGTAAGTATACACATGTATATCATCCTACATGTACAACGTCCAATCATGGCAGTAAGTATACACATGTATATCATCCTACATGTACAACGTCCAATCATGGCAGTAAGTATACACATGTATATCATCCTACATGTACAACGTCCAATCATGGCAGTAAGTATACACATGTATATCATCCTACATGTACAATGGCCAATCATGGCAGTATACACGTGTATATCATCCTGCATGTACAACGTCCAATCATGGCAGTAAGTATACATGTGTATATCATCATACATGTACAACATCCAATCATGGCAGTAAGTATACACATGTATATCATCCTACATGTACAACGTCCAATCATGGCAGTAAGTATACACATGTATATCATCCTACATGTACAATGGCCAATCATGGCAGTATACACGTGTATATCATCCTGCATGTACAACGTCCAATCATGGCAGTAAGTATACATGTGTATATCATCATACATGTACAACGTCCAATCATGGCAGTAAGTATACACATGTATATCATCCTACATGTACAACGGCCAATCATGGCAGTATACACGTGTATATCATCCTACATGTACAACGTCCAATCATGGTAGTAAGTATACACATGTATATCATCCTACATGTACAACAGCCAATCATGGCAGTAAGTATACACATGTATATCATCCTACATGTACAACAGCCAATCATGGCAGTAAGTATACACATGTATATCATCCTACATGTACAACGGCCAATCATGGCAGTATACACGTGTATATCATCCTACATGTACAACGTCCAATCATGGTAGTAAGTATACACATGTATATCATCCTACATGTACAACAGCCAATCATGGCAGTAAGTATACACGTGTATATCATCCTACATGTACAACGTCCAATCATGGCAGTAAGTATACATGTGTATATCATCCTACATGTACAACGTCCAATCATGGCAGTAAGTATACACATGTATATCATCCTACATGTACAACGTCCAATCATGGCAGTAAGTATACACATGTATATCATCCTACATGTACAACGGCCAATCATGGCAGTAAGTATACACATGTTTATCATCCTACATGTACAACGTCCAATCATGGCAGTAAGTATACACATGTATATCATCCTACATGTACAACGTCCAATCATGGCAGTAAGTATACATGTGTATATCATCCTACATGTACAACGGCCAATCATGGCAGTAAGTATACACATGTATATCATCCTACATGTACAACGGCCAATGGCAGTAAGTATACACATGTATATCATCCTACTTGTACAGCAGCCAATCATGGCAGTAAGTATACACATGTATATCATCCTAAAGGTACAACGGCCAGTCATGGCAGTAAGTATACACATGTATATCATCCTACATGTACAACGTCCAATCATGGCAGTAAGTATACACGTGTATATCATCCTACATGTACAGCAGCCAATCATGGCAGTAAGTATACACATGTATATCATCCTACATGTACAACGTCCAATCATGGCAGTAAGTATACATGTGTATATCATCCTACATGTACAACGGCCAATCATGGCAGTAAGTATACACGTGTATATCATCCTACGTGTACAATGGCCAATCATGGCAGTAAGTATACACGTGTATATCATCCTACGTGTACAATGGCCAATCATGGCAGTAAGTATACACGTGTATATCATCCTACATGTACAGCAGCCAATCATGGCAGTAAGTATACACATGTATATCATCCTACAGGTACAACAGCCAATCATGGCAGTAAGTATACACATGTATATCATCCTACATGTACAGCAGCCAATCATGGCAGTAAGTATACACATGTATATCATCCTACATGTACAGCAGCCAATCATGGCAGTAAGTATACACATGTATATCATCCTACATGTACAACGTCCAATCATGGCAGTAAGTATACACGTGTATATCATCCTACATGTACAGCAGCCAATCATGGCAGTAAGTATACACATGTATATCATCCTACATGTACAACGTCCAATCATGGCAGTAACTATACACATGTATATCATCCTACATGTACAGCAGCCAATCATGGCAGTAAGTATACACATGTATATCATCCTACATGTACAACGTCCAATCATGGCAGTAAGTATACACATGTATATCATCCTACATGTACAACGTCCAATCATGGCAGTAAGTATATACATGTATATCATCCTACATGTACAACGTCCAATCATGGCAGTAAGTATACACATGTATATCATCCTACATGTACAACGTCCAATCATGGCAGTAAGTATACACATGTATATCATCCTACATGTACAACGTCCAATCATGGCAGTAAGTATACACATGTATATCATCCTACATGTACAACGTCCAATCATGGCAGTAAGTATACATGTGTATATCATCCTACATGTACAACGTCCAATCATGGCAGTAAGTATACATGTGTATATCATCCTACATGTACAGCAGCCAATCATGGCAGTAAGTATACACATGTATATCATCCTACATGTACAACGTCCAATCATGGCAGTAAGTATACACATGTATATCATCCTACATGTACAACGTCCAATCATGGCAGTAAGTATACACATGTATATCATCCTACATGTACAACGTCCAATCATGGCAGTAAGTATACACATGTATATCATCCTACATGTACAATGGCCAATCATGGCAGTATACACGTGTATATCATCCTGCATGTACAACGTCCAATCATGGCAGTAAGTATACATGTGTATATCATCATACATGTACAACATCCAATCATGGCAGTAAGTATACACATGTATATCATCCTACATGTACAACGTCCAATCATGGCAGTAAGTATACACATGTATATCATCCTACATGTACAATGGCCAATCATGGCAGTATACACGTGTATATCATCCTGCATGTACAACGTCCAATCATGGCAGTAAGTATACATGTGTATATCATCATACATGTACAACGTCCAATCATGGCAGTAAGTATACACATGTATATCATCCTACATGTACAACGGCCAATCATGGCAGTATACACGTGTATATCATCCTACATGTACAACGTCCAATCATGGTAGTAAGTATACACATGTATATCATCCTACATGTACAACAGCCAATCATGGCAGTAAGTATACACATGTATATCATCCTACATGTACAACAGCCAATCATGGCAGTAAGTATACACATGTATATCATCCTACATGTACAACGGCCAATCATGGCAGTATACACGTGTATATCATCCTACATGTACAACGTCCAATCATGGTAGTAAGTATACACATGTATATCATCCTACATGTACAACAGCCAATCATGGCAGTAAGTATACACGTGTATATCATCCTACATGTACAACGTCCAATCATGGCAGTAAGTATACATGTGTATATCATCCTACATGTACAACGTCCAATCATGGCAGTAAGTATACACATGTATATCATCCTACATGTACAACGTCCAATCATGGCAGTAAGTATACACATGTATATCATCCTACATGTACAACGGCCAATCATGGCAGTAAGTATACACATGTTTATCATCCTACATGTACAACGTCCAATCATGGCAGTAAGTATACACATGTATATCATCCTACATGTACAACGTCCAATCATGGCAGTAAGTATACATGTGTATATCATCCTACATGTACAACGGCCAATCATGGCAGTAAGTATACACATGTATATCATCCTACATGTACAACGGCCAATGGCAGTAAGTATACACATGTATATCATCCTACTTGTACAGCAGCCAATCATGGCAGTAAGTATACACATGTATATCATCCTAAAGGTACAACGGCCAGTCATGGCAGTAAGTATACACATGTATATCATCCTACATGTACAACGTCCAATCATGGCAGTAAGTATACACGTGTATATCATCCTACATGTACAGCAGCCAATCATGGCAGTAAGTATACACATGTATATCATCCTACATGTACAACGTCCAATCATGGCAGTAAGTATACATGTGTATATCATCCTACATGTACAACGGCCAATCATGGCAGTAAGTATACACGTGTATATCATCCTACGTGTACAATGGCCAATCATGGCAGTAAGTATACACGTGTATATCATCCTACGTGTACAATGGCCAATCATGGCAGTAAGTATACACGTGTATATCATCCTACGTGTAAAATGGCCAATCATGGCAGTAAGTATACACGTGTATATCATCCTACGTGTACAATGGCCAATCATGGCAGTAAGTATACACGTGTATATCATCCTACGTGTACAATGGCCAATCATGGCAGTAAGTATACACGTGTATATCATCCTACGTGTACAATGGGCAATCATGGCAGTAAGTATACATGTGTATATCATCCTACATGTACAACGTCCAATCATGGCAGTAAGTATACATGTGTATATCATCCTACGTGTACAATGGCCAATCATGGCAGTAAGTATACACGTGTATATCATCCTACATGTACAGCAGCCAATCATGGCAGTAAGTATACACATGTATATCATCCTACATGTACAACAGCCAATCATGGCAGTAAGTATACACATGTATATCATCCTACATGTACAGCAGCCAATCATGGCAGTAAGTATACACATGTATATCATCCTACATGTACAACGTCCAATCATGGCAGTAAGTATACACATGTATATCATCCTACATGTACAGCAGCCAATCATGGCAGTAAGTATACACATGTATATCATCCTACATGTACAACGTCCAATCATGGCAGTAAGTATACACGTGTATATCATCCTACATGTACAACGTCCAATCATGGCAATAAGTATACATGTGTATATCATCCTACATGTACAGCAGCCAATCATGGCAGTAAGTATACACATGTATATCATCCTACATGTACAACGTCCAATCATGGCAATAAGTATACATGTGTATATCATCCTACATGTACATCAGCCAATCATGGCAGTAAGTATACACATGTATATCATCCTACATGTACAGCAGCCAATCATGGCAGTAAGTATACACGTGTATATCATCCTACATGTACAACGTCCAATCATGGCAATAAGTATACATGTGTATATCATCCTACATGTACAGCAGCCAATCATGGCAGTAAGTATACACATGTATATCATCCTACATGTACAACGTCCAATCATGGCAGTAAGTATACACATGCATATCATCCTACATGTACAACGTCCAATCATGGCAGTAAGTATACACATGTATATCATCCTACATGTACAACGTCCAATCATGGCAGTAAGTATACACGTGTATATCATCCTACATGTACAACGTCCAATCATGGCAGTAAGTATACACATGTATATCATCCTACATGTACAACGTCCAATCATGGCAGTAAGTATACACATGTATATCATCCTACATGTACAACGTCCAATCATGGCAGTAATTATACACATGTATATCATCCTACATGTACAACGTCCAATCATGGCAGTAAGTATACACATGTATATCATCCTACATGTACAACGTCCAATCATGGCAGTAAGTATACACATGTATATCATCCTACATGTACAACGGCCAGTCATGGTAGTAAGTATACACATGTATATCATCCTACATGTACAACGTCCAATCATGGCAGTAAGTATACACATGTATATCATCCTACATGTACAACAGCCAATCATGGCAGTAAGTATACACATGTATATCATCCTACATGTACAACGTCCAATCATGGCAGAAAGTATACACGTGTATATCATCCTACATGTACAACGTCCAATCATGGCCGTAAGTATACACATGTATATCATCCTACATGTACAACAGCCAATCATGGCAGTAAGTATACACATGTATATCATCCTACATGTACAACAGCCAATCATGGCAGTAAGTATACACATGTATATCATCCTACATGTACAACGTCCAATCATGGCAGTAAGTATACACATGTATATCATCCTACATGTACAACAGCCAGTCATGGCAGTAAGTATACACATGTATATCATCCTAAAGGTACAACGTCCAATCATGGCAGTAAGTATACACGTGTATATCATCCTACATGTACAACAGCCAGTCATGGCAGTAAGTATACACATGTATATCATCCTACAGGTACAATGTCCAATCATGGCAGTAAGTATACACATGTATATCATCCTACATGTACAACGTCCAATCATGGCAGTAAGTATACACATGTATATCATCCTACATGTACAACAGCCAGTCATGGCAGTAAGTATACACATGTATATCATCCTAAAGGTACAACGTCCAATCATGGCAGTAAGTATACACGTGTATATCATCCTACATGTACAACAGCCAGTCATGGCAGTAAGTATACACATGTATATCATCCTAAAGGTACAACGTCCAATCATGGCAGTAAGTATACACATGTATATCATCCTACATGTACAACGTCCAATCATGGCAGTAAGTATACACATGTATATCATCCTACATGTACAACGTCCAATCATGGCAGTAAGTATACACATGTATATCATCCTACATGTACAACGTCCAATCATGGCAGTAAGTATACACATGTATATTATCCTACATGTACAACGGTCAATCATGGCAGTAAGTATACACATGTATATCATCCTACATGTACAACGTCCAATCATGGTAGTAAGTATACACATGTATATCATCCTACATGTACAGCAGCCAATCATGGCAGTATACACATGTATATCATCGTACATGTACATCGTCCAATCATGGCAGTAAGTATACACATGTATATCATCCTACATGTACACCAGCCAATCATGGCAGTAAGTATACACATGTATATCATCCTGCATGTACAACGGCCAATCATGCCAGTAAGTATACACATGTATATTATCCTACATGTACAGCAGCCAATCATGGCAGTAAGTATACACATGTATATCATCCTACATGTACAACGTCCAATCATGGCAGTAAGTATACACATGTATATCATCCTACATGTACAACGGCCAATCATGGCAGTAAGTATACACATGTATATCATCCTACATTTACAACGTCCAATCATGGCAGTAAGTATACACATGTATATCATCCTACATGTACAACGTCCAATCATGGCAGTAAGTATACACATGTATATCATCCTACATGTACAACGTCCAATCATGGCAGTAAGTATACACATGTATATCATCCTACATGTATAACGTCCAATCATGGCAGTAAGTATACACATTTATATCATCCTACATGTACAACGTCCAATCATGGTAGTAAGTATACACATGTATATCATCCTACATGTACAACGTCCAATCATGGCAGTAAGTATACACATGTATATCATCCTACATGTACAGCAGCCAATCATGGCAGTAAGTATACACATGTATATCATCCTACATGTACAACGTCCAATCATGGCAGTAAGTATACACATGTATATCATCCTGCATGTACAACGTCCAATCATGGCAGTAAGTATACACATGTATATCATCCTACATTTACAACGGCCAATCATGGCAGTAAGTATACACATGTATATCATCCTATATGTACAACGTCCAATCATGGCAGTAAGTATACACATGTATATCATCCTACATGTACAACGTCCAATCATGGCAGTAAGTATACACATGTATATCATCCTACATGTACAACGGCCAATCATGGCAGTAAGTATACATGTGTATATCATCTTAAATGTACAACGGCCAATCATGGCAGTAAGTATACACATGTATATCATCCTACATGTACAACGGCCAATGGCAGTAAGTATACACATGTATATCATCCTACTTGTACAGCAGCCAATCATGGCAGTAAGTATACACATGTATATCATCCTAAAGGTACAACGGCCAGTCATGGCAGTAAGTATACACATGTATATCATCCTACATGTACAACGTCCAATCATGGCAGTAAGTATACACGTGTATATCATCCTACATGTACAGCAGCCAATCATGGCAGTAAGTATACACATGTATATCATCCTACATGTACAACGTCCAATCATGGCAGTAAGTATACATGTGTATATCATCCTACATGTACAACGTCCAATCATGGCAGTAAGTATACACATGTATATCATCCTACATGTACAGCAGCCAATCATGGCAGTAAGTATACACATGTATATCATCCTACATGTACAATGTCCAATCATGGCAGTAAGTATACACGTGTATATCATCCTACATGTACAACGTCCAATCATGGCAATAAGTATACATGTGTATATCATCCTACATGTACAGCAGCCAATTATGGCAGTAAGTATACACATGTATATCATCCTACATGTACAACGTCCAATCATGGCAGTAAGTATACACATGTATATCATCCTACATGTACAACGTCCAATCATGGCAGTAAGTATACACATGTATATCATCCTACATGTACAACGTCCAATCATGGCAGTAAGTATACACATGTATATCATCCTACATGTACAACGTCCAATCATGGCAGTAAGTATACACGTGTATATCATCCTACATGTACAACGTCCAATCATGGCAGTAAGTATACACATGTATATCATCCTACATGTACAACGTCCAATCATGGCAGTAAGTATACACATGTATATCATCCTACATGTACAACGTCCAATCATGGCAGTAAGTATACACATGTATATCATCCTACATGTACAACGTCCAATCATGGCAGTAAGTATACACATGTATATCATCCTACATGTACAACGTCCATTCATGGCAGTAAGTATACACATGTATATCATCCTACATGTACAACGTCCAATCATGGCAGTAAGTATACACATGTATATCATCCTACATGTACAACGTCCAATCATGGCAGTAAGTATACACATGTATATCATCCTACATGTACAACGTCCAATCATGGCAGTAAGTATACATGTGTATATCATCCTACATGTACAACGTCCAATCATGGCAGTAAGTATACACATGTATATCATCCTACATGTACAACAGCCAATCATGGCAGTAAGTATACACATGTATATCATCCTACATGTACAACGGCCAGTCATGGTAGTAAGTATACACATGTATATCATCCTACATGTACAACGTCCAATCATGGCAGTAAGTATACACATGTATATCATCCTACATGTACAACGTCCAATCATGGCAGTAAGTATACACATGTATATCATCCTACATGTACAACGTCCAATCATGGCAGTAAGTATACACATGTATATTATCCTACATGTACAACGGTCAATCATGGCAGTAAGTATACACATGTATATCATCCTACTGGTACAACGTCCAATCATGGTAGTAAGTATACACATGTATATCATCCTACATGTACAGCAGCCAATCATGGCAGTATACACATGTATATCATCGTACATGTACAACGTCCAATCATGGCAGTAAGTATACACATGTATATCATCCTACATGTACACCAGCCAATCATGGCAGTAAGTATACACATGTATATCATCCTGCATGTACAACGGCCAATCATGGCAGTAAGTATACACATGTATATTATCCTACATGTACAGCAGCCAATCATGGCAGTAAGTATACACATGTATATCATCCTACATGTACAACGTCCAATCATGGCAGTAAGTATACACATGTATATCATCCTGCATGTACAACGGCCAATCATGGCAGTAAGTATACACATGTATATCATCCTACATTTACAACGTCCAATCATGGCAGTAAGTATACACATGTATATCATCCTACATGTACAACGTCCAATCATGGCAGTAAGTATACACATGTATATCATCCTACATGTACAACGTCCAATCATGGCAGTAAGTATACACATGTATATCATCCTACATGTACAACGTCCAATCATGGCAGTAAGTATACACATGTATATCATCCTACATTTACAACGGCCAATCATGGCAGTAAGTATACACATGTATATCATCCTACATGTACAACGTCCAATCATGGCAGTAAGTATACACGTGTATATCATCCTACATGTACAACGGCCAATCATGGCAGTAAGTATACACATGTATATCATCCTACATGTACAACGTCCAATCATGGCAGTAAGTATACACATGTATATCATCCTACATGTACAGCAGCCAATCATGGCAGTAAGTATACACATGTATATCATCCTGCATGTACAACGGCCAATCATGGCAGTAAGTATACACATGTATATCATCCTACATTTACAATGGCCAATCATGGCAGTAAGTATACACATGTATATCATCCTACATGTACAACGTCCAATCATGGCAGTAAGTATACATGTGTATATCATCCTACATGTACAGCAGCCAATCATTGCAGTAAGTATACACATGTATATCATCCTACATGTACAACGTCCAATCATGGCAGTAAGTATACACATTTATATCATCCTACATGTACAACGTCCAATCATGGTAGTAAGTATACACATGTATATCATCCTACATGTACAACGTCCAATCATGGCAGTAAGTATACACATGTATATCATCCTACATGTACAGCAGCCAATCATGGCAGTAAGTATACACATGTATATCATCCTACATGTACAACGTCCAATCATGGCAGTAAGTATACACATGTATATCATCCTACATGTACAACGTCCAATCATGGCAGTAAGTATACACATGTATATCATCCTACATGTACAACGTCCAATCATGGCAGTAAGTATACATGTGTATATCATCCTACATGTACAACGTCCAATCATGGCAGTAAGTATACACATGTATATCATCCTACATGTACAACAGCCAATCATGGCAGTAAGTATACACATGTATATCATCCTACATGTACAACGGCCAGTCATGGTAGTAAGTATACACATGTATATCATCCTACATGTACAACGTCCAATCATGGCAGTAAGTATACACATGTATATCATCCTACATGTACAACAGCCAATCATGGCAGTAAGTATACACATGTATATCATCCTACATGTACAACGTCCAATCATGGCAGAAAGTATACACGTGTATATCATCCTACATGTACAACGTCCAATCATGGCCGTAAGTATACACATGTATATCATCCTACATGTACAACAGCCAATCATGGCAGTAAGTATACACATGTATATCATCCTACATGTACAACAGCCAATCATGGCAGTAAGTATACACATGTATATCATCCTACATGTACAACGTCCAATCATGGCAGTAAGTATACACATGTATATCATCCTACATGTACAACAGCCAGTCATGGCAGTAAGTATACACATGTATATCATCCTAAAGGTACAACGTCCAATCATGGCAGTAAGTATACACGTGTATATCATCCTACATGTACAACAGCCAGTCATGGCAGTAAGTATACACATGTATATCATCCTACAGGTACAATGTCCAATCATGGCAGTAAGTATACACATGTATATCATCCTACATGTACAACGTCCAATCATGGCAGTAAGTATACACATGTATATCATCCTACATGTACAACAGCCAGTCATGGCAGTAAGTATACACATGTATATCATCCTAAAGGTACAACGTCCAATCATGGCAGTAAGTATACACGTGTATATCATCCTACATGTACAACAGCCAGTCATGGCAGTAAGTATACACATGTATATCATCCTAAAGGTACAACGTCCAATCATGGCAGTAAGTATACACATGTATATCATCCTACATGCACAACGTCCAATCATGGCAGTAAGTATACACATGTATATCATCCTACATGTACAACGTCCAATCATGGCAGTAAGTATACACATGTATATCATCCTACATGTACAACGTCCAATCATGGCAGTAAGTATACACATGTATATTATCCTACATGTACAACGGTCAATCATGGCAGTAAGTATACACATGTATATCATCCTACATGTACAACGTCCAATCATGGTAGTAAGTATACACATGTATATCATCCTACATGTACAGCAGCCAATCATGGCAGTATACACATGTATATCATCGTACATGTACATCGTCCAATCATGGCAGTAAGTATACACATGTATATCATCCTACATGTACACCAGCCAATCATGGCAGTAAGTATACACATGTATATCATCCTGCATGTACAACGGCCAATCATGCCAGTAAGTATACACATGTATATTATCCTACATGTACAGCAGCCAATCATGGCAGTAAGTATACACATGTATATCATCCTACATGTACAACGTCCAATCATGGCAGTAAGTATACACATGTATATCATCCTACATGTACAACGGCCAATCATGGCAGTAAGTATACACATGTATATCATCCTACATGTACACCAGCCAATCATGGCAGTAAGTATACACATGTATATCATCCTGCATGTACAACGGCCAATCATGCCAGTAAGTATACACATGTATATTATCCTACATGTACAGCAGCCAATCATGGCAGTAAGTATACACATGTATATCATCCTACATGTACAACGTCCAATCATGGCAGTAAGTATACACATGTATATCATCCTACATGTACAACGGCCAATCATGGCAGTAAGTATACACATGTATATCATCCTACATTTACAACGTCCAATCATGGCAGTAAGTATACACATGTATATCATCCTACATGTACAACGTCCAATCATGGCAGTAAGTATACACATGTATATCATCCTACATGTACAACGTCCAATCATGGCAGTAAGTATACACATGTATATCATCCTACATGTATAACGTCCAATCATGGCAGTAAGTATACACATTTATATCATCCTACATGTACAACGTCCAATCATGGTAGTAAGTATACACATGTATATCATCCTACATGTACAACGTCCAATCATGGCAGTAAGTATACACATGTATATCATCCTACATGTACAGCAGCCAATCATGGCAGTAAGTATACACATGTATATCATCCTACATGTACAACGTCCAATCATGGCAGTAAGTATACACATGTATATCATCCTGCATGTACAACGTCCAATCATGGCAGTAAGTATACACATGTATATCATCCTACATTTACAACGGCCAATCATGGCAGTAAGTATACACATGTATATCATCCTATATGTACAACGTCCAATCATGGCAGTAAGTATACACATGTATATCATCCTACATGTACAACGTCCAATCATGGCAGTAAGTATACACATGTATATCATCCTACATGTACAACGGCCAATCATGGCAGTAAGTATACATGTGTATATCATCTTAAATGTACAACGGCCAATCATGGCAGTAAGTATACACATGTATATCATCCTACATGTACAACGGCCAATGGCAGTAAGTATACACATGTATATCATCCTACTTGTACAGCAGCCAATCATGGCAGTAAGTATACACATGTATATCATCCTAAAGGTACAACGGCCAGTCATGGCAGTAAGTATACACATGTATATCATCCTACATGTACAACGTCCAATCATGGCAGTAAGTATACACGTGTATATCATCCTACATGTACAGCAGCCAATCATGGCAGTAAGTATACACATGTATATCATCCTACATGTACAACGTCCAATCATGGCAGTAAGTATACATGTGTATATCATCCTACATGTACAACGGCCAATCATGGCAGTAAGTATACACATGTATATCATCCTACATGTACAGCAGCCAATCATGGCAGTAAGTATACACATGTATATCATCCTACATGTACAACGTCCAATCATGGCAGTAAGTATACACGTGTATATCATCCTACATGTACAACGTCCAATCATGGCAATAAGTATACATGTGTATATCATCCTACATGTACAGCAGCCAATTATGGCAGTAAGTATACACATGTATATCATCCTACATGTACAACGTCCAATCATGGCAGTAAGTATACACATGTATATCATCCTACATGTACAACGTCCAATCATGGCAGTAAGTATACACATGTATATCATCCTACATGTACAACGTCCAATCATGGCAGTAAGTATACACATGTATATCATCCTACATGTACAACGTCCAATCATGGCAGTAAGTATACACGTGTATATCATCCTACATGTACAACGTCCAATCATGGCAGTAAGTATACACATGTATATCATCCTACATGTACAACGTCCAATCATGGCAGTAAGTATACACATGTATATCATCCTACATGTACAACGTCCAATCATGGCAGTAAGTATACACATGTATATCATCCTACATGTACAACGTCCAATCATGGCAGTAAGTATACACATGTATATCATCCTACATGTACAACGTCCATTCATGGCAGTAAGTATACACATGTATATCATCCTACATGTACAACGTCCAATCATGGCAGTAAGTATACACATGTATATCATCCTACATGTACAACGTCCAATCATGGCAGTAAGTATACACATGTATATCATCCTACATGTACAACGTCCAATCATGGCAGTAAGTATACATGTGTATATCATCCTACATGTACAACGTCCAATCATGGCAGTAAGTATACACATGTATATCATCCTACATGTACAACAGCCAATCATGGCAGTAAGTATACACATGTATATCATCCTACATGTACAACGGCCAGTCATGGTAGTAAGTATACACATGTATATCATCCTACATGTACAACGTCCAATCATGGCAGTAAGTATACACATGTATATCATCCTACATGTACAACGTCCAATCATGGCAGTAAGTATACACATGTATATCATCCTACATGTACAACGTCCAATCATGGCAGTAAGTATACACATGTATATTATCCTACATGTACAACGGTCAATCATGGCAGTAAGTATACACATGTATATCATCCTACTGGTACAACGTCCAATCATGGTAGTAAGTATACACATGTATATCATCCTACATGTACAGCAGCCAATCATGGCAGTATACACATGTATATCATCGTACATGTACAACGTCCAATCATGGCAGTAAGTATACACATGTATATCATCCTACATGTACACCAGCCAATCATGGCAGTAAGTATACACATGTATATCATCCTGCATGTACAACGGCCAATCATGGCAGTAAGTATACACATGTATATTATCCTACATGTACAGCAGCCAATCATGGCAGTAAGTATACACATGTATATCATCCTACATGTACAACGTCCAATCATGGCAGTAAGTATACACATGTATATCATCCTGCATGTACAACGGCCAATCATGGCAGTAAGTATACACATGTATATCATCCTACATTTACAACGTCCAATCATGGCAGTAAGTATACACATGTATATCATCCTACATGTACAACGTCCAATCATGGCAGTAAGTATACACATGTATATCATCCTACATGTACAACGTCCAATCATGGCAGTAAGTATACACATGTATATCATCCTACATGTACAACGTCCAATCATGGCAGTAAGTATACACATGTATATCATCCTACATTTACAACGGCCAATCATGGCAGTAAGTATACACATGTATATCATCCTACATGTACAACGTCCAATCATGGCAGTAAGTATACACGTGTATATCATCCTACATGTACAACGGCCAATCATGGCAGTAAGTATACACATGTATATCATCCTACATGTACAACGTCCAATCATGGCAGTAAGTATACACATGTATATCATCCTACATGTACAGCAGCCAATCATGGCAGTAAGTATACACATGTATATCATCCTGCATGTACAACGGCCAATCATGGCAGTAAGTATACACATGTATATCATCCTACATTTACAATGGCCAATCATGGCAGTAAGTATACACATGTATATCATCCTACATGTACAACGTCCAATCATGGCAGTAAGTATACATGTGTATATCATCCTACATGTACAGCAGCCAATCATTGCAGTAAGTATACACATGTATATCATCCTACATGTACAACGTCCAATCATGGCAGTAAGTATACACATTTATATCATCCTACATGTACAACGTCCAATCATGGTAGTAAGTATACACATGTATATCATCCTACATGTACAACGTCCAATCATGGCAGTAAGTATACACATGTATATCATCCTACATGTACAGCAGCCAATCATGGCAGTAAGTATACACATGTATATCATCCTACATGTACAACGTCCAATCATGGCAGTAAGTATACACATGTATATCATCCTGCATGTACAACGTCCAATCATGGCAGTAAGTATACACATGTATATCATCCTGCATTTACAACGGCCAGTCATGGCAGTAAGTATACACATGTATATCATCCTACATTTACAACGGCCAATCATGGCAGTAAGTATACACATGTATATCATCCTACATGTACAACGTCCAATCATGGCAGTAAGTATACACATGTATATCATCCTACATGTACAACGGCCAATCATGGCAGTAAGTATACACATGTATATCATCCTACATGTACAACGTCCAATCATGGCAGTAAGTATACACATGTATATCATCCTACATGTACAACAGCCAATCATGGCAGTAAGTATACACATGTATATCATCCTACATGTACAACAGCCAATCATGGCAGTAAGTATACACATGTAAATCATCCTACATGTACAACAGCCAATCATGGCAGTAAGTATACATGTGTATATCATCCTACATGTACAACGTCCAATCATGGCAGTAAGTATACACATGTATATCATCCTACATGTACAACGGCCAGTCATGGCAGTAAGTATACACATGTATATCATCCTACATGTACAACGGCCAGTCATGGCAGTAAGTATACATGTGTATATCATCAAAAAGGTACAACGGCCAATCATAGCAGTAAGTATACATGTTTATCCCCGGCTTGCAACAAATGCGGACTTTTGATTGGTTGGTTACACGTCGGTACAAATCCCATGCCCCCGTCTTCGTTGGTAACGTCGCAGGGAGTATTGTTTGTGCATTGCTAATGTATGTTCTAGAGTACCAGTGTATGTTATTCCACAAATGAACATTTCTGTCTTTTTATATTTGTATTTGTACTTCCTTTCAAACACTGTAGATGCCCTATATTCACACTGACACACATAAATATGAATTAAATCGGAACTTGACGTCACTGTCTGTTGACGTTATGATAGCGTGACTTGAGGCGCCAAAATACCGATAGTAGGAAAAACAATGTAAAACAAAATAAAAACTCTTTAAACTCGCTAAGTCTGAGGTTGTTACCAAAGGTAACATCCTCGACTTGGTAAAATAGGCATTTTCTTCATAAAAAAACGTATAATTGTTTGTGAGAAACTGTGATGACGTTGTCCATTTAGCATTTTCTGACGACAAAAGAACCTATTTTCAGCCTTTTACACTTGTTAGCCGGGGATAAATCCGTTACCTACGTTATAACCCGGGTGTATGGAAATTGTACCACCTGAAAGTACTTCTGGACAGCCTTCGGCTTTGCCTCAGGCTGAACAGAAGTACTTTCAGGTGGTACAATTTCCATACACCCGGGTAATAACGTAGGTAACTGATATTATATCATCCTAAAGGTACAACGGCCAGTCATGGCAGTAAGTATACACGTGTATATCATCCTACATGTACAATGGCCAGGTACAACGGCCAATCATAGTAGTAAGTATACATGTTTATATCATCCTAAAGGTACAACGGCCAATCATGGCAGTAAGTATACACGTGTATATCATCCTACATGTACAATGGCCAATCATGGCAGTAAGTATACATGTGTATATCATCCTACATGTACAACGGCCTACATGGCAGTAAGTTTACACATGTATATCATCCTGCATGTACAACGGCCAATCATGGCAGTAAGTATACACATGTATATCATCCTGCATGTACAACGGCCAATCATGGCAGTAAGTATACATGTGTATATCATCCTACATGTACAACGGCCTACATGGCAGTAAGTTTACACATGTATATCATCCTGCATGTACAACGGCCAATCATGGCAGTAATTATACACATGTATATCATCCTGCATGTACAACGGCCAGTCATGGCAGTAAGTATACATGTGTATATCATCCTACGTGTACAACGGCCATGTACAATGGCCAGTCATCATCCTACATGTACAACAGCCACGTACAATGGCCAGTCATGGCAGTAAGTATACATGTGTATATCATCCTACTGGTACAATGGCCACATACAACGGCCAATCATGCCATCATTTGAGGTCCATCATACTAATTGTTTACAGAATTGACTCTCACTCAAATGCTGTCTGGGCCATCATGACTCCTGCAAACACTGAAAAAAAACAAAAGTATTGATTACTGTTAAATCCTATTCTGGCTTCTTAAAAAGTATTCATAAATTAAGTTGTGGTTTGTTTATAGTCAAAATTACCTGTCAGGTATTTTCTACCTATTGATCAATCATGACTGGGGTAAAATAACCCTTCTATACTGCAGAAGAACCAAGCTTCAAAGAAAACAGATTAAAGAAGTTTTATACAGCTGTTATCTATATTTAGACTGGTAATTGTATTTTGATTTAACCCTATGGAATGAAACCTACAAAGGTTATTTGGTGGATAAATATGCATAAAAGGCTTCCCAAAATGACATTAATTATCTTTATTTTACAGATAAAATAGCACAATATATCAATTTTAAAGTAGAAACAATTCAAATGTATTTGACATATTATCTTCGAAAAGTATTCAGAATTTAATTACTTTTGAGAAAGGGAGACGATAAAATAATATCAGCCTGTCAGTCAGTAAAATGGAAGAAAAAAAATATTTTCTTTTCTATTGTGGGAAAAATCTTGGAAATGTGAGAAATATTTTGTCACCTATTCATCTGCACTATCTTCAGCTATCAGCCTCTAGACCAATGGTTCAGATGGGATCTATTCAAATAAGCTTTGTTATCTAATGCCCGGTATAAAACTTCTTCTTGCAGCACAAAAACACCAATGTCCTCAGTGTGATTATACAACAACGTCAAAGACCACATTGAAAATGCACCAAGATTCCAGCCATTCTGTACGTATTCTATTATTACACAGCCATTCTGTACGTATTCTATTATTACACAGCCATTCTGTACGTATTCTATTATTACACAGCCATTCTGTACGTATTCTAATATTACACAGCCATTCTGTACGTATTCTATTATTACACAGCCATTCTGTACGTATTCTATTATTACACAGCCATTCTGTACGTATTCTATTATTACACAGCCATTCTGTACGTATTCTATTATTACACAGCCATTCTGTACGTATTCTATTATTACACAGCCATTCTGTAGGTATTCTATTATTACACAGCCATTCTGTATGTATTCTATTATTACACAGCCATTCTGTACGTATTCTATTATTACACAGCCATTCTGTACGTATTCTATTATTACACAGCCATTCTGTACGTATTCTATTATTACACAGCCATTCTGTACGTATTCTATTATTACACAGCCATTCTGTACGTATTCTATTATTACACAGCCATTCTGTACGTATTCTATTATTACACAGCCATTCTGTACGTATTCTATTATTACGCAGCCATTCTGTACGTATTCTATTATTACGCAGCCATTCTGTACGTATTCTATTATTACGCAGCCATTCTGTACGTATTCTATTATTACGCAGCCATTCTGTACGTATTCTATTATTACACAGCCATTCTGTACGTATTCTATTATTACGCAGCCATTCTGTACGTATTCTATTATTACACAGCCATTCTGTACGTATTCTATTATTACACAGCCATTCTGTACGTATTCTATTATTACACAGCCATTCTGTACGTATTCTATTATTACACAGCCATTCTGTACGTATTCTATTATTACACAGCCATTCTGTACGTATTCTATTATTACACAGCCATTCTGTACGTATTCTATTATTACAATGTCCAAA
Source organism: Limnoperna fortunei (assembly GCA_944474755.1). Taxonomy (NCBI): domain Eukaryota; kingdom Metazoa; phylum Mollusca; class Bivalvia; order Mytilida; family Modiolidae; genus Limnoperna; species Limnoperna fortunei. The sequence continues at coordinate 16,749,786 of OX104121.1, read as the reverse complement.
TTAACATTAAGAACTTACACTTTCTAATGCAGCACTCTTCGTAACATTGATTGTAGAACTAACAGTTACCTGTTTTGTAACATTGTGACTAAAACATTGTTCTTAGGCAACTGACGATAACATCACGATCAAAGAGTGATGTGGGATTTACTCAGCTTGCACGCTCAAAGGAAAATTTCACAAAATAGTTATAAATAGCTTTATAGCATACCAACATATACTGTTATTGACTGGGTTCAAGGCCAAAAACTACTGTAGGTCAGGGGTTATCTCCTCAGGCTTCCTTTCATTCACTGGGTTCAAGGCCAAAAACTACTGTAGGTCAGGGGTTATCTCCTCAGGCTTCCTTCCCAAATAAAACTGGTATGGAAGTGTGCACACTCTATTACTGTTTTGTTATACCACCATTGTATCCATAACACTTGACCAATGAGATACAACTATTTTCCAGTATTTCTAATAGAATCAAGTATTCAGTTTGTTATATACTTTAATTATATGCTGAAAATATTATTATATAAGGTTTTTTTAACTATAAATTTATTTTGCTGTGCTAAAGTTAAATTATTGAGTTGTGTACTATTGACATAATTTTTTACAGGAAGCTCGTCCATTCTCTTGCCATCTTTGTCAGTATAGATGCAAGTTGAAAGGAAACTTGAACATACACTTGAGAAATAAGCATAAAATTGAAATTGTTACATCTTTCAAGTTACATGAGAAAATGGTCAAAAGTGGAAAGGGGTTTGAGGAGTATTTGAATGTAAGAAGAAAAGAATTGTCAGCAGGAAGATCATTGGATTTAGAATTTGAGACTCAACCAATTGGTAATCAAGGTAGTGAACCTGTATCTGGAAATCATGTATGCAGTCCGGTGTCAGCTCAAAAATCCTCCACCATAATGTTTTGATATTTTGTATGTTTAAAAAAATCTGGCCTTTTTTACATAAATGGTATGGAATACTTATTTGTCTTTTTTAAGTCGGGAGGTGGGGGGGGGAGGCTTGTTCCTCCTACAGGTTTAGGGCTACAACATTTTATTTCGCAGAATGTTTGTATACATATTGAAGATGTGCAGGGTCAGAGGATTTTAATTTTGATTAAATTTTCATCAAATAGAAGATTCTGTAAATCGGGTTATTTTGGTTGTAGTTTTATTTTGGCTTATTTGGGCTTTCAGTTAAATACACCAAAATAAAGCATGTACCAAAATTTTACATGCCAAAATTGCAGACTGGTTAGACAATATCGTAAAGTCTATGGCTAAATTACCGGTAATTACAAGTATACATTTGAATACATATTTCCTTATTTTCTTATAAAATTATTAAGAAAAAACCAAATATGAATTTCTATTCATACATAATTATGTCCGGCTTATCATTTACTAATTAGACTCTGTTATCAATAATAAAAATAACAACTTATCGTCATTCAATCAAGATGTACTGCTGGAATACAACAGGGATTAAAATTTAAATCCCTGATCGTTAATTACTGACAGACGGGAATATAATCAATATTTGTTTTAGATGATATGTGTGGTAATTACTTACTCTAATAAAATTTAATTATCCCATTTTAGGAGTCATTGCTGGAATTGGATACATACACTCCACTCAAATTATTTACCAATTATATATTAAATGCGTATAATAACATTGCTCAGTACACTATTCTTAATATATGTTTAAAATGCATGTATTTGTTCTGCTGTCCATTTTTAATGCTATCCTAATTTATATACTTTGTTTGAATGTACCTTAACATGTATATTACTGTTGTGCTGTCATGTCATGTTTTGAGATTTGTTCTGTTGGAAAAATATTAAGTCAGTTTAAGAGCTCAAAAGAGCTCATGTTATATGTTTGTTACTTTGTATGTATTATCCGACTCTAAATAAAATTTACTTACTTACTTTATGTACTTACTGTGAATTCAAACAACATTTAACACATAAGTGGGATAAACACCAAAATTAAACAGACCATAATAAACCACATGGCTTTTGAGAGAAAAACGCTAAAATGTTTTTCTTACACCCAAGACACTTTTACAAAATTTATTGTGTACTTTTTCAAAAGCAGGCTTATTAGAAAATGATAGTATATCAACATTTTTTCAACTTACATTACATCTTTGAAGTGCTTTATACATTGACAAATAATCATCCATATACCAGATCTCACTGTTTTGTAAATTGTCAAATAATTTACATGATAGTTCTACTGATATATGTTTAAAGTTAGACATATACTTTTTAATAGAAAATAGTGCTTTTAATCCCTTTATGGAAATTTCCTGAGATGACATACTTTTTCCTGTATGACAAATAATGGTGCCTAAGAAGTTAAATTCTTTCACTTCATTTAATATATTATTTTTATAACAGAAATTATTAGAAATTTGACTTGCCTTGGCGTTCTTTTGGAAAACAATAATTTTGGTTTTACTTGTATTGACTGTTAATTGCCATTTATGACAATACAGTTCCAACTTAAGTGCTTGCTGTAGTCCTGAGGCTTTTTCTGATAAAATTACCAGATCATCAGCAAAGCTTAATGTACTAAGATATGTCTTATCTAAACATACAGGATCACAATGGTTATCAAATTCTGAATGCAAGTCATTCATGAAATAATTGAACAATGTGGGGCTCAAGCTATCACCTTGCTTTACACCTCTTTTTATTTGAAAATAGTCTGAAAAAGTGTTTTCTATTTTAACCGAAGACTCACATGATTTATACATATCTTTAATACTGCTAAAAAGTTTAATGTCCAACATTGTTTTCCCTCAGTTTATACAGGAGCCCACCTATGGAAAATTCAGATATGGGAAATATACACATGGGAACCTATGGAAAATTCAGATATGGGAACTTATGGGAAATATACACATGGGAACCTATGGAAATATACACATGGGAACCTATGGAAAATTCAGATATGGGAACCTATGGGAAATATACACATGGGAACCTATGTGAAATATACACATGGAAACCTATGTGAAATATACACATGGGAACCTATGGAAATATACACATGGGAACCTATGGAAATATACACATGGGAACCTATGGGAAATATACACATGGGAACCTATGGAAATATACACTTGGGAACCTATGGGAAATATACACATGGGAACCTATGAGAAATATACACATGGGAACCTATGGGAAATATACACATGGGAACCTATGTGAAATATACACATGGGAACCTATGGGAAATATACACATGGGAACCTATGGAAATATACACATGGGAACCTATGGAAATATACACATGGGAACCTATTGGAAATATACACATGGGAACCTATGGAAAATACAGATATGGGAACCTATGGGAAATATACACACATGGGATCCTATGGAAAATACAGATATGGTAACCTATGGGAAATATACACATGGGAACCTATGGAAAATTCAGATATGGGAACCTATGGAAATATACACATGGGAACCTATGGGAAAAATACACATGGATCACCTATGGAAATATACACATGGGAACCTATTGGAAATACAGATACAGGAACCTATGGGAAATATACACATGGGAACCTATGGAAAAATACCAATGGGAACCTATGGGAAATATACATATGGGAACCTATGGAAATATACACATGGGAACCTATGGGAAATATACATATGGGAACCTATGGAAATATACACATGGGAACCTATGGGAAATATACACATGGGAACCTATGGAAATATACATATGGTTAAATATGGGAAGTATACACATGGAAACCTATGGAAAATACAGATATGGGAAATATACACATGGGAACCTATGGGAAATACAGATATGGGAAATATACATATGGGAACCTATAGGAAATATACACATGGGAACCTATGGAAATATACACATGGGAACCTATGTAAAATATACACATGGGAACCTATGGAAAATACAGATACGGGAACCTATGGGAAATATACACATGGGAACCTATGGGAAATATACACATGGGAACCTATGGGAATATACACATGGGAACCTATGGAAAATACAGATAGGGGAACCTATGGGAAATATACACATGGGATCCTTTGGTAATATACACATAGGAACCTATGGGAAATATACACATGGGAACCTATGGGAATATACACATGGGAACCTATGGAAAATACAGATAGGGGAACCTATGGGAAATATACACATGGGATCCTTTGGTAATATACACATAGGAATCTATGGGAAATATACACATGGGAACCTATGGGAAATATACATATGGGAACCTATGGAAATATACACATGGGAACCTATGGGAAATATACACATGGGAACCTATGGAAATATACACATGGGAACCTTTGGGAATATACACATGGGAACCTATGGGAAATATACACATGGGAACCTATGGGAAATATACATATGGGAACCTATGTGAAATATACACATGGGAACCTATGTGAATATACACATGGGAACCTATGGGAAATATACACATGGGAACCTATGGGAAATATACACATGGTAACCTATGTGAAATATACACATGGGAACCTATGTGAAATATACACATGGGAACCTATGGGAAATATACACATGGGAACCTATGGAAATATACACATGGGAACCTATGGAAGTATACACATGGGAACCTAAGGGAAATACAGATATGGGAACCTATGGAAATATACACATGGGAACCTATGTGAAATATACACATAGGAATCTATGTGAAGTATACACATGGGAACCTATGGAAATATACACATGGGAACCTTTGAGAAATATACACATGGGAACCTATGTGAAATATACACATGGGAACCTATGTGAATATACACATGGGAACCTATGTGAAATATACACATGGTAACCTATGGGAAATATACACATGGGAACCTATGTGAAATATACACATGGGAACCTATGGAAATATACACATGGGAACCTATGGAAATATACACATGGGAACCTATGTGAAATATACACATGGGAACCTATGGAAATATACACATGGGAACCTATGGAAATATACACATGTGAACCTTAGGAAATACAAACAAAATGTTCCTGAAAAAAACATTTTACACAAGGCCACGCCGAATTAATTGCTTATTCGTCGGACCGCCCGCACGTAAAATTATTTCAGAAAGAAAAAAACTAAATTTCTTCCGCCCGCATTAACCGGAAACCCGCCCGCGTCCAGAAATGGAAGTTGTCTTTAAAAAAAATAATCTTCTCCGCGTTCTACGAATTCATCCAACTGCTCCGATAGGTGGAGATTCAGTCAGAACTTAGAAGGTTAAAATAACGTTTCAGTCGTCCCCTATAAAATCAAAACCGAAAGTAAAATGTAGAAAACAATGACAGAAAACAAGAGTGTGGTTGTGGCAGCAGTTGCTACCCAGTTTAAAGTACTGCTACCAAATACAGCATTAGAATGTCGAATGGACGACACCTTTATCGACCTATTTACATGCATACAAGGGAAGCCTTCAACGCACGCCAATGTTTCTAACCTTAGTTATGACAACATTATGAGAATCAAAATTAAGGACAATCCCAAGCTTTTGGGCAGGGAAAATGATGGCATAATAGTTAGACAGGTAGTCTTTTATTTTTTCTTTTTAATCAATCTTGAAATTATGTCTTGCCAAAAAGATTTGGAGACCTAACTGAATAGTGGTATGGGCTGTCTGTTGGTCAGTATGTACCTATTGATAGAAAGCCAAGGCAGGATCTTTTTAGAAGTTCTTTTCTGCTATATAATTTACTAATCAATTAATTAAGTCATAAAACACTGAGAACAAGCACTTGCTTAATATTAAATACATTTTTTTAAATTTCAGTTATTTTCTTCAAAATTAAAAAAAATCGCTCGCTCGCATCAGTTTAACCATGAAAACCTGGAACAAATCTTTTTAAAAAACTAAAAACATGTCTCTCGCCTTAAACAAAATTATTCGCTCCACAAAATCAGAATTTCAAAAAAAAAAATTAATAAAAAAAATTTCGCTCGCTCGCTCCTTATTTTCAAAGTTAAAGTCCGACGAACAAGAAATTAATTCTGTGTGGCCCAAGCATTGGTTTTCCTCCACTAATTCTAAATTGTATCCACTCATCTGAAACTCAGATGACCATTATCACAAAACCTTGTTTTAAACGTAGGACACTATAGATAAATGTAAACATTTCTTTCTAATACTACTTTCAAGAGCATTTACAAAACAAATGTCTTGGAATTTTAAGAATAAGATAATACTTTTTATAGAATTATATAAAGAGAAGATAAACAAAACACAACCTCACAGTTCAATTAATCACTAAAAGACTGAAATGAACAAGAAAAGACGAGTATGAGGGATTGAAACAGTCGTATAAAACAAAACGATATTATGGGTGGTTGAACTAGGTATAGGGATCCCAAACCCTCCCCTATAAATGTAACAACTCTGACATACAGGAACGTATCACACAAAACTACACCAGCAAAATACAACCAACAGAAGTACAACAAACTCGTGTTTCGTTGATTAATAGCAAATAACAGTGTTCGGTCCAGAAAATTTGAATACCGATCGCAAGATCCAGCATAACGTTTAATTTATAAAATGTAAACATCATACGACGGTGCTGATGGAATCTTGTTATTGATGAACGGGAAGTTGACAGTTTAATAGTTTAAGCCGTGAAGTGTGTAGTCTAGGTTAGGACTTACGAGTATCACTGGAGTCATGTGATTAAATTCAAGTTAGCCTAAATAGGTGAAACGTAAATACAAACTTAATATTATTCAGTGAAAAGACATCTGTACAGCCTGGGACTAGTATAACTTGATTGATAGGTTCCTGGTACAGCGGAATATGGTGTCTTGGTCATGTTCATGTCGGTAAGCACTTAAGGAAGGAAGGCTGCATAAGCGTTCAAGATCCGGTCGACACGAATTAGTATTTATAATGCCAATATGTCTGTAGAAAACATAAAGCTTCGTTGCGGCCATCTATGATTTCCGATTGTATAAAAGCAAATTTTGTAGTCTAAAGGATCATTCAATAGATATGAAGGGGTCCATCAACAGGTTAACAATTTTTTATATTTTCCAGAACAGATAAAAAATTTTAAAGAATGATAACAGATAACAGTAAATTTTAAAGAATGATAACAGATAACAGCAATTTAAACGAGAAAACAGAAAACCGTGAGTTCAAAAATCGAAAAAACAGATAACAGCAGAATCTCATCGAAGAACAGCAAACAGGGTTTTTATTTTCATTATAACAGCTAACAAAAATGTTAACTTTTAAGAAAACAGATAACAGCTAATAGCTGAAAAACAGGTAACAGTAAAGTTATTTTCTAAAAGCAGTTAACACACCTGTAAATATGCAAAAAAAAAAATAAACAGAAAAGACCCCCCCCCCTTTTCAGATATAAATGAATTACATGGCTTCTGTCGGTTGGCCGTTTTGAATTTTCGAACAGAATGAAGACAGTTTTGTAGAGGACGGCAACAAAACGATTTTGGCTAAGTTTAGTTTCAATTTATGAAAAAGTGTTCAAAGAATAAACCTTTCAAAAGAGATTCTTTATTATTTGATGACATGTTCTGCGTTAGCAGCCATCTTAGATTTCCGAGAAAAAACTCGCTACAGGACCATTCAATTCATTATAATATTAATAAACAATATGACTTAAAACGGCTATGCAATTTCTTGAAAGAAGGAATTTGAATATCTTCCTATATCCTATATGTATATGGTCCAATATTAAACTAAAGTCGTGTAGTTGAAGCCATTTTGAATTTCCGATCAGAATATTACAAAGACTTTGTAGAGGATCAACAAATAAACATTTTGATCAAGTTTGGTTCCAATTTGTACAGTAGTTGCAGAGGAGAGAATTTAAATGTAAAATTTTCAGACAACAGTGGATGCAACGGTCCAGGTATGTGTGGTTTCAAAAGCGAAAACCCGTTTCATGCTGACGAAAAACATCTATGTGCCGCAACCACGTAGCGGCATTCATTTAAAATTCGTACATTTGGTCATTTTTCTCCAGATCTGTTTGGTAGTCATTTTAGGCAAATATTTGTGATGAACGTTAATGGAATTTCGTAATGTATTCACTGTAAAGGAATGAATCAAACAAATGATTTGTTGTTCAATTCTAAAATCTTATTTTCCGTCTACTTAAAATGGTATCAGAATAAACATGAAACCCGTTTTAATAGTTATTGTTCTAAAATACTTATATTTGGAGATAATTTTAACTTTATCCATAACAACTTACATCCTCCTTTTTCATATATCTTATATTGTTGTATACGAACTTAATACTTATTCTAATTTCTTACAAGTATTTAGATCCTTTGTTTATAAGGATCGCCGGTATATGAAACAGTGGCTTCTTGCGACTTGGCTTATCGCGCAAATTCTTGAAATCTGAGATATTTCTGTTGTTCGCTGTTAATTATAAGTAGCAATGCTAACTTATACCATGTGGCGCTGTTTTGTTATTATTTTTTGTTTGTTTTTTATTTTGTTGTGTGTTTCTGTTTTGTTTTTTTTTATTTGTATAAAGGAAGAGGGTGTTGAATTATTCCATTACTGGTTGAAGAATTAGTCGCGTTATCTGACATAGCTATCTTAACAGAAAATATATTTCTCTAATTTTGACGTAATATTTCAACCGCTTGACCGGTGTGGAAAATATAGTTCTCGTCACTTGTGAATTTCTTGTTCTCAGCAGTTGATTGGTTTAAAATAATAACGTCATAATAAGAACTTATGGCGTCATAAACACAACACCTTCCATTTACCGCGAATTCAAGTCATGAACATAAAATTGAGGTTGGGAGAATTTGTACTTCATTTCCCAAATTTACTACTTTTAAAAAGTAGAGAAACAGAATCTTACATAATATTCTTGGATTATCGGATTTCTCCAATCTCGATAGTTAAATTATGGAAATTTAAGTCCTCGCCAAGGCTCGGACTTAAAATTCCAAAATTCCAAAGCCTTTGTACACAAGCTGATAGTATGTTGATAATAAAGGCGTATCTCTCTAATAGCAAAAAATTCAAAGGGACTTGTGGCAAGTCTATAGTGTACCTAGTCTAAATTAACGTGAAATGATAATCTAAATATTTACGCAGGACAATCACCTCATTGGCGGTCCAGGTGGGGGGCGTAAGGGGCGTACCCCCCTCCCCCTTTAAAAAAAGAAAGGAAAAAAAAGAGAACAGGGAGGGTAACAACCAGCGCCAAAGGCAAAAATGTAATCCCCGCATGTAATTCGTAGCCCTCCTTTTCCGATATTCCACTTTTACGCCCTTTCGAAAATCCTGTATCCACCCTTGCACCTTAGTGCAACCCTAACATATCTATCTCCAGATTTGCAATCGAATATTACATCGGTAAGGCTTTTTCTGATTGGTTCTTTCTCAAGAGATGAAATTAAAAAGTATTGCGATACTTTCAACTTCTATCGCGTTACTTTTGAAAAGTATCGCGTTACAAATGAAAATCAAAAGTAACGCGATAGAAGTTGAAAGTATCGCGAAACTTGTTAAAAGTAACGCGATAGAAATAACGCAATTATGACATGAACGGCCACTCATGCATATGTATTATATTAATAGTTTTGCCTATAATGGAACTAAATGTGTTAAGAGTATGCAACTTCCACGTGCGCTAAATCATTTAATTATTTGTTATGTAACATAAATGCCCTCGGTTCAATATATCATACAAGCATTAAAATTCTTATATGCATTCTATAGGCTCTTGAATGACCATCTGGCGCCAGTATTACAAATTTCAAATGAAAGAAATAACTATTGAAATGCTGTACATATAATTTATTTTACAATTTTATTAGCTTTTTGAAATTGTGCAAATTAAACCAAAACAAATTGCGCTTCCAAATTATACGATTAAATGAATTATTGATTGTCGATCAAAAGAAAAAATAACATGACCTTATCCTAATCTCTAAAATATCGAATATCAGAATGAAACATCAGATATGTTGGATTTTATTTATTTGTAATATTTAGAAATGTTAAAAAACAGAAGGCAAATCCCACGCTGAATTAGTTTCTAAAAATGTCAATTTGATATTAAGCCGTACCATGTGAGATTTGGACGATTGTTCAACACTTCAATTGCAATACGTTTCAAAATTAACACGAAGTGGCCGTGATGTTTTTTAAATTCGAAGTTGCCATGTTTCAAGCATTGATTTGTGCCACGTACAGACATTTTATTACCAGAACAGGCTGCTGGAGATTTTTTCCTATTTGACAATTTATTTCGTCTCCTGCTAATTAAATTTTCATAACAAAAAAAGGAATCTCTCCGAGACGGCTGTTACGGTGTAATGTATCACAGACAATTGATCAACTGATTGATAATGACCTTATATATTTATATATACATATATTTCTTATCACTATTAAATCAGCAGTCTTGCAAAGCACAAATGATATTAAATCTACATTTTTCAAGCCTTAAACTTTAACCTATCATGTAAATTATCAATTTCTAAATGGTTTTCTAAGAAAAGCAGTTTCGGAATTCAAAATAGAAACGATAGGCGTCAAAGCCACTTAAATTATCATTACAATTGTTCTCTTTTACATAATGCGCAAATGTATAAGTAATTCCATTTTAACTAAACAGTGTACATTCATTATCAAATACGCCTCAACCTAGCTATTTAATTGGTCATTCGTCAAAATTAGTTAGAGGTTATAGAATTAAAAATAATTTTAAACATGGAAACAGATACAACTATATAGATATGATGAAATCGAATGAGTTTAACAAATCACTATTGACTTAGGACTTCCAGATAACGAAATTTGAGACCCGTTAGATAAAACATCTGTTGTGATCACACGAGTTCCACGAGGAAGGTATAATGGCTGTGATATATTTACTTTTATTGACAATTCTACCCGTTGTATTTCCTTTACCGGCGTCTAATTCTCAGAAGCTTCTGTCTGAAACTATATCCACATTAGAGAGGGCGCTGCTGTTTTTTAGTTCCGATTACAGTAGTATAAACGTGGATGGACTATTTGGATTAAGATTGGGTCAAGGTAAGTGTTTACATACTTTGATAGATAATTTATAAAAATTTTAAATTTAGATGTTCAAGTTCGCTTAAACAAAACTATAAGGCGATAGGTAGTATATATTATATAGGACAAGAACAAGTATACTAACAAAAAATCAAATCGGAAAATTGAATGAAATTTGGAATGAAATTTTGACTGTCTTTAAAGAAAGTTTAGATTATTAGGTACAGATGGAAACTTTAGTCCTCTGTATAAGTTTCAATACGTATATTTTTCCAATATATAAAATGTTTCTTTATCTTGCAAGGAGAGCGACATTCTCCAAAAAAGTGACTCGCTATTGTCTGCGGTCAGCATTTCCGTCTTATATTCTGACAATCCAACATGAGAGTCTCCCCTTTCCGCCACCCAGGACGATATTAGCAACTTGGGCGAGAACTGGAAATTCGTTCCAGTCTCAAATACAAAACATAAAACGTTCAGCTATTTCAATGAAAGCTAAACAAGAACGCACACAAACATCTCGTAATTACAGGGTTCAGGGTTTCCTACGTCCTGACATTGACCAGTAATAAGTGATGCGGACAAGGCCGATATTCTAAATAAGTTCATCTTTTCCATATCTTATCTAGAAAATTCGGGTAATATCAATCCCCCCTTTTGCTCACAGAAAAGACAAACAGCTAGGCATTGACCTGATTACTAGGGGTGAGATCAAAGATGTACAAGAAGTTCTACATTTGGATTAGATAAAATTAGTCTCCATATGTTACAACGAAAACAGTATGTACTCCTTTCTATTTTATTTGCAACTTATCTTTTCAAACCGGTTTGTTTATATCTATTTGGAAATCCATTATTTAAGAAAGGCAGTCTGTCTGAGGCATCTAATTATCACCCCCATTTCATTATTGAATTGTGTTGGTAGAGAGTATTTAAGCATTTTTTTTGTCAACTTTACTGTGACTTGCTCGAAAATTACTTGACTTGTTGTGCAAATGTCAATCTGTTTCAACATTCTTCAGTGCATCAATTAATCAAAATTTACCAAAAAATGTCTGTATCTTTGGATAACAGGAAAATGTTTACAATGTGGTTTTTACATATCCAATGCATTTGACAGTGTGTGGCATAATGATTTAAATAGCAAACTTAAAAAGTGTTTGGTAAACTGTTGTTATGGCTTGAAAATTACATCGATAGAACGTAACATGTTATTATTAAAAACTGCATATTTAATTCCTGCTGTGTAAAAGTTGGAGTTCCACAGGGGGCAGTATTATGGCCCCTGTTATTCTTAATGTATAATGATATTACCGACAACTCTTCTACTTTTCTAGACTATTTGCCGATGATACATGTCATATGCCTAGGATAATATTAATGCTACTGAAGATCATTTGAATTCCGCTCTTCATAATATATATGAATGATTCAAACAGTGGTTTGTAACTTTTAATCCTTAAAAACAGAGATGATGTATATTTCGTATGTTACGCGAGACATGCAGAAAAACCAAAAATTGTGTTCAACTAACAATCAGTTGAATGTGTGAATGTTAAAAAAACATTTAGATGTAACATTTAGCTAGCAATCAAGATATTATAAAAATAGAGAAAGTTTAAAACGAATTACAGGCCTTCCTCTCTTTTGTAGCATTGAAACATTTATTTTGAAACTGGATGGGCAATCTCACAAGCAAGACAAACACGTCAAAAGTTAATAATGTTTAATAAAATCTATAATAATAACCGACCATCGTTTTTGCAAGATTGTTTAAGTCCTTTTTATTGTGAACATAGTCGAGTTGATTTCAATAGTAATATTGAGTACATGACGCCCTCGTTAAACTCATTATCTTTCTTTCATTCAGCATAAAGATCATGGAGACCCATCTGCGTGAAGAGTCATTCCAGGCAAAATACAAGATGGCGCTAAAATCAGACCCTTATCCTATACCCCCAATCATTACTACGAGGGAATCAGATATTTAATGTACTTCATAGACGATTAAGACACAGTTACAGTTCACTCAAGACCGATCTTTTAGAGTAAACCCAACTAATGTGCATGTTGGCTTTGAGGGCGCGATTCATTATTTCTTGCACTGATCATAATATGTTGATAAGAGAGCACAATTTATAAACATCTTTAGATTTTCTAGCAAATCTAGACATCAAATACATCATTTTGCCTGTTACATTCTGAGTAAGGAATATTTAAATTCGTGCAATGTTATCAAAAAGCCAAACGTTTTCAAGCATGTAGTGAACAAGTAACTATTTTCTTCTGTTCCCTTTCCCGTAATTTTTTCTCTCCGTTATCTTTCATGTTGATATTAGTGAAATCAAGCTTATTGTTTGTTTACATAGTCTTGCGTTTTATTTTTCTTAGTTTTTTTCTAGCTATACATAAATGTTTACAATTGTCCTGCTGACGTATGAATGATATTGTAACTTATATTATTTGAAACGACGTTTGTTAGTGTTGATGACTTGTGTCCGATTCCTATGAAACATTTTTTTCAATACAATATGTATAATCTAATCAACGTACTGTTCGATGAGGACCGTTAAAAATGAGCAGCGTCATTAATAAAGGGACCTTAGTCGAAAAAATTCCAGTAAATCAGTTCTTGCACATCCTCCCAAGTCAGGGGTTCTGATTGCACGTTCGCTTCACCATCGATGGTGGAGTGAAACTGGAATCATGCAGAACCCATAACTTGGAAGCATGGTTTTGCAGTAATCATAAGATTCCAATCATTAAATTTGCACCTGTAATCATTTATTGTACAAAAACTTTATTTAAATGTGTACTTTAAATTATGCATTACGTAATTATGCAATGTTCGTTTGCACTCATTGTACAATGTTTACGGGTATAACAGCAGTAAATGTGTACCAGTAACAGGTTACCAGATTGTGTACCCCTACATTATGTACAAAACTGAATACAAGGTTGTGTTCTGATTTGGTCTAAAGTGGTTACATGTTTACATTTTTTGTCTGTAAACTCCTGCATGAATTAAGCTTTAAAAAGTGGTAACATATTTCTCAGATCTTGCAAGAAAATTTTTTTGTTATTTTTAAAACAATTTAGTATTTTTACATTCATTGCATTAAGTCCATGATAACTGGGAACCTCTCAAATTGTTCTCATTAGTGAAAAAAGGAATTGGTCACGGATGTATATGGCATATATTTTTTTAATGTTTATTCATTTCCTAGCCCATGTAAATGCTGAGGAATGTTAGAAAGGTATGCAAATCACAGAAATGCTAGTATTTTCGACTATAGCCAAATCATTTACTACTGTTCTACCTATATCGATCATAAAAAAATTTAGTCTAATAATTGCCCTAACTCGTATTTACCTATACAGAAGCTTATTCGGGCCACTTTGTTGGGAAAACAAATTTCTATTGCGTTTAAACGCAATAATTATTGCAATTAAATGCAATGTTTTGCGTTTAAACGCAAAAGTTTATACACAGAACGTATTGCGTTTAAACGCAAAATTTTGCGAATAAACACAATACATATTGCGATTAACCGCACAAATTGTTGCGTGTAAATCTTTACTACAATACTAACTTGAATTCTAGCAAATCCTATTATACTTGGTTAAACCCCATAGCAGATATCATAATACTTTTGCAATTATTCGAAATTTGCGCTCAATCGTTTTTTTTTCCATAAAATCGCAATATTTTTTGCGTTAATCGAAATATTATTGCGTTTAATCGCAATGATTATTGCGTTTAAATAAGTCTTTGCGTTTAAACTCAATAAGTTTTGTGTTTAATCGCAATAAATATTGCGTTTATACTCAAACTTGCGTTTACACGCAATACGCAACAAAAATATTTTGTTCCAACAAAGTGCCCGAATACGCTTCCTGAAGGGATTAAAATACTAATTCAATTCTTGAAGATTTTACACTAAATTTGTCTTTTTTTTTAATGCGTGCAGTTTAACCTTACCGATACCATATCAGAATCCTACATGACAAGCCTTAGTTTTTTTCAAAATCTCATCAGCACTTTAAAGCCTTTTAAGAGAAAACGAGCTTCCGGTGTAAACCCCACTCTAAAAATAGCACTTTCTATTAAAAACAAGTAATATCTTTAAAAAGATAACCGACTCAGTAAAGATATAAATTGAGTTATGCATTGAACTACGAATCGCTATTATTGTCATACAAATTCCCCGTAACAATAGACAGAAATGTTTGATGGAAATTTGTTTGGGGACGTACTGACGGACAATTATTACTACGTATTACTAGAGTTTGAAATTATAAATTTAGACATGTGTGCCCCCCCCCCCCCCCCAATCTCATATGTGTTTTTATATTTTAACAGAGTATTTTATTTACGTGTTTTAGATGTTAACAGATTCAGATTTACCAAGCATACAGTTAACCTGAAATTGATCATTTACATACAACTACATGTACTTTGCTGTAAATGTACATGTATTCGAGAACGTTTGTTGCTATGATGTATTGAAACCCAAGGCCTAAGATATATAGAAATGAAGTTTTTCTGAGAGCACCAAAAGCGGTTACAATAATGTTAACAAATTGAATATTAGAATTTAAAAAAAAAATGTTTATAGTTTAAAATTTACTGAATAAGCAAAGCATACTTTACATTAGAGCTACAACTCTCTATCTATGTGTGTACTACGACGGACGCCCAAGAACAATAATAATACATTTGATTTAATATCAACATATATATAAAATGATTGTTAATTTGTATTTAATAAAGAAATTCCTTAAAAATTTCTTCTCTTCGTCTTTTTTACACTCCACAAAAGCCCGCAAAAATCAAGCCTGTTAATATGCATTTTAATTTGCGCTGTACTTCAAATCAAAAATATTTAACATTTTTGTACAAGTTGTTTGATATAAAATTTTACAAACGGTAGCTCATCTCTATCGTTCTTAATACTTAAATTGCACTATAAAATAAATGTATAAACAAACAGACGGCAAAATCTAATAATAATAGTACATAATTTGAAAGGTGAATTGCCAATTTATCACCCTGTTCCGAACCCCTGTCCAATTTACCACCCTGTTCCGAACCTTTGTCCAATTGGCTTTTGACTAATAAAGAAACAGAATTACAATCACGTGCCTTGCTTTTTCGAGAGGTGAAGTGTCATGAGGTCAAAGGGTAAAAAGTGAATATAATACCGACCGACCCAGATGGGTTCCTCAAAATAAATTCATTTCTTAGTTTTAATTAAGTACTTTCTACGTCGAAATAAAGAGATCGAAAAATACTAATGAGTATTCAAAAGACAATGTGTAAAGGTCAGACAAAACCATGGTTATACAGGGGAGATAAGTAAGGTAGAGACAAAACCTTGGTTAAACAATAGATGTGACAAGAACAAAACAAACAGACGACACAAAACCCAAACAACTGTGCGACATGAACCACACTAAATACCGCGGAGGGAGGTGAGTCCATGTGCTCCGGAAGAGTAAGGATCTCCTGCTCCACGTAAAGCACCCATTAGTTAGTCATATCCGGGATAATAATCTAGTAAGAAGATGGAAAGTGGTTCCGACCATTTGAGCAAATCAATGGTTATTTGAGAC
The DNA here is from genome assembly GCA_944474755.1 of Limnoperna fortunei. NCBI lineage: Eukaryota > Metazoa > Mollusca > Bivalvia > Mytilida > Modiolidae > Limnoperna > Limnoperna fortunei. Next base: position 16,733,093 of record OX104121.1, on the reverse strand, counting down.
ACAAGATATTCCGTAACGGTCACCTAAGTCTTAATGGTGATCGTAAAACTTTCTAGGTGGTGACTTCAATCTTGCCAATATAAACCCCAGGTAAAGTAGCTTTTCTGCCAGCAAACACCCTCTATCAAGGAAATCTTGATAGGAAATACAGTACAAATCAATTAGGAGATATATAAGCTATATAAGCAAGTGCTGGAATGTTGCCACCTAAAAATGGAAAATTCATTACATGAATAGGAAACTTAATATAAACAACTTTTGTCGTAAATGTTGGTTCTCAACCGACCTTCATTATATATGATTAATTTTTAATCTACTCAGTTTAAATATACTCTTTTTTGATTGGCTACAGTGTGCAGTTTACAATTTTACCCCTCGCATGCGAGGCGGTATAAATAATCAAAAGATAAACTGCAGAAACCAGGTTCCGACCGTACCACTTTAAATTGCTGTTTCGGACACACAAAGTTTTTTGATAAATTGAAATAAAAAATGAACTACATAAACTCTTAAATTTGTGAAACGTTAACATATTTTTTTTCAAATAACGTTCAATATACAACAACCGTTACGATCTCTAGTGCAGGGTAAGTGACAAATAATAGCACATGGAAAACCCATATCTATATTTAAACGTTCGCGGAGTTTACGGGTTGTCGACCCTTAATCGACCGTACCATTTTTTTTCTGGGTGCTACGCCTATGACCATTAGTATAAATATCAGTCAGTCTTGGTTATTTCACATGTTTCGATACCAGGGCAGAATTGAATATACAAGTACCGTAACATCTTTACACTGCGATTGCATCAAAGTCACAATGCGATGATACCATGTCAACACCAATCCTACCCAACATAATGTTGACAATGAACAACAGTGAAGAAAGACCCTTTACTATTTCAATAAATTTAAACTTTGTAAACTTTGACCTTGTGACATTTTTTAATCGTTAAGGTCAATAGAGACCAGTAGTAAACATCACCATTATCGTTTCTGGTTACATGTAATGCGTTGAAATAATAGGGCCTCGGTGGCCGAGTGGTAAAGGTAGTTCGTCTACTTTTTATCACGTGGTCTGTCAACACTGAGATTGTGGGTTCGATTCTCACTGCAGGCAGGGTGTATTCGACTCCAATCTTAATTGACAAGGATTGCCAGTTTTCCTACCGCAGGTCGGTGGTTCTCTCCGGGTACTCCGGCTTCTTCCCACAATAAAAACTGAACGCCACGATATAGCAACAAAATTTGAGTGTGTGTTACAAACCGAGACATCCCAAAGAACGACCAAATTCTTAAACAACCTAATAAAATGTACATCATATTCAAGTGAATTATTTGCCACATATACTACTGTATAGTTTTTCGCATTATTTTTGGATTTTTGCACTATAGGACAATTGATAGAAGCAGCAAATGTGTGTTCCAAAAAAGAAGCGTGTGGAACTCTTCTGGGTCGCCTTAAATCCTTAAACGAGCGCCTAGATGATACATGTCAGAAGGCAATGCCATACGTAGACCAGAGCGATCCAGATTACTACAAACGATTTGAAGAGACGATATCTAAGCCTTACATTCTACCATACACACCTACTACGTTTGACCCCGCCGAGTTGTCGGCCTTGCGTCTAGGAGCTAACTCTAGCTACGTGGAAGAAGAGGGAGACGCATGCTATGCTAGGATCATGGGGACCTTCAACGAAAAGAGCACCAACAAGTAAGGTCAATGAAAGTGATGTTTTGATTTCGCTCTGACCTTGATTACTCTTAACATATATTGAATTTCCACTCAATTACAAGAAAACAGAAAGCAAATACGTGTAAAATTGTTGTTATGTTTTTTTCTTCTTGTATGTGCATTCAAACCGGTTTTGATATATTTTGGTAAAACCTCGCGTTAGAGTACCGGTATTCCAAATGTATTCCCGCCAATTTCATTCCACATTTGCTCTTTGATTAATGTTTAGATCACGATACACTTTTCTCCTTCGATTTCGAGATTTATCCTTAATCGAGAGGCCCTGTTGGGCTGCCGAATGGTTTTGGCAGTTTATCTAATCAAGTATTATTGATCACATATCTTTCAACATTGGCTGCGAGTTCGAGTCTCACTGTGGTAGCGTGATCGACTACAACCTTTGAAACGGATCGCCAATTTTCCTGCCGGAAGTTGGGTGTTTTCACATGGTCCTCCCTAATAATACTCTTCTATACCAGACGAGTCTAGAGAAGAGGCAGAGGCTTGGATGACAAACATGATGACATCTTTGAAAGGGGACGAGTTGTTTTAAACACAGAGTAGGGGGACAGTCTGTGTTACTATGATAGGTAGCAAAATTTAAATAAAAATGTTGATTATACTGCATGTAATAAGTAAAATGTGGTGAAAAGTTCTACTATGTCTTTCCAGACAAGTTTCCCGCTGCAACATTACCAATGAGTGCGTTAGGATGATGACGTCACAAGGGACGTCCAGATATGCGATAACACACCAACTTCTGTTCTTTATGGTGATTGAGCACGTAAGCACATAATTCAGCTATTATTGCTTAGTCTATCTACATTTTAAATATTCACTTTGATTAGGTCACGTGCTTGCAACTCGCCCGTTTCAATCTTTTGCTTTTTTCAAATAACAGTGCCGTAACTAGGGTCAGAAAATAGAGGTGGCAGGGACTAGGGGCCGCCGTTTGAGGCCCGTTAAAAAGTGGGATAATTTTTAATATTCCTATTTAACAGCGTCAAGGAACTTCTTTTATTTTATTTTTATCGACGTTAACTATATATAGGTCACCCAACACAGAAAATAAAGAAAACGAGAAAAAAGCCGAGGGGGGGGGGGGGGGGGGCGGCAAATTTTATATTTTAAAAGAATGTTGCCTGCATGAATTTTCTTTACACTGATTGAAGCATGTCAATTAATTACACAAATAAAAATATTCCACATATTATCAACTCATTCAGTCATTTTTTCTAAATTCTATTGACTTCTCAATTTCAAAGGAATTTTTTTTAAACATATTCTTTGCTGCTGACAAAGATAATTCTTTTCCATAATATCTGATACAATATAAATAATGCTTTATGTGTAAAAAAAAATAAGATTAAAAGGATCACCTTGTTTTGTTCTTGTTGTGTCTCCAAAAAGAAATGACTTTTTTGTAAAAGGAACACTTAACCCTTTTGACAAAAAAAACAAGATTCAACAGCTATTAAGAAGTTTTGTACATTATCACAATTCCACTGTAATTTGGTGTTATTAGTAACAATAAATGGAAGTTTATATATTTCTTTCCATTCAACATCATCAATAGGTATTAATTCTTTCCATTTTGTCTGACCTTTTGGTGTTAATAGAATAATTTTCTTTTGTACCTTTTGTTTTTTCAAAATAATTTGTAAAAAAGATGGAGTAAAGGGGGAACACAGGTTATAATCACTTGCCCCATTAAAATATGTTTTTACTATGTTGTACTGCTGAAACAATGCTGTTGTATTGCATAATGTTATTATTATTGAAATCTTGTCGAAGTTTTTCAAATGGTATAAACTTTCCTTTTTCATCTATTAATTCGTTTACATAATTTATACCTTTTTCGAACTTCTCCAAAAAGTAATCCCATGAACTGTTTTCTTCTTTATCAATAACATTTTGCCATGAATAAAAACATCTAATAAAGTATCCAAAATTTGTTTTTTAAGGTTAATGATTTTTCTTTTGGCATATCCATTTCCACATTTTGAAAATCTATTTTTATCCAAAATTGTATGCATTATATTTTGCCAATTACTATCTGTATTAAAAATTCTTCTAATCCATGTGGTGGATTTTATTGCTAAAATGAAAGCATCTTAGGTGATCACTTTTAGCCCTCCGTCACAATACTCTTTTTGTAATATTTCTTTTTTAATTCCTTGAATAGGGGAGTTCCAGATAAAAGTATAAAATGTCATTAATATATTTTTTTTAAACTTCCGCTTTAGGATTTGGTAGTGAAGTAAACAAATGTTTATGGACTGGAATTATAAGAGTTTGAATGACTGATATCTCTCCAATTTAGTTAATTTTCACTTGGACCACTTATTTATAACATTTTTGATGTACAAAATTTTTTCCTCATAATTTTTTATCAACCATTCTATCTAACTCAATATCAAAACAGTTAAAAGTCTATTTTACCCACTGTGATTTTACCCCAAGATAAGTTTTTGTCCGCGCTAAATATATCATTACTATACCTCCTACTTCCAAACCCTATAACTTGTGTTTTATGAAGGTTAATATTTAAGCCTGACAATTTTGAGAACCAAAGTTCAAATAAAGCTTCCTTTAAAGATCTCTCGCTGCCATTCAATATTTAAGATGAATAAACTGCAAACTGGGACAACTTGTGATTGACTTGAGTTATCTCAATGCCCTTGATATTTTAATTTCCCCTAACTTTAATTCCTAAAATTTCTGCACAGAGAATAAAAAGATAAGGTGATAAAGGATCACCTTGTCTACAACCATGCCCAATATAAAAAAAAAACTTGACAAATTTCCTCCCTGAATTACAGCATAGTTTATCTTATTATAAAATACTTGATCCAATTAATAATTGATTCCGCAAAATTAAAGAATCTCAGTGTACTAAACAAAAATTCCCAAGATATTGAATCAAAAGCTTTTTCAAAGTCTATCAATAGCAAAAGACCTGGTATTTCATTTTCCTCAGTATATTGTAAAATATCGTAAATTAGTCTTATGTTCTCTCCAATGAAACGTCCACTAATTAAACCCATTTGATCCTTATGTATAAGTTTATTTAAAACCTGTTTTTTTTTCTACTTGCAATAACCCCCGACCCAATTTTATATACTGTGTTAAACGAGATATGGGACGCCAGTTTGATAGAAAATGTCTGGGCTTATTATCTTTTGATAAACATGTGATAATTCCTTGTTTTTGTATGACAGATAGTTCTCCTACTTTATAAGCATGGTTATAGAATCGACAATCAATGACTTTAAATCTTTCCAAATTTTTTTTTAAAAAACTCTGTTGTTAAGCCATCCGATCGTGGTGATTTATTATTCTTCATTTTGTATAGTACAGTACTAGCTTCCTTAATGGTTATCTCCCCTCTAAACTAACTTTTTTCTTCATTTGATAGATTTAATTTTCTCAACTCGTCATTCAACGATTTTAGGATAGAATCTTCACCATTACTATCCCTAACTTTGTACAGATCTGCATAAAAATTTTATTTCCTTTAGTATAGCATACTGGTCCGTAATAATGTGCCCATTTTTTTTTCCGCTTTTGGAATAATTTTACTGGTGAAGTTTTTAGATTCCAACCTACAAAAGTATTTACTTGGTTTCTCTCCCTCTTCAATCCACCGTACTCTAGATCTTACTATTTTTCCTTTCATTTTTGTTCATTTCTAATATTTTCTAATTCCTGACATAAATTTTCCTGTAAGGATGACTCCAGTTTCCTTTAATAAATATTGTTCTCTTTGATCTTGTTTTCTTTTTTTTATGGCATGCATATGGAATTGTTTTTCCTCTAATCTCCATTAACAATGTTTCCAGAAAAAGTTGACTTGATAGTAAGATAAAAGGACTCACTATCAATATCATTCAATTTTTCAAAGTTATAAATAATAGCCGAGCCCCATATTGCTGTTTGACAGCAATATTTTTTCCTTTTACTACTTTTATATAATTAAAATCATATAGAAATGAATTATTAAATTTCCACAATCCCTTACCACGATCATGAAGATTATGTTTGTGTTTTTGTTTGAATTATGTTTAACGCCGCTTTCAGCAATTTTTCAGCTATATCATGGCGTCCAGTTTTTATTGGGAGAGGAAGCCGGAGTACCCGGAGAAAACCCCCGACCCTCGGTAGAAAAACTGGCAATCCTTGTCAATTAAGATTGGAGTCGAGTACACCCTGCCCGCAGTGAGACTCGAACTCGCAACCTCAGTGTTGACAGACCACGTGATCAATAGTAGACGAACTACCTTAACCACTCGGTCACCGAGGCCCTCCAAAAGGATTATGTGTATAGTATATGTATAGTTTGTTAGCAATTAAGGGAGATGATTCTGTCCACTTTAATACCGATATAGTTCACACAAATATGTTTTTGTTTCAGGTAGGCTGTACAGAACAAGTGGAAAACTTCATTCACGGGAGAAACATTTTTGAGATAGAAAAGCAATTTTGTGAAAAAATTTATAAGGAAGCAAGTAGTCTTGTCACAAATGGCTATGTTAAGTCTTCACAGAAAGACCTCTTTCTGGAGCAGAGTAAGTATAAATAAACAGGTTTTTAATATTTTCAGTAAGCTATCAAACATAAGTTGTCCTTAACTTCGCTTACATAACTTATGTATGTTGCCTAGATATAATAGTTGTCCGTAACTCCTGGTAATTTAAGTTACTCAGATATAGAAGTATTTCTCAACTTCAGCTGATGTGATGTTTGCTGCAAAGACCGGAATTGTTTTCTAACTCCAGATGATGCGATGTTCGTTGCTAAGACAGAGAAGTGTTCCGTAACTCCATTTTATAAAAATTGCCCATTAATTACTCCGTTCGGTAACCGCAAGCGATGTAGGTTTCTTAGACAGAAAAGTGTTTCGTAACCTCTTCTAATGTCAGTGTTCAGACAGTGAAGTGTTCCAAACTCCTGAATGTGTAGGTACTCACACAAATTAAAGTTCCGTAACTCAAGGTTATGTTTTTTTGTTGCAAAGACAGATAAGTGTTTCGTAACTCCATTTTATAAAAAATACCCAATTATTACTCCGTTCTTTAACTCCTAGTCAAGTAGGTTTCTCAAACAGAGAAGTGTTCCGTAATTCCAGAGGATGTAGGTGCTCAAACAGAAAAGTTTTCTGTAACTCCGGATGATATACGTGCTCATACATAGAGGTGTTATGTAATTGCGGTGATGACTGTTTCTCAAGAGTATTGCGTATCTCCCCGGGGATGTAGATGCTCAAACCGACAAGTGCTCCGTAACTTCAGTGGATGTAAATGCTCAAACTGGAACGTTTTCTGTAACTGTTTCTCAAACAGAGAAGTGTTTCTTAATTTCGGATGATATTGGTGCTCAAATAGAGAGGTATTACGTATCTCCAGGGGTTGTAGGTGCTCAAACAGAGAAGTTTTCCGTAACTCCAAAGGATATAGGTGCTCAAACAGAAAAGTGTTCCGTAACTCGAGCGAATGTACGAGCTCAGACATAGAGGTGTTCTGTAATTACGTGTGATGATGGTTTCTCAAACAGAGAAGTGTTTCTTTACTCCGGGTGATGTAGTTGCTGAGACAGATAATTGTTCCGTAACTCTGAGTAATGTAGATTGATAAGACAAAGGGATGTTTCATTACTTCAAGTGATGAATGTTACGCAGACGCAGACGAGGCAATGTTTCTTTACTTCATAAAAGTTTTGTTGTTCAGACGGAAAAGTGTGTTGTTACTTCAGGAAATGTAGATTGCTCAGACACAAGTGTTCCGTTACGATAGGAAAAAAATGTACTTGGACAGGACAGTGTTCCATAACTCCAGATAAGCTATGTTGCTCAGACATAGCAGTGTCCCATCACTTTGTATGTTGCACAGGCAGGGCAGTGTCAAGAAATGTATGTTGAAAAGGGGATTGTTCCGTTACTTCAGACACTGTTGCGACAGAGAATTGTTCGGGTACTCCAGATAATTATGTTGCTCAGACAGAGAAGTGTTTGGGACTCCAGATAATGGTTGCTCAGACAGATAATTGTTCGGATACTCCAGATAATGTATGTTGCTCAGGCAGAGAAGTGTTTGGGTACTCCAGATAAAGTATGATGCACAGAGAAGTGTTCCATAAATCATAGTACTATAGGCTGCATGCTGAGACAAGTTTTACTGTAGTTTATGTACGAAGTTACTAGCTCGCTTTCATGGTTTTGTTTCTCGTTTTCTACATGGGGCGGGGGTAGACCCTTTTTAATAAGGGGCGGGGTAGATCCTTTTTAAGAAGGGGACGGGGGTAACTGCTTTTCGAGAAGGGGCGGAGGTAGCTCCCTTTTTAGAAGGGGGCGGGGGTATAGATGCTCTTTGGTTTTCTGCGGAATTGTGCCTTTATAAGTAATGAAATTTACAAAAGAAAATTCTGCAATATTAAATTTGAAAACACTATACAATTTATCTATGTATTTAGTTAAACCTAGAAGAATTTACTTACAACAAGAAAACGAGCGAAAAAACACTATTTTTAATTTCATTATGGATATCATCTGAAATATATACTCAGTCAAAAAAGAAACGCAACATACAAAAAAAAAATGGGAATTTTACTTCATTATTATTTTAACAATTTATCATATAAATAATTGATACAGAAATGTACAATTGGCACACTTCTTGTTCACGAGTTCTTGTACCGTAGAATATAAAATTTTGTCCCATATTGTCAATTTGTCGCATATTGTCAATAAATCACGCAAAAAAATGTCAGTATCTGTTGTGCCCACCATTTGCATGTAAAACAGCCCCAACTCTTCTTGGCATGGATTCAATTAAACGTTGAGTACAAACACGTGGTATCATTTGCCTCGAATACTAAAGTGCCTTCTCTAATTGTTGCAGATTTTGCGGCCGTGGTGGATCGTTGGCGCACGCATCGATCCGGTTCATCCCACAGATGTTCAATTGGGTTAAGATCCGGAGATCGTGATGGCCAACGGATCACATTGACATTCTGTAAAAATGCTCTGAAAAATCTACTGTTACACGTGCTGTATGTGGTCGGGCATTGTCGTGTTGAAAAATTTCTCTGTGAATGTTATTTACGGCAATAAATACGGCCGTATAATTTCGTCTCTATACCTAAAAGCGTTAAGATTGCCTTGGATATGTACCAGCCGTGTGTTTCTGGCGTACGAGATAGCGGCCCACATCATAACACTGCCTCCGCCAAAATTGTATCTTTCTAGAACAGTTTTAATTTGTCTTTGAAGTGGAAAGTCTGATTTGACGGCAATTTTATAAACTTTGTTTTACCAGACGTTTGACATAGAACATATACAAATGTTGTTTACATGTGTTATTTGTGATTCTGATGTTTACAGGTGTTCTTTGTGGTTCTCTTGGCTTTGAAGATTTCTTCCGATCTGATTGGATAGCAATGACGCTCGGCTGGCCTGACAAAAAAGATGGCTGTATGAAGATGACAATGTCTGAACTGTTGGAAGTCGCAGGCGGAGACATAGTACAAGATTTATTGCACAATTCCAAGCTGGGAAATGAAATTGAAGAGGATCTAAAGAAACTTGGGTAATTCTTGGTTAAACGTTAGACATACTTAATTTGGTTACTGCTTTACCCCATGGTTAAACGTTTAGACAGACTTTATACGGCACTGCTTTATAACTTGGTAAAAAGTTAGACAGACTTTATTCGATACTGCTTTTTGCCTTCAAAGCAATTTACCATCAGTGACAGATAAAAACATAACTATAATAGGCTTTAAATAATACTATAGTGTCATTAAATGAGTGTTTTCATATTTGACCTATATTATGTCCAAGGGAAGCTGTATTGGGTCGAGGATATTTGTATTAGCCGGAGGCAACGCCGAGGGCTAATACAGCTATTCGATGCCCAATACCGCTTCACGAGGACATAATACATGTAGAATATGAAAACACACATTTAATGACACTTTTATTAACCAGTTGAGTAAATATTAGTACTATCTTATCATTGACCAATATAGATATACTCGATCCAAATTGGCTTCTCATGGACATAATAAAAGATTAATATGACCAACCTGCAGAATGAAAATGTTTTTTCCCTTGAAACAGCGCTGCATTCCAATTTTTTTTAAATCAGAAAGTTGTTTTGGTTAAAAAAAATGATGATTAAAACTACATTTTAAATCTTTTTGTTTTTGGTTTAATTATAGTGAATCCAACACAATGAGAAAACTCCTTAGAGAAAAGACCATGAAAGGTAATAAAAATCCATTATCAAATCTTTGTTTGTTGTTTGAATAAAGAGCTGGAATTTTGTTTTGAGGAAGCCACAGTATCAGTTGAAGACTCCATACCTTCGGCAGGAAAATGAGCAATCATTGTCAATAAAAGTTGGAATTAAGTACATCCTGCCTCCAGTAAAGCCATATTTGGCCAAGATCTTTTGGAAAATTTATGAATCTTCATTGTTTGACACTATTTTTGGTTTCTATCATTATAAACAAATCCTGATTTAATTACTCATGTCTGGCGTAGTAAACTTCCAACCTTTTGTAACTGATGGAGTTTATAATATGTGAGTATCAAAGGGGGGGGGGGGGGGGGCGGGGTTGAGGTAATTGTAATTGCTCTCCAAATGTTTGAATTGTATGGCGATATATTTGCTAAACAATGTGTGAACTATGATTTTTTTTTAATTGTCTGAAATGACAAGTAACATCATCTAATTATATAGACATGGGTTTAACAAGATTTTTGTCTCTTTACAGATGGCTGTATGGCTCATGCTTCGGGTCTGGCTTTTGGAACATTTGGCAGTTATGCTCACTATCTTGTTCAACAGTTATAAATAAACCTTGAATAACATTCAAGTCTACAATGTCACTCTGCCATACAGATATGAATAACACTGTGAACTGTTGGTTTTTAATTAGATTTTTCATTTAGTAGCTACCTAATGCTTTCGAGACTTACATTAATTTTAAGAAAGTCGTTTTTAGAAATATAAACCAATGTTACTGAAATGAAATTTACAAATACTTGGCTCTACACAGCCTCACCTCTAAGGTTTAATTAAATCCCACTTAAAAAACAAGTAAACACATGGATTAGGTAGGAGACCCAATCTGGAGGACTTGCTTAAAAACCAATCATGGATTAAAAAAAACAAACTTAAGATTGATGTAATTAGCTACCATATTAATATCAATATTCTTGTTTTGATTGGCTAAAACCAGTGTTGGCATTTCCTGGATCTTGAACAACTGTTTTTTTTCAGTCATGTATAAAGTAATAAATAATTTCAGGACTGTGAAAGAAAAATATATTGAAATGTAAAAAATTCCTGTAAAAAGGGGTCATGTTTAAAATATTTAAAATCTTGTCTGAAAAACAAAAGTACATGTATCTGGGAATGGCTTTTGGTGAAGGAAAATGGTAACAAAATGATAGGCAACAAATATCAAAAACCACAGGACACCTCACACAAAGAAATATAAACAACACAAACCAAGAGTAACCTGGACCCATTAAAAACATGGATGCACTTGGATCCTTTGGACAAGAACACATGCATTACCAGCCTCTAATTGGACTCTCGTTCAGTTACTCTTCATCATTCCGGTAAAAAGTGGTATACAAAAACTATTGATTTAATGGATGTTTGCTTTATGTCCAGCGAGGAGTATTTCAGCTAATTCAGTACAGAACAAGTTAAATAGTATATAAATGGGGAAATAAGTGACAAATGGGCAAATAATTTCAATGCTACTGAAAATGTATGGACTAGGCACAGAATTTAGCCTTTTGTAGTGGCTGCACTAAGCCAAATCGATTGCCAGTTTTCCTACCGCAGGTCGTGGGTTCTCTCCGGGTACTCCGGCTTCCTCCCCCAATAAAAACTGGACGCCATGAAATAGCTGAAAAATTGCTGAAAGTGGCATTAAAACACCATTCAAACAAACAAACAAACTAAACCTATGAATTATTTCCTATTCATGGCAATGATTTTGAGCAGGTTTAACAATAGGTCAAATAAAGTGGTTATTTTTCATAATTGCAAAGTAAAATATGCACAACTAAGGGAGATAACTCAACAATTACAATAGTTAAAATTATGGTTTTTGTGCACTGCACTACTATTCATCATTGTTTATTAAACCTTCAGGTTTAAAGTAAATTTGTTTAACAGTTTTAGAGATATGCTCTAGGCAACTATAGCGGATAAAAAACAGATTGACAGATGACAAGGCATTAATAAGAACAAGTGGCTATTTATAGTGAAGCTTTGAGAATTTGTTAACTGTGGTCTAATCAGAACATAGAATCAACTACTACGACCCAGACTTATTACAGCTATACTCAACTTTAATTTTAATTGATAAGAATCGCCAAGTTTCTGGCAGAAGTTGCTATATGTAGGTTTTCACCATATTGTTCTGACTTCCATTCCCAATTAACGCTGGAATGCAACTAAATAGTTGAAAATTGGTGCAGCAAAACATACAAAAACAAATATTATTACTAGAGGCTCGTAAGAGCCTGTATCGCTCACCTGACTTACAAAAAAACTTTTTAAGACATGACTTTTCTTGCAAATTTTGATATTAAATGCTAAAGAGTTTATGTGAAGATGCTATTTCTAAAAATGTTGCCATGTTGAATTTACAATCAGCAGTAGGAGTGTTTCTGAGAAGAAGCAGTTTTTATGTTTTTTCATAGGTTAGTATGTTAAGTGATGTTCAATAGTGGCAGCAATCTTGTATTTTGGATCGAAACAAAAAACTCAAAATTGGTAGAGGACCATACAATATCACATATCCTAAAATCTGACAAGCTTTTTGTGAGAAAATAAATTTTAAAATCTCAGCCAGTCAGAACGCATTTGCAGCTCTGGCAGCCATGTTGAGTTTCCAATCGGCTCGAAACATACTTAAAATAATAAGATTACTATCTAAGATTCACTTCTGCATTATTTGGTTAAATTGCGTGGAACTGAGTTTCAGAGAAGAAGCTGTTTGTATGGTTTTCCCATAGGGTCCTATGTTAAGCTGTGTTCCACTTTGGTGGCCATCTTGGAATTTGGATCGCCACAAAAAACTCAAATTTTGCAGAGGACCATCTAAGGAACATTTGTGCAATTTTTCAAATCAATCTGCTAAGCGGTTCGTAAAAAGAAGATTTTTGAAATTTCAGCCAATCAGAACCCATCAGTTGCCCTGGAAGCCATGTTCAATTTGCAATTGGGTAAAAAAAATCAAAATAATAAGATAAATCTCCATTTATCATTTCTTCATAATTTGGCTTCATTGTGTGGAACAGTTTCAGAAAAGAAGTTGTTTGTATGTTTTTCCCATAGGGTCGTATGTTTTTCCCATAGGGTCGTATGTTTTTCCCACAGGGTCCTATGTTTTTCCCATAGGGTCCTATGTTAAACTATGTCCTGTGATGGTGGCCATCTTGGATTTTGGATCGGAACAAAAAACTCAAAACTTGTAGAGGACCACATAAGCTACATTTCTGCTATATTTTAAATCAATCTGCCAAGCAGTTTATGAGAAAAAGACTTTTAAATTTCAGCCAATCAGAATGCATTAATGGCCCTGGAAGCCATGTTGAATTTGCAATTGGCTTGAAAAACCCAAAATAATAAGATAATTATCCAACCTTCATTTCCTTATTAATTTTGCTTCATTGTGTGGAACAGTTTCAGAGAAGAAGTTGTTCATATGTTTTTCCCATAGGGTTCTATGTTAAACTATGTCCTGCGATGGCGGCCATCTTGGATTTTGGATCGGCACAAAAAACTCAAACTTGGTAGAGGACTATCTAAGGTACATTTCTGCAATATTTCAAATCAATCTGCCAAGCAGTTTATGAGAAGAAGATTTTTGAATTTCAGCCAATCAGAAAGCATTAATGGCCCTGGCAGCCATGTTTCATATTTGATCAGCACCGAAAACTCAAACTTTGTTAAGAACCACCCATTCCTGCCAAGTTTGGTTCCAATTGGCCAAGTGGTTGTGGAGAAGAAGATTAAAATGTAAAAAGTTTATGGCCGACGACGACGACGGACGCAAAGTGATGAGAATAGCTCACACTGACCCTTTGGGTCAGGTGAGCTAAAAAACAAATGCACTATTTTAATAATAGTTACGTTACAATTAACATTATTAGACTTCAATGATCTCAAAAGAAATGACAACCTGTAGCAATCATATACACACCTTGCTGAACACTTTTTTGTATTAAGCATCAGTGCCAAATTTGAAATAAGATGATACCCAGAAACTCAAACTTATTTGTTCATGATTCAGTTTCTGATAAGTTTGCATTTATTTTCCTGTTTGAGAGCCATTTTTTTGTGTTTATAACGGAGGTTACTTCGAACCGGAAAATTCTTGGTACTGTTCGGGGTTTTAGTTCTATTTTCATACTTCTGCCCCAACATGGCGGCTAAATGTAAACATATGAACACTTGGAACGAAATTGATAGCTCATTTAATGACTGTATTAGTGTAGACTTTTTAAGGCGTTATAGTAAATTCTTGAAACTTACAAGCTTTACACCTACAAAGGTATAAAAGATAAAGGTCAAAATTAAATTACTAATTTGACCAACACGATTCACGATTCCCCCCCCCCCCCCCCCCCACCCCCCAAAAACAACAAAATAAAACTGTCCTACCTACCTATTTAGAACTCTATGTAACCCGAAACACACATATTGTTTTGTTTGGCCTTATAAAAAAATTCACTGTTCTAAGAAGTTTCTCAAAAGATGACTTTAAATTTAGCACAAACACAATAATGACATATGCAGGATTTTTTAATTTGTAATTGTCTGCCAATGAAGATATGAATTCAATGAAAAACAAACTTTCAAAATTGCCAGAAACGGAAAATAAGACATTGACTGTTATTTTTAAGGAAAAGAAATCATGAGTGAAAACAAAAATAAAAACAAATTATTTTTTTATGGTCATTATGTCTGGAACTTCAACTGCATGAAAATCATTAGGTTGTCACAACTGTGAATCACCATTATAATATGTCTGCCCAATTCTTCAGAATACTTGAGCAAGTTAAACAGTGTTTGAGGTTTCCTAGAAAACTTTAAATTTTTTAAGTTTAAAGATAACATTGATGAGAATAGCTCACTTGACAATATGGGCAAGTTTAGTAAAAAAATGATCACATGTACACAAAACAATGTCAGTTGATGAAAATGTTTTTCTTTTCACTACTCCAAATGAGCAGGATTTTCAAAGAAGTTTAGTCCAGCTAAACATGCAGAGAAATTCTTTTAATCACATAACATAACCAAGAAGATCTCCAACCAAGAATGATTTCTTTGAACAGTCCACACTTTATCCATTATCTTGCAATCAGTTACTGTACCTCCTACATTTTTCAGATATCTCCATCCTGTCTTTCTCTCACAGCATCCTGAAAATATAAGAAAGTTGAATGATGTTCCATAAAAGTATTTGATCTTACATTGGCATGAGTGGAAAATAGACATTGATGAAATCTGATAATCTTACAGAACTAAAGTTAATTTTAAACTAGAGGCTCCCAGGAGCCTGTATCGCTCAGCTGAACCTGAAACCAAACAACCTTTTTTTATCCAGCTTTTCTTTCCTATAAGGAATTGCCTAACACTTCTGCAAAAGTCATTACTTCCTGTTCAAGGAGAAAAATTCCTAAACGGTTCATCAGACAATCTTGACCCTAAAGTCATTTTTGTAGCCCTCATAGAGCAGAACAATTAAGCAATGCTAACTTTTTCTCTAGTTCTAATAATTTTCAAGATTTTGATGCAAAAATGTAAAAAAAATAATCAATTTGACAATTAAAGGGCAATAACTCCTATAAGGAGTCATCATAGAACTTGGACCCAATGGAGTGTTTGCTAGAGCTTTTGATGCCGATAAAGGCAAGTCTCTTCGGTTTTCCTGTATCTGTTATACTTTTTGAGCCAAAAACTGTATTTTGACCCCCCTTCGTTCTATATTTAGCCATGGTGGCCATATTGGTTAATCTGCGGTCATGGTTTATGCAAACTTGGTTGAGGACATTTGACAGATGATGTGTACAAAGATTCAAAGCAGTACTTTCAGTGGTTTCAAAGGAGAAGATTTTTTAAAAATCAATTAAAACCGATTTAAAAAAAAACAGTTCAAGAAGAATAACTCTTAAACGGTTAATCAGACAATCTTGACTCTAAAGCTATTTTTGTAGCTCTCATAGAGCAGAACAATTAAGAAATGCTAACTTTTTCTCTAGTTCTAATAATTTTCATAATTTTGAGGCAAATAGGCAAAAATAACTTTAATCTACATGTATTTGTTATCTTAAAAGTAAATAATTATATTTAGAGTCAGCATATAACGTCTTGAACCGACTTGGAGCAATTTTGACAATTAAAGAGCAATAACTCCTACAAGGAGTCATCATACAACTTTGACCCAATAAAGTGTTTGTAGAGCTTTTGATGCTGAAGAAGGAAGGTCCTTCAGTTTTCCTATATCTGTTATACTTTTTGAACTATAAGCCAAAAACTGTATATTGACCCCCCTGTTCTATTTTTAGCCATGGTGGCCATGTTGGTTGGTTAGAGGCCATGATTTGTGCAATCTTGGTAGAGGACATTTTACTGATGATGTGTGCAAAGTTTCAAAGCAATTCCTTCAGTGGTTTTGGAGGAGAAGATTTTTAAAGAGAGTTGACGAGGACGACGGATGCCAAGTGATGGCAATAGCTCAAATGACCCTTAGGGTCAGGTGAGCTAAAAATGTGGCAAATGAAATACCAATTTTCCCCGACTTCAATTTAAAGGTTATAACCTGAATACCCAGTAAATGGCAGTTGTTTTGTTTATGACGGTATTATTTTTGTTAATAAAGATATTATTGTAAACCAATCAACAGAAGAGAACCACATATTCACTAGTGACAAGAACAACTTTTTCCACACCTGTTTGAATATGACATAAAATTTAGAAATATACCAATGAAAACTTATATACTAGTAATGCTTATCACAGAACATTTATTTCTGGACTGATTGTTATGTTTGAGCGGATGAATCATAATTCTACATGAACCTTCTAATTTAGCAGGCAAGTAGTTGATGCCTTATATTTAAACCTGGCAATTGTCTAAATACAGGGAATTTTTCAGAATTCGAAGGCTTTAGTCACTTTTGAAGTTATGCTGATAAAGCATCTGTTTGTTTGTTTGTTTGTTGTTGTTTCAACAATTTTTCAGCTACATCTCAGCGTCCAGTTTTTATTGGTGGAGAAGCCAGAGTACCATGAGAAAACCCCCACCTAATGGTAGAAAACTGGTAATCCTAAAATTGAAGTCGAGCACACCCTGCCAACAATGAGACTTGAACCCACAATCTCAGTATTGATAAACCATGTTATCAACAGTAGACAAACTATCTTAAGCACTCGGCCACCGAGGGCCCCAAATAAGCATCTATTGTACTAGTGACATAATTGTACAGTATAAACAAGTATATTCTTTCAATTGCATCTTAAATTGTTCTCAAAGACAATGACTAAAATCAAATATTTATAAATTTTGAAAGAACTTTTATTTTAAAACTAATTTAAAATTGTTAGTTTTGAATTGGTTGCATTTTTTCATTAAAAGCCTGTGTACTGTACTTTTTTTCTAATTGTACACTGTATCTCTTAAATACTGTAAACAAATGGCACACAATCCATTTGAAACACATAAAACATACAAAAAATTAGTTAAATACACAAAAATTGTGCAATTTTTTTTTGTATTACATATTTAATTAAAAAAATTGGAAGTCTGTGCGCATCAGTACAATCTATACCATACTTTTATTTGTGCGTTATAACTGACAGGGAAACCCACTTAATCAGATAACTTGTTAAGATATTGACACCTGCAAGGTAAAATCGTTCAATTTCCTGTTCGTTTGCTTGGGCCATTCTCCTATAAATATGTCGTTTATACTCTGATAGAGCAAAACAAAATAAAATGTCTGTTTAATGTAACATGTTGGAACAAAATTGGCTATAGGTAGCAATGCATTTTCATTTTATTTTTTCCTTTTTTGTATGCATATATTTATGTCTGCAGAAATAGGATGAATTATGTACATAAGTCTTACTACAATGTAGTTACATGTATTTGTTTAAATTCAATAAATATATATATAAATAAATAAATATTTATATTGTAATAATTATAATAATAAACTACATGTATAATAATTAATGTTTTAATTAAGTATACTGTCCCCTCCCATCTGACATCAAGACTTGGAAGGTAGCAATATTTTTATTGGTGGCAGCATTTGCTGCAGCAGTGACATCTATGCATGCAGCCTCATTTTAATCTGCTACCACACATCAGACGCTGTCATGTTTAAATCCAACATTCGGGGTAACTTCATATGGACAAACATCATCCCAATTCAATTTTAACTGTATATTGTTTTCACAATGAAGGCTGAATTTCATGAAAGATGTCACCAAGAGATAAAAATTTCACATAGTTTAATGGCAAATAACAAAGTCAAATGCCAAATTAAAAAAGTAGTCTTCATTTTAATCTTCACATTCTTGCTGGTTCTGAATTAAAGGAATAAGTAATTTCTCTTTTTAAGACTGACAATGAAAATTACTTTACATGTTTTTATAGCTTGCTTTATATGAATTATTATTTTTTATAAGTTTATTTTAAGCAATTTAAATAATTGGAATATAAAAGACTAAAACAAACAGTTTAATTAACTGATCATCAAATCTTCTTAAATATATCACACATTTGCATAAATATTCAACATTACAATGAAAATGAATCAACCAACAAAAAAAAACTGTACAATATAATAGGTGTTTCTTTGTCATTTCTACACAAGTTGATTGAATTATAAATGAAGTAGAACTGAAGTAGAAAATGACATCATTTTCAAACATATAACACATATTTATGTAAAATACAGTTGTTAAAACTATTTAAAAAGATTAAAAATAAATTTTCGGAAAGTGACTGCCCAATTACTAATATTTATTATGTTTTAAATCTTTGCAGTAGTCATTTCAACACTAGCAGCAACCTATGTTTGCCATCTCTGGCACCCAGTTCATATGCTTTCGGAATATAGTCATATTATTTTATTTCCTTGCTTTACACTTTATGAACAAAGTAAAAATCAGACATTAGCCAACTTACACTAATTATTCCCCTTTATTAACAAAAATTCGCACACAGATCCTTTGAAAAAACAGGATGATTTATGACTTATTGTTTGTCAGAACAGAAAGCTCATAAAACAAGGAATCAGATGGAAAAAAATCCAAAAGTCTGAATGTCTGCAGGATTGTAAAGTCTGAATGTCTGCAGTTTTGTAAAGTCTGAATATCTGCAGGGTTGTAAAGTCTGAATGTCTGAGGGTTTGTAAAGACTGAATGTCTGCAGGGTTGTAAAGTCTGAATGTCTGCAGGGTTGTAAAGTCTGAATATCTGCAGGGTTTGTAAAGTCTGAATGTCTGCAGGGTTGTAAAGTCTGAATGTCTGCAGGGTTGTAAAGTCTGAATGTCTGCAGGGTTGTAAAGTCTGAATGTCTGCAGGGTTTGTAAAGTCTGAATGTCTGCAGGGTTGTAAATTCTGAATGTCTGCAGGGTTGTAAAGTCTGAATGTCTGCAGGGTTGTAAAGTCTGAATGTCTGCAGGGTTGTAAAGTCTGAATGTCTGCAGGGTTGTAAAGTCTGAATGTCTGCAGGGTTGTAAAGTCTGAATGTCTGCAGGGTTGTAAAGTCTGAATGTCTGCAGGGTTGTAAAGTCTGAATGTCTGCAGGGTTGTAAAGTCTGAATGTCTGCAGGGTTGTAAATTCTGAATGTCTGCAGGGTAGTAAAGCTGAATGTCTGCAGGGTTTGTAAATTCTGAATGTCTGCAAGGTTTCAAAGTCTGAATGTCTGCAGGGTTGTAAAGTCTGAATGTCTGCAGGGTCGTAAAGTCTGAATGTCTGCAGGGTTGTAAAAGTCTGAATGTCTGCAGGGTTGTAAAGCAAATGCCTTAGTAAATCGGGAATGTTTAACAATTTGTTGAAAAAGGTTTTGAATATTTGGGTCGATATTCGTCTGTGTAAAAAAAATGTATGAGGAGTTGATTATACAAATCGGTACTGTCTTCTATAAATGTTTTAAAAATTGACTGTTCCCTAATCTGGAAAATATGGAAAAAAGTCCTCGAACAATTCTATAAATGAAAGTGTACAACTTCAATACATGTGCAACCTTCCTGTGAAGTTTCTGAGATCTGGTTTGAAAACTGTAGGAGGAGTTTATTACACAAGGTAGATAACCTTTTTTCCCAGTCTGCCTTGGCTGCCCGACTTCACATTACTATAAACCAGGTCTGCACTTCATGCAACCCTCCAAAAATCCATAAAACCTTTGCTTTTGAAAGCAATGTGGGACCACATGATCAGGTGACTTATTTGACCTGGGTTGCACATTGGAGAGCTAGTGGAGGCAAATAAAACATGGAAGTCAGAACACTGCTTTCCATAAAGACTTTATTATTTTTATATGTTTACTTTCACTTTCATATACCGATAAAATGAACAAGGGTTACATCAATGTTTACGGTTGGTCAGGTAACCATAAACAGACATATTTTTGTTTTGCCTAGAATTAATTAACCATAAACAGACATATTTTTGTTTTGCCTAGAATTAATTTTTATCAATACAATTTTTATACTTATTGGGATGCAAGTGAGGATACTGACTTGGGAATCTAACATCAGTTTTCAATGCTTTCGTCAAATACTAAGGTGGCAAGTGCTAAAGAATTCTGTGTGTGAAACATCCAATTTCTGTCTAAAATATATGATCACCATTCCTAGCGCAAAAAGAAAATTCCCTGTATAAATATATAATCTTCTACTAAAGCATGCTATATTGTGTACAGTGCAGGTGTGTTTTTTGTTAGAGTATTACAATAATGAGCATGTTGAGATCACTCAGCTCTGTGTTGTTAGGGTATTACAATAATGAGCATGTTGGGATCACTCAGCTCTGTGTTGTGAGGGTGTTACAAGAATGAGCATGTTGGGATCACTCAGCTCTGTGTTGTGAGGGTGTTACAAGAATGAGCATGTTGGGATCACTCAGCTCTGTGTTGTAAGGGTGTTACAATAATGAGCATGTTGGGATCACTCAGCTCTGTGTTGTAAGGGTGTTACAATTTTGAACATGTTGGGATCACTCAGCTCTGTGTTGTAAGGGTGTTACAATATTGAGCATGCTGGGATCACTCAGCTCTGTGTTGTAAGGGTGTTACAATTTTGAACATGTTGGGATCACTCAGCTCTGTGTTGTTAGGGTGTTACAATAATGAGCATGTTGGGATCACTCAGCTCTGTGTTGTGAGGGTGTTACAATAATGAGCATGTTGGGATCACTCAGCTCTGTGTTGTTAGGGTATTACAATAATGAGCATGTTGGGATCACTCAGCTCTGTGTTGTAAGGGTGTTACAATAATGAGCATGTTGGGATCACTCAGCTCTGTGTTGTGAGGGTGTTACAAGAATGAGCATGTTGGGATCACTCAGCTCTGTGTTGTGAGGGTGTTACAAGAATGAGCATGTTGGGATCACTCAGCTTTGTGTTGTTAGGGTATTACAATAATGAGCATGTTGGGATCACTCAGCTCTGTGTTGTTAGGGTGTTACAATAATGAGCATGTTGGCTTATGTAACTGTGATATTAGTATTAGTCCTTTATGGTACACTAACAGTCGCGCACTCGCCAAAGGAGACTAACAATTGCATGGACGAGTAAAGATTGCTTTTTGGTCCTACAGGTGGCGATCAAATATGTGACGATTTGGTTAAGGCCGATTTGTATCAATTCCCACAATTTTCGCAGTGTCATTCTGAACAGTAGCTAGCGGTATGCGGCCTTTCAATTATATTCCATATTTGTAAGAAATCCTAATATACTTGTTATTGCATAATGTATAGGTGCCACACAGTTTAAGTTGGTCCCAGTCATACTTTCACTTTGGAGATAAAGTGTAGAGTGAAAATATATCTGGATACCAGTTCAAAGCAAAATAAAATATGAAAAAAATTTCCCGACCGGATATGAAATGTATTACAATGCTTTAAACATAATTTTAACAAAAATTATTAATTTGGCAGTCACTTTCAAAACACTTAATTTAAATCTGTTGAGAACTTTCAATATACATTAAATACAAAATACAGTCATACCTCGTCTCGAACATGTATGACTCGATACCTCGGTTATGTCAATATAATTTTAAGTCCTGGCATGTTTCCCATATTAACAATGAATTTCTACCTCTGATGTGTCGATCTTGGTTGTTTCGATATTTCGCTTAACTCGATGAAGTTTTGTAGTCCGTACAATATTTAGTAGTGGAATTTTGACCTCGTTGTCTCGAAGTTAAATTTGCTCTCTATATCATATGTCAAAATTAACAATTTCATTTGTATTGTAACTTAATTTGCGTCTGTATATTTTACACACCTGTCAAACCGTAAACCCTATTATTGATTGGCTTCTACAGTTTGAATTTATAATCCAAGCAGGGTACATGCATTACTTCGGTTAGTTGATGATTCGCTCATTATTGTCCGAATAATTTTGTCATGTTTAATTAAAAATTATAATTATTTAAAATTTCTTTTGATCTTATCAACAATACATGGGGTTTCGTTTCTTTAAAGACATTCTGTTATTTTTGTTGACTTGTTTTCAATTACGTAAAATAGCAATCTGCATTGTTGAATTAGTTCCATCAAACTGTAAGTTGATAAGTATTTTTCATGAAATATTTTTTCCATGATTTCGTAATAATAAAGTGTATTAATTTGATTACAATACTTATCAATTATAGTCTATTTAACTGAACGGATATATTGCAAAAATACTTGATATATCGCAGGCTACAAATACAATCGATGCAGAAGTTCGAAACCAATATACATGAAATAAATACCCTTAGATTTTTAAACATAACATGATGAAAATGACGTCACACCCTAACCTCGGTTGACTTAAACTTCGGATAACTCGATATATTTTTTACAGTCCCACAAACTTCTACTTCGAGGTTTGACTGTATTATTTGTTTCATAATGATGTAATTTTTATACTTCTAGTTATACTTCATTTATAATTCAATCAGTATGTCAACTAATGACAAAGAAACATATATTTTATTGAAAAGTTTTAATTTGTGGCAGTGTATTCTTTTTTGTAAAAAAAAATATGAAAAAGTATGGGCACTTAACTTTTTCATTGAGAACCAAAGTTTTTAAAGTTAGGAGACCATTTGGCAATCATGATAAAAAAGTAAGTGCGTTTCCCTGTGTTATTTGTGTTCATTTTTGTTCCTATATAAATAATTGAATTTTCAGTTGTGTGTTTAATTCATCTCCTGGTAAATAAAGGTCTAAGTGATGGTTGAAGCTGAATATAAAGGAAAACGTCAGTATCTGGAGGAACATAATTTCTCTCAATCTGGAAATCCATCCAGGTTTTCCAGAGGTATATGCCATGAAGTCAACATAAAGTTTAAAAAGCTTTTATTTCAATGCTTAAATAAACCTGCCTACTGTGGATTAATTTGATTGGAAACCATATTTAATGTGGAATGGGTAAAAGTTATTATTTAAAGAATTCTTAACTGAATGGTTTTATTTTCTCGCAACAGAGCCATCATGACATCATATTTCAATGACTGCAGAAATTCTTGGGTTAGCAGATCTACATGTACATTAACTGTATATTCAAATGAACACTTCCATCGGAGAATACTTGTTGTGTAAGTAATAAAATACCATGAATCTCTCCTCCTGCAGTGAAAACTCACCTTGAATCTCTCCTCCAGCAGTGAGAACTCACTGATTAGATCTGTTATAGCATTTGTAAGAGCATCTTGTGGACTGTAATCTGGGGTAGTCTGTATTCGGACCACAAACTTATGTTCCAGAGGATGTGGATTCTTATATCCAGCAAACAATACCTGAGGATCCTTCCATAACTGTCTATAAATAGAAACAATACCTGAAGATCCTTCCATAACTGTCTATAAATAGAAACAATACCTGAGGGTCCATTAATAAATGTCTATAAATGAGTGTGAGACTGTGTATGATGTTTAATGTTATGTCAGGAATTTTTCAAATATATACCAGCTGCACAAACAGGATTTCTTGGTTTTCTGCTTTGCAATAGACCAACAAATAACCATTCACACAAAAATGTTATTTGCACGATCAGCTTAGGTTTTTTTTATAACTATTTAAAAACTATTTAAATTTTTTTATACAAATGTGTTGTTTAGTTTTTAAAGGAAAAAAAAATGCACATACCAACCAAATTCTAAATCTTGAAAGTCTACAAATGCAGTTGATTGTTTGTTTATTTGATTACATGTATTTAAGAAATAATTCAAGGAGGCTGTGGTTTATCATTGTTTTACAACGGGTGACAATTTATGTCTTCTGTTTTTATCTACGACTGTGAGGAATAAAATAACGACATCAAATGGTTATCCCGTTGTGTAAAACAATTGATAAATTACAACCTACATGAATTATTGCCATTCTAATAAGACAATTATGGTACATTTATGATATTAAGTAACTATAGAAAACATTATTTCTGCCATAAACTGGCTGTTCCGTTAATTTAACACACAATATATTGCAACTGATAATTATAGCATGTGTCGCTATTTAAAAGATAATAGGTCATATGCAATAGCATACTGGTGTGACTTGCAGTTTTGTAATTGGACCAGCCATAAAAAAACATGCTCATACATAAATCATTTTTTTACCCCAGTTGTGGTCTCAAAGCCTTTAAAGAATGTCATATTAGAAATGATGTTTAATGCCTCTGTATGCACTTTTTTAAGCTTTATCATGGGATCCAGTTTATATCATTGTATATTGGGTGGAGGAAGCCCGAGTACCCAGAGAAAACCCAAGCTTCTGTAGGAAAACTGGTTTTCCTTGTCAATTAAGATTGGAGTCGAGTACACACTACCCGCAGTGAGATTCGAACCCACAACCTCAGTGTTGATAGACAACTTGATCAATAGTAGACTAACCACCCCTAAATGAAATCGAATAAATCTTGAGCAAAATTTGCTTGGTCTAACATTGTTTTGAATATTCCTGATTCTAATTTTTGAATATAAAGTTTTTAAACTTGCAGGAAGTCTAAAACATCCATTTAAATACTTACGAACAAATCATGTTACCAAGAGTATGGTCTTCTTTGTTGACAGTAAAGATGGCAGCATTTGGTACCTTAGTATCTTTTTCTATGGTTATTCTGAAATAAATTAGTTGCATGTTGATTTCATGATAGAAATGCATCTAACTTCAGTTATTAATTGATGTCAAGGACACACAAATAATTTAATTTCTTGTTCTTCCAATTTTTGTCATTTTAAAATGGGGCAAGCGTGCGGAAGAATAATTTTAATAATATTATTTTGATTTTTCAAAATATCATAGGCGAACAGAAACAGATAATTTTTTTTTTCAAATGAGAAAATGTACTTTCATGAATGTATATATTTGCAAACTTCAATTTCATTGTGACGTTCTTGCAGAATTGGACATACTATCCAAGATAAAAATACTACATGTATAACTTTCAGATGGAAGCAAAAGAATGCCTGTCACATCTTTATTTGCAAAAACATGATTTTTTTAGACCTTATATAAAATGCACAACTGACTACACTGTAGAGGAATGAATTTTAAAATGTCATAAAATAAGTTATATCCAATTACTTAATTGTGCCTTAATATTCTCACTTAGTGACACTTTCCTTTTTGACTGAACAGACTAAGACAATCCAAAATTATAGATACATGGTGTCCAATGTCCAAGATTTTAGAGAAAAAGTTTCATGCAAGACATTGCATTAGAAACAGAGTTATTAAAAATGTCAATAAGACAAGGGTCTTTATCAGATAAATGGAAACAATAACAGCCGTCACACTGAACAACCAAACAGTTACTAGTATGGTGACTGTAAATAAAAATTACTTTTACTTTTTCAAAAATAACATTGAACAACCATTACCAGTAATTTCATTTTCTTTTTTTTAATAAGCTACAACATTGCAGTTTCTGTAGTAATTTTTTTTATCTCGGTTTGAGATAAAAAAAATCGAAAGAGCTGTATTATTGAGGCTACAAATTCACCAAGAAACCATAAATTTCAAAGTGTCAGTAGAATTATGTTTTTGGGTCATCTGGCAATCCTGCTCCAACAGCCTATCTACTATAAATACAAATATTACTCACAAAGTTTTATTTTAAATTTTTGATACAAATGCTCCCTTATCCTCATTTCATTTATTATGTCGGCGCTAAGGTTAACATCTTTGATTTCCACACATCTTTGAAAAAGCTGTGCTAATGCACCACCACTGAAATAAATTGCTGTTTTTGGACAACCATGCCTCCCTTTACGACAAATATTCACACTACAAAAACAGCATGGTTGTTTCTTTTCTTTCATCAAAATACATCAATATTTTTATTTGTGATGCAATAAAACATCAGTTACATTAAGCGCTCACAAGATTATGAGGAAAGAGGAAAATAAAAAAATTCCAGACAACTTTCCTGGAGCAGGGAGCAGAATTTTTTTTTAATCTTTTTTTCGATAAAATTTGCGCAGTTGGGTCCATAGAACAAGAAATTAATTTGGTGTGGATTTATACAATAAAGCTGTCTTCGCTAAGAAAATGAAAATTCATTAAATACCACATTGTACACAGCAATAAAAAGTCTGGGGTGCAAAGCTGATGGCCAGGAAAAAAAATGACGTTGCAAGCAAAAAATGCACTCCACCGGGGTGGGGTGCAAGTCAAATCAGCACTTGGCCTTTGACACCTGGAATAAGTTGATTCAGCACCTCGGAAGAGTCAAATCGACGTCAAGTTCAGCACCAAAAAACAGCACCTGATAAATTCTTTACTTCTTACAATGAAATCGTTTAAAAGGCACACTTAAGACATGAAATCTTGAAATTATAATATATATTACGTTTATGTAAACAATATTTGTAAACATTATTGTCGCCTGAAGAGCTGCAGGAAGCAGTGAAAGTGCCACATGTAATTTGTTTTCCAATAGGTAGATGATAATCCTACTCTAAAAGGGTACAGCTTTGCTTAGATATTAAAAGGTGACACTGTAGTACTGTACACTGTCAAGAAAATGTAAAATATAATATAAATAACATTAAATATAAAGCTAATTAACTTCATTATGATGACTTTTGCTGATTTTATAGCGCTGGTAAGCATTTAATATATTGTTATATTTTATTGATTTTTTTTAAGGATATGAAATAAACATAATTTTTTAAGCATTTTTTAAAACTGAATATTATAATTATATTCAGAAAAAAATTATAGACTATACCAAGTGCCGAATTGACTATTCCATATTCCAATTTGAGCAAGTGCCGATCGGACTAGTATCCTGGGGTCTGACTGTTATACTAGAACACGCAAATTTCGACGATGAAGTGTATAGGATGTGAAGGATATTCATTTCGTTGAAAAGCACTGTATTTTATTAATTAGGAATCATTTGGTTAGAGCAATAAATGCACGATATTTTAAAAGTAATTTAGCTTTGGGTTCATTATTTACATTGCTAAATGATGGATAATCGCCGAAAGTAGAGTATGGACGAAATTCGGGTGTGTGGACATTATACATAGCTCCCGAGAAGATTTTCTTCATTGGGTTTTTCACTCATCTGATGATTTACTTCATTGGGTATTTTTTAATATATCACTTTTATCATTTTTTTAACCAATTAAAAAAAGTTAATTGGGTTTTTCTAAAATTTAATGAATTGAGAATTATTATATGTAATTATGTATGCCGAATTTTACTGCCGTTATAAATCCTAAGTTAGTTTTTGTGATTTGTCGGATTAACGACAAACAAAAAAGGGAGGGTACGATTATTCATTCTAGTAATTATGTTGCTTACAACGTTGAAACTTACATTTACAACACTGTCTATGATTTCATCTAAAAAAATGTTAACAACGGTGTTGGGGTTAGTGGTAAGATAGTTAGATATTGTATTGGTCGGCTTAGAGGATGTCAGAGAAGCCTTTTTTCTTCCACGTCTATTCATGGTCCCACAACAAAATACTAGACTGGTTCTAGCCATAAATAAAATTCTGGAAGAAAAGTATATTCGACAGCGGTCTCCCTATTTACCGACAAGAACCATTAAGAACTGACAAGAAGCTTTTTTTTTACCGACAAGAAGCATTTTTTCACCGACAAGAAAGAAAAAAAAGATCATTTGTTGTAACTATTATAAAAAGAAATTAAAAAAAAAGATTTTAAAATTTTTTTGTGTAATTTTGTTGTCGTTGTTTTGTTGTACATGTAGTGTAGTATTTACCTATGACAAGAAAGTTTAATAATAAATTGTATTCATAAATAAGTCATAATAAACTAGTAAATTCTTTAAAAATATGATTAAATATAATAATTTCAAACAATAATATGCACTAGATAATAATTGATAATCTGGATGATTAATTGAAGGCATGTGTCGGTAATATCATTTATGGTTGTACTAGTATATTCCTTTGATTGTTGTACAATTAGCAATCACTGCCATAATTGACACATGTCTTGTGATAATTGTTTCTTTTGAAGAACCGTTAAATGTGTATCGTAAAACAACAAACTGTAATAAAAGCCAGTTGAAAACGAAATTATAACCTTTGAAGAATTTATATGGTGTAGTGAGAGGAAAAAAGTCCAAGATTTTGTTTTTATTACATTTTTTATTATTTATTTTGTTGTTATTATTAGTGGAATCTGATAACGAATTACAGTAAACTTTAACAAAACATCAACAAAATTACACAGTAAATCACAAAAATCTATTTTTTTAATTTCTTTTCATAATAATCACAACAAAAAATCTTTTTTTCTTTCTTGTCGGTGAAAAATTGTTTCTTGTTGGTAAAAAAGGCTTCTTGTCAGCTATTATACCTTCTTGTCGGTAAATAGTGGGACCCTTCAACATGGAACATGCATCTCTTCTTGTGAAATAAATCTCCATACCTGAACCACCGTATGCTGCACAAAATATACATTACATCAGGAATACCTCGGTTGTTACATTGCAAAATAATGGGAATCGTAATTACACAACTTTATTTATTTGAATGAATTAACGCAATCACTGAACAATTGTATGCACTCAGCAAGTGAATTAAGCACGTTTCTAAAAGTTGATTGGGTTTAAGGCCTTTGATATGGCATTTGGCAATGCAAAGCTATAAAAATAATTGGGTTTTATGAAAATTTAATTGCGTAATAACGCAAATACGCAGCTTATCTGGAGCTCTGATTTATTAATAATTTTTTTTGTCCTTGCTGCAAATCACAGACACAGGTAGCATTGGAAATGTCGCCCATTGTATTATCTGGTAAGAAATCGACTATAAAGGCCTTAAATTGTATTTTGATCTTCGTTTTTAACGTAATAAATTATATGCGAGCGAAGCGAAGCTCACTAATGTACAGAGTCTGCCAAATTGCACGAGACCCAAAATATAATCATTGAAATAAAAAACCTGGGCTACTCAAAATGCATTGGGAATTTACGTAAATACCCGTTGTGTTCACTTTTTTTTTTATATAAAAGTAGCCAAAAATAATTTGACATCGATAAAATTAAAGTGTGTATTTTTTAAATAACTACAAAAATGCCAGACAATTTTTTTTCAATCTGAAACGTTGTATTTGAAATTGAGTTTTGTGACGTCACCAACACATTAGAGTAAGACGTCACGTCATCAATGGAATGTATACTAAGTGTTGACGTATTGTGGAGAGGGATTTTTGCGTGAAAAATGAAAACGGCTTACAGTGTATGGTTCAGCTTATGCTCCTTTTGTAGATCAAGAATACTAATTTTTGAAATCAATAATTATTTCCTCGAGATATTCAGCGTTTTGAAATATGGCAGTTTTTTAATTTTGAAATGGCGATTTTCCATACTAAAATTTGACCTTAATTGGAACGAAAGTGTACTTTAGGAACAATTGCTTGTCTACTCGAAATGCAAGCAAACTTATTTTCCCAAGGGGGGGGGTTGGCATTTAGTATAGAGGCGCTGTTAGGGGGCTCTGAAGTAATGACATGAACACTGTGCGATGCTTGCATTTAGGCTGCGCCTTCATTTATATTATAATTCCTTTATAACATCATTATAGCGGCACTTGATTATCAAAAACTTGGTATTTTAAGTTTGTGGAAATATTTATCCCTTAGAAATAAATAAAACGTACACCAGAATTTAATATAAGGCCTTTTACCGAGTTCTTACGAGAAAATATAAAATGGGGTTATATCCACAACTACATGTGGCTAAAATTACTTCTTTTCTCCTTCAAATAGCAGAAAGGATTCAAAAGTTGGCGGTGCATTCATTTTTATTTTTTGATCATACCGGAAACATATTGTAACTCGCAGTTGTAAGAAAACCGTGTTTTGATTGGCTTAAATTAGAATATATCTGAGACCCATATAAAGGGAGATATAAGTAAAGTGAGGAACGTACCGTCCGACCAAGGTTATTAGATCATAACAGGAACATATTCTTAGCTAAGGATCAGGTGAGCTATTGGACATCATCACTTTGCGCCCGTCGGCGTTGTTGTCGTCGGCGTCTGTAAAATTTTCAATTTTAATCGTCTTCTCTCAAACCAAACTTGGCCATAATGTTCATTTGATGGACCTTAAATTTACAGTAAGGGGGGGGGGGGGCGTAAAGGGAGTACGCCCCCTTTCAAAATAAGTGAAATGAAAGGAAAAAAAGAGAACAGGGAGGTAACAACCAGCGCCATAAGGCAAAAATGTAATCCCCGCTCGTTTTCGTCATAAATTAATGCATTAATGGTACTAATTCGTTTATTGTGATATCTCTGTTGTATACTGTACCAAATAAATTTTACTGAACACTATCAAAACTTGTGTTAAATAAATTCATTTTGATGCTTGGAAATGGCGAGAATGCAGGATTTTGCACCATTTTTTTGAGAGCTTCTGCCCTCCTTTCCGATATCCCCTTTTTACGCCCCCCCCCCCCTTTCGAAAATCCTGTATCCGCCCCTACTTTACAAAGTTTGTGTTTTTTATTTGGATTGGAAAACTAATATGGAAGCCACCGCAGGACATAGTTTAACATAGGAACCTATGGGAAAAAGTTTTAAAAGGCTCCTTCTCTGAAACCGGTTAACCAATCGAAACATTTTATTGTTTGGATTGTCCTTCATAAAGTTTATGATTTTTATGCTAATCAGACATTTGAAATGGTCGCCACCGCATGACTTAATTAGTTTAACATAGGACCCTAGCTATGGGTAAAAGTTTTAAAAGGCTTCTTCTCTGAAACCGGTTACCCAATGTAAACAAAACTTACTAGCAATATTGTTTGGATGGTTTTCTTTAAAGTTTGTGTTTTTTTATGACAATTGGAAATTCAAATGGCCGCCAACACACCCGAATTAGTTTAACATAGGACCCTATGGGGAAAAGTTTAAAAGGCTTCTTCTCTGAAACCGGTTAACAAATGGAAACAAAACTTACTAGCAATATTGTTTGAATGGTCCTCTATAAAATTTATGTTTTTTTTAATCCCTATTGGAAATTCAAAATGGCCAACACCGCAAGACTTGGTTTAACATTGGACCCTTTGGGAAAAAAGTTTAAAAAGGCTTCTCCTCCGAGACCGGTTAACCAATGAAAACAAAACTTACTACCAATATTATTTGGATGGTCCTTAATAAATTTCGTGTTTTTATGCCAATTGGACCGCAGGACTTAGTTTAACATAGGACCATATGGGCAAATAAAAAAAAACTTCTCTAAAATTGGTTAACCAATGGAAACACATTTTACTAGCAATTTTCTTTGGATTGTCCTCTTTTAAGTTTATTGAAAATTACAGGACTTAGTTTAACATCAGGGAAATCCCATCTTCATTACATATAAAATCAGATTAGCGATAAATTAAGGCTTTTAAGAGCCTCTGGTTTTCAAATGTTACAGAAATTTTATGTCGTCACCTAGCTGCGGAACCGTAACTCTTTAGGTCCTGAACATTTCTATGCTCCGTCAAATCAAAAATATCCCAAGGACCTAAAGAGCTACGGTTCCGCAGCTAGGCGTCAACATGAATTTGTCGTTATGGGAACTTTCTTAAATACGATTAGACATATTCGCTTAGTCATAGACATAGTCTTTTCTAGTCCTGGATTTGAGATTTTCTTCGACATGACAATTAGTAACTCGATAAATGTCCAGTTAGAGGCAGGTACTGCTTACTCGTCCGTAGAATTTTTAATGCATCCATTGTTTTTATTTGGTTCGGGTTACTCACTTTCTGTTTTTGTGTTTTTCTTTTTTTGTTTTGCGTTGATATGGTTGTCTATATCCGGATTTGTAATCGTCCCTTGACTTTCGGCTCTTGTTTCATGTGTTTGTTCGCTCAGTTTCATTGCTATTTTTCTAGAACAGAAGCCAAAAACATCCAATTGTCCTGTATATTGTGGTGTTTACTGTTCACATATTTATTATATGCTTAAGCTCAATTTGACTAATTTACCGAGAAAATTCAGTGCTTCTACTATATTTTGACTTTGACGATAATACAAATATAGAATCAGTACTGTCTTTCAAAAAAGATAAACGAAGCAGTAAAAATATAAGTTAAATCTATGAATGGCATTGTCATACTAAATAAAAAAAAAAAACAATTCCTCTTGGCAATAGCCCAAAAATGTTTGATGAGAATTTCAGTCCTGAAGTATGGACTGACAAATGTTGGTATTAATATATGTGACCTATCAGGCGCGGCATATCCTTCAATATTGATCCTAGTGGATTTCACTGTCAAGTTTTTTTAGAAGTTCGGACACTTTAACATTGCAATTACTTTCTGTTATTTGTTTGTCCAGTTCAGCATCACTTCTCGGTGTTTTTAGCTTATACTATAGGAATCAATTGTTCTTTCTAGATGAGTTTTTCTTGCTTATTCATCCTGCTTAAGCATTTGAAGCTTATTTTTAAGAGTCAGTATATCCGCATTCTGTTTCAAGATATTTTCCTGTATATATAATTTACTATCCGACTTATTGTCATCTTGATTATCTCTGTGCGTTTTTATCATATCGTTGATAAGATGGCTTAATTCAATTATCACTGCCCTTTGCTGTGTTTCGGCAAATTTTGTAATTGAGTTTGCAAGAGTTTTTTTTCCATTTGATGGAATGCATCTTTTATGTCTTTTAATAATGAGCTTGACAGTGATTGTATTGACAGACGTAATGGTGATTCTTTACGGCCTGGTATACGTGAGGGTGTTTTACCATTGTGGGATACATATATTACTAGTCTATATTTCTATTGGACTATTTTGCTCAAATGGTCTCTTTAATTGTGTTTGCTCAGAGCCATAAGACCAGGTAGAATGCTGTATACCAACAGGTAGAATGCTGTACACCAACAGGTAGAAAGCTGTACACCAACAGGTAGAAAGCTGTACATCAAACTTTCTTTCCTACATGTCTACACTAACACATAAGTGTTTAAATTGGTTATTGACAAATGTAGGCTGGTTAGTCCCTTGCACAATAATTGACCCCGTTTTTAAAAACAGTTTGTACATCATGCTAGCAGTGGTAGCTGTAGATTTTGAGTGTACTTCAATGAATATGTGCTGTAAATTGTTCTTAATGGGGTCATCGATCCAAGTAACGAGAGGACTAAATGGAACCGTAAGATTGGGGAAGAAATCGGAAAACTAAATGGAATCTTTTGATTGGAGAAGTAACCAGAAAACGAAATGGAACCATTAGATTGGACAAGTAACCAGAAGACTAAATGGAACTGTTAGATTGGACAAGTACCAAGAAGACTAAATGGAACCATTAGATAAAAGACTAAATGGAACCGTTCGAGTGGACAAGAAACCAGAAGACTTAATAGAACCGTTAGATTGAGCAGACTAAATGGAGCCGCAAGATAGAACAAGTAACCAAAGAATAAATGGAACCGTTAGAAAGAACAAATAACCAGAAAACAAATGAAACCGTTAGATATTACAAGTAACCAGTGGACTAAAGGGAACCGTTAGAAAGAACAAGTAACCAGTGAACTAAATGGAACCGCTAGATAGAACAAGTAACCAGTGGACTAAAGGGAACCGTTAGATAGAACAAGTAACCAGAAAACAAATGGAACCGTTAGATAGAACAAGTAACCAGAAGACTCAATGTAACCGTTGGATGGACAAGTCAACAGAAGACTAATGGAACCGTTAGATAGAACAAGTAACCAGTGAACTAAATGGAACCGTTATTTAGAACAAGTAACCAGTGGACTAAAGGGAACCGTTAGATAGAACAAGTAACCAGTGAACTAAATGGAACCGTTAGATAGAACAAGTAACCAAAAGACTCAATGTAACCGTTAGATAGAACAATTAAGTAAACATGCAGTAGACTCAATGCAGCCGTTAGATAGAACAAGTAACCAGTGGAAG
This sequence comes from Limnoperna fortunei, assembly GCA_944474755.1. NCBI lineage: Eukaryota > Metazoa > Mollusca > Bivalvia > Mytilida > Modiolidae > Limnoperna > Limnoperna fortunei. Next base: position 16,698,695 of record OX104121.1, on the reverse strand, counting down.
CTTTTATTTTATTATTTTTCTGTGTCAAAAAGAAAGTGGTATATAGCTCGTTGCATGGTGGGTTTTCAGGACATTATACAGAAAGCCTGGACGCCGACCGTAGTTATTGACGCGCTTATTGATAGCCACACTCCTTGCACGATTAAGATCCTTGCCTAGGATTTCGACTTAACGGCAAAATTTATCCTTCCCTACCAAATAAGCCATACTATAGGAAATTAAAATTGTGTTCCCGTTTATCCCTTCTATTTAATCGATGATTTATTGGTTGTTAACCTATTCCTGTCCTAAATATTGCTGAAATATTGATCGCTTCATGTTAGGCATTCAAACTTAATTAGTAAATCCAATAAAAAAAGCGGGAAAATGGAGCAAATATAAGATTGTATTTGAATTAGATCTAACATTTTATGTTTAATGATAACTGGTAAAACCACGTGGGTAAAACTTTATCTTCACGTTTCCTATAATATTCAGTTTTCCAAAATCATCAAATTACAAAACAAACCACCAGATCTGTTTGGTGAATTATTGTAACGTACTACCTCAGGACCGGTTCCTGGTATTTGGTGGTCCTACACCTTAAACAAATTTTTCGCATTGAAAGATTTCTTTTATTTCAACTTGGACTATACTGGCTCCGATGTCTCGATCCACAAAGCTGCTCAGCGAGTCCCCGAGTGTGTGTCGGGTTACAATACGGAAGAAAGTAAGTTCTGTAGGAATTCCACTCTTTTGTGCAGTGAGACCCTTTTGTAGATTTCTAAAAAGAGTAGGCTCATTCTTTTAGCCGCTACAGAAAGCTAAATACTACGTCCCTAAACGATACTCCACACTTTTCGAGTGAGGTAAAATTGTGTTTCTGATGTACCAACTCCCTTTTCCGCATCCTCACAAGTCAGGGTTTCTATGTCCACGTGTCTTGTGAACACAGAAATCGTGAACTTGTGAGGATGCCTTAATTTTCCGTTGATTTATTGTTTGTTAAGCTAATTTTCCTGTCCTGGATAAAGTTGAAATATTCCAATGCTCGCTGTACCCGATTAATTCGATGAACCAGCAAGTGCCCAAAGCTATACCCTATTTCTAACTTAAATGTTTTGCCACTATTTTGTTAGTAGCTTCACAAAGTTAATACAGGTGTTTACCTTTTCTTCATACAGTTAAAAATTAATTACATGTAATGTCTATTTACCTGAAATTACATAATTATTTCCTGATATTTTTATAATTTACGACTTTTTTATTCAGGGGAGATAATTGGACTTGAAGCGAAGCTGGGGGGGGGGGGGGAGGGATATCCCTTTGTGAGCGTACTCACAGTCCACACTTGTTTGTTTTAAATTCCGAGTATGTTATGGCGATTAAAATTAATTTATTATCAGACATTTACACATTTAGGTTCCAGTAATGTGGTTATTGATGGAGATATTTAAAATATATTATAAACATTTACACAAGTTCGAGAAACCATGGTTTATTGTACCACATCATATACCGGCAGGGGAAAATAACGGACTTTAGAAACAGTTCCAGTGCCCTACTGGTAGCTAAACGTCTTCAACAGCGAAAAATTTACTTTATTAAAAACTACTATAATATCATCCTCACATGTCAGGGTTTCTGTGACAACAGTAAAATTGTCCATGATATATTTTGCAGAACCAGTCCAATACGGAACTGCCTTGCGCAATATCGGTATTGGCGCTATTCCGAGTTATTTCATATCAATAATGTAACAAACCATTACATTGGATAATTTGCAGTCTGTATTTTAAGCTACAGTTAATGTGTTTAGAAATAAATGACTCAGCAGGGCTGTATCATCAAACGGTCCGTATCGGGTCCTTCATCAGTCCGTAATTCTGGATTCGGCCCTACACACAAGTTACTATTACATAATTATATATTTAATATCTATATCGGTCCACTACAGCAAGCTATGAGTCAATACTAAAATCGCGTAATAATAATTTATATTATCATATACTTATTGTAAATAACTTATATTTTTTACTGTATGATAACATGAATAAATTTAAATTTTACCAGATTGTCAAAGCGGGCTGATATCAACATGTTATTGAGGCCTCGGTGGCCGAGTGGTTAAGGTAGTTCGTCTACTATTGATCACGTGGTCCGTTAACACATATTGCGGGTTCGATCCTCACTGCAGGCAGGGTGCGCTCGACTCCAATCTTATTTGACAAGGATTGCCAGTTTTCCTACCGAAGGTATGGGGTTTTCTCCGGCTTCATCCCCCCATAATAAAAACTGGACGTCATGATATAGCTGAAAAATTGCTGAAATAAACAATATTTAAACAATCAAAAAGTTATTAACCGTTTCCGTAAATTATTACGCGCTTTTCCGTAAGTGTTATCACATGCCTTTCCGTAAATAATCGAAGTTTACAGGAATTGTTTACAAATATGACGTCTAACGACATGCATGATAAGATGCATCGGAGTTGGACATTTAATCTTTATATTATTTTGAGTCAATGAAAACTTACAAAATAAAAGAAACAAATGTATTATTAGCCCTCTGTTGAGATTGGCCCTCGAGACTACCGCTCTTGGGCCAATATAAAACATTGGGTTAATAATATATACGATATCAAAAATGACATGTAAATAATCTGATAAGAATACAAAAGAAATTTAACTTTGAATACCTATTAAATTACCATAAACTCGAGGCTCACGGGAGCCTGTAATCGCTCATGGAACACGAAAGATATCTTCATATTGTTGCAGTATAGTTGTAATGGCTTTAGTTACTGGGCAAAAACTTAAAACGCCTAGTGATGAGAATAGCTCACACGGACCTCGAGTTCAAATGAGCTAAAAACTTGGGAGACGTAAATGTTCCTGCAAATTTTTATTTTTAAATGTTCCAACACGTTTTCTGTAAAGCTGTGTGGATGTGTTTCCCACAAGGTTCTATGTCCCATGTTGGCAGCTATACTGGTTTAAGCATTGGAAACCAACGCTTAAAATTAGTTTGTTTGACTGGTGTTTAACGCTACGTTCAGCATTATTATGGCTGAAAACCCACAACCTTCCAAGAAAACTGGCAATCCTGGTCGGGTGCAAGTCAAATCGGCACTAAGTCGGATCAGCACCTAAAGAAAAAGTCAAATCGGCACCGGAAAGTAGTCAATTCGGCACCTATGTATAGTCAAATCGGCATTTGATTTCGGCACCTGATAAATGATTTATACTTATGACAATATAATTGTTTAAAAGGTAAATTTTAATACACGACATGTTGAAAATTATAATTTAAAATAAAATAATTACTAATTATTTATGTTGATTGGGGGATTCTTTGAAATTTACAACTGTTAAGTTTGATAAATAGTATATATTACTGTTTTAAAATACTGTGTAAAAAATAATTTATTAAATGAAATTAAGTAATCCAACATTTTCATTTTAAATAAATTTAAAAAAAAATATGAAGTAATCCAACATTTTCTAAATATTTTTATTCTAAAATAAACAGATAAAATTACATTTTAAAAAGTTTACCTGGAAAATTAATTACTAAAACAACACATTACACAATAACAACATCTATTGTTCTGAGCATGTTGGAATAGCCAGAAGACACCATTTAAATTCCTTTGAAAAAGTAACAAATTAATTTTTTGTTTATATAATTATATCATTTGTTGTTGTAATAATGACCCTGAAAGTGTTTCATGATTGTTGACTAAATGTTTAAATTAAGATTAAAAGGCCGAAGCCCAAGCTGTTTAATAAGTGAGAAATTTGAGAAAAATGGAAAATATTAAATGAGATACTATCATTCCCAAATGTCAGACGATAGTTGAATCAAGTGCAGTCAAATAGTTCGTCCAAGACAGTAAGCTCTGCAGTGTTTGCAGAAGCAGAAGATATTCCCTTACAGCTATGGCTTGTTGCAGAGGGAAAATGAAGACGCCATCAAAGAAAACAGAACCGTCAGGTTCAGCAAATGATTTTAGGTTTGTGGCAGCAATAGAAGAACAACACCATCAGTGCCAGCTAAGGAAATGCGCATCGGTTTACGGACCTCCTGCACAGTAACGATCATAATGCTGACATTAACTGGAACTTTAATACGATGAATTGAAATGATTTTTAAATCATTTAATATATTACTTTATCATTTGAACTGTTATTTGATTTTATAGTGCTGGTTGCATTTATATGTGATAGATTTTTAATGAAATAAAATAAACATTGTTATCTTTCAGTCGTTTTTGTTTATAACTGAACATATTATAATACATTCAGAAAAAAACATTGTATTCTCCTGGTCAATTAAGATTTTAGTATAGTAGTCTGCCCACTGATACACGAACCTGCATCTTCAGTGTCAACAGACCACGTGATAAAGAGTAGATGACGGACTACCTTAACCACTCGGTCACCGAGGCCTCCTCAAAATTACTCGAGGACCATCCGAGGATAAAGGAGGTGGTTGATTCATTAAATTCATTGAACAAGAATCCACCATCCCTGGCAGCCCTATTAAGTTTCAGCACGATTTTGGTTCAAGTGTTGGACAGTTCATGGAAAGCCTCTGTCCGTACATTTTCCGACAGTCCTCCTTTAAGCTATGTTCCACGGTAGAAGCCAGATTACATTTAGGATCAGCACTTCCGAGATATATTTCCACATTATTAATATAACAAATTAAACCTGCCAAGTGACATGTCATTAGATTATTTTAATTTCAAGCAATTGGATGGCCATTAATATGGTCCTATGTTAAGTATTTGATAGACGCCCATAAACTCTGAACTGCTAAATAAACATTACTGCCCATCCTCACTAGTCAGGGTTTCTGTGTCCACCACACATGTGGGCACCAAACCCAGACTTGCAAGGATGATTACTGCCAAGTTTGGTTCCATTTGACCATGATTGAAATGTGAAATGTTTGGGTGATAACGGGCACCGTGTGACAACAATATTTCACATGACCCTTTGTGTGAGGCAAGCCCAAGACTTTCTTTTAAGAATTGTACTGGAAATTTAATTCCAGCTTTCACAAGAAATTTATTTCCAAAAATGACCATTCCCTTTAGAGCACATAGAATGATGTGGATTTGTCAAAAAATCAAGTATGACCCAAAAGCAATATCTCATTTAAACTCCCCCCCAAACAATTAATGTCCAAAACATCCACAATCTTTTCACCTAGGAGACATCAAGTTTTCCCCTGGCATGTCCAAGTAAGATTTCAGGATAACCAAAAAACAATGCAGGAGAACAAAGGCACTATAACAACTGAATATTTATAACATTAATTGACTCAAACCTGAAGACAAATGTTTATTGCAAAAATTGAAATTTTCCATCAAATAATTTTGGTCCGATCCAAATCAACAAATATTGACAAAACACTTGATACAGAATAAACTTTCATACATTTATTATCAATAACCCTGCATGATTAGTCAATTCTCTCTTAAAACAATTGCTCATTTATACAGCATGACATCAACACCCTACAACATTCTTCTGAATCTCATCTCAACTTGGCAACTACCACAACTTGACACAAATAGAACAGATTGATGATAAAGACGCCTGTATACATGCCTAACTCTTCATTCCTGGCAACTACCACAACTTGACACAAATAGAACAGATTGATGATAATGACAGATGTAAACATGCCTTACTCTTCATTCCTGGCAACTACCACAACTTGACACAAATAGAACAGATTGATGATAATGACGCATGTATACATGCCTTACTCTTCATTCCTGGCAACTACCACAACTTGACACAAATAGAACAGATTGATGATAATGACAGATGTAAACATGCCTTACTCTTCATTCCTGGCAACTTCCACAACTCGACACAAATAGAATAGATTGGCATTGAAAATGACACATTTATACATGCATTTCTCTTCATTCCTGGGCACTGGTACAAGTACAAATTACAGATAAATACACAAGATCACACACAAATTTTGGCAAGTTTAATCATTGTATTTTTATTCCAACACATTTATCTTATAAATAACTAGTGAAGTTACCTTTTTTTTCCATCAAAATGTATGTTTATGTGGTGGTCAATTGTGAAAAATATGTGCAGATCTTTTTTAAGCATAATTTATATACAACTGGAGGTCATATAAATGTTTTTATTGCACTATTTCAACAATAAAACTGAACCCAAAATAACATCATGTGAATCAATATATATACCTGCATTTTCCTCATTTGTAATTTGATGTGGCCATTTATACCTATAAACATTGTGATGTTGGATTGTTAATACAAGGTTTAATATCTGGAAGTATAAACTTTCTTCAGCAAGTACAACTCAGAAATAAGTATTTTTTTTTTATAGATGAATGCTACAAATTACATGCATATTAATGAAATTTACAACCAAAGCAAACATCATTGTTCATATACAACACAATACCTTTACCAATAACAGTAATAGCAGTATTCTGTATCTGGTACATTAAAAACTTGATCTCATCGAATAAAGCATAAATGATAATTTGGCACAATCATTCCGTATAGCGAGAAGCATGGCTACAAGTAGAAAATTGCAACACAAGGAACAATCAAAATATTGCTCCTATATCTATGTGCAATAACACCACCAATGATAATAAAGTAATTGTGCTAACAGGTTATAATGATTCCAAAACTTTCATTTTGTGAAAACAGTAGCATTCACATGATAGACTGACACAATTGAATATAATATATAAAAACAAGTAACAAATCTACTCTAAAACAAGTATTTAAAACTTTAACAAATTAGATCATGTTATTAAGTAAAAGCCGCTGCAGCATCAAATTGCGTTTTGTTGTAGTTCTCTACAGCTGCCATGTTCATACTTTCATCAAAATGAACCACCATTCCTTCCTAACAATACCATCAACATTTGCCCTCATGGGATGCATTGTCCCTCGTACATTCTGTCTATCACTTTATTGCTGAATTATGAACACATTGAGGTAAACAAGGGCAGCATAAAATCCCTTCATTACTTTATTTATAGCCCTATACAATCCTGATGTAGAGTTTGTTTCAACTGGAAACATGCCATTTTACAGGAAGTACAAACGATCAGCCAACGCTGGAGATGGATCACGATGAATACTTTGTCCAACAAGGAAGGCCAACTTGTGTGCGTACTGACATGGAGCTGGTACACGAATGGTACCCTGGAAAAGAAAATGATAGAAAATGATTTAATTAAAGAACTTGTTGAGCATGCTTAAATACCCCATGCTCCCACAAACCTATAAAGTTCCATAAAGTTGTGATCAGTGGTTTCAGAGTGCATGTGAGTTGTTTCTAGCTTATATTTTGAGAACGTTCTATGTTCTATGCACAATTACATATGATGTACTTTCTTCATGTAAAGTTTCATCAAAATCTGTCAAGCGGTTTAGGAGAAGCACTTACAAGGAGTGTGGACAGACGTACAGACAGGAGGGGTGATTCCTATATACCCCCGCCCCCCCCCCCCCAACTAGTTTGCGGGGGGTATAAAAAGCAAATCATAACTTCCTGACAATATGCACAGCTACATTCCTACTAAGTTTCATAAAATTCTGTTCGGTAGTTAAGAGGAATTGCACTTTCAAGAATAGCACTAACTGACTCGTGAAAAAGATAATGCCCACTGTAACTATTATTATTATGATAGTATCCAGATTTACCAGAAAGTACCCAGACCTTCGGCAATAAAACTGGCAATTAGTTTTTGCACACCTTGCCTGAAGTCAAGCTTGATATGATAACTGGTGCTGACACCCCAGTAACCATTGGTAGATATCCAAATCCATAAAACACTTGGCAAACAAGGCTCTCTGACTGAATCTTTCAATAAATGTCAATATTAATATGGACCAGACTGTTGGCATTTGCATTGTTATTGTTATATGTTTTTTTTTAGCAGTTTAATTTATTGAGGATAAAGTATCAAAGATTTGATTTACTATTCACTATACTTATTTCACACATTTTCATAAATACATGTATTAAACATTACAATAAAAAAGAATCAACTGTCACAAAACTGTTCATTAAAAAAAATGTTTTTGTCAATGATTGAAGTACTATTAGAACTAGAAGTAGAAAATTACATCATTGTGACACATAATATGTTATGTAAAATGGTAAAATTCACTATTAAAAGTATTTAAACATATTTAACTTAAATTTGTTTAAAAGTACATTTGTAACTGCCAAAATACTATTTTTACTACGTTTTTATCATTGAAAAACTCATTTAACCACTATCAGCGTAGTATATTTGCAATCTTCATCTCCAAATTCATATCCTCTCTGGAAATTTTCACAAGTTCTTGTGCTCTGAACAGGTTTCCGGTCGTATTTTAACCTACGCTTTATATACCAATTAAAAGTTAAAAGGGTATCAGTTGAACTTTGGCGCGTAAACATAATAAACATGACGCGGTATCAAAAATACGATTCTTACCAAAATGGGAATAAAATTTGATATTAGGCGATTCTACAAAATGAAAGGGCGACTTCACTTCGCTTTTGAAGATGATCCACGGCAAAGTGGGACCACAATAAGGCGACTTCTTCACCCAAGTCGCCCTCAAATGCAAGCCCTGCTTGGTACTAAATCTTTCATTGTACATACAGTTCACGAAAAACTGATGCAGCATTTAAAAGGACTAACAACACTCATGTGAATACTAAATATTAAGAAAAATGTCAAAGAGGAAATGGCATAAATTTGGGACTTGTGAAACAACGACACATCCATACAATTTTCGACCTTACAATGAACAAAATTTCATGGCCATCTTAAAGCATGTACGAGTTGCATCTATGTTTATACTGTAGAGTATCAAATTTTCAATGTAAAGAAGGCTCAATTTCGTAATTAGAGAAACAATTCCAACGTGTGTTGGTTGGAATAAAAGATCTGTACAAATTTAAATCACAAGTTATTTTGGACAAACAGGAACATTCCTATATGAACATAAACATTATTTACCACATGCATAGAAATTTAGTTTGGAAACAGATGGATAAAAATTAATGGATATGCACACATTGTCAAGTGACCTTAAAATCTGTCCAATTTATTTAATCCTTTGGAAACTCTATCCAAAAGCATGCCAAGAATATGTGTAAAATACGACGGTAAAAATCAAAATATGATGGCAAAAAAATTTAAATACTTTGCTTAAATGTGAAGAAAATGTTGCAATCCAAAAACATACCGGCCAGTTGTAGTACAGGTGGCACATTTTGTAGGTCAACCTCTGCATATGGTCTGGTTTTAATCCAGTTGTGTCCCAAACAACATTGTAATGTGTAGGGGTGACTGTTCCTTGTCTTACAGACTGGCTGACAAGGAAGAAGTCGTACCTATTTACAAAAAAAAGAGTATTATGAAATGCAGTTGAAATGCATGTGCATATTTCAGAATTCAATTATATCATTTAAAGCTTAATTTACAAATATTTTCTCTAATCTTTGAACATTACATCCAAATGTTTAATGTCTTGAATGGACATTTACTGTAATCCACACTCGTTTCCATAGTAACAACACACATAAACATCAAGGATCAATTATTAAAACCATCAAGTTCTAGAAACTGTTGAAAATAGTTTAGTCCTAAAATATATTATACTCACCATTCTGGTTTTGTAACCTCTGTGTCTATTATGGTACCTGGTGGAGGATTTCCAAGCTGTGGACCCATCTTGGCAAAGAATCTTGTGTTGATTCTCTTCTTCACAACAACAACTCCAACCTTTGGACTGAAATGAACAAGTAAGATAACTTTCATGGCATCCAATAAACAGTATATTGAAAACTGTAGGAGCTGATTACACAAAATAGAAGCCTGTTAATTCCCTTTTCAAACTTTCCAAGTCTGTACTCCATGATAAAATTTAGTATCTCTATTGTTCCCTGCTCAAAATTCCTAAGTCTGCACTGGGTCAACTACAATACTGCATATGAACTATTCAAAAATATCAATGCTTAGATCTTTCTTTAAAGAATGAATTCGTTTACAATGATGAAAATGTGCTCTAGTCAACGTTTTTATATTTCAATGAAACTTCAAAACAATGCATTCAATTCAAATTTTTACATTTAATTTCATTTAAACGAATGCCGATTTAAATTGTGCACAATATATTGACAGACTTAAATTACTCCTCTTTTGTTTATGAACTGTTGCCGTTGTCAATGAAGTGTGCCCTTCCTGGCAAACCGTTTCATTGAGAAATGCAAGGAATGATTCTATATCATCTGTAACTGCTGAAACAAACCTAGTTTATTGATGAAAGTCATAGGTAATGTAAATAAAACAAGTGTTATGTCTGAAAACCATTGAAATAATGTCAATGAATTAATACTACTAAACTGCAACTGAACCTTTAGTCTGTCCTATCCAAGTTGCAAATTGTTAGATTGCAATTCGTAAACAAGTGGACACAGAAAAATGTCTTGCCTGCATTCTGCACATCAATAACGAAAAAAAATTATGCCATAAGCATTACATAAATACCATTAAATTGTTATCATTTTATATATAAAATGCATGGTTACAGAGAAACGGACCTAATCCAAAAAACTTTAACTTGGTCACTGGACAGTAAAATTGAGGTCATGGTCAGTTGAAACCTACCAGTCATGTACTATTCATCAGTAACCTATATACTAAATATTGTCATCCTACCATGCGTGGTTACAGAGAAACTGCCGTAACCCAAAAACTTTTAACTTTAACTTAGTCGCTGGACCGTAAACTGAGGTCAAGGTCAGGTGATACCTACCAGACAGTCATGTACTATTCATTAGCAACCTATATACCAAATATTGTCATCCTACCAGGCATGGTTAGAGGAACTGTCCTAACCTAAAAACTTAGTTGCTGGACTGTGAAAATGAGGTCAAGGTCAGGTATCATGTGACTGACTGGCAAGTACTCATCATAAGCTACCACTGGACCAAATTTGATGGACCTAGGGCTTAGGCTTAACATACACACGTTTCGCCTCCAGCGACTATCGTTGCAGGCGAGACAAAAATGTGCTCAGTTAACGAGAGGTTGTCTTCCCCCAATAAAAAAACAATAACTTACGGATTCCACATATCAACAAATTTAACAACAATAACTGAACAATTCCACATAGCAACAGATGTAACAACAAAAAAAAACCTTAGTGAGCAAGCTCACAATACAATACCCCACACATTCCCATTACATCAAGGTGGTATTTAGTATTAAATTTGTATATTGAACTGACAATTAATTATTACAACACAAAAGGATAAATAACAGAATATAAAGAACTTTCAGAAGATTTATCAAAAATCAATTGGAAAACATGAGCCATTTACAAATTTTAGCAGAGTAATGTAAGAAGATGGTCTTTTGTTGTCACTAAATATACATGAACATGAAACAGCTGAATCTTATTTGTATTAGTCATATTATTTAAACTACTAAAACCACAATTTATAGGGGATGATGCCAGACATTTTTGTTGATTTCAATCCAAACGTAAACATAAGCGTAGATTTAAAACTAATGTATTTATATACATTCGTCTGATTGTATCCCTACTTTTATACATTCGGTTGATTGCGCATATTATTACACTAAGCTTAGCAATATTGCCAGGTCATATTATGTATGTTTAGTAATTAACTAGGTACGGATCAATACTTTGGTTTTTACCTGTAAACATTAATTATTTATCTGTACACTGACACGTCAATATTTGTTCTGACTAGAAATGTCTGACATTGTAGATCCCTTCCCAAAAATATGGTCCCCTTGCCAAATTTCCCTAAAAACCAATCCTACTGTAAGTAACAATTTCCCAAAGTTGCATGAAAATATATAAAGACAATGAAAGTGCTATCCAGAAGACAACATTGAATATACATGTACATGAAAGTTGACTAAGTTCCCCTCCCAAAAATATGGTCCCCCATGACAAAATTCCCAAACTAGAGGCTATTAAAAGCCTGTATAGCACACCTGACTTACAAAAAAACTTTAAAAGACAAGACTTTTCTTACAAATTTTGATATTAAATGCTAAAGAGTTTATGTGAAGATGCTGTTTCTATGAAGGTTGCCATGTTGAATTTACAATCAGCAGTAGTAGAGTTTCTGAGAAGAAGCAGTTTTTGTGTTTTTTCATAGGTTAGTATGTTAAGTGATGTTCCATGGTGGCAGCAATCTTGTATTTTGGATCGAAACAAAAAACTCAAAATTGGTAGAGGACCATACAATATTACATATCCTAAAATCTGCCAAGCGGTTTGTGAGAAAACGAACTTTGAAATCTCAGCCAGTCAGATCGCATTTACAGCTCTGGCATCCATGTTAAATTTCCTATCGGGTTGAAACATACTTAAAATAATAAGATTGCTATCTAAGATTCACTTCTGCATTATTTGGTTAAATTGTGTGGAACTGAGTTTCAGAGAAAAAATTGAAGAATGTGTCCATGGGACACGGATGCCCCCGCTAAAGGAAGTCCCAAACAGGAAGTAGTTGTCCAACAGGTCTGAAAGTCGCTTAGGACGTACAACTTGTGATACTTAACCACCCTGCCAAATTTCAAATTGTTCTAATGTACGGTTTCTTAGTAAAGCTCGACGGAAATTTTCATACTCGTGTTGACACATTTTCAAATAGGCCCAGTCGAAAACAGGAAGTAGTTGTCCGACAGGTCTGAAAGTCGCTTAGGACGTTCAACTTGTGATACTGAACTATCCTGCCAAATTTCAAATTGTTCTTGTGTACGGTTTCTGAGAAAAGCTCGACGGAAATTTTCATACTCATGTTAACACATTTTCATATCGGCCCAGTCGCAAACAGGAAGTAGTTGTCCGACAGGTCTGAAAGTCGCTTAGGACATACAACAAGTGATACTGAACCACCCTGCCAAATTTCAAATTGTTCTTGTGCACGGTTTCTGAGAAAAGCTTGACGGAAATTTTCATACTTGTGTTAACACATTTTCATATTGGCCCAGTCGCAACAGGAAGTAGTTGTTCGACAGGTCTGAAAGTCGTTTAGGACGTACAACTTGTGATACTGAACCACAATGCCAAATTTCAAATTGTTCTCATGTACGGTTTCTGAGAAAAGCTTGACAGAAATTTTCATACTCATGTTAACACATTTTCATATCGGCCCAATCGCAAACAGGAAGTAGTTGTCCGACAGGTCTGAAAGTTGCTTAGGACGTACAACTTGTGATACTGAATCACCCTGCCAAATTTCAAATTGTTCTCATGTACGGTTTCTGAGAAAAGCTTGACGGAAATTTTCATACTCATGTTAACACATTTTCATATCGGCCCAGTCACAAACAGGAAGCAGTTGTCCGACAGGTCTTAAAGTCGCTTAGGACGTACAACTTGTGATACTGAACCATCCTGCCAAATTTCAAATTGTTCTGATGTACGGTTTCTGAGAAAAGCTTGACGGAAATTTTCATACTCATGTTAACACATTTTCATATCGGCCCAGTCCCAAACAGGAAGTAGTTGTCCGACAGGTCTGAAATTCGCTTAGGACGTACAACTTGTGATACTGAACCACCCTGCCAAATTTCAAATTGTTCTGATGTACGGTTTCTGAGAAAAGCTTGACGGAAATTCGTACGGACGTACAGACGGACGGACGGACATGAGTAAAACTTAATGCCCCCCCACATGTCGTCGCGGGGGCAAAAAAACCCATTAGTTGCCCTGGAAGACATGTTCAATTTGCAATTGGCTCAAAAAACTAAAAATAAGATAAATATCCATGAATCATTTCTTCATAATTTGGCTTCATTGTGTGGAACAGTTTCAGAGAAGAAGTTGTTTGTATGTTTTTCCCATAGGGTCCTATGTTAAACTAAGTACTGCGATGGTCGCCATCTTGGATTTTAGATCGGCACAAAAAACTCAAACTTTGTAAAGGACCACCTAAGGTACATTTCTGCAATATTTCAAATCAATCTGCCAAGCAGTTTATGAGAAGAAGATTTTTGAATTTCATCCAATCAGAACACATTAATGGCCCTAGAAGCCATGTTGAATTTGGAATTGGCTCGAAAATCCCAAAATAATAAGATAATTCTCCAACCTTCATTTCCTTATTAATTTGGCTTCATTGTGTGGAACAGTTTCAGAGAAGAAGTTGCTTATATGTTTTTCCCATAGGGTCCTACGTTAAACTATGTCCTGCGATGGCGGCCATCTTGGATTTTGGATCAGCACAAAAAATTCAAACTTTGTAGAGGACCATCTAAGGTACATTTCTGCAATATTTCAAATCAATCTGCCAAGCAGTTTATGAGAAAAATATTTTTGAAATTCATCCAATCAGAACACATTAATGGCCCTGGAAGCCATTTTGAATTTGGAATTGGCTCGAAAACCCCAAAATAATAAGATAATTATCCAACCTTCATTTCCTTATTAATTTGTCTTCATTGTGTAAAACAGTTTCAAAGAAGTTGTTTATATGTTTTTCCCATAGAGTCCTATGTTAAACTATGTCCTGCGATGGCAGCCATCTTGGATTTTGGATCGGCACAAAAAACTCAAACTTTGTAGAGGACCATCTAAGGTACATTTCTGCAAAAATTTCAAATCAATCTGCCAAGCAGTTTATGAGAAGAAGATTTTTGAAATTCAGCCAATCAGAACACATTAATGGCTCTGGCAGCCATGTTTAATATTTGATCAGCACCAAAAACTCAAACTTTGTAAAGAACCACCCAATAGACATTCCTGCCAAGTTTGGTTCCAATTGGCCAAGGGGTTTTGGAGAAGAAGATTGAAATGTGAAAAGTTTACGGCCGACGACAACGAAGACGGACGCAAAGTGATGAGAATAGCTCACACTGACCCTTTGGGTCAGGTGAGCTAAAAATCAATCTCGTCCAAGAACCTACTATAAGTAACAATTTCTCAAAATTTCATGAAAATCCATGAAGAATAAAAGTGCTATTCATGTGACCAAGTCCCCCTCCCAAAAATATGGTCCTCTTGACGAATTTCGCTGAAAATCAATCTCACATTGTTGTGTGGGGAAGAATAACTGACGGATTCCTCATAACAACATACTTACTTGTATTCTGTACCACCTGCCTTCTTGAAGCAGTCAATCATCTGTGGAATTTCGTGTTCTACAACAGCCTGGAGTTGACCATCGCCAACGCCATCTCTAAACACAATAATTCTCTCTGGTAAGGCACCATTCACTTCATGGTATTTCTCTAAGGCACCTAGGGAAATAACAAAATCAAAATTGTATGACTGAATAGCAACATTCCACCCATGCACCAGGACAATCAATGTAAATATATGAAAAATTTACAATTTATTGTTAATAATACAATTAAACTAATTAAATTACATTAATATAATATTATCATTAAAAATTACATAAAAATAAAAAAAAATTTGAATTATTTGTCCACAAAAAATATTGAAAAAAAGTCTAGATATAAACATTTTAATGTCAAATACAGATTACTGCTCATTCTCGTCTAACCTGCATCATTACACCTCTTTGCTCTACTTTCTTACCTCGGAGTCGTATACATGCACCATCAATAAGTTCCTGTGTCTGCATTTGGAATGTACATGATGAGTAATACCTGGTGAGATTTCTGTTCATGCTACAGACAATACCTCCTACAGATCTACCCTTTTTAGCAGAGTCGTGATATGTATCAATACCTACCACCATCAAGCCTTTCAGCTGTAAACAGGAATACATAGCGTAAACATATAACATATAAACTTACAATTTGATGTTGCAATACACAAAACATGAGATTTCAGTTAGATGTAGATTTTAAAGCAACATGGTCTTACATTTTGTTCTTTATTAAGTGTTTATGTAAACAAAACAGTGATCCATTTACAGCATCTAAATTTTGATTAAAAGGTTGCTCAACCTGTAGCAAGCAGTACTTGCAACTACACTCTGGACAAAAACAAGTCGAACAATAAATGCAATGAAATGTATGGAGAGATGGATAGGGACAGAATTTAGCTGTTTTGAGTGCAATGGGCATCTACATAAGTGGTCTTTACTTTGCCCAGTAATCTACACATCAAATCAACAGAGTATGTCCTACAATCATTAATTTTTTTTTGAACTGAAAGATGCCATGTATATTGCAACATGTCTTAATTAACTGGGCAAATTGTTCTACAATTTATACATATTAAATTCAACTTTAATCACATGAATAGAAATGCTATGTAAGATGCACACTATATTAGTTGTTGCAGACATTTTACAAGGTTATCTGTCTATTTCATAAAAGTTTCTCAAAATTTCTGACTAACATGAGGTAGGCTAGAAAAAAACAACATAGGAATTGTACAAATTTATAAACAAAATCTTTTTTTTTTTTTAAATCCCACTCATAAATGTGTTTATGGTGTGGCACAAGTTTACTATATTATGTTGTGTGTCATATTTCCCTCCCCCCCCCCCCCCCCCAAGTCATGTTGGTATATAAGAATATGTACATGATAACACACACTGTGGATAACCAATCATTTTCAGCAATATCATGGTGTCAAAATTGTGCAAGTAAGCCCAAGTACCCAGCGCAATGCCTAATCTTCTGCTGTCAATCTTTGTCAAAATAGGAATCAAGGGCATTAATGCACTTGTTTGTCTGATAAAATAATAATAAATGGGAATTTTATAAACAGATTTCCGCTGAATGTTACAGAAATTAATAAACTAATTGTTGAATTGTGATATTTACCAATGGATCACTTCCAAAGTTCAAACAAAAATTAGGTAAAAAATGACATGTGCATTTTACACACCTATAGCATATTTATATATAAATTTTCGTTAGTTTTGGTATAATTATACTTTTTACTCTAAAATATCAGAAATAAGATCTGATTAGCAATGTTGAAGAGTTGAACAGTCAACATGTTATGTGGAACAATTTGCAATCATAAAACTTGTTAAATACATATAATAACAAAGGCCAACAATGTTAGTATGAACAGAAAGTTAAACTTGTAAATAATGAAGCAAATGTAAACAATGATCTGCCACAAGCTGACATTAAAAGACTAATGTATTTACTTAGTTGGTTTAGTATGAACCCAATCATTACTACATGCATGTCATAAAACATGAAACAAATATTTTTTATTGAAACACACAATTATCACCCCTATGGTAAGAACATTTTTTTTATTCGATCAAGCATGCAACATTTCATTTCTAAGACATTGTGGCAAAACATGTTCTTATTAATAAAGCTCAAATATCTATTAGTGATTCAAGCTTGTTATCTTTAAAACCAGCAAAACATGGCAGTAACCATGGCAACTCGATACCATCCATTTACATTTGTAATAATGGCCAAAATGACAGGATTATAGCCTCATCATTCATGGACTTCAATACCCCCTTTTTAAAGGTAAAAAATAAGCAGACAATAATAACCCCTTAATAAAACTACCAACTACTAGTCCATGCCAAAAATCATGCTATTAAAAGCCTGAACAGGGAACAACTATTCATCACAGAAAACATACAGACAGAACATTACAAAACAAACTGCATTCAGCACAAAGACAAACCTATACAGGACTAACAGAAAATAAAAGCAAAGCTCAGTCATGCATGCATATGAATGATTATGACACATGTAACTGCTACCCTTGACTAACTTGGTTGTTTTGTGCACATGTTTGGGAGAATTTCTTTTTTAAAGTAACAAATAACCTTGTGCAAATAAAACTTGCTTAAAATGACCATGTCCAGTCAAGAGCAGTTTCTCCTACCTTTTCATTTAAAATGTCTCTGGTTGTTTCGACTTGACTTAAAATTGGCAATACCAATCTCATGGTATATTCGTCATACCAGTAACTTTCTTGGTGGCGCATTCAAGCTTTCCTGCCTTACCTTATTACAGTCATGTGAATCTTGTTAATATGCAGATGAATTAGTACAAAAAATTTCAAAATAATATTTAATAATAGACAAACTTTTTGAGCTATAAAAAATGAATGAATTTTTTTTTAATTGCAGAGAATCTGCACAAATAACAGCCATGAAAAGAAATGGACCGAAAGCCCAGACGGATTGCCAACCTTTCATACAGACTTTGAGACCATCAGACAACTCTTGCATGGAGTGTTGGAAAGTACAACGTGAATAGTATCTGGTCAAGGCTGGGTTTGTACTGGCTACTACACCACCCACAGAGCGACCCTTTTTGGCCGAGTCATGGTAACTGTCAATGCCAACCACCATTAAATTTTTCAGCTGATCAGGTGGAGAAAATGAAATAGAATAAATAATGATGATGAAAAGAAGCATCACAACATGCAGAATGAACCCATTTGAGACCATTTTGTAATTTACGATGATCCCCTTGCAAAAGCATACCCCTCCCACTTTCCTTAATATACTGTGAATGAAAAACAAAACTCAACTTTTTCTGACAAGTCTCAAATGGTTTGTTTCAACATTTTATTGGTATGATAAGTTCCATTTCAACATACATTGCAATGGACAAAATATGCATGATTTAGAGAAAATTTTAGCACTAAACCATACAAGAACACACAAGCAGAAAATATAGGTAGACAACAGTAATATTAATGTAACAAAACTAAATACTAGAGTTACAAAAATACACCTCTGTTAATATTTATCACAGCCTATATGAAAACTTAAGTTTTTGATTGTTACAAGACACTTGTCCCAACAATCAAGGCCTCTAAAAAGCTGTTACCAGGTTAGGTCCAATAGTTTGTTTCATGTCAATGAAAAATTTAGTTATTTCCACAGCCAGTTACGTTCTCACTATGCACTTGTATTTAGTTCAAATATTTAACTTTTGAATAGCGTAAATGATTTTGGATGCAAAACGTGATTCATTGGACACAATTATGGAACTGGTGTTGTCTCTGAAGGTTTCCTGTAAAGTTTGGTTTTATTTGGAATAATAGATTTTATTTAAATGGATAAATCCAAGGCTAGACGTCTGATACAAATGGATAAATCCAAGACTAGACATCCGATGCAAATGGATAAATCCAAGGCTAGACGTCTGATACAAATGGATAAATCCAAGGCTAGACGTCTGATACAAATTGATATATCCAAGGCTAGACGTCTGATACAAATGGATAAATCCAAGACAAGACGTCTGATACAAATGGATAAATCCAAGGCTACAGACGTCTGATACAAATGGATAAATCCAAGGCTAGACGTCTGATACAATTCTAAACCAGAGTCCTTGACTAAGTTCTAATATTTTGAATGAAGGTTGATCCCACCCAACACAATTCTAAAATGTAAAACATCATTTCAACTCCATTTGTTCTTTGATTCATTTTAATTTTTCATCTTGTAGTTCTTCTTGTAGTTGAACAATTTTGTGTTTCATATAATTAATGTAGCATCTGTGGTAGCCATCTGGAGTAGTGGCCAGGTCATTGGATACAATTTTTTAAGTGGATCATCTATTCCAAGTGTAGATCAAATGAAACCAGAAGGTTTCAAAGTATAAAATTTATAGACAGCAGACACAAGGTAATGGGAATACATTATGCTTCTTGTCAAGTCAGCCAAAAATGCCCTTTTAATACCATTCTAATTTGCTATTAAAAAAATGAGAACTAATTGTAACTTGAGTGCTATAAACATACTGGTATCTCCAAGTGCCAGACCTCTCCACCAAGCTTACAATTCAGCTGAATGGCTATCTTGGTAGCCACAGACATCAACATTTGTTTCTTGGACAAAGTTCTACCAACAACAACTTGACTTGGCACTGAAAATAAACAAAAACAAAATTTTATTTTAAATCTATATCGAAAATATTAGCCAAACTTAGATATGACATAGAATGCAACATTAACTTTATATACTGCAAGACCAGAGGGCTTGGTAACTGGAATTTACTAGACCACATACAAAAAGGCCAAAATGATTAAGATCTGGTACTTGCTTTAGTGCAAGTGCTGCAGATCAATGACTGCATGTTTTTTTTAAACATTTATGTTCATGCATCCAGTTATTCTGGACATGTTACACACCTTCCACGTTCTGTATTAGTTTTGAAAAACACATTATTTTAACCTCCCCTTGACTACTTGTGTTCTTCATACTCTTTTTTTTAGAGTTGAATTCTGCAACTTTTTGAACATTGGCTTCCTTGTATATCGTAGACATAATAAAACTAAGCTTAAAAAGACAGGATATCCAATCAATATGGAGTATATCAATGACTTGGATTTCTTTTATTGCTTAAATTTTAATTGTTTCATCACTATTAAACGTTTCATTTGTAACATGTATATATAAAAAAACTAGAGGCTTTTCTTTGCTATCAGGCATTGCCCAACACTTCTGCAAAAATCATTAATTTTGACCTTTTAAGGGAAATAACTCCTATAAGGAGGAGCTTTTGATGCTTAGAGGGAGAAGGGAGGTTCACTTCAAATTTGCTGTACCTGTTATACTTTTTTAACTATCAATCGAAAACTCTCTCGACTCCCCCCCCCCCACCTTTTTTTCATTTTTTCTATTTTAAGCCAACATAGCTATGTAGGTAGTCAGGTGTCATGATTTGCACAATTTTGGTAGAGGACGCCCTTAAGATGATGTGTGCAATGTTTCAAAGCAGTCCTTTCATTGTTTAAAGAGGAGAAGATTTTTTAAAATCAAGTAAAATTGATTAAAAAAATGTTCAAGGAGAATAATTCCTAAACGGTTCATCAGACAATCTTGACCCTAAAGTCATTTTTGTAGCCCTCATAGAGCAGAACAATTAAGCAATGCTAACTTTTCCCCAGTTCTAATAATTTTCAAGATTTTGAGGCAAAAATGTCAAAAATAATCAATTTCGACAATTAAAGGGCAATAACTCCTACAAGGAGTCATCATACAACTTCAACTTAATGAAGTGTTTCGTAGAGCTTTTGATGCTGAAGAAGGAAGGTCTCTTAGGTTTTCCTGTATCTGTTATACTTTTTGAACTATAAGCAAAAAACTGTATTTTGACCCCCCTGTTCTATTTTTAGCCATGGCAGCCATGTTGGTTGGTCTGAGGCCATGATTTGTGCAAACTTGGTAGAGGACATTTTACTGATGATGTGTGCAAAGTTTCAAAGCAATCCCTTCAGTGGTTTTGGAGGAGAAGATTTTTGAAGAAAAGTTAACGACGACGACGACGGACGACCTTCGGGTCAGGTGAGCTAAAAATCTGTTTAAAATTCTTTCCTCATTTGAATTTGTGTGCACATGTGGGATATCACTGAACATACCGCTGTTTACATAAAACGAGGTCATAATTTTAAGGTGTTGACAGGTCAAAATAACTTGAATTTGATGCAAGAAAAAAAAGCGAGAAAAAAACGAGCAATGCTCACCAATTTATACCCCTGCTTTCCAATTTTCAAAACACATCTGGATAGAAAACTGTATGAGGAGTTGATAACACAAAACAAGTACCACGTACGTAAAAGAATAGCAGTCCATGTTTTTCTACTGGAAACCTCAAATATTCTGATCAGAATGTTAAAATATCAGGTGCACAATGGCACTAAGTAACAAAAATTCTGTGAAAGTTTCATCAAAGTTCATTCAGTGTATGAGGCATTATGCATAGGAGAAAGTGTAATGGACAGACGAACACCCCATCACTATATACCCCACTAAAGCGTATAATGATAAAAAAAATATATATGTGCTTATTAGTGCTTGAAATTTCTCTTGGTTGGTACTGATTGATATGCTTTATTTCTTAACAATCCATGTTCATCAATTTGGCCTTTTGCAAAGTGTTACATGAAAAAAATAAAGAGTTGTAGTCAATGAGCAAAAATGTAATGGATAATTCATAAAATCGCTGGAGATAACAAATCTGATATAAACACGACTGGTAAACAATAATACAGGCTCAGTAAATGACATCTAAAACTAATTTTAAGTAGTGGTCACTTCTGAAGATTTGAAGTATTAAGTACCTGGATGATCTACACAACAGAACTTCTTAATAGCATCATATCTATCCTTCCTGTTGGTTGGCAGAATACAAAGAGCCATCTGAGTGTCCTGTTGAACATGCTGTCTCAGGGCAGAAAGGTAACTGTCATTTCTGTCATCAGGAATTTCACATCTACAACACAGAAAAAACACACTTATCCTACAATCATTATATTTGCTGTACAATAAAAGCTAAATAAATTTTGTTCTGCAGTACCATAAAGTCTCCTGGTACCTCTGCCTATAATTCTTCTAATAGTAAGAATTCTCATTCTGTTCTGGTTTTAAATGTGTTGTTGAATGTGTGATGTCTGGCTATCACTTTTCTCTGTTGTTAAACCTGGAAAAATAGTCACAATATTCCATCAGACACCATAAAAAATGTTGCCAGGCTAAATCCAAGCTTGCTTAACTGGTAAATTCAAATTCAATTTTGACAACAGTTAGGCCTGTAACAGCCCTCACAATAATTGTATTATGATTATGAGAAGATATGGGATTGATTTCTCGCCAACAGAAAATGAATATTTTTACAGCATTTTAATGGAAATATGACAACTAAAATCTTAATTTCAGGTTAAAGTCCGGAAATCAGAAATACCTATTCAGACGGAAGGTGAAAAAAAATTTGAGTTCGTTCTTAGGACAGACCAGTTTCACAATGTCCATGTTTTAATGTATTTTTTGGTTTGCAGGAAAACTTTTTCATGCACATCTACATATGATGTACTTCCTTCATGTAAAGTTTCATCAAAATCTGTCAAGCGGTTTAGGAGAAGCGCTAACAAGGGATGTGGACAGAGGGACAGACCCACAGGGTGATTCCCATATACCCCCCCCCAACTAGTATAACAACAGTTAACTACTGAACTTGCCTAAAGACTGTTACAACTGTACAAGATTTAGTTTCTTTGAACAGGTTTTTTTTTTTGGTTTTTTGTAGCGATTTGTCTGTTATTTTGTCCCCCCCCCCCCCCCCCCCCACTTAGTTTGTTGTTTCTTACAGCTGTTTTCCTAGTTCGGGTTATTCTACTTCTAGTTTAACCTCATAACAATTTAATATTTATGGTAGAAGTTTTGCCCTGTGAAAAGACCTAGAAATACCAAAGCAATCCTATTAAAGAGTTCAGTCAGATACACTTACGGTGTTGGTTGATTAATCCTCATACCCATTGGGGGTCCTACTCTACTTAGGGTCTGTACTAAGTCCTGAGCCATTGCAGAATTCTTTCTGGTAAAGACAATAACCCATTTTGAAAGGTCTACTGGAGTGAGTAGCTCTTTCCCCCTCATGTCTCTACTCCAGTCAGCATCCTCTTGCTTATATGTTAGCTGCAACAAACAAAAATATTTCATTAAAACTCTGTTTTCAGTTACTGCATGTACTTCTTGCTCATCTGTACAAATAATATGTGTTGCCACGACACTGTGTACACAGCCTTCAATTCAATGAAAGACCAAACAAATATGTCAATTAAAGTTTCTTTTTGAATACAAAAACGATGTCTACCCCCATTCCCCCAGAGGATAAACATTTCCTTGTAATATGCACAACTAAATATCGTGTACTTGCTGCACACCAAGTTTCGTAAATTTGGTGCAGTGGTTTCACAGTAGTCAAGCGGAAACCATAATTTATAAGGAAATGTTGCAAAATTCTAAGTTCAAAGGGCCATAACTCCCACAAAATTTTGAGGATACAAATTTCCTGGTAATATGTACTACATATGGTGTTCTTGCTATGTACCAAGTTTCGTAAAATTTGGTTCAGTAGTTTCAGAGGAGTAGAGTGGAAACCATGATTTAAGAGGAATTTTTGGAAAATTCTAAGTTCAAAAGGCTATAACTCCTACATTTTTTAGGATTAGAATTTCCAGATAATATGCACAACTTGGATTCATCATGGAAAGCCACCTTTGAAGTTGTATCAGCACTAAACAAGGAAAGTTAATGAAGAAGGACCCACTATATGTCAATGCTGTGTCATAATCTAGGAGATCTTTGTGTTAGATTTTTAAAAATCTTGCCATAAAAGTGCTTCATGGTGGATGGCAGGACACTTGTAGTTAAAACTGATCTATTTTATCAAATTGCCTTAAAATGAATATATCAGCTCCAGTGCTCATTTATGATATTTTTTTTTTTTTTTTAAGAATGATATTTAACTTGCCTGTGCCTCATAACGCTGCATTATCTTCTCTTGGGGTGCAACTCTGGCTGTGATCTGTACCAGCTCATTTGAGAACCTAAGACCCCATCCACCCATTTCTTGTCTAACAGCTTGGTTGCTGAAATTTTATTATTACAATGTTGAAAGTATTTGTCAATGGATTATTCTGTATGCTACAAAATGACAGAGGACTGGTAGAAAACTACATAGAACAAATGTCTTTTTTTTTATTAGTCCCAGATGGAGGACTGGTAGACAAACTACCTCTAAGAAATGTTTTTTAATTAGTCCCAGGTGCAGGATTTATAGACAAACTTAAGAATGAAGAATTTTTTTTTTTATTAATTTGTCCCAGATAGACAAGGACAAAATTAGTTTTTTACACAATAGCTTATCTCTCCTTCAGATTTAGATTTTGGAAACCAATTCTATACACTAAGATTAATAAAGTGTATTTGTAAAGTTCTTTCATCTTTAGACATCTTCCATTTAACAACATAAAATTTCCGTCAATTTTATAAAATGTTGATTTGTAGGAGGTGAATGTGCAATTTTGCAGATTGAATATTCTATGTGAATAAGCAAAAACAAGTTCATCAAGAAAAATCAATGTTTCAGCTGGTGTTTTATATGTGGATTTGAGAAATAATAAAAAATGTTAAAGAAAACGTCATCATTTTGACGGAAATAACTCCCTGCTTAGTCCCCATTCATTACAAATTCATTTTTCCCAGACTTAAAGACTTTTCTTGCAGCTTAAAGAATTTGTTATCCATTTTAGATAAACTCTTCATGCAATTAACCCAGATTATTTGAATTTGCAATTAAAACATAAGATTTATTGCGAGTTAAAAGTTGGAGATAATAAACATAAACTGTCCGTCAAATGAACAACGTTCGCAAAATGGCCTGTTTACTTGGTCCATAATGTTTTATACGTGGTGGATTTATATCAAATATATTCAAAAATGTAGTATCTTACGTTTGTAAATGCGATTTTTTACAGTTTATTATCCATAATAAAATATTTTCTTATGAAGTTCTGCGATCGTAATTTCTGTCAAGTTTTTAGAATGACGTTTGCAAAGTAGCTGTTCCTTTTATCGGCGCTTACTTCCCTTATTTTCTTACTGAAATGAGTACAATGATAAAATCAGTGTGTATCCGAATGCATAAGATGGCTGACAATGGAGCTGCACAAAAACGTGATCGGAATATTTTGAGTAGTATGTCGTCTGTCAAATATTTCAAACGTTCGCATCGATGACGATGTCATCTTGGTCCACCAAATTATACATGTATATGCTTTTGATTGATAAAACAGGCAAACGAATATCTTTTTTTGAGGTAATTTTATCTAAACTGTAAGTCAGTATGAGCCAAATGTCGTCCGCATCGCTGTATACGCACGAAGCTGTTGCGAATGCCATTTTTGACGGACCCATTTGTTGCGATCGTTATAGTTTTACATTAGTGCAAACATCAAAGTGAAATAAATAGGCGTGTAAAGTGTATTCTACAGAAAAAAACTTTCAATTCATTCTGTCTGTATGTTCCAATACTTTAGAAAAAATAATGTAACTTTTGATGAAGTGAATTTTTAATATTTTATATTTTTTCATGGTTGTGAACATAAAAATTTCCGTCAAATGTTGACATTATCAACATGAAATTTTTTATGTGGTTTAAATCCAAAATAATGTTGCTTTAATTTTTGTTTTTACATTTTCAACATTATATTGTTAAAATCTATCATCCCTTGTTAAAAAATGTTCATTTTTTTCTATTCCAAAAAAAAAAAATTGTGGGAGTTATTTTGACGGAAATGTTATGTTCTTAAATGGAAGATGTCTTTAGTGCTATCAACTGGCCCTTAATCATCCCTTCATCTTTTCAGCCATTGACAATCAACAGGTAACTCTTAGGCTGAATTTACTTACGTGTTTATTTGCTTTATGAATTCTGTTAAAGTCTGTGTTCTTCCCTGAGGAGCAATTCTGGTGTGTGATGCTACATCTTTCATAACACTAAAGTCAGCTCGGGCTTCCTCTGACAGTCCAGTCAAACAGCACAACTCTGGTAACAAGTAAATGGGCTCTGTACGACCTACTTTTATATCCTTCTTCTTAGGACGACTTATTAACAAGGGCTGATTATCATCATTAATTTTTATGCTATAGTTTTTCATGTAATAATCTTTATAAGAGATTTCCTCTCCATTCCTCAGTTTAAATGTTGATGTTGGTCTTGCATCCCAGTCGAAATCATCGACTTTGTACGTTTTGTTGTTATACCTGAAACATATAAACAATGTGCAACGATTTAGAAAAATGTGGATCACAAACCTGTCGAATGAAGTTAACTATAGTTTACCATATTTTCAACAGAAAACTAAACATTTTTAGGAACACATAGGCAATACTTTATTAAATTTTTTTTGAGATTTTTGTTCAGAAGATGTCTCTGAAAACTTGGACTACATCATCTTTCACTTGCAAATAATTGCAACAAACCAAGTTTAGATGTGCATATACATTGTTGGGAGATGGTAGGGATGATCAGTGGTCCCCAGCCCATTAGATGTCGAGCAAGAAAAATTCATTTTGGTTGTGGGTACATTTTAAACTAGCCTCGCCCCCTACTATTTTCTGTTGCAAAGAAATAGTCATTTAAAAAATAGAATACTCTGTATACCCTTACCGTGTCAATACTATGGAACCAACAAACTTCCTAACACAGTTGTCATAAAATGCATCGCCACTACTTCTATTGTACATCTCATACATAATGTCTAGCACTGTATCACTCCGAAGAATTTTATGGGAAATGTCAGCACACAACAATGTCTGTGTTTCATACTTTAAAATGGACGTCACAAAACCAGGCATCACCTCTAATCTACAAAGATTAACACATTTTAAAGTCTCATAATATATTGCAAGTACACTACGAACATGTTTTTTTTTAGTTTATCACAATAACCTGGGAGCAAGCACCTTTTTTTCAGGCCAGGAAGACATGATCAACAATCTTTACATCGGTTTTTGGACAACACGACTAGACTTCGAATTACAATATGAAATTACACTAGCATCGATTACACAAAACATTAGGAACGAGTACTAAAGTTAGTTACAAGCCTTTTATGCCAAAAAAGGTCAGCATAAAAATTATAACCTTACAGAACAGTGGCATACTTGTGAAAATGTGAACTTGTATAAATGCTCATGTGACTTAATATTGTAATAAAGAACTTACTTGTGTTGAGGTATCTGCACTGCAAGTTTAGGATTGAAGTAATTTCGTCCAATAAGCTGCATATCAACCATTGACAATACCCTGCCAAATAAGCATAAAAATAAATTTTTTAGAGATTAATGTTATTAGTATTACACAACTAGCATTTGAATGGTCAACACTAAATAAGCACTTTTTCAGCTCGATAATCGCAATAACAACATCATTAAAATCACTTTTATCTACATTTTATCTTGGGTTTTACAGGTGATAGATCATTATTTCTACAAAAAGCCGAACAATTCTTGCTGTATCTCCCTATTGTGTTTGACATGACAATCTATCAAACCTTGGGCAATTTCGCTATCCCAAAAAGGAAAATAAATGATTTCATCCATATTTTGAAACAAAAAAAAACTGCTTAAAAGAAAACCTTGCAACAAAATGAAAAATTTATATGTTGTTTACTAAATAAACAGTCGAATACAGTTCTAGAGTAGATTACTATCTTTTTCTGCCTTCGTTTTTTTAATGTTACAAAAAAACTGGGGATGTCATATGACCAGCTAACAGCATGAAATAAACAAATTTGCCTTAATGTTGAAAATTGTATTTGTATCATTAACAGTTCATTTAGACAAAATTTTGAACGTCTTTATTTTATTATATCAACTCAACAAAAGAAAAAATATTGTGACAAAAAAAGATATATTTTGATTATTTTTGTAGAATAAAATGCCATAGGTAGTTTTGCACAGCATGAAACAGGCTTACCAGAAGGTGAAATTACAGGTAAATCATTTCTCGTTCATGGAGGGTAATAAACAGTATAAGCAAGTAAATACACATCTTTTTGCAATTACGAGATCACAGTGTGTTTGCAGTGTGAAATTTCAGTGATGTTTTATTACTTGGAATGGTATAAATAGGAATAAATTTAGTTTTCAACAAGAAAAACTGAGCTATGCTCATTAATTGATACCCCTCGCTTCACAATTTTCAAAACATCCCAAATATTAATATTTATGCATACATTTTAAAAAACAAGTGTGGATTGTGTGAGCATTAGTGATACCCTGCTTTAACAACTATGTGTGAAAATCCAAGTATTCGGTAAACAGAAAGTAGATGAACAAGGAGCATAAAACCATATGGTACTGTAGGATAAAGCAAAATGTAAAATATCTTCTAGTTACTTAGAAACCTAGGATGGAAATTTGTGTTGCGGAAGAACAGATGAACAAGCCTAAAACAGTATACCCCCACTCCTTTGAAGTGGGGTATATAATGCACTGCACATCCCTTTCCCGATCTCTGTATACTTTTTTCAGAATTTGCCATATGTAAAGTGGATGCACATAATTGATAAATGGACACTACAATCCAAAAGACGCTAGCAGTAATTTGTTCATGCTGGAATTTTTCTTGAAATAGTTGCTGACATTGATGGATATAGGGATAAATCAAGTGAATGAATATGGAATGGAATACAATTGTAAGTACCACATACCTTCTAAAAATAATGTTGAACACTTGCAAACACTGAGGGCTGGTTGGTGGCAATTCATTTGTCAATGTGATAGTAACTCGTACTTGGGACCCATCAGAATTCTTCTTGGAATACACCTCTGTAACCTATGTAATGATGTAATATGCCAGTCACAAATTTTATGAAGCAGAAAACATGTTAAATAACATGCAAAGCACAGTAATTTTACAAATTTTTCAAACCTGGCATTCCAACAAGTCAACAATGTTTACATTTCTAACCATTTATTAGGATGATTTATAATTTTTCCAAAAACAAGTACAATTTTTTTTTATTTGTGGATATGTGGATGTTGCATAGAAATGTCTTACAAATCCAAAAAATTTTTTTTTATTATTCTGTATCAAGAACACAAGAAGCCTGCCATTGCATAAAAATAAACAAAGCCTACAGTTTATATATACACAATTTTTAGATATTTTTTCTATCAACATTGTACAAGTATTACTATAACAAACAATTGTTTTTCTTCAAGTCAACATGGTACTGAGATACCAAACTGGCCCTGTATACACATACATACAGTCGACCAGTCAACATGGTGCTGAGCTACCGAACTGGCCCTGTATACACATACATACAGTCAGGGACCAGTCAACATGGTGCTGAGCTACCGAACTGGCCCTGTATACACATACATACAGTCAGGGATCAGTCAACATGTTGCCGAGATACCAAACTGGTCCTGTATACACATACATACACAGAGCTGTTTACCCCATCTGAGTGACATAAGTATTCCACCAGTGACTTATCCGTATTTTGAGGACTTTATCAGTAAAGGGTACACATGCATGTATTTCTTTTTGAAGCATGGTCCGCAATGCTGTTTTGTATAATATCATCTACGTCACCGGTGCACTTTTAACAACGATAATATCATATACAAGCTTCTTTTTAACACTGATGCAACAATTTCGGGCACAACTACGATTTTTTCCGGATTTACGTAAAATCCGTAGATTTAAACACGAATCCGTAAAGCGTATTTTCGGCCCAAAATCCGTGGAAAATACGGACAATCCGTACAAGTAAACAGCTCTGCATACAGTCAGGGACCAGTCAACATGGTGCTGAGCTACTGAACTGGTCCTGTATACACATACATACAGTCAGGGACCAGTCAACATGGTGCTGAGCTACTGAACTGGTCCTGTATACACATACATACAGTCAGGGATCAGTCAACATGTTGCCGAGATACCAAACTGGTCCTGTATACACATACATACAGTCAGGGACCAGTCAACATGGTGCCGAGCTACTGAACTGGTCCTGTATACACATACATACAGTCAGGGACCAGTCAACATGGTGCTGAGCTACTGAACTGGTCCTGTATACACATAAGTACAGTCAGGGATTAGAAATATTGAGTTTTCACTAAATGCACTTAATTAGACAATCCAGGTATAAACAAAATATCATTACAGAGCGAGCAGCGTGTTTTTAAAATTTTCCGTCATGCCGTCACGAAAATTAAGTACTTACACGATGTTTCGTCGCGAAAATACATCGCGACAGGCCTAAATCACAGGTAACGGAAAATTTTTCATCCGCGGTGGAAAAACGTGAAAGGATTAAAAGCGCGACGAACGGACATGCAAGGGATTAAAGATCGCGACAGACAGCGTGAAAAAGATTATAAATTCGTCTTTCTTATCAGTTATTTCTTATAGCGTATTTCCGGTACATGTGTGTGCACAACAAATTACCTTACCTATAGAAAATTATTTAGTTTGCTACGGAAATATTTCAAAGTATTCTGGTAAATTGTCAGATTGCAGACATTTGAAGAAATAAATAAAATATGTAAAAAAAAAACTGTTGCATCTAATCAAAACAATGTATTTCCTGTCATAAACCTTTTTACATTTCCCAAGGCGATCAAGCGTATCGAACTGTTATTACAAAGCACGTGCTTTAAATGCGGTCACTTCCAAACATCACACTATAATACGTCTGTGGTAAATTTTAAATAAAGATCTAAATTTATTCATTTTTAACTAAAGATGACAAAATGAACACAAATTCTATTTTCTGGTAA
This sequence comes from Limnoperna fortunei, assembly GCA_944474755.1. Taxonomy (NCBI): domain Eukaryota; kingdom Metazoa; phylum Mollusca; class Bivalvia; order Mytilida; family Modiolidae; genus Limnoperna; species Limnoperna fortunei. The sequence goes on along the minus strand of OX104121.1, from coordinate 16,667,637 downwards.
ATTTATTCATTGTTCCACGTGTACATTTTTTCTTTAACAAAAATACAATGTATTACGTTCAAAAGAGTTGAATTGTGAAAGAAAGCGAGTGTTACCAATTCTATGCTACATCAAATTATATCTATCTAACCATAAGGTTCGTGAAAACCCTTACCACTTGTGTATTGTAATTAATGCCAATATACGTTTTTTAAAACATAAAATCTACAACCAGGTTGTGCATGTGAGGTAATGTCGCGTGTTAAAAAATCTGTCAGTACTTTTAAGATCGTTTTTAAATATGTAACCCGTGTACTTATTTAGTAATTAATTGTAAATAACATTAAAATTATATTTTATCTATTTAATGAAAACTTTATTAATTTTTAAACCGGAAGATTTGTTACCTTATGTTAAAAAATTCCCCCTTTTGTGGCGTGTTGTTATTTGATCTTATTTCTGTATTAATTGTATACTTTGGATGAACGGTAAATTCTACAACTTTACAACACTAATTAATGTACATGTATTATTTTAAAAATAATACACAAATATTTCTTCTCAAGTATATATCTATATGATCTATTAGGTCGAGCATAGAACGAATAAACGTACCCTAACTTCGGATTATAACGGCAGTAAAATTCTGCCTTGGCGAGCAATGCTGACAGTTAGGTACGTAGTAGAACGAATAATCGTACCCTCGCTTTTTTGCAAGTTAATCCAAAAAATTACAAAACTAACTTCGGATTATAACGGGCACGGCAGTAAAATTCGGCCTAGGTACGTAGTTCTTAAATCACGTGTTTAAGCTACAAAGATAATCTTATACATAATCTATCATAAAAGTGTAATTCCTTTGTAAATTTAGGAATCCTTATATAGTTTATTTATTTGCTCTAAATATGAGCGTACGTGCAACCAATTACCTGTTCAGCTGTAGGCCCAAAAATTTAAATAATTAAACTGAAATTTCAATACATAACTAAATCTTCGGTCCAAGATTAAAGAAAAAATCGAATATATATGTGCGGCACAGTAGTTTTTTTAAAATTAATGAACAGGGGACAATTTATTGAACATATATAACCGTTTATATTTTAGTGCAGATGAAATATAAATGTAATAAACAATCGACCCATCGTGTCTCTTCTTTCCTTTGAAGTTTACCTGAATTTTAAAGACATTGTGGTTTACAATTTATTTCAAATACGATGTTTTTAGAATTCGGATTCAGTTACACTCGTCTTATAAGAATTGCATAGACCGTCGTATTTACTGACTTAATAATACTTTTGTAATTTTTTAAATTATGTTATTTAAATCGTACTGTATGGTTAAATTACAAATCTTTTTCATCATTTTCAATTTTCGCATGTTCAATAAATACACGAATGTTAATTTCCGAATTTGTTACCGGCATTGAACGGTGTATTATCATAAATAGTAAACATCCGTTTATTGAAATACAACTGGAATGAGATACCACCTTATAATCTATTCAATCCTTCGCTCTGATTAATGTCAGTAGAAAAAATATACCACATTACCATCATTTATTATCATTTCTTTCAAGAAATAAAAATATTTTTTGCATTTCAATTGTTTATATTTAACAATCGACAATGGGATGTGTTATATTGAACACGTTTTCACATGCAGACGATCATCGCAGGTAATGTAAAGCTTATGTTGACGGCGGCACATCAAAGGAAAATTTATCGGACTTCTTCTCGATAGATGTCGCGACGAAATAATTTGGTGTTTCGTCACGAAACACTAGAGATCGTGTAAATCCACCACATCGTCATGGATTACCGTTACGGCATAGAAGAAAAGGGATTAACTCTAGAATTTTGCCACTACCGTCACGAAAACGGAAAATTTAAAATCCACGCTGCTTGCTGTCCAAGTCTGACAAGTAAAAAAGCACAGAAAATCTCAATTGTTCATTATTCTGTTCAATTCACAGTATGCACAACATAAATACATCTGCTCCTGGCATGTACATGTAAAGAAAATGATGCAATATATTTTGTATAACAGAATTTATTAGGCTTCTTTGTGTTCCAATATAACTCATTAAGTTCAATATTTACATTTTGCTCCAGTTTACGTGGAAGAAACAGGACCATGCCATCAAAGGCTTTGGTTTTCCCCAGCAGCTCTTCATGGGTAAACAAGAGAGCTATTCTTAGTCTTTTGCTATCTACAGGTGGATTGAAATCTACATGGTACTGATACAGATGCCAATCAGGAGCAGACTCCAAGCGGAAATAATTGGAAGTGACTGGGAGACTTGTACCAGATGTCCCTGAATATAAAAAACAAGACATTCAAATCTTATTGCATAATCAAGTTTTTCTAAAACACTAGGAACATATTGTTTTGCTTTTGGCAGAAAAGCGGTGATATACATATGTGGATCAAAGCAAGGGTCACAACACTCTAAACTAGAGGCTCCAAGGAGCCTGTAATCTCTAACCTGGAATCCAAATGACTTCAACTATATTAAAATTTTTGAAATTAACAGTTTCAGTCTAGTTGTTATAAAAAAATTGCAATTTAAGGCAATAACTCCTATAAGGAGTCATCTGACAATTTCAGACTTATATAGTAATTTGTAGGGCTTGTATTGCTGATCATTTTTGCCATTAACAGTTTCACTCTAGCTGTTACAGTTTTTAAGTTACAGGACAAAAACGGAAAATTTCATAAAAAATTGTCATTTATGGGCAATAACTTATTTAAGGAGTTGTCTGACAATTTCAGACCAATAAAGTGAATTGTAGGGCCTTTATTGCTGATCATTTGTGCAATTTACAGTTCCAATCTAGCTGCTATAGTTTTCAAGTTACAGGATAAAAACGGAAAATTTCATAAAAAATTGCCATTTAAGGGCAATAACTCCTACAAGGAGTCATCTGACAATTTCAGACTAATACAGAGAATTGTAGGGCTTGTATTGTTGATCATTTTTGCTATTTAAGAAATAATTCACAGAGGCTGTGGTTTATCATTGTTTTACCAGGAGGTGACTATATATGTCGTATTATTTGATCCCATGCGATAGCGAGGGATAAAATAATGACATAAATGGTCATCCCGTGGTAAAACAATGATAAATCGAAGCCTCCGTGAATTATTTCTATTCTAATAAGACAATTAGAGTACATTTATAATATTTTTGTACCTATAGAAAACATCATTTTCGCCATAAACTGGCTGTTCCGTCAATGTAACACACAATATATCAGGGATGAAACTTAACAGTCGCCCAGTCGCCAATGCGAGTAGATTTTTTGTTGGGCGACCAAATGCCTGTGTCTAGATCGCCCAGTTGGCGAACGTAACAAGTGTAGTACGATGCACCGACCAACGAACACTTAGAGACGCATTTTGCGTTACATTTCAAGTTTTGTCCCTTAAAAATGTTATTGGCAATATTTCGCGCGTGTAGGATATTTGGTGAAGTGGCGTAATTATAATCCAGATCTGGAATAGATAGAACAATTTAATTGACATTTGCGTCAGGAATCGTCTTGAAATATTTTACGTGACATTTTTTTGTCAAAGGGGAATAATCAAAACCGCCTAAGCTGGTTCCCGCCTGACTTATCTTTGTCAAGGTAATACCACCATGGAGTTATACTGGCAGAAACCAGTACAAAGCAAATAAATTACGAAAATCACCGGGAGTAAATATGATTTCGATTCCGGAGGTTTTAAATACGATGTTTCCTATTAACTGTCATGATTAAAACACAATAATAATAATTAGTATTTTGGAAGTAACTTTTAGCATATTAATTAAATTATTACAATAACATATCACTTGCAATTTTTTAAAGAATTTATAATAGCGCATTTTCCATTGAATATACATATTTTTGCAATGATGTCATTTTCTACTTCTTGTTCAACACAAAGAAAGATTAAATTTATTGTACATTTTAAATATAGAAAACATTCATTGTTTTGTTTAATGCAAAACAAGACAGACAACACATAAACTTAAATCCTACTCATTATCATAGCAAGTTTATAGTTTAAATATCAATTATTTATGAAAAAAAATATCATAAAACAAATACAATAGCACTCTATAGATTGTACATAGCTATTTCAATCATACATTTGTCATGTTTGTGTGTGCATTGTTAGCATCTGTGGCAGTCTTTTCTGTCTTACAAATCTTAAATCTAGAATGAAAATGGGTGGACATTTTCCTGCATACTTAAAATGGAAATAAGTTACTTTGTTTTATAAATTCCTAATATTGAAGAATAAAGGTAGCTAAAAATGCCAGAAATGTAGGATTTTGAGTCAAATAGCCAGTAGCTTTGGGGGGAGGTTCCTACATTCTGAGAGATAATCTTAATTTCTGGAAACAAAATACAAGCGTCCAACAGACTCAAATATCTAATTATGTATGTAGTGATCCAAGGTAGGTAGTAACAATATCAAAACAAGACAATAAATTCTGAATTCATATACATAAGCAAATTAGTACACATGATCATATAATTTATAGTTAAAACACACTTGCGCTGAAAAAAGTTGGGCCCCTAACTATATTGTTGGGCTCCTGGATTTTTTCAGGCTAGGGGCCCAGCTGGCTACTGCAGGAAAAAAGTTAAGCTCTATCCCTGTATATTGCGACCGATAATTAAAGCGCGTGTCGCTATTTATGATTTATACGTCATATGCAATAGCTTTCCGGTGGGAGTTGCAGTTTTGTAATAAGAACAGCCATTTAAAACACGCCCTTCTCAGCGCGTGTTGCTCATAGATAAATAATTTTTTTACCATGGTTGTGGTCTCAAAGCCTTTAAAGCACGTCATATTAGAATTACAGTTTTACTCTAGCTGTTATAGTTTTAAAGTTACAGGACAAGAATGGAAAATTTCATAAAAAAATTACCATTTAAGGGCAATAACTCATATAAGGAGTCATCTGACAATTTCAGACCAATCAAGTGAATTGTAGGGCTTTTATTGCTGATCATTTTTGCCATTTACAGTTTCACTCTACCTCGTATAGATTTGTGTTGACCCCCATGTATTTTTTTTTGGTAACAGCGGCCATATTTGTCTGTTGATCAACACCCTGGGTACAAACTTGAAACTAGGAACCCTAAGGATGATTGTGGCCAAGTTTGAAAAAAATTGGCCCAGTGGTTTCAGAGGAGAAGATTTTTGAAAAAGTTCTGACGGACGACGGACACCAAGTGATAGCAACAGCTCACATGAGAAGGTCCAGGTGAGCTAAAAAGTAGGGAGAAGTGACTTCTCTCTGGCAGCCAAACAGGGAGAAGTCAGGCCCTGATAGGGAGACTTCAGGAGACACTAGGGAGAAGTCAGGGGGACCGTACAAATAATTAATTTCGCAGTAGTTACATACATTTTTCATTATTTACATCAATTTTCAGGATTATTTCTCTTGTGTTTTAAAACCATAACACACTTAGATTCAGTTTTTTTCTTTCTTTTTCATTATTCTTCATTTATGCAATATCAAACAGCACATAACCTTTATTATAAATCAATGAAAAAAACACCAGATATAGGGACTATTTTTCTATCTACTTCAGTACCTGTAGCTGTACAAGGTATTCACACACAAAACTAGAGGCTCCCAGGAGCCTGTATCGCTCACCTGAACCTGAAACCAAACAACCCTTTTTTATCCAGCTTTTCTTTGCTATAAGGAATTGCCCAACACTTCTGCAAAAATCATTAATTTTGACCTTTTAAGGGAAATAACTCCTATAAGGAGGATCTTTTGATGGTTAGAGGGAGAAGGGAGGTTCACTTCAAATTTGCTGTACCTGTTATACTTTTTTAACTATCAGTCGAAAACTCTCTCGACCCCCCCCCCCCTTTTTTTCATTTTTACTATTTTAATCCAACGTAGCTATGTAGGTAGTCAGGTGTCATGATTTGCACAATTTTGGTAGAGGACATCCTAAAGATGATGTGTGCAATGTTTCAAAGCAGTCCTTTCATTGTTTAAAGAGGAGAAGATTTTTTAAAATCAAGTAAAATTGATTAAAAAAATGTTCAAGGAGAATAATTCTTAAACGGTTTATCAGACAATCTTGACCCTAAAGTCATTTTTGTAGCCCTCATAGAGCAGAACAATTAAGCAATGCTAACTTTTTCTCTAGTTCTAATAATTTTCAAGATTTTGAGGCAAAAATGTAAAAAATAATCAATTTCGACAATTAAAGGGCAATAACTCCTATAAGGAGTCATCATACAACTTCAACCCAATGGAGTGTTTCGTAGAGCTTTTGATGCAGATGAAGGCATGTCTCTTCGGTTTTCCTGTATCTGTTACACTTTTTTAAATATAAGCCAAAAACTGTATTTTACCGCACCCCCCACCCCCCATCCTATTTTTAGCCATGGTGGCCATGTTGGTTAATCTGCAGCCATGGTTGGTGCAAACTTGGTTGAGGACATTTGACAGATGATGTGTACAAAGTTTCAAAGCAGTACTTTCAGTTGTTTCAGAGTTGAAGATTTTAAAAAATCAATTAAAACCGATTAAAAAAACAGTTCAAGGGGAATAACTCTTAAATGGTTAATCAGGCAATCTTGACCCATAGTCATTTTTGTAGCCCTTATAGAGCAGAACAATTAAGCAATGCTAACTTTTTCTCTAGTTCTAATAATTTTCAAGATTTTGAGGCAAAAATGGCAAAAATCATCAATTTTGACAATTAAAGGGCAATAACTCCTACAAGGAGTCATCATACAACTTTGACCCAATGGAGTGTTTTGTAGAGCTTTAGATGCTGAAGAAGGAAGGTCTCTTCGGTTTTCCTGTATCTGTTATACTTTTTGAACTATAAGCAAAAAACTGTATTTTGACCCCTCTGTTCTATTTTTAGCTATGGCGGCCATGTTGGTTGGTCTGAGGCCATGATTTGGGCAAACTTGGTAGAGGGCATTTTACTGATGATGTATGCAAAGTTTCAAAGCAATCCCTTCAGTGGTTTTGGAGAAGATTTTTGAAGAAAAGTTAACGACGACGACAGACGCCAAGTGATGGCAATAGCTCACATGACCCTTCGGGTCAGGTGAGCTAAAAAATTGATCAACAAAAATATTTGTATATGTAGACATAAAACTTCATTCATGAGTTCTTGTATCATAATATTCCTAACAGTTTGTTATGAACATGCCAGGTTTATCTGAGCACATTTCCAAAGAAGATAGATAGAATAACATTACAAAAAACCCAGAAATAATTCTTCTGTTCAGCACACTTCCACCTGGAAAAAGTTGTGCTGATCCAAATTGCTTCATGGGACACCCATCTACAGAACTTATCATGATGTCAATAATAACTATACATCTTTATTCTTTCAAGTGGAGCTCATATACTTATCACAGAAAATTGTTTAAGTACAATACTCTTTGAAAGAACTGAAGTTTGAAACCAATTAAAGGTTTTGTTTATCAAAAAATAACGATTTTTCATAATGGGCCATTGTACATTACTTTTCTTCGTTGTGCACTTCCGGTAATTAGTCACATCCGGTAAATAAACAAATGGCGCGTAATACATTTGAAAGACGTAAATACGCATATTGTTTGCTGTTTTTAATTGGAATTACACATTTACTGATAAATTGGTAGTCTTGGTGAAGTATTTGAACCAGATTTACAAGTATCTTATGTGAACCATCGGGCAACTTGAGGGAAATGACAGGGCGACTTCGACTTCCCTTTTGAGGCGTCTTAGGGCGACTTCAGGTCCTAGTAGGGCGACAAAGTCGCCCACTTCGCCCAGTGTGGTGAGCCCTGTCAAAGACATTTTTTTTAATTCCCTTTTTTAACAGAAGAGCTGTAATAATAAAGACTATCAACCTCTACACTAAAAAATATTTGAACCCACAAGAATCGGGTCAGGCCAAAGATAAAAATATGTTTGTTTGCCCTTCCCCAACCCACCATTTTTTGAATGGGTAAGTAGGTTGGCAAAACATTTTATTTTATTCATGAAACTAAACATCTTGCCTACAGAACATGAATCAGTTTACATGTATTTCTTTTTTATGTGTGTACTTCTGCATGTTTGTATACATGTATTTCACCGATATTAAACTGCTTTCATGTTTTTGATATTGCTTGTTTGGATATCTGCAATGACTTAATACCTAACACCACTGCAGGGATATTCACTTGTAACTTTTTTTTAATCATGGTTGCAACTTCATCTCCTTACTTTGAAAACTTTAGTACTAAGTGAAAAAGTTAGGTACCCACACTTTTTCATATTTTTTTATTATGAAAAAGAATACACTGAAATAAATCAAAACTGCTCCATAAATTATAGGATAGAATTATAAATGAAGTAGAACTATAGAAGTAAAAAAGACATCATTGTGAAACAAATAATATTATGTATTTAATGTAAAATGCACTATTAAAAGTATATAAACATATTTAAATTTAGTTTTTTGAAAGTTAATGCCAAAGTACTAATTTGTATTATTTTTAAAGCATTGCAATACTCATTTCAACAAAAGCAGCATCTTATTTGCAATCTCGCAATCTCCAGGCACGGAGTTCATATCTGCTCCAGAAATTTTCATATTTTCTTTTGCTATGAACTGTATCCGGTATTATTTTCATTCTACAGCTTACATGTATGTATAAAAGTAAAAATCAGTCAGGACCAGCTTACACCGACTGGCACATACACATGATGCAGAAACAAAAATAATTAAGATTTCTTACCAATATGGGAATAAAATTGAGGCATCATACCTCTACTGTTCAGAATGACAGGGGGAAATTTGTGGAAACTGATATGGATTGGCCCTAACAAATTTTATCGCCATCTAGACGATCTAAAAGCAAAACTTTATTATGCAATGATTGTAGATGCCTTGGGTGACTGTTAGTGTAAATCCCTGTAGGGATATAAAACAACGCACCACAACGGACACTCAAAAAAAATATATATAATTTTTTTTGTTTGAATCGGAATAAAATATTTACAGTCTGGTTTATTTTTATTCAGGTCGGTCAGGGAAGGGCAAACAAACTCTATTTTATTTTAGGCCTAAGGAAAGCAACTCGGTAACCTTTAAAATGTAAACATGTTTATTTATCGGTCAGTATTTTACCTCTCTTGTCCGTTATCCATGCAGGCTTCGTTTCCATTTCTGTGTACCTTGGACGGCGGCTTGTAACTCGGCTGACATCACCTGTTCCAATACTCATTTTGGCCAACTCGTCTGCAGGAACTTGACCTTCACCTCCACCCATTCCAGGACGTGGCACAGCAGCACCACCTCTGTATGTTGCTCGGCCGCTAGGCCCAGGGGGTCCTCCAGCTGGCACTGGAGCAGGCGCAGATGCTGTTGGCACCTAAAAAACATCTAGAAGATTATAACTCGGTCATATTTACTGCCAGACCAAACTTAACCAACCTTAGGCAGAGACCATAGTTAAGATCTGGTACTTGCATTAGTTTAAGTGCGGCACATGGAGAGATAAATGACTGCATATACAATGGAAAACTCGTGTTGGTGCATGCAGTGCACGCCACATATTTTCCACAATCTGTATTTAGAGGGCCATCATAGTGCAGGAAATAACATCAAATTACATTAGAGAGATCATGAAAAGATACGCTTCATAATTAGGCAACACCTATAACTAATAACCAGTCAATTGGTGATGATAAAATGAATAAGGTTGTTCCAAATGACCATAACTAGGACAGTTGTTTTGTGAAGCAGGATCAAAGTTCCAAAGTAATTTCAGTGCACCATCATGACAAAATACTATGAAGAAGAACTATTTGCAACTGTCCATTCCTAGTGTACTGATAATCATAAACTTTCTAAAAATATATTATCCTATTTCCATTTGGATATTTATTAAAGTTTCAACAGTTGTGGTTCTTTACAGCTGTTCAACAGCCCTACAGACCTTGTGTTATATTGTTAAAGAAAACTAGATATCAGTGAGATGGTACCCAGCTGCAAAGGGTCAAAATGACCCCTAGATTAGAAAAAGTTTTAAAAAAAACAGAATATGTAAATTCATTTAGACTAAAACTGGTCAATTATGTTCTTACTGGTACAGACTGGGATTCACCACCTTCTCCTGGTCGCCTTGCTGGTTCCGCCTGATCAGCTCCCCTGGCTCGCCCACGAGCCCTGCCACGAGCACGACCTGACATTTTCTGAAATGACAATATTTTCAGAACTTAAAAGCAATACAATAAAATTAAGATAAGCTGAAAAAATCAAAGAATGTGTCCATGGGACACACACAGATGCCCTTGCTAAATGAAGTCCCAAACAAGAAGTGGTTGTCCAACAGATCTGAAAGTTGCTTAAGACATACAACTTGTGATACTGAATCACCCTGCCAAATTTCAAATCGTTCTCATGTATGGTTTTTGAGAAAAGCTTGACGGAAATTAGTACAGCTGGATGGACACCAGTAAAACTTAATGCCCCCCCCCCCCCCCCCCCCCCCCCCCCCCGACACGTCGTCGCAGGGTCATGAAAACAGCTGTATGTTATTCCTCTAACTTGTTTTGTTCGTTTCATTTATAATAAGCACTATACATTAAGTTTACGGTACCCTGTATTGCTCACCCAATTTTATAGGCAATAAAGATGACATTTCCCTGATGCTCAACTAAAGCCTTTAAGGGAATGACAAATTGACAAAATCTTTGACGGGACCAACCAATAAATCTTGCTGTCTGGTTTCAACTTGTTCAATAGTTTCAGATATGAAGCAATTTAAACTTCTTGTGTTGTATTTCAGTTGGTTAACCAGTAACAGGAAGCCTTCTTAAACTTTTGCCCTTAGAATCCTATGTTAAACTTGGTCAAGGGTAGCGGCTATTTTGAATTTTCAATCTGCATAAAAAACAAACATTATATAGGACCACCCAAGCAATATTGCTACAGTTTTTTTCGATCGATAAATTGGTTTCAGAGAAAAGGCTTTTTTCCCATAGATCCAACGTTAACTAAGACCTGCAGTTGTTTAAATTGGCTAAGTGGTTCAGAGAAAAAGTTTAAAATGTAAAAAGTTTACCTACGCTGACAACAGACGCAAAGTGATAACAGCAAAAAGTTGAGCAATAACAGATAAAAATTGAGCAATGCTCACAAATTGATACCCCTGCTTCTGAATATTCAAAACATCCCAAATATTTATCTGATCAAAATGTTAAGTATCAGGTACACAATTTTGGCCGAATTTTACTCCCGTTATGATCCGAAGATAGTTTTGTGATTTGTCGGATTAACGGAAGAATTCAGTCCTATTGCTCGTAATGTAGCAAATAAAATTTTATAAATTCAATCTATTTCATGGCTCACCACACTGGGCGAAGTGGGTGACAAAGTCGCCCTACTAGGACCTGAAGTCGCCCTGTCATTTCCCTTTAAGTCGCCCGATGGTTCACATAAGATACTTGTAAATCTGGTCCAAATACTTCACCCAGACTACCAATTTATCAGTGAATGTGGAATTCCAATAAAAAACGGCAAACAATATGTGTATTTAACATATTTTTAAATGATTTAAGTCTTTCAAATGTATTACGCGCCATTTGTTTATTTGCCGGATGTGACTAATTACCGGAAGTGAACAACGAGAAAAGTAATGTACAATGGCCCATAATGAAAAATCGTAATTTTTTTTTATAAACAAACACTTTTAATTGGTTTCAAAATTGAGTTCATTCAAAGAGTATTGTACTTGAACAATTTCCTTTGACAAGTATATGAGCGCCACTTGAAATTATTATTGACATCATGATAAGTTCTGTAGATGGATGGCCCATGAAGCAATTTGTATCAGCACAACTTTGTCCAAGTGGAAGTGTGCTGAACAGAAGAATCATTTCTAAGTTTAATGTAATGTTATTCTATCTATCTTCTTTGGAAATTTGCTCAGATAAACATGGCATGTTCATAACAAACTGTTAGAAATATAATGATACAAGAACTCATTTATGAAGTTTATGTCTATACATATACAAATATTATAGTTGATCTATTTTTATTTGTAAATATCCTTGTACAGCTTCAAGTACTGAAGATAGAAAAATAGTCCCTATATATATCTGGTGTTTTTTCATTGATTAATGATAAAGGTTATGTGCTGTTTGATATTGCATACAATGAATAATAATGAAAGAGAAAGAAAAAAAAACTGAATCTATGTGTGTTATGGTTAAAACACAAGAGAAATAATCCTGGAAATTGATGTAAATAATGAAAAATGAATGTAACTACTGCGAAATTAATTATTTGTACGGTCCCCCTGACGTCTCCCTAGTGTCTTCTGAAGTCTCCCCATCAGGGCCTGACTTCTCCCTGTTTGGCTGCCAGGGAGAAGTCACTTCTCCCTACTTTTTTAGAGTGTGGTGACCCCTGCTATTTATACAAAATTCATAATACATAATATTTAATCTTCTTTACGTTATTAAAGCTATAGCCATTGCGAAACTAACGGGAAACGATTTTTATTTAAGAAATTTCTTTTTTCGTCTTCGAAAATGCTATGTTGATCATTTTTCCGTATATGGATAATGTGACCTAATTTTATTATAAACGTGCCAGGGCTTTTCCTGGCCTTTTTGGGAATGTCCTTCTCCGCTGATTTTGGGAAAATTTATCGACATTTTCTGTGATTTTGGGAAACTTTGCAATCATGCTTTAGTTTGAAGTTTCTAGGTTTGAACTTAGTTTCTGTGTGCTTTTTTTTTATGCAGCATGCTTGTAAATTTAGATGTGGTAATTATAAACTGCAAAATGATCATGAATCTTTTTCAATTTGTTTCATACTGTCACAGCTATGCAATTTTAATTCTGTATGACTATCCAAAGACTGACACTCCAACTGAATATTATCTAAAGTTCAACAACAGAAATTTCAAAGACATATGACATTATACTTTTGCTAAGCCCAATTTAAACCAGCAACCAAAATCTTTTAGTTTAGAAATCTAGATACAGAGTGTATATTAGGCTTTAAATATGGGGAAAACAGTATTCAAATTTAATAAATTTTCTCAGTTTACATGTTATGACTCAAATGTTGATTTACAAAGCAATATAACGATCTTTTTTTGAGTTCAAAGTTGAGCGTATGCAAACAGTTATGCAATCATTGTATTGATTAAAGCGCAAAAATGATATCGATGATCATAATTCTCCCTCCATTTTAGAGAGCACAAGTGTGAAAATATGCGGTACGATGTCTGAAAAAACCCGAAAAATATCCGGAAATTTACGATTGGGAAATTTAAGTCAAAATTGGGAAAAAAGAGGCAGTTTTTGCCATTGGGAAAGGTGCCGATATTCGGCACTAAATAAAAGGGAGGAAAAGCCCTGCGTGCTAATTTGCATACTATAACAACCATTCCGTAGTAAGAATACAGTAATTTACATATGTATTACCCAAGATGCAACACGCCATTCAGTTTCGGGGTTCTCAATGTGTTTCATGTACTCAACGTAACTAAAAAGGGACACGAATGTCAATTAACACACAACGCACAGCGGATTATTAAAGATGGCAATAACTATTATCATGTATCAATAATGATCAATTTTAAACACGTAACCGATAAAAAAAATGGTGACACTGTTGAAAGATATCAAGATCGACCACGTCTGATTTTATATGCAACTTCTTTTGGACATGAAAGTGGCAGGAGTGATTCACTCCCGCTCTGCTACATTACGTGTAATGGGACTGAATTCCTACTCTCGCCAACAAAAAAAAAACTAGACAAAGTCGATCTAGCAATCACTGATACCCCCACTTTCGTAAAAATTTCTAACGTTGTGGTCTGTGACCTTGAAATTTGACAGATTTCCCCCAAAATCAATAGGCTTCTTACCAACATAATATATAACAATATCCCACAGTTTGATTAAAATCAGATGCAAACTTTTTGAGTTATTGTCCGGAAACAACTTTTTTGTGAAAACGTTTTTCGTGGACTGTGACCTTGAGATTTGACGGATTTCGCCCAAAATCAATAGGCTTTTTACCAACCTGATATATAACAATATCCCAAAGTTTCATTCAAATCGGATGCAAACTTTTTGAGTTATTGTCTGAAAACAAATTTTTTGTTAAAATTTCTAATGTTTTTCGTGGACTGTGACCTTGAAATTTGACAGATTTCCCCCAAAATCAATATGCTTCTTACCAACCTGATATATAACAATAACCCAAAGTTTCAATGAAATCGGATGTAAACTTTTTGAATTATCATCCGGAAACCAAATGTGGACGGACGAACAAACAGATGCGAGGACCACTATATACCCCTGACTGTCTAGCGGGGGAATAAAAAGCGAGGGTACGATTATTCATTCTAGTACACAATGGTACTATGCAACAGTTTCTTTGAAAGGTTTATCAAATTTCATTCAGTGGTGTAGAAGGTGAAGTTGCAGATAAGAGATGGGTACCTCTTTATTGTCATGACAAAGCTGGCTTGCTCTGGGTTCTAAAAAGTTAGCCCAAAAAATTCGCCCACAATTTTCTGTCAGCAATTTCCAAAATCTGGAGCCCAAGTAATACAATTTTTTTTCCTGTCAGGATATTCTACGAGATGGATAACAATTCAATGCTGTAAATATATTGCGTTCAATTCTGAATAATTCAAGAAATTCACTACAACACATGAATATTGTCAAGTGTCACACTGTGTCTCCATCAGCACCTAATTTCTGTAAATATATTACTTAAAATGCGTTTTTTTATTAGTTAGGCCACACAAAAAAATGTGTGTTTCCGGTTACCCGACCCTACCTATTTTTTTGACGCCGACCCTAAAGTTTTTTTTTGCGTTTTTAACGGAGGTTACTTCGAACAGGAAAACTCCCCGTATTGTTCCGGGTTTTAGTTCTATTTTCATACTTCCGCCCCAACATGGCGGCTAAATGTATACATATTAACGCTTGTAACGATATTGATAGCTCATTTAATGGCTGTATTAGTCTAGACTTTTAAAGGCTTTATCAGTCTTCACGCTAAACATTTTTGGTCACAGGCCAAATGGGCCTGTACCTACAGAATTTTACAGGCCCACAAGAAAATTAACAAGCCCGAATATTTCATGTAAATTGTTTAAGTGTCAATACTCTGAAATATTCAATAAAGATGCAGTAAAAATCAATTAAATAATTTTCAGTCATTTATTCTCATGACATTAGTATGGTCTCTCAGGGAATAGAAAAAGGAGAACTTGTTTTTATCATTAAGTGTTGATATGTGCAATTTTATTTTTATATGGGTTTATCTTAATATAAGCAGTTTAACTTAAATTATTGATAAGTACTACACAGTTTGATTATCTTCATCCGGCATTTCCATAAATATTCAACATTACAATGTAAAAGAATCAACTGCCACAAGACTGTTAAATAAAATAAATGTGTCTTTATTTAGTAAATACATGTAAGTTAATAGGCTAATATAAAGTAGAACTAGAAGTAGAAAATGGATACATTGTCATTATGTATTTAATGTAAAATGCACTACTTAAAATATTTATACAGATCAAAATTAAAGTTGTTTGATAGTTATTGCCAAAATCTTGACTGTTCTTTACAACACTCATTACAATACCAGAAGCATCGTTATTTGCAATCTCCGGCCCTATGTTCATATCCGCTCCGGAAATTCCCATATTTCACTTTTGCTTTGAACTGGTATCTGCTCTTATTTTCCCGCAACCCTTTATGTTAATGGTACAAGATATACGGGAACCAGCTATACTAAGACTGGTTACAAAATTTATTAAACTAACGGAACCAGTTTCATTTTACGCATCTGTTATGATGTTGTGTTTTCAAGAAATTACGATACCGCAAGTTAAAATAAATAAATTATACGCATCTCTGACAGTTTTTTATTATCAAAATGAATTAACGGCTTATTTCTTGGCACAAGCCAGCTGGGCGTCCATAGTTAAGAGTTTTAGAGGCCCAAACTTAATTTTACACGCCGCGGGCATCTGACTACCGGTTTACTTCGAAGACTGCTTTATGATAAATTCTTGAAACTTACAAGCTTTACACCTACAAAGGTATAAAAGATAAAGGTCAAGATTTAAATTACTAATTTAACCAACACGATTCACAATTCCAAAAAAAAAAAAAAAAAAATTTAAAAAAAATCAAAAAAAACAATCGACCTACCTACCTATTTATAATTCTATGTAACCGGAAACACACATATTTTTTTGTTTGGCCTTATTATTTGTAACACAAATTTAGAAAAGTCAGCCAGGATCATTTAGTTTAATTTCACAAACAATGGAAGTAACTGTAATGTTTAATTTATTTTTAGAAATTTACCTTTTCTCAGTGAATTAGATCAAAGAATTTGAATTTGATCAACTAGGACGTCGAACACTATGTTTTTCAAAGGACCTCATTTTTAACACATTGTATGTGTCAGCAGTTCCAGATTATGTACGTGTAATTTGCTATTTAGGGCGATTCCGACAACAAATGTAATTAAAAATGTTATGCATATAAAATTTGTTTAAAATTAGAGAATTGGTTTAAAAGGTGGGCCCAGTTCAGTACAATAAGTTGAAGAAATTTTGGGAGTACGGAAAGGTATCAGAATATATGGTACTATACATTTGGGAGAAATTTTACAATCTAAACGAGGAACGTGCCAATTTTTTTATTCCCAAAAAAGTTGCGTCTCTTTCAGGAAATTGCCAACAAATGAAGCTTTTATTACAAAATTAATTTGTGCACAACTTTTAGGGATGCAAAATAAAATTTTAAAAGTCTTGAAAAATTTTAATATAACACCTCATTTTAAAGTGGAATTCGTGACATTTCGAAAAACAGTTTAATTTTTAAAATATCTCCGATTGTAAAAGAAATTAACATTTTATTCTTTTCAAAATATTCGATTAATCTCGACACAAAACTGTTACCACAAAACAATTATATATCAAAAATTGTAAAATTGTAATATAAATTGAAACATCGCTGAAGAAAAATCACCTAAATTCGAGTGTGGAAGAAGTTCGAATGGGTAGCCATATCTGTATTTATTTACTTCAACATGGCGGAACTATTAGTTTCGTATTCGTAATCTTATTTAATTGAACAACTTTCTTTCGTTATTCTAATGTATTTGTTCTCTATTTTTTCCTTAATTTTTTATCGTGGAACGCTTCACAATAAAACGACGTGAAACGCCACAGTGACCACGTGTTTAGAAAATCAGTGCACAACATAGTGTATCATAACTGATAAACGATTCCCTGCGTTTAATGCATTTTAATAAACGTATGCATAATTATTGTCCTTTTTCAATATGCATAAAAGTTCGATTTCTTACTGATTCAAACTAATATTTTCCTTTTTGGCTTCTTCTTGGAACTATCTGCTCTAGTTTTTCTTTCGCGGGTTTATGCAACCACGCGGAACGGTTCCGATTAAAAGTAGCCAATCAATGCTCTTCATCATATTACGGGGCTTCCACAGAAAAAACAAGGGGCAAAATTTACGTTTTCAAAAAGCCTTTTTCAATAATAATTTGGCCCCCTTAATTGGAAGTAAAATATAAAGAACAGAACCTTATCTTAAACACTTGCATTTCTTAAAAAATGTGACGTTAATAACAAAATAATCAAACCATATATTGAGCAGCAGTGGTGTAAATTTCGCGAGCAAAGGACTGAAATAAGAACCGGAGTCATAATGTTATGAAGAGCATATTGTTTTCACCAACTTTTGATAACTATCAAGTCAAGTATATTTTATTTATAGTCGGTAAGACAAACAATATCAGATTATACATAAAAAAATAAGCTCTGATATGAGCTTTTAAAACCGACATATGAGAACAAATTATTAACCAAGAACACACAGTCAAGCAGACAAAACATAAAAAACACATCTAAGTTTTTTTGTGGTTTTATTTTCACTACAGAAGTGCCACACTAAGACAATAAAATTTGATAGTATATAGTGAGTCGACCCTTGTTTACATACATTATATTTGCAAATTAAGTGTAAAAATTTTAGCTTGAAATCAAAGGTAACACCTTAAGAAGTTTTACTTTATCGTAGCAGCTAATATTATTGTACAACCGTTGATATAAACGATAATTGAGATAATAAACAAGAAACAAAAAGTTACAGCTAACATTAAAATCTCGCTGTACCTAACTTAAGATGGAAGTAATATGGTGGGAAAGAGACAGGTCTCTGCTTAAGACTATAAACTGAATGGAACTGAAATCGTAGACAAATTGTACAGGACGACAACAAAAGTTGTTATAGATGACATATGCTCTTGTAAAATTTTTGAAAAAAAAAACAATTTGGGGCACTTCTTTTAGATCCGTTTACAGCTGATCTAATTAACAAGACGATTTAAACTAAAAATTGTATTAACTAAATCTATAATCTAAATTCTACAAAGGCAACTATATCCTAATTCTACATAAAACAAAAGCAAAATTCAAAAATCTCTCTATTTCCCCAGACTACACGTGCATTTTAAAGATAATCATCTTATGCATATTCATATCTGACCAAACTGACCACAACAGATAATGAGGCGTGTCATTTACTAATGAATCAATTAATTACATGTCAATATACAGCTGCTCTGATTTCACTAACCAGTATCAATAACATAATTATAACATCCCCGCCCACAAAAAGAAATTTTCCAAATTTCTAACTGGTTACTGAAATCAGTGCAGAAAAATAATAAATCCACATATAAAAAAAACTAAATTGAATTTAAAAAAAAATTTACATGTAATTTTTACAAAAACAAGGAAAAAAAAACGTAAATTAATTCACAAGTACGACATGAAGGAAAAAAAAACAAATTAATATTGTTAAAAAAAAAATAATCAAGAAACTACTGACTTAAAAAAAAAATTAATACATTCAAAATATTTCAAAACGAAAAACAAAACAATTAATTTAATTAAAAAATGGAACTTACAATAATGTTTAATGATAATGACATAATAAAAGCTGCATCATATATATATAAATTCATGACAATTCATCAACACACATTTGTGTATAAAACAAAATACAAATATATATTTAACTTTCTGTGAACCATATCATCACACATTTATTCCCATTAAATCTTACTTCTGCTGACAAAATTGTTTTGAATCATGGGTTTGCACGGGGCATCATGTTCATAAAATTGTCGAAGTATACATAGATTTATTATGGTCTAGGGAAATATAACTTCTGATAAAAGAAACGAAAACCACAGAACTAGTAGCTGTACCTTCTGTAAACACATTCACATTATGATTACTCTCACCAAACCCATTAAATTTGTCATTACTCATGTTAATTTGACCATTTGCAATGTGAAACAGAAAAGTTTCTGCAATTACATGGTATATAACATTTACTTGACTTCTTAATTAACAATGCATCCTTGTAGACTATTTTGATAATGATTTATAAATGAAACTAGCAGAGACCTTTAACTCTTAAAAACAATATTTAAAATAATAATTTCTAATTAAAAGCGAACACACACCTTTCAAGTAACCTTGCGCAAAGTTACTCTCTTACAAACAAACTGACGTACTAAGAAAATATTATTAAAAATGAAGGTAATTTCTAGATTTGCATTCATCATTTACATCATAGACCTACTAGTATTTGCTATAAACATCATACTAACTTAACAATCCTAAAACATCTATATTCAGTTATATAAAATGCAAACACCAAATACAAACTATCAAGAACACGTGTAGTCCGGGAAACAATTTAGTAAACAATTAAACAAAATGCAATATTAAACATCAAAACAATCAAAACTAAAATCAAAGTTAATTAAAAGTTAATAATAATTGTCCGACTTCATCTCTTCTCCATAATAATTTGGATTGACTGGATACACATATACTCGAATGTTACGGGAATTAAAGGGAGACAATTTTCACATTAAATTGTTGGTGGTGGTCTTCCTCAAACATATTCTTTGGCTTTGGACGATAGATCACTCTCGATCCGCATCACTCACAAAGCAGCGAGAGGTAAAATATATTTTGTCAATGTATTGTAGATCTACACATTCACTTTTAAAAACATTATATAACTAAATTCGGTTCTCCACCATTTTAGATCCGTTTACAGCTGATCTAATTAACAAGACGATTTAAACTAAAAATTGTATTAACTAAATCTATAATCTAAATTCTACAAAGGCAACTATATCCTAATTCTACATAAAACAAAAGCAAAATTCAAAAATCTCTCTATTTCCCCAGACTACACGTGCATTTTAAAGATAATCATCTTATGCATATTCATATCTGACCAAACTGACCACAACAGATAATGAGGCGTGTCATTTGAATGAATGATTTTATTGCAGAAAGCACATACATGCTATAGCAAACAATAATAAATACACAGTGACAAACAACGGATTACAGAGAACAAGTATAAACTAACTAGTTAATATAAGTTGAGACCTAAGTTTCCATGCTGAATTTATAAACATACATACTTTAGTTGTGAGTTTTCTGTCTGAACATATTAACAAATTATATAGTTTCTGGCGATTTGGCCACGAACAATAGTATATTGGTAAATAAAGTTTCCTTAGAGATCTGTAAGTTGGACATACTAAAACAAAATGGTACTCATCTTCAACAACATTCATATTACATGAAAAACAAATTCTATTTTCTCTTTCTAAATTCTGGTATCTGCCTGTTTCTACAGAGAGCTTTAGAGTTCCACTTCTTATTTTGGTTAACAATTGTACATTAATATGAAAATCCAGATAACTTTCCATACAAAATTCAATTTTAAAATGTTTATATATATTAAGTTTGGTACATTCGTCTAGACCAGAGACCCATGATTGCAAAAACTGATCTTTAATGCGTTGCTTTAAGATATCAATGGAAAATGAGCCAGGATTCTGCAAAATCCACAATTCATTAAAACCCAAATTACATAACAGATTTTTAACATTTGACACCCAATTCGTTTTACCATTATTTGTATCATCTAACAGCATTTTATAAATATCATATACTAGTGGAGGTCTTAAAGTTAATATGCGAAACCAATATTTCAAAATCCTCATATGTCTATATACATACATTGGGTAATGACCTAGTTCACCATATAAAAAGGGCAGAGGAGCAGTTTTGCCTAACTTTAAAATATATCTACAGAAACGGTTATGCAAAAGGTCAATGTCTCTGGCACTATGAAAACCCCAAACCTCTGATGCATATCCAATCACTGATCCGACCATACTGTCAAACAAATTCATTTGCTGTTCCTTCGTTATGTACATTTGTTTTAAAGAGTTACTAATGAATCAATTAATTACATGTCCAATATACAGCTGCTCTGATTTCACTAACCAGTATCAATAACATAATTATAACACTTCTAGCGCTTTCTGAACTACACGTAGATGAGTTGGATGTTTCATAATAATTGACTGTTTCTGGATAGATGCACGTGAATAGATTCCAGGCGGTGTGACTTTTTACCCAAACTTACCCAAACATACCCAAACTATACCCAAACACGCATTAATATAACATTTTTTGCATTTCTATAAATATTTAAACATTGTATATACTATATTTTTGATGGAAAATGTTATAAAAGTGAAGTTAACATGACAATTTTCGCTGTTAAAGTCGATCTTAAAAATCCCCTTATGATCGAGAAAAATGAATACTCAAACAATCATTAAAATGACATTTTTTATATTAAATAATGAATATTTAGTAGAAATTAGGCTGACTTTGAAGTATTGTTTTTATTGTTATTTTTTTCTTTTAAAAAACTTTGAGGTGGGATATTGTGCCTACAAATATAATGTAGCAACTTCAACTTTGTTACCATTGATAAATTAATCAAATTGAGTAATATATGAATTCATATAAATATAATTGCATATGTGCATTATTTTTAAAATTTATTTCTATTTTCACACTTCATGTTTACCTTATTCTGGAATTTTATTATAAAAAGAGCACTGATCGCACGTGCGCCACAAAACTATTGTGGATTGCGGCATGTGTGGTTGGATATAACCTTTTTTTCATTATTACTACTTTCTGTGATATTTATACGTTATTGTCATGTGTTATACTTACCATGTTTTTTTAAACAGAAATTTAATATGGAATAAATGTGCATTAAAATTTTTGTTGTTGTTTATTTAGTACCAATTATGTCATTTTAAGGAGAGTTTGGGAAATACATTTTTTCTCGATCATAATTAAGGGGCTTCGAAAATGTTTAAACATAAAATAAAAGCAAAAAATGTTAGTTTAATGTGTGTATAGTTTGGGTATGTTTGGGCAAGTTTGGGTAAAAAGTCACACCCGATTTCGGGTAACATACCACACAACGTACCCTCCCAACCCCCGTTCCGACGACTCCCGACCCCCATTCCGACGAAGTCTTCTACCGGCTACCTATTTTTACTAAGTAAAATCGTGAAACGTGTTATTCACTACATGAAGATGGTCTGCCCTAGTTAATGAATATCATAAAAAAGAAGATATACCGGTCTATGGCATAGCGAGTGCATTCCAGACCAGTTTGCCGATTCCATAACCCATGTCTTTTCGGTTGAGTGAAATAATAAAAAATAATACAAAGTTTTTAGTTTTTCAAATATTATTAATAGAAAAAAGCGGATCAAACAAAAAGCATTTTTATTTGTAATCTATCACGCACGACAAGGACAATAAGTAACTGGATCAGAAGATGCATTGTCTATTGATCTGAACTTTGAGTCAAGTTTGTAAACGTAAAAAATATGATATCGGTCGATTTTAAATTTTTTTCCATTGGATTAAAGTTAATGTGACGTGTCATATAGTAATAAACAGTTAGCTTGTTATAACTATATACACAAAATTCATAAATACTTGTCAGGTTCATATAATATACGCCATCTTCATGCAAGTTTAGAATTCAGTTTTTAATCATAAATTCTTATTAATCAAAATGCAAATAAAAATATATAATGGATGTCGTTATTGCCTACCTGTATCGGGAACCTATAATCAAGTTATACTAGTCCCAGCCTGTATGCAATATGCTCTTTGTTGTAATTATCACACATATAGTAAAATATATATCACTTGATAGTTCCCCACAATGCCAAGGTAAAATAGATTTGAACTCTGATCTATGTGTTACCCCAGGCTAAACAGAATATACAAGTTTCATTAACGTGTCATCTAAACCTGGAGAGAGATTGTTTATGACAGGAAATAAAATGGAAATAATTTGTTCGTACTCTTACGTACCCTGGAGTGTGTCTTTGATTATTGCAAAAATAAGAAGAGCCGTATGTTGATAAATAAATTTATGAAATAATTAAATTTGTCCTTAACTATAGAAATCGTAATTACATTTATTCTAATCAGACGTTTAATTATGTAATTGTTATTATTTTTTATTTAGTGCATTTTTCAAAACTTTGTATTTTTTATGTTTTTCTTTTAAAAGTACTTCATATACGATTCGTGAAAAGTTTGAGCTCATTCTACATATAAGAATCGAAATATTTATTTATTTATTTATTTATTTATTTATTTATTTATTTATTTATTTATTTATTTATTTATTTATTTATTTATTTATTTATTTATTTATTTATTTATTTATTTATTTATTTATTTATTTATTTATTTATTTATTTATTTGCCTCGTTTTAATTGGCGCTTTTTTCATCTTTCATTAAAGTTCAACACTCGGTAATAAACAAGTAATTAAGGAATAAACGAGGCATATTTAAGGGTGACACGAATTACCGGAATCCACCGTTTTTACCGGAATCCACTTTGATTTACCGGAATCTACTTCAAAATTTTTTTATTTGTGTCATATTTAAATGTTAAATCACTTCAAGTTGTTATTGTTTATGTTTTTCAATACGAATTACAATTTTTGAAGTGGATTCCGGTGGATTTCGGTAAAAACGGTGGATTCCGGTATTTCGTGTCACCTCATATTTAATATACAATTACATCACAGAAACATCTCTTATCCCCGGGCTCCTTATCCCCCTCCCACAACCTCGTTTACAAGAAATCTCTTTTGCCAGAGTTTGGGATTTCGAAATCTGATAAAGGAGTAGTAGCATGAATATTAGTGTTAAAAGAGAGATAACTCCATATTGTAATTGAATGTATTGGTCATTATCCTATTAGATGGCTCGAAAAGTAATCGAACGGGCGAGATATCTCAAATTCATGTTTTAAAAAAATCTCCCTTTCACTTGAAATTTCATATATAGAATTTAGTCCTAAAGTTTGAGCATGATTTTTCTATTTTCATTTCTGTTTACACTGAGATTGCAGGTTCGATTCACACTGCAGGTGGGCTGTACTCGACTTCGATCTTAATTGACAAGGAATGCCAGTTTTCCTACCGCAGGTCGGGGGTTCTTTCCGGGTACTCCGGCTTCCTCCCCTAATGAAAACTGGACGCATAGCTATAAAATTGCTGAAAGTGGCGTTAGGACACCAAACAAACAAACAAATCTACATTTTCACTTCAATGTTGTGGTCTCATTGTTCCACCATTACCCTTCAACTGTGAAAACATTGACTGAAAAAATTCTTGTTCTACAGTAATTCAGTTTCTTCAAAATATCAAACACTTATGCAGTACCAGTTATAAGTAACAGCAGAAACAAAATGAGAAAATTTAGACTATTTTTTCATGCTGCCATGTTTTGATAAATTTCGTTCGCACATGCGTAAGCTGTAGGTTTTTAGTCTAAATTTTTAGATTTAAATTATTTAATATTCTGACATTATTTTTCTCACTACTCTACGAGGTACGTGGAACAGCTATACACTAGCGCACATTTAGTTTGTCGCATCAAAGTATAGACTAGGTACCGTATTTGTCATCATTGCTAACGCTCATGCAGAGCAAAATATTCATGAATATAATTTCCATCTATTTTAAATCTATATTAAAATATGATATGCATGAATTATTACTTAAATAAAGCAAAACAATAGATTCAAGACTCATTTGCATCCTCTCAAAGTATACATTTAATAGTATTCTAGCTAAGGGTCAGGCAGTGGGTGGCACATCAAAAATTTTGTTTTTAGCTTTTTTGGCTTAAATGCATTCATTTTGATATAAAAACACATTCTAACAAGATTTTACATTTGAAAAAGTGTCAATTGCCAAGATAATTTTTGGCTGGTTACATAGAGAAAAATTTGGCGGGAAAATTTCCCGGCATTTTTCACTGTGCAATTCAACTAAATTTAAAAATAAAAATAATGAAACTCGTCTTCAATTTCTTTTCAGTTACATATTCGACGACTCGGTTTTCCAAAGTGAACCACGTCGCGACGGGAAATGTATTGTTTTAGAACCGTTTACTGAATGTTAATCATTTATACTTGCTTAACTGAATCAAGTATTTCTCTTGTCAAAATTCTGATTTGAGTTTTATGTACGTTTATTTTGCCAGAAGTTTAAAGTGATTACATTCGGTTTGCATCCGGCAATTTATTTTGAATTTGCGATATACCAAGTTATCGATTTAAGCAGAAGAATACCAATGTTTTTTCACCACTGGCTACCGCTTTTCTACATTTATTACAGAATATCGTTTTAAACATTTATTTTCCCTTTTTATACTCAAATGATCAAACTTCGATCAAAGCGAAAATCTTTCCTGAATAGGGTAATAAAACTGAAAATCACTATAGGTATACATATGATCCGTTCAGAATTTAATTATCCCATAGAACTACATTTTGAACTTTAGAATGCTTATGAAAACATGCATACGACGTCACTGAGCATGTAGGCAGGGCAAAACACTTTGGGCCGTGAGCTCTTTGCAAGAAATGTAATGCGTTTAAAAACTCCTTTGACTGGAAATCTGTTGGTGACATATGGACAAATTGTAAATCTGCAACGTATCAAACTATCTGTTCAATTTTATCTCAATATAGTGTATATCTTTTGTCGAGAATGAGTCTTCTGAAAATAAAATTTCTGCGGAGGAAATATTGGTCTATCAACATAACGATACTGAATATACCTGTAATTTTGCTCCATCAACTTAACTATCCTGGGTGCCGTTTCATAAAGCGATCGTTAGTTTATTCTGCCGCAGTGCAGATACCATAACCAACATTGTCCAATAGAACATCTTTATTCAACAATGAGTATGGTAAAAGCTACAAAAGAAAAGGGGGGCCTCGGTGGCCGAGTGGTCAAGGTAGTTCGTCTACTATTGATCACGTGGTCTGTCAACACTGAGATTGCGGGTTCGATTCTCACTGCGGGCAGGGTGTACTCGACTCCAATCTTAATTGACAAGGATTGCCAGTTTTCCTACCGCAGGTCGGGGGTTCTCTCCGGGTACTCCGGCTTCCTCCCCCAATAAAAACTGGACGCCATGATATAGCTGAAAAATTGCTGAAAGTGGCGTTAAACAGCATCAAACAAACAAACAAACAAAAGAAAAGGAATACATTCTAAGTTTACTATTCTAACAAAATCATAGAAAATATAATAAAAAAAGAAAAAATAAGTAAACCATATGATGAAACATCAAATATAGTAACCAAAAAATCCCTCAATTATAACATATAACCACATTTACCAACAAATATTCGACCAAAATTAAAATAGAAAAATTAGCATGGTGACTATTATGGCTTTCCATAGAATTTTTGAACCAAAAAAGCGAGGAGATGTATGATACCAAAAATTTCAAAATAAACTATCGATAAAGGATGATTAAAGGTAAAATATCATAAAATAGGGCTCGACCAATCAAATAAAGAACTAACCAAAATAGTACCTTTAGGCGCTCCGTACAATTTTCATAACAATATATTCTAAAATTGACCTTTTTGCACCGTATTTTATATAAAAAAAATTACCAAATATAAAGCTAAATATATAGATATTGTCATAAGATAATAAAATTTAACTTACATCGTGATCTATTATAGATTTTAAATGAAATGTTGACTGTGTGTGTCCATCCTCGGATACCCAGGGGTGATTCCGCTCGCTACATCGACGTAGCGAGCTTAATCACCCCTGGGTATCCGAGGATGGTGTGTGTCCACGTAGGCCGAATTTTACTGCCGTTATAATCCGAAGTTAGTTTTGTGATTTGTCGGATTAACGGCAGAATTCAGTCCTATTGCTCGTAATTTAGCAAATAAAAAATTCTAACTTCAGTCTATTTATTAAAGCTATAGACATTGCGAAACTAACGGGAAACGATCTTTATTGAAGAAATTTATATTTCTCGTCTTTGAAAATGCTATGTTGATCATTTTTCCGTATATGGATAATGTGGCCTAATTTTATTATAAACATGCTAATTTGCATACTATAACAACCATTCCGTAGTAAGAATACAGTAATTTATTACCCAAGATACAACACGCCATTCATTTTCGGGGTTCTCAGTGTTTTTCCTGTAGTAAACGTAATTAAAAAGGGACACGAATGTCAATTAATACACAGCGGGTTATTAAAAACGGCAATAACTATTATCACGTATCAACAATGATCGATTTTAAACACGAAACCGATAAAAAATGGTGACACTGTCGAAAGATATCATGATCGATCACGTCTGATTGTATATGCAACTTCTTTTGGACATCAAAGTGCCGGGAGTGATTCACTCCCGCTCTGCTACATTACGAGTACCCTCGCCAAAAAAAAAAAGGGAGGGTACGATTATTCGCTCTAGTGTCCACGTAGTTTGTTTACATGAGGTGGTTAAAAATGGACGTAGTTATCCTGAATATAGTTGAAATATTGCTCTATCAATGTAACGATCCTGCATATACCTAAAAACATTGCTCCATCGACCTAACTATCCTGAATATAGCTGAAATATTGCTACATTGACGTTACGATCCTGAATATACCTAAAAGATTGCTCCATCGACCTAACTATGCTGAATATACCTGAAATATTGCTCCATCGACCTAACTATCCCGAATATAGCTGAAATATTGCTTCATTGACGTACGATCCTGAATATACCTGAAATATTGCTCCATCGACCTAAATATCCTGAATATAGCTGAAATATTGCTCCATAGACGTAACGATCCTGAATATACCTAAAATGTTGGTCTATCGACGTAATGATCCTGAATATAGCTGAAATATTTCTCCATCGACGTAACGATCCTGAATTTACCTGAAAAATTGTTCCATGAACCTAACAATCCTGAATTTACCTGAAATATTGCTCTATCAAATAACTATCATGAATATAGTTGAAATATTGCTCCATCGACCTTACTTTATTGAACATAACTGAAATAGAGCTCCATTGACCTAACTATCCTGAATATACCTGAAATATTGCTCCATCGACCTAACTATCTTGAATATATCTAAGACATTGCTCCATCGAACTAACAATCCTGAATATACCTGAAATATTGCTCCATCGACCTAATTTCCTTGATAATTGTTTACATAATTGATTATTGAGGTTGGTTACAAACCTAACCACTTACATTAACATTCAGGGCGTTTTTGTTTGTTTGTGTTTTTGGGGTAGGGGAGGGGCAATAATAGACATGTACAATATACAAAAACCAAAAAAAAAAAATGAGTAACACGAACCCACAAAAAACAGGGAATGTCAAGGTAATCCAGAAGGGTAAGCACCTCCTGCTCCACGCGTGACTACCGTTGTATCACTCAGATTTAAGTCCGGAGGTAGTCATAATATCCACAAAGAAAGTCGCTTTCGTGACTGATATTCCGTAACGGTCAACTAAATCACGACGGCGGTCGTAAACTTTTTATATGTAATGACTTTAATCTGTCTGTCGTGAAACCTTGGTTTAGTAGCATTTCTGTGATATACGTCTACAAATTAAGCCCAACACTGTTAGAATTAGATTTGTAACACTGTCAAATATTTGCTTACCCTCAGCAGGAATTGAACTCACACCGTTGTGACACTGTGGCACCAAAGCGGCTGCACTATGTCCAGCGGTCTAGACCCCTCGGCCAAATCCGCTATATAAAAATATAGCTTCATTAACCGGGGTGAGTCGTAGACATAGACATAGTACATGTGTACTAACGTGTGACGATGGAATTTTGATCAATGTTCGTAACCAATACGTATTACTAGTAATCTGACAGTAATCTAATTCAGTGTTGTGACAACCATATAATATATCTAATCCAACGGTAACAATCCGTAACATGCGTGTGTAAAAAGTCACGTGTACCACAAACCCTTTCCAGATGGTTTATGAGCTAGATCAGGGGAATATAACTCCCCACGTGACCACTGCGGCAGAGGCACTGTTTAAGTGAGAGCTCGGAAGATACGTCACGAAAAATAATATGTGTGATGCCAGCATTTAGGCTACGCATATATTCATATTAATAACTTCTGACACTCTTAAGTGAACATGATTATCATTCGCTATTACTTCAATTTTCACCAAAAATTTGCAGCTATTTTATGGCGTCAGATTTTATTGGGGAAAAAGCTGTATAGTACCCGGTTACAACACTTGAGGCTCGGCAGGAAAAATGTCAATAATTGTGGAGTGTAAAACACGCAGCCAAAGTACTGAAAATAGTAGATTACTGCCTTAACCACTCTTTTTTAAAAAATGAAATACATGTATAAAGTAAAATTGTTGTAGAAGCGCTTGTACAAACATTCCTATACTATAAACTTATTTTCTCTTCCTTTTTAAAAGTTTGGTATTATGCAGAATTGTTTATATCTCCATTAGTTATTTAGGTGGCAACACTGTCGTCTTTCTGAGCTTTGTTGAATTGGCATTTTGTAGTGCCACAATTTTTGACGCTAAACATGTCTTTTTTGTATCCTATAATATATATCATATGCATACTGTTATATCCTGTTTCTTTGCTAAGAGGAATTATAAATCGTTTTGGAATCTGAATTGTTTTAAAGTTTTGTTTCCAATGTTTTATTGAGGAATGCTAATTGTTTTGTGCTAGGACACTAAACATTAGCACATATTTAAAGGATGGAGATTCAACGAAGAGACTTATGTGATACCTTTCAAACTATCCGACACAAGAAGATAGTTTTAGAAGAAACTATCATTACACTCTATGTGCGAACCGGATTTTTTAACGAGTTTTTATCGAAGTATCTCAGTTTGAAGGTATTAAAACTTGGTTCAGAAATATAACATAAAACTTTAGCTTTATTTCTTTTTAAAATATACCTTGAGTCATTAGTCTGAGCAGGATGCAATCAAAATTTAAGTATTCATATCAACATATTCTGTAATTTCCCTATGTAAAAGGGTTAAACATGTTCATTGATATTTAAAGACACAATTTAGCGAATAGGTATTTAACCTTATAGATATACAGAAAGATCAGGTAAAATTCATACTGGTTCACATATACATGTAGTTTGTCATTTAGCAATTCTAACTTTAGGCCGAGAATTGCCTGGATCTGACTAAATTAGGGATTAAATTTAAAACAGAAGTTTCTATAGAAAAGGGTATTAAGAAAAACCAGAAGACGAGTTACAAAATCCGGATTAAGACAAAGACACACGAAACAAGAGACGAAACGAACACAACAACAAACACTAAAACGTGAGTAATTCGAACTCAGTAAATCGCGGATGCCCCCGGGTGCTCACGGCAATATAGAGGAAGTATCTACAGGAGATAATTTGCATGTTTGAAGTAAATTAAGGAATATTGTAACGGTTGGAATTGATTCCTCGACCATTTCAAGAACTACAGAAAAACCTTCTTTAGAGCTATTTTTAAGCCCAGACAATGTTTTTAGGTCGAATTTTACTGCCGTTATAAATCCGAAGTTATACTTGTGATTTGTCGGATTAACGGCGGCATTTAGTCCTATTGCTCGTAATGTAGCAAATAAATTCTAACTTTGGTATATTTAGTTAGCTAGATCGAGTCCTATTTGATACGTTGGTTAGCTATTTCAAGTAATATTTTATTGGTTAGTTAGATAGGTCGAGTCCTATTTGATTGGTTGGTTAACTTGATCGAGTCCTCTTTTATACGTTGTTTAGCTAGAGCGAGTTCTATTTGATTGGTTGGTTAGCTAGATCTAGTCCTATTTTATTGGTTGCCTACCTAAATCGAGTCCTATTTGATACGGTTGTTAGCTAGATCGAGTCATATTTGATTGGATGGTTAACTAGATCGAGTCCTATTTGATTGGTTGGCTACCTAGATCGAGTAATATTTGATAAATGCGTTATTTATATCGAGTCATATTTGATAGGTGCGTTAGATACATCGAGTATTTGGTAGGTTCTTTATTTAGATCGAGTCCTATTTGATTGGTTGGTTAGCTAGATCGAGTCCTATATGATAGATTGGTTAGTTAGATCAAGTCCTTTTTGATAGTGTTGTTAGCTACATCGAGTCCTATTTGATAGGTTCGTTATGTAGATCGAGCCCTATTTGATAGGTTGGTTAGCTAGATCGACTCCTATTTGATAGGTTGGTTATTTAGATCGAGTCCTATTTGATAGATTGGTTATTTAGATCGAGTCCTATTTGATAGGTTGGTTATTTAGATCGAGTCCTATTTGATATGTTGGTTATTTAGATCGAGTCCTATTTGATAGATTGGTTATTAGATTGAGTCCTATTTGTTAGGTTAGTTAGCTAGATCGATTGAGTTCTATTTTCACACTTTTTCATATGGCATATTTTGAAGACTACTCCTTCACTGAATACTAGTATCAATACAAATGATGTAATAGATCTTAATCTTTCTTAAAGACCTTTTAACTCCCATTTGGTATCAGATCAATATCATAAGTCATTTTTGTGCTGATTAAGATCTATAGTTACTCCATTGATCTATGGTCTTCATTACGAAGAGACAAGAAAACTAATAATTTACACACCCACACAAAGAAAATAAAATACAAATAACATAAATAAACTATAAAAAGACAAAGTTGAAGTAGATCTTATTCAATTTTGATTTCATTCACTATTTAGAAGGCCAAAAAAATTCCAAAATTTAAATGATTTTTGTCAAGGCATTCTAATGCGGAAAACAATTTCAGATGTATAGGGTCCAATCTACATACTTCGACACCTATCGCCATAAATTGTGTAAGGAACATTAAAATATTTATTTCAGCGTGAACTCTAGTCGCTTTCTGAACTGAAGGCATTGACTTTTTATTAACGATCCTGTTTCTATTGTGGGATTTTTTTTTTATAACCTATGCACAAGTACTTCCATAATTTACATTGACCATCCGTAATTTATTCATATATTTGGTATAAACCTTGTTTTCTAAAGTTACAGTAATCCTTTAGTTTGTTAACACGAAAACGAAATAAAACAGGTTACTTATAACATAGGTTTTTTTTTACATTTTTTTCAGATATAAATAAAAAAACCACACGTATCTTGGTTCTTCTACCCTTGGGTTTAGAAATAATGATGCATCTCCACATAATAAATGATTATACACTATTTACTATTTACTTTATAATGGAAACCTGTTTGGCTTCGGACAAGGCAATCTTACCAGTTAAACAGACTGCGCTTTGATTTGTCTGGTAAATGGAGATTTTAGTTAGGAGCTGCAAGTAGTGGGTCCTTAGGGCACCACATTTCTAAATATTTAGATATCTATGGAAAAGGATTTAAAGAAATCCATCTAAGATAAAGGGTAATTTGGTTATTCTTACGTTTGTTATAGATATATTTAACAGTCTCAGGTATTTCATAAACTCCCAAAAAAATCACAAAGGTTTTGTCAAATGAAATGTTGACGAAAAAATACGAGTAAACAGAAAATTTGTGCAAATCGATTTTCCAGAATAGTAAACAATGAAACCATTAAAATTACCTTAACCTCTAAGTAAGCAGAGAATTGTATAATTGTAAAATACATGTCAATGCTGGAATTGCGACTACTGGGTAACTGTACTGGTGCCCGCGGGTGATAGAAGTCTACCAGCAGTGGAATCAATGACTATATATCACTGACATGTTAACATGTGCTGTGTTATTCACTGTCAGTACAGCGTTTGATAGAGAAGTTTTACTTGTTACTTACAATTTTTCATCCAATAAACAGATTATGATATGCAGAGGCGGATCCAGAATTTCATTTAAGGGGTGGAATGCAAAGATTGCGTTACTGCCTTACACCCATAGCGTGACTTCCTTACACCCATAGCGTGACTTCCTTACACTCTAGCGTGACTTCCTTACACCCATAGCGTGACACGCTAGAGTATAAGGAAGTCACGCTAGAGTGTAAGGAAGTCACGCTAGAGTGTAAGGAAGTCGCGCTATGGGTGTAAGGAAGTCACGCTAGAGTGTAAGGAAGTCACTTCCTTACACCCATAGCATGACTTCCTTACACTCTAGCGTGACTTCCTTACACCCATAGCGTGACTTCCTGACACTCTAGCGTGACTTCTTTACACTCTAGCGTGACTTCCTTACACTCTGTGACTTCCTTACACCCATAGAGTGACTTCCTTACACCTAATTGTGACTTTCTTACACCCTAGTGTGACTTCCTTACACTTTGTGAGTTCCTTACACCATAAATGGACTTCCTTTTACCCAGTGACTTTCTTACACTCTAGCGTGACTTCCTAGCACCCTAGAGTGACTTCTTTACAATCTAGCGTTTCTTCCTTACACCTTATTGTGACTTCCTTACACCCTAGCGTGAATTCCTTACACTCTGTGACTTCCTTAAAACATGTGACTTCTTTACATCCTAGCGTAGCTTCCTTACACTCTGTGACTTACTTACACCCTATAGAGTGACTTACTTACATCCTAGAGTGACTTCCTTACACCCTATAGAGTGACTTACTTACATCCTAGAGTGACTTGCTTACACCCTATAGAGTGACTTACTTACATCCTGGAGTGACTTGCTTACACTCTATCGTGACTTCCTTACACCATAGAGTGACTTCCTTACACCCTGTAGAGTGACTTACTTACATCCTAGAATGACTTGCTTACACTCTATCGTGAATTCCTTACATCCTACAGTGACATGCTTACACTCTATCGTGACTTCCGTACACCATAGAGTGACTTCCTAACACGCAGTGACTTCCTTTACACCTTATCGTGACTTCCTTACATCCTTTTGTGACTTCTTTACACCCTATAGAGTGACTTACTTTCATCCTGGAGTGACTTGCTTACACTCTATCGTGACTTCCTTACACCATAGAGTGACTTATTTAGACCCAGGGACTACATTTACATCTTATCGTGACTTCCTTACACCCTATTATGACTTCCTCACTCTCTAGCGTGGCTTCCTTACACCATAGAGTGACTTCCTTACACCCAGGTACTTCCTTACACCCTATTGTGACTTCCTTACACTCTAGCGTGGCTTCCTTACACCATAGAGTGACTTTCTTACACGCTAGCGTTACTTCCATACACGCTAGCGTGACTTCCTTACACCCTAGGGAGTGCATGACAAATGCGCTGTTGCGAAGTCATCGTCAGCAATTACAAAATATCTTGCAGTTTAATGCATAATATTGAAATATTTGAACTTAACTAATGTTTTCTTGGTTACAAGTGTCGAAATTCGCAAATTATAGTATTAGTACTTAGTTTTAACATTATGGGCGCATGCACGCCCCTTACGCCCACGCTTTCATTTAGGCAATATTAAAGAATGTCATCCAGTTATTGTTCTGTTGCTATGTTTATTACATCGAAAGCAATATCTGACATTGCAAAAACCTTCACAAAATTTGGTCACTTTTCAATCAGAAATACGGATAACATATTAGATGATTGTACATAAATATAAAATGAAAGAGACGTCTAGACACTGATAACATATATCAACCAGACAGTTCATTAACCCATATCTAAATATAACTACGTATCAAGGGCCGTATTTTTTGTTAGTATTTGTATAAGGTATATCACAGTCATCAATTATAGTTGCATTTTCTAAATTATTATTTTTATAAATAAAATAAAATAACTGTTCTCGAGTCAGGCCAGTGTCTTCTTCATCAGGCCTTCTACAAAAACAAGTCGGTCAGTAGAGCAGCACAATTAGTATCTATTGGAAAACCAAGTATGTTGAAAAACTTGTTCTCTAAACATGACAAATATGCTGTCAATCAGAAAATCTAACATTTGACAGATTTGGTCTTGAGTATATGTATTATTATTATATCTATTGAATTACCTGGTATTTATATTGTCTCAATCAGTTTTTCTTGAAAAAGCAGCGTTTAATTAAATCTTTAGGTGAACTCTCCATGCCTTATTCATTTATTAAACAATCTATGTAATGTGTTTGCAGATAAAAATAATGTTGTTAAGGGCCTTATCTGCTGGCACAGCAACATATTTGTCATGAATGTCGCACAAAGTTTTAACATCATCAAGATTTCTCAAGATTGATGATGCTTTAGTACTAATTCTTCTTATTCCTATTTTAATCAATGACCTCAAGGCACGAGGTATCAACTTCCTGGTGTTCTTGCATTGTCCATTTTCTGTCATAGTCCCCGATTGAATCCATGAATAATTTAAAGTTGTATTCCCAGCTGATCGATTTAGGTTCACGGTATTTTGGTCCTTTGGACAAAAATACGCTGGGTCTTTTATTGTCAACAATGTTAAGATTTCCAGTTATCACTTGACCTGAAGGGTTATTTATGGGGAATTGTGGAAAGAGCAGTAATTAGGGGGGGGGGGGTGACTTCGAAGTCGTTGATCAAAACAACCTGCAATACACGTTTATAATTGAAGTTTCTGGGACCAATGGTGGTAGTATAGGCATCAGATTCTATCGGAACGGATTTGTTTTTGAAGCATAATGGAATTTTGGAAGTAACAGACTAGTGATGTAAGATATTTCCAAGATTGATAGCATATATACCTCTGTTAGTGAAAAGTAAAGAGATGAACGAAGTTCTTGTTCATCTTTGTGTGTGTTAATCGGTTTGAACAATCTGTGATTTCCAATTTCTAAATAATAGCTACTAATATGTACAAAGTTAGATGACTGTAGGCATTCAATATAAAGATAATGTAGTGTTTTGAGTGGTATAGAATACAGTTTAGTGCGAATATGGTGAAGTCCTATTGGTTTTCTAACAAACGGGACTAGGCCATTTATTGATATAACATTTAGCCCAGATCACAACCGTTCATCTTCTTCAAAGAAAGATAAAATCCACAGCAAAACAATTTATTCGTATATAAGCTCTAATGCGTCGTAGTTCGGTTTATAGAGTACATGTGATCTCCACACTTTACACTCTGTATTATAATCTGTTATCTTATACAATAGTATATATAATCATCAGTAATTTCTAATAGCTAGTATCTTCACTTCATTAGGAACGGTATGTTTTAATTCGCCAGCTAATGACAAAGGGTCTCGTACTTTTATTTGTAATTGAAATTTAAATTTAATTCAATTTTATTTTATTTTAGGGCGTTATATAGAGTTATTAAACGTAAATTTGTTGTCATTTTTTAAATATTATTATTTGTTTGAAATTACTCAAATAACCAAATTTCGCCTAAGAATTTCGACATCTGATTTTAAAATGTTCATTTGTCGGACATTTGCAGGCAATATGTCACTGTGGTTTATTATTTTTCTTTGAATGAATACTTTAAATACAGTTAAAGATAAATGTGTGCCGTTGTTTCTTTTAAATAAATAGTATAGATTATAAAGTGCGTCATATATAAAGTGTATTACTTTTTTTCAGAGGTTTCTGTGATATCAAGTGCATATTTTTTTTTAATTCTAGCTAATGTACCATTATTATTTGCTTTTATTTACCATTCTAATTTCAAATTAAAGTTAGGTATAGGCAAAATTTTCCGATTCACTCTCGTAACAATTACCGATAATTTGTATAAAAGTTCTATACTGACCCATGGTATTTTGTAAATGTCTACAAAAAATGATATTTTTCTACAATGTACATTTTATGTGCATTTGCGAAATGGGCAAACACTTGCACAATCTTGTGTTGTTTTTAATTAATTGGTCCGATATGGTTGTACTTGTACTAATTGTGAAGAATTTAATTAAGGGATACAGTTTTTATTTTTTCTGTTAGATTGGGATGTTTGCAATGAAATTACGAAAAAGTGTTCAGTAGGCTAAACCAATTAATGCTTTTAATGGGAAAACCCGACACAAAATTCACATAAACATATAAAAACACTACCAACCAACATTGCAGAAACAGTAATAAATAATTTAAAAAAAAACTATTAAAAACAAAAATTATAAATATAAAAATAATAATCATAAATAAATGGAAAACAAATGTTCCGAATTTTATTTACCATAAGTTATTAATAAAGACTACATATAAAACAATCTGGCATATTTTTCCTTTTAAACTCGCAACGCTATAAACTATTATATTTGGGGTTGAGTTTGGAGGTGGGTTGTCATGGATAAGGTTTCTAATAAAAAAAACTTTACAAAAAAAAGTACGGAATTGTGCAAATTTATAACATTTAATACGAAAAAGTTGAGAGGAACATTGTAAAGACAGTGCAATATATTGACAAAAATAACATCAAAAAGCAATACAAATTAATCTAAAAAATAAAGAGCAGTTTGTCAAAGTAGAATTTAAAGCTGATATGTATAAAATGGAAAAGTGACGAATTTTGTTTTTAACGAGAACCACTTTTCACTTGTGGAGAGTCTTTCGTTTTAGTTCACATGAACCTGAAATGCACCATGTCTTAAAACAGATTGAGTGTTTTTTCTGTTACTTACAACAAGATTGAGTAGTATGCCATGACATTTCACAATTTTTAAAATAAAAACTTACCTTGTACGCCAACATTTTTTTTTAAAGATGGTCAAAATTAGCAAATGCAAATGAGATATTATTATTATTATTATTATTATTATTATTATTATTATTATAGGCAGGAAAATGGTTTCGTCCGTAGTCTTAGTTACAGGTGGAAGTGGATTCTTGGGACAACATATAGTAAAACATTTAGAACTATTTGGAACAGATCTGATGGAAATCCGTGTCCTCGACTTAGTTCCATACCAAAAAAGGCTGAGTAAGCATAATATAATATAACGATTAACATTTTTCCAGTTCTTTGATTGATTCGGAAAACTATATCAAACATGTAATCAAAAAAAGAAATGCCTGCAGTTAGTAATTACTCAAACAATGTAATTCTGTTGTGTTTGTTTGAATAATGTTTAACGCCACTTTGATCAATTTTTATGCTATATCACGGCGTCCAGCTTTTATTGGGAGAGGAAGTCGGAGTACACGGAGAAAACCCTTGACCTGCGGTAGAAAAGCTGGCAGTTCTTGTCAGTGTAGATTGAAATCGAGTACACCCTGCTCAGAGTGAGTCTCGACCCCACAACCTCAGTGTTTACATACCACGTGATCAATAGTAGATGACTAAATCTTAACCACACGACAACCGATGCCACTAATTCTGTTAATTTACTTCACAAATTGGATTACCAAACCAAAGACTATACTCTGCCTTTACTATAAATTTTAATTCATTAAAGAAACAAAAATCATTAAATGAATTTAGTTGTTTTAAGCAGCTTTAGTTATCCTTTGTCCTCTATCTTGGTTTAAAATTTGTCATTTTATTTTTATTTTCTTTAGTATTTGTTGTCTAACAATAATTTTTGCCGCGTAAGTTGAAATCAAATGACGTATACTTACGCCGTTAAAATTAAAATAGTTCCATTACGTCCAGTGGCGGATCCAGGGGGGGGGGGGGCGTAGGGGCGTACGCCCCCCCCCCTTTAAAAAAGGAAAGGAAAAAAAGGTAACAGAGAGGGTAACAACCAGCGCCAAAGGCTCGTCCTCTCAATAAATTAATGCATTAACGGTACTAATTTGTTTATTATGATATCTCTGTTGTATATACTGTACCAAATAAAGGTTACTGAACACTATAAAAACCTTGTTCGTGGCCCTCCTTTTCCGATATCCACCTTTTACGCCCCAATTTCGAAAATCCTGTATCCGCCCCTGACGTCAACATTGCACCACCCTTTTTACCGTTAAAAATGTCAGAAATCTGAAATTATTCTTTAAATACATCAAACATGTTAAGCATACGAAGAAGCGTTGACACCGCACTTTAGTTTTTAACCACAAATTACACGCGTATACATTGCACATCTTACGTAGCACTGGAAAACCGTTGTGCCACATTTTGTCTGCTAAAAAATTAAAGCGCCCTGCTCAGTTTCCTATTAAAAACGAATGAAAAGAATAGAGACCGTAAACTGAATGTAACAAAGTATCAACATTCAACTGCCAAAAGAATGTGGCATGCACCATAACAACTATTCCAAATCATACTGATTTTTGGTTGTTTGAATGATGTTTAACGCTACTTTCGGGCAATTTTTCTTCTATACCATGACATCCAGTTTTTATTGGGGAAGGAAGCCGTAGTACCCGGAGAAAACCTCCGCCCGACCTTCCGCAGGAAAACTGCCAATCCTTGTCAATTAAGATTAGAGTCGAGTATACCCTGCCCGCAGTGTGACTCGAACCTGCAACCTCAGTGTTGACAAACCACGTGATCAATAGTAGACGAACTACATTTTTATCTTTTAACTACCTCAACCACTCGGCCACCGAGGCCCCTAAACCATACTGAACTCATAATACTATCTAAATATCATGGTTTATAGTAGACACAATATTTCTGCATGAAATGCCTTCGTCGGGGCTTACGCATTTCAGGCCGAAATATTCGGTCTACTTCTAGCATAATACCTGAGGATATACAATTAAGAGTTTTTCAACGTTGTGACTCAATACATTACAATTTTCTTCAATTTTATGCTATCCAAAACCATTGCTCAACATTTTTTATTTGAAATTGCTCCAGTATATCACAAAAATTTTAAAGCTCGCAGATTCGGTCGATCGATTATCTTTCGTTCGTGTCCGAGCATCTGAGTAAAATCGACATATAAACATGAATTTATTGTAAGACAACAAATACTAAAGAAAATTTAAAAAAAAGGACAAATTTTAAACCAAGATAAAGGACAGATTATTATTAAAGCTGCTTAAAACAACTAATTAATTAATTTAATTGATTTGTAAATATTTCTTTAATGAATTAAAATTTAAAGTAGAAGCGAACTCTTGTTCCCAAAATACTGATGTTGATCCTAGAGTATTTATGTTTCATTGAGGTGGTCATATTGATCTTTATATGTTACTTTTGTTGTAGGGGCTTGTTATTCATATAACACATGTTGATTTGTTATTTTTGTTCATATAACATTGTAGTGGATAATTATTAGTACGAGTTTACATTCCGTTACACTTGTGAAATTAGAGCATGAAATAATATTAATGTCCCCCCACCGTGCTCCCGGGATCGAACACATCATCCCAGTATTGCATACCAGCCATGTAACCAAGTGAGCTGAAGAAGTACTCCGTTATCTCAGTAGATTGTGAATGGCTATATATTGAATACCTGCTAGAACGCAGATAGGTGTGATCACAATCATTTTATAATGAAATGTAAACATGAACCTTACTAACCAATATTTACCTGGTCAACGGGACCTATCAAATAACGTTGTGGAGTCTATGTCACATGTGTAGACGTAAACAAGTATAATCTCTAGAAATATGTCACCCAGACAGCCAACAAACAACACTAACAATGATAACATGATAACAGTGTATCAGACAGTTATTTATAGTTTGTATTTCGCTTCTATCCAGACAGTTATTAACACGGTATGTGGATTAGTACAATCCTACGTTCCACATCTTATCAGCTAAAAGCAAACACTTTTAAATTACAATATTTTTATACCCGGAAATAGCATTACAGTTGATTACTTTCAAATGAATTTACGAATGAATATTGGCAAATGTCGAATTCTTTTTCGAAAGTCTCCAGTGATTTAGTATAAAATATTTAAAATAATGAACAAAACATAAGAGGCTGAAATTAACAATTAAAATAATCTAAATATTAAATACTTAAACATTAAATGTTTCAATGAATATCTACTGTATCTTTTTACACGCACATATGAAACCGTATAGCTCGCTCCTGCGATGCTCGCCATAAAGCGAAAGATTCCGTACTGAAAAAAACCTTATAAATTGTATCATTAAATTAATCTGAAATGCTTTTTAATAATAGACTATGATGGCAGTGTACCAATCAGATCTTTCGCTGGAAGTATCACGAACAAAGAGTTTGTCAACCGAGCCTGCAAAGGAGTAGATGCAGTAATCCATGTAGCATCGTTAGTTGATACACATATGTTCCCGAACGAAAAAGCCTTGTATGAAATCAACGTCAAAGGTATACCTTTATATAATTTTTTCGTATTTATAATTGTAAAAGCGCTAGAGTAATCATTGGCAAAGTTAACAATTTTAAAAATACTGAAAAGTAGCCGCATGTATGGTTATGTACGTATATTTACAAAATGACTGAAAAGTAAATATCGCAGGCACGGAAATAATACTAGAAGTCTGAAAAGTCAATAACGTTCAAATCCTCGTGTATTGTAGGTACAGAGATAGTACTAGAAGCCTGTAAAGCCAATAACGTTCCCATCCTCGTGTACTGCAGTTCCATATCTGTCTTTGTCGGATATGACGAAGTGAAAAATGGAACCGAAAAGACTGTTCCTATCCCCCATAAGTTGATGTTTGAGAAATATGGAACGACAAAGGCTAAAGCGCAAGAAATAGTTTTACGCGCAAACGGTGACATTTTAAACAACGGTAAGTAGAAATACAAATTTCCTTCTATATATTTATCAGGAGAGAGACAGAGATTCATAATGAATAATAACTGCAGATAGCTTTTCATATACCACTCAGGATGCATATTGCAGACATTGGTTTTGTTGCTTTGTACCTCAGTGTACATTAAGTTGTCAGTATAATAAAGTGATGGTATGGGTAAAAGCAAAAAAAAGCCATGTGATAACAGCAGAGAGATAGCCATGTGCACTAATAAAAAGAATAATTAACGTAATTACATGTTCACCAGGAGTCAATACATGGATGGAGAGACTACATACATGTATTTATATCTTTTAAAATTTTTGATAAAAACTACAACAATATGATCATTGATATACTCTATTCTCATGGGAGATATACATACAGCTATGGAATGCACTCATTTCTTTTTTGCTTCCGTCTGCTGTCGAGCTTCTTGTTATAACATGACATCACCCAAAAAGAGGGCATATCATATCCGTCACATGGAGACGTGATGAACAGCTCTGTGGCTACAGCCCTGAAAGCCCTTTCCACTACTCAATCCTTCTATTGGCCAAAAACGTCAAACACAAAAACATTACATTTGAATATCAAGATTTGAAATGAAACATTTATATTACCTATTGCTTTGTTTAACGTTTTGAATTTTCTCACAGGAAAAGACGTGCTACGTACGTGTGCAATATTACCTCTTCCAATGTATGGTGAATTGGATCAGGCCTTTGTGTACCAGTACGTGCAGAACCTGAAAGGCAATTATATTTTTCGTCTGCCTAGATTGGGCAAAATGGACGCTAAAGTTCAGATTTGTTATGTTGGTAACGTGGCAATGATGTTTGTGAAAGCGTTCGAGGCCATGCGAAGAGGAGAAGATATAGGTGGCGAATATTATTATGGTGCAGATTCTACACCAGTTGAGACAGTTCCAAAACTTCTTCAGCCTTACGTACAAGGCACATCAGCAGATCTAGCCTCTTGGTACCTACCCGTTTGGCTCCTCACGGTAATATTCTTTTTGGTGTATTGTGTAATGGCAGTTATAAGACCAGTGAAAAAGATTAACACACAATTTAACATCGGCGGAATTCGCTTTATGAACCACACATTTTATGTTACGTATGACAAAGCGAAAAGGCAGCTTGGATACAAGCCAGTTTACGACGTTCAGACGGCCATTAAGTTGTCAAATGTGTATTA
This sequence comes from Limnoperna fortunei, assembly GCA_944474755.1. NCBI lineage: Eukaryota > Metazoa > Mollusca > Bivalvia > Mytilida > Modiolidae > Limnoperna > Limnoperna fortunei. Next base: position 16,624,582 of record OX104121.1, on the reverse strand, counting down.
TGCCAGCCTCCTTCAGTAATAGTTACCAGCGAATGCAGATCATTGTTTTATACCGGTATAAATGTTTGCCCAGCATCTGTGAACATTATATTTACATTATTTAAAACTAGTGTGCATTCATTTTAATACATGTATTCCCTTTAACTAAATCAATGTTTCATTTCACTTGTCCAGTAAAGGGCACTTTGAGTCTTACAAACATCTATTGTTATGCATTATGCTGAAAATGACATTTTTGCTTACAAGAGCTGTCTCCACAAGCTTAGTTTGTCTAGAATTCGTGACAATTTCGATAATGTATTAATTATATTTATATAAAGCAATATTAATATTATCTCATCATTGGTTAAAATATGTCTAAATGAAGATTTAAGTTTATTTAGTCAACAGGCAAACAGTATATGATAGTATTTAGTGTTTTTTATGTCGATTCTTGTGAACCATTTTCCTATAAAGGATAAATAAAGTACAAATCAACTTTTATTACAAAGAACCCACACATATTGTTCAGCAAAATGAGTTTATCATGAACGCTTTTTATTAAACTTAGTTTTTTTAAGATAAAACACTTGATGCGTCGAATGTAAATAATTAGAATAAAATGTCACCAAAGATACCAAAGTTAACAGAATTTACTACGCCAGACGCGCGTTTCGTCTAATGACGACTAGTCAGTGGAAATTGATCAGAGTATTCTCAGTTCAATATGCACACCATATATCAAACAGGGATGCATTATACTTTTACTTTCCATGTAAAATGCGGTGAATGCAATAGCATTCTAGTTCTTATGTATCACATATATAGTTGTGATGAAATATATAGTGGGTCAAATGTAACCGAGATGACATTTAGATCACACACAAGATGTTAAGAATACAGACACCACGTGGGCGTTAAGATGTTTTAAATATAATAAGACATTATCAACAATAAAGAATGTTTTAGTTTCTTTCCATTCAATACATTCATATGAACCCAATCATTTATGCAACAACAATGCAGTAGAGAAACTCTTTTGTGTGCACATTCAATGCAATTGTAATACTTTATATGAATTTTGTACTTACTCCATTTAATGCGAATTGTTTTAATTTCTATATATTTTGTTGCTTGTTTCAATCAATGCAAATTGTTTTACTTTTTACGAATTTTGTTACATCTTTTACTCGATGCAAATTGTTATACTTTCTATGAACTTGATTGCTTCTTTCATTCAATGCAACTTGTTAAACTTTCTTTGCATTTATTATTTTCTTAATTCAATACCAATATATATGTATACTTTGTATAATTTATATTACTTTTTAAATTCAATGTAAAATGTTATTTCTTTAAATTTTTTATTGCTTGCTTCACTCAATGCAAATAGTTGACTTTCTATGAATTTTGTTACTTGCTTAATAATTCAATGCAAATTGTTATACATTCTATGAAAGTTACTTCTGAATTTCAATGCAATGTTATACTTTCTATGAATTTTACTTACTTGTGTTTTATTACATGTATATGTTAATTAATAAAATCAGTTTGTGATATAACTATCATCAATTACTTAGGAAACGCAACAAGATATCACATCTATCTATTTAAAATTACAACCATCGCTATTGGAAAGGACACATTACATGCATTAGGGGACTCTTAAGGTAAAATGTGACGGTATAACAGTTAAACATTAAAATTTCGATACATAATAACATTCCAGTGAGAAAAAAACTAAGCATGGCTGGTAAAAATGGTCTGTTTTATTTGAGAGATGGATTTCCCCTAAAGATGAATAAGGATCATGACCATAGAATGTCTGAAAGGATAACATTAACTCTGTACAACCAACTCCTTATTTATGTACATACCAAAAATCGAAATACCGGTGGAAAAATCTACTAAAAGGTCAATATTAAGTGCTCGCAGAGGCTACATTGAGGGTTTTATTGGTATTCTTAAACTTTAAACTTGATAAGGTAGATTCTATGAACGTCACTATGGCGTAATTGATCATTTGAGTGATTATGGGAAAATTTTTGTATCTGTTCTCCTAACGCATTTAAGTTACACATTGGTAACTCCCAAGTTGGTTTGCACTATCAGAATAAGCTTTGACAAATTGATATGCACGTATAAATAATATAACCTAATTAGTTAAACTACCCTCGAATCTCCAGACTCAGCATTTAGTTGGTCTTTATAGTCACACAATCTAAGTTACCAGAATATAACCAGAACCAGAACCACTCAGCGGCAATAGAAAAAGAGGAAGGAGAAAGTTAAATATTTAATTTTAGTCAGAATGACGATATATAGATGAAGTTTTGTCATTTACATTCGGCTACTATTTTACATTAAATCTACTCAAGTGAGCTTGAGATTCAGTTAACTTGGTGTCGTGGGTCGCAATCCAGATTTTGTCACTCTCCTATAGTTATTTTTGACTGACCGGTATTCTTGCCTTTGTCTTATATACAAAAGGAATGAATATTGAAGAAAAGTCCCAATTGGATAACTGTTCACAATTAGTGGCAGAGATTCAGCACTAATTATTAAATATAAATATACCAGCATTACATTCGTTAGACCCACGTTTCGACATATAGTGACTCGTCAGTGACGCTAGACATATTAAAGCAACATATACTTAGTAAAATAATAGGAAAAATAGCAAGAAATCCGACCGAACAACAAGAGCCGAAAGTCAAGGAACAATTACAAATCCGGGTATAGACCTATACAGCGGAAAACAGAAACAAAAAACACAGAGCAACACAATATAAATCATAGACGCTCCTGACGAGTAAGCAGTGTCTGCCTCTAATTAGACAAATATATTTTGCATCGTATTACACGAGATTATTTCCGCACAAAACAAGATTTACATATCTCGACAAGCTACCAAAAGTAATTATCAACTTCTAAAAGTTCAAGGTTAACTGAAAGAAATACTGGTCAAAGAAGCTGTGTCTCAGAGTAATGGTATAATGTATAATTAATAGACACATTAATGATTTTGAATTTTGTTCTGTATATGTGTTTGCTAAATCAGGATTTGTAATCGTCCTTTGACTTGGTTATTGTTGTTCGGTCCGTTTCCTTTCTTTTCTAATTCCTGCATTGTCTAAGAGGTTATATGTTCGTGTTTGACTAATGGAACCAACGAGCAAAACATCAACACAAAAATTGGATGTCTATCAGCAGGGTTTTGAGAAATCAGCTTATAATGTCTTACGTCTTTTGCGAGTATGTTGATGTGTTCATGTACATATATATAACGCTTTCTGTCCGAATTGATTACCCAAAACAGACGCAAAGTGACGACAATATTCAAATATTTCGCCAGGCAAATATGCACATGGAGACGAGAAAAAGTAAGAAACGAAATGTTAACATACTTGTATTAATAAGATGAATCAAGAATAAACTTTGATTACATCAAGTGTCTCTAGAATGTTTTTCACAAGCATCCAGTTTGAATTTGCTGCACAAAACATTAAAACAATGTAAACATCTAGATTATTTAAACCATGAACTCCCGAATTGCTTTAAGCCCCGCATTATGGAAATTAGATTAAAAATTCTTTACACGTGAAACAAAAACTATGTCCATCTGAGACAAAAACATTATTCCGATAATATCTAGGAGTGCTGTAACTAGACGTGGTAATTTCTAAATACAGTAAGAAATTCTTCCCAGTAAAGACATTCAGATCTTAACTGTATGTGCAATAGCAAGATAAACTGAAAAATGATCAACAGTATGCGAAACAGTCGAAAATCTAGTTTTGGAGTCACATTAAAATCGAAAAGAGCACTTTCCACTCTCAAGACCATGCAGTAATTCAAATGAGATAAATTTGTGTGACCTTTATATAATATAGTGTATAATACAACATAAATGTTAGGATCTAAATTACACATCTAAATAATAAACTATATAGAATAATACTTTTATGTAAAATACATAATTAAAATACCGAATCTAATGTTCTTTATGAGTACTATATAACAGCACAATAGATATTTAATTTGATGAGTGCAAACTTGATTTCATTCTCTGAACAGATGATGTGCAGTCGTACAGTGGTGCATAACCTAATAACGTTTTAGCCTTATCGTATTTGACGTAGAATGTTGTATTTAAAAAATGAATAGAATCCGATGCAAATGGAAGATTGATTCTTTTGAAGGGTCGTAGCAACAGTAAAACGAAGTACATAAAGGTCAAAATAGCACAAACAACCTTGCTTGGAACGTACCAGGATGACACTTTAATGTTTTCTTCGAGATATGGTCGTCGAAATTCAAAGTGCGACTGTGCTGGTGTATCGTCTACTGCAAAGAAATATTGTCCTCCAAGCTCTGAATTCTTTTGCAAAGCTTGATAAGCTCGTACAAACATCATGGACACGTTTCCAGAATAACTGTATTGAATCTTCGCATCCATTGGACCCAATACGCGTTTGTAAATGCCATCTTTAGCAAGTCTGTTTTTTGCTGCTATATTATCTAATTCTCCGTACATGGCAGAAGGAAGAATTCCCAGAGTTTTCAATTTCATTCCTGCAAGATCATTTTAAGACATAAATCTCCTGATGAAAGACATTTTTTGTTTTATTTTTTATCCATTATTTGAGTAAGATTTTCATTGTCAGTGTCTCCTATTATATAAATACACGGGGGGGGGGGGGGGTAAACCAAGGATACGTTTAGGTACAGGTCTGCGGACGGAGATTTGAAAACCCACCCTATTCATATATTTTCGGATGTTTTAAATGGAACTTAGTCATATATATTGAATTATAAAATCAGACCTATTCATATATTTTATTACTGCACATCCTCATTGACAAAATAGTCCATTCACTACCAAAATGATCAAGTGATGTAAATAGAACACTTTGTTTGTAAAATAACTGGATTTAAATGCTTAATATGCTCAAGATGAAAATTGAGGCATGGATATATTAAGATAATTTACAATTATACCCAATGATATATTTTTCAATAAAACAGCTACCTTTTCATATATTTTGGAGAGGTAAAAAAGTGACCCATTCGGGCCGCACATCCGTATTACCCTATATATACCAAGTTATCCCCCCCCCCACTGTGTATAAATAAAAAAATATTAATAAAAAGAAGTTATCCTTCATAAGTATTTAATACATCTTGCCACAAACTATTCGCACAGTCATTCTCAATAAGCTCATTGGTGATTGTCACAGTAATACACGGACCGTCGGATCATAGTAGAAATTCAATGGACGAAATGATGTTCAAAATACGTCTTATCAATGTGTGTTATATCACTTTGTCATAATAACAAATGTCATAAAAATCACAATTTATGTCTAATTAAAGAACCTTAGCGAGCACACGCACATACCTATCAAGTTCCAAAAAATTGTGATAAATAGTTTTTAAATATAAGCGCATTATAGTTAATACAGACATATATTTTGAAAAATATCTACGTTCAGTGGGGGCATAAATCTAACAAAAAATAGATATAAATGATTTTCTGATGATAAGCACTACCCTTGTGTCCTTTATTCTTCCTGATTAGATTATAATATCGTCGGCAAAAAGAAGGCATTAAACACTGTTATCAGTTAATAAAAATAAATTAAAAAAAACCCCAGAAATTTAAAAGTAGAAAAGCCACTTATATACTATAATAAACAAATTATAGAAACGCCAATAGAATATAAATCTCTTGTCTCAGTGTTGAACCAAAATGGAAACTTGTCTTCTTGTTTAAATGATTTAGCTAAAAAAGAAAGATTGCAGCTATAAGTAATGTACCAATAAAAGTAGCTAGTTCATTGTTTCATTCCTTAATTAGACCTATTTTGAAAATATTTTGCTAAAATATGCATTATGGATTCATATATTCCATATTATAGAGCTAAAATTAGCGCGAAAAACATTAATACACAGATGACTTCTCTTTTAAAGATAATTTGAAAAAGTGCATTTGTCATTTTCCAAACGTATGTTAGGTACTAGGAGATCTTCCTATAATTTAGCTACACGAATAGAATTAAGTAGATTCCTTTAGAAAACCATATAAAAATACAACCAATCCTACCAAGTGTCATCAAATTCTGATCAGTAGTTTGAGAGAAGAAGCACTTACGAATTGTTTCATACATACATTTTGGAGAAATTCCTAAGTTCAAGGGGTATACAACAAATATTGTATGATAATTTCATGTTGATATGCACAACTACAAATGGTGTACTTATCAAGACGAAGTCAGAAATCTTCGTGTGTTTTCTTCCTCATTTTAAATAAATATACATATCATTTCGGAGTGCTTCATTGTTTGCCTCCATAACCATTTTTAACGCTTTACGTTTAGTCTCACCATATTCCCCATGTGTGCTTTTTGTGGGGAACGGAAGTGACGTTTCAGTTCCGTCTTTTACTTCGTCAGTTCCATAAAATGCCCCAAGTGATCCACAGTAAATTAGAAATGGTACGTTCTGTTGTTTGCACGCATTAATTATAACGTTAGTACCTACAGTGTAAATAAATTAGATTTATTTAAAAAGCCTTATAGTCAAATTTGAAAATTCTCTACAATTGACTTTAAACAAGGAAAAACACAACAAAACCTGTCTCTATACTCAATTAACATGACAGAACAACACATTACCCAAAACTCGAGGGAAAAAGAAAACAGCATCAAAGGGAAATAAGTGTGCATAACCTGCTAACCTTGAATAGTCACATAAAACATAAACCTTAATGTAAATTACTAAAGGTCCTAAAAAGCAACTAGAACATTTGCCCATCATAATTAACAACGTTGTGAAATTTGAAAAAGAAAATTACATTTTACTTTACGTTTTTCAGAAAACAGAAGCCATTTTTAGCATTTTAAAACTCATCTTAACATATACACAAGACACGTTAAATTTCTCCATATTTCCTTGAAGCCAGGAACATTTGTTCCTCTTTCTTTGACATTTTAGTGATTTCTATTGTAACGAAATGTCCATTGTACGAGATCTAAATTCTGATTCTGACAAACTTTGTTTCTCTATTGAATGAGTCGCTTTATCCCTCAATTTAGACCTCTGCTATTATTAAGTCCATTAGGGACTTGTGAAGTTGTATTAAGCCTTTGAGAAATTAGAGTTTGAGAAGTCCCCTGTTTGGAGATGTTTGTTGTTTACATGGTCATAAAATAATTAGGAACTTGTATTAACAGACTCGATTGGTCTCTGAACTTGAAACTCTATTACTGATTAGATAATTGGGACGTGAGTTCAACAATATTTTAATTTCAACTAAGCTTAGAATCGTTGTTTTTTTTATATTTTCTTTGTAATATTGCAAAGATTACTATTGTAACAGGTTCATAACATAACTGCTCATAAACATATTACATGGTCTCTCTAAAACGCCAGAACCGCTCTTGAAACAAATAGTTTCTATCCATGTTTCTCATAACTATTATATATTAGTCGAATGACATTGGCCATTTTAGATGATCAAGCTTTTAAGTTACAAATGTAAACATGAATTACAAAAAATGTCATAATTCAATGCTACCAGAAGGAGAAACTCTTTGAGTTTCTACTATGACATCGCCAAAAAGTTATAATGTCCGTCTGGATTTCCAAGCAGCTCCCAGGTCGATTAATGCAAGTAATAACATTATCTATTAGCTATTGAAGGTTTCAGTATATGTATATCATTCAATACAAAAAACAACAATACTCTTTAGCTGGACATTTTAATGGAGTTTACAGCCACTTTATCAGCTATTTAGTGTTGTCCAATTTTTATATTGGGGAAGGAGCTAGGGTACTAGCTTAAAACCCACAGCCTTCGGAATTCTTGTCAATTAAGATTTGAATCGATCACACTCTGCACGCAGTAAGACTTTAACACGCAACCTCAGTGCTAAAAGGCACATAATCAATAGCAGATAACTAACTACCTCAGAAAGGATCGGTTTTAGGATATAGTATCTCAATTACAGGGGTCACCATATAGAAAAGTCATTGCAAAAAAGTATCATGTATAGCCAGTCGAAATTTCTCCTGTATTATATTAACAAGTGTACACAAATTACTTTTTACCTTTCACATTGACTTCAAGCATCGCGTCTATGTCTGGAAATAAAGAAACATCAATTTTCGACGCTAAATGAAAGACAGTGTTTACATTCTGGCATGCTTCTTCAACTATCTGTTTATCAGTAATGGTTCCAATTACTGAAGTGACCGTCTTTTTAGCATCGTATTCTGAAAAAGCATTGTAAACAATTATACAAACCCGATGTCAAGTGAACATACAGTTTAAAACAAAAAAAAATGTGTGTTCGCCTGTATGTGGTAAGCGCCTCTTACAGCAATGTATTATGGTTGGTTAATGTTTTTTGTTTTTGTTTTGTTTTGTGTGGGGGGAATAGCATAAGAAACCGGACATTTATCAAAAATGACACACAGGTTCAAGTTAAACTATTAGCTTTATGACACTTCATTCAATTTAGCAAATACCAGCTATAAGAAAAAAAGACTAATGGAATACTCAGAAAAAGTAATGTTTTATATTTGTTTACCCATCCTTTGTTATTTTTAATAAAAATGAATATCAGGAAAAATTTAACACCTGGCAAACTTTGACCAGTGTTTTCTATTCTTCATGTTTAAAAAAATGCAACCAACCATAACTTTTTACAACAATGCAGGCTGTTTATAGATTTTACGAAAACTGTGTAAATACAGTAAAAGGAAGTGAAAGATGCTCATTTGCTTGTGGTCATGTCAGATGCCTATTTATATTATGTTAAAATAATTATCCAGAATTGAAACCTGAAATTGCAAAAAGGGTAGGTGTAAAAAGACGTTCTGAATCCGCACATCATCGCGTTTGCCTCAATACAGTTTAGATGTGTTCACAATGAATCATTCATGGGGAGTGCAAGACAGAACTAGAGGCTTTTAAGAACCTGTACCGCTCACCTGACTTACAAAAAAACTTTTTAAGAGACTTGCTTTTTCTTGCAAATTTTGATATAAAATGATAGCGTTTGTTTCTGAGAAGAAGCTGTTTTATGTTTCTTTCTCACAGGTTACTATGTTAAGTGATGTTCCATGGTGGCAGCAATCTTGCATCTTGGATCGAACAAAAAACTCAAAATTGGTAGAGGCCCATCTGAGTTACATTTCTACAATATCACAATTTCTCCTTCCTAGCGGTTTGTGAGGAAACAACTTTCGAAATTTCAGCCAATCAGAACGCATTTGCAGCTCCGGCAGACATGTCGGCTTGAAACACTCAAAATATTAAGATAACTATCCCAAGATTCCCTTCTGCATTAACTGGTTTAATTTTGTGGAACAGTTTCAAAGAAGTTTGTACGGTTTTCCCATAAGATCATATGTTAAGCTGTGTTCCATGGTGGCGGCCATCTTGGATTTTGGATCGGGAAAAAACAAACTTTGTAAAGGACTGTTTAAGATACATTGCTGCAATATTTCAAATCAATCTGTCAAGCTATTTGTGATAAGATTTTTTTAATTCAGCCAATCAAAACGCACTAGTAGCCCTGTCAGTCATGTTGAATTTCCAAAGGGTAGGTGTAAAATTTGGAGAAAAAGATTGAAATGTGAAAAGTTTACGGCCGACGACGGCAACGGCGACGACGGACGCCAAGTGATTAAACTAGCTCACAATGACGCTTTGTGAGCTAATAAAACTGAAAAGTCACAACACCTGTATATAAAAACATCTGATGTGATTGTGAAATGACTTTATTTAATGGTTAATAGTAGGTTTAATTTTTCTCATGTTTTGGACAACAAGGTAAACATTCACAGAAGATAGGTTCATTGTGCAATTCTATGTTAAACACAGAAAAATTTTTAGACGTAAAATATCGATTTGTTGAAAAAGTGTGTAAATGCTTTAATGAACATAGTTACAGTTTTCGTGGTGGCACGTGCAAAACGAGTGGCACCAAACGGGAAAATGATTAAGTCAATTACTGTCAATCCAACTTTTTAAGTGCGTTCAAACATTCTTTTAAACAGAGTAATCACTAACACCTTAAATACAACGTGTGGATTGATTGCAATTATTAGTCAGTTAATTTAAAATAAACTTATAGATGTTTTACACACATGCATTACCCATGAATACCATATAAGCAATTTATTTCTTCGTGAACAGGGATTTTTTTATTAATCATTCAATCTTCTGACATTTTGTTTAATATTATCAACAACCTACATGTACATACCTAGTTTGTTTTGGAATGGCACAAAATCTAAAACTCTAATTTCTTTAATATCATCAGTGAATAGTTGCAAATGCTTTATAACGTGCTGACCCAAAAAGCCATTTCCCCCGGTTACCAAGACAACATGAGAAGCCATGAATCTATATAAAAGAAACAACCTTGTTACAAAAGAAAGTAGAGGGAGTATTATTTAAGGGAATATATTATGATCAATTTATACCCTTCCTTATGAATATAAATGAACATAATGCGTTTAAACTAATAAAACCTTGCCTTCTGTACTGCCTCCGACCTATTTCACAAAATAGAAAGGACTACAAAATAGTTAACCTGTTACATGTTAATATTTCCACCAAATGATACAAGACAGCAGGAGTTAAACAAAAATGCACTGTGTTTAAAGATGATTATTTTGGTGATGATGATGAATAATGAAATGCGTTTGTCCTTTGGTAAGAAGCTGAAAATGAAAAGCAAATAGCAACATAGAACTTTTTGAACAGTGAAAAATAAATAACACCAATGGCGTTCCATAATGAACTTGCTAACATGACTTTATCTTCGCTAGCCAGCGGCAATTTTAGGACAGTTTCTCAGAAGAAGCCGTTTTATGTTTTTATGTTTCATAGGTTACTATGTTGAGTGACGTTCCATGTTAGTAGAAATATTGTATTTTGTATCGAAACAAAACACTCAAAATTAGTAGAGGACCATTTGATGTACATTTCTACAAAATCACAATTCCTTCGGCAGCGGTTTTTGAGGAAATGAATTTCTGAAACTTCAGCCAATCATAACGAATTTGCAGCTCTAGCAGCCATGCTGAATTTCCTTTCGGCTCGAAAACCTCAAAATAATAAGATTACCATCCAAGATTATCTACTGCATTATGTCGTTTGATTGTGTGGAACAGTGTCAGAGAAGTTGTTTGTATAGTTTTTCCGTAGGGTCCTGTGTTAAGATGTGTTCCACGGTGACGGCCATCTTGGATTTTAAATCGGCACAAACAATTCAAACTTTGTACATTGCTGCATTATTTCAAATTAATCTGCAAAGGGGTTTGTGAGAAGGAGATTTTCTAAAAAAAAAACTCAAAATAATAAGATAACTATCTAACATATTTTTGCTTAATTGTGTGGAACAGTTTCAGAGAAGTTGTTTGTATGTTTTACCATAGGGTTCTATGTTAAACTAAGTCCTGCGAATGGCGGCCATCCTTGATTTTTGAATCGTCACAAAAAACTAAAACTTTGTAGAGGACCATCTAAGGTACATTTCTGCAATATTTGAAATCAATCTGCCAAGCGGTTTGTAAGGAGAAGATTTTATAAATTTCAGCTAATCAGACCACATTAGTGGGCTTGGAAGCCGTGTTGAATTTGCAATTGGCTCGAAAAACTAAAAAATAAGATAACTGTGCAGCATTCATTTCTTCATAATTTGGCTTGATTGTGTGGACCAGTTCGCGAGAATAAGTTTTTTGCAGGTTTTTCCTATAGGGTCCTATGTTAAACTAAGTCCTGCTATGGCAGCCATCTTGGATATTTGATTGGCACAAAAACTTTGTAGAGGACCATCTAAGGTATATTTCTGCAATATTTCAAATCAATCTGCCTAGCAGTTTATAAGAGGAAGAATTTTGAAATTCAGCACACATTAGTGACCACTTAGCCTTTGGGTCAGGGAGCTAAAAATTAACAAAATGGGTAGTCCTTATAACATGAATTTAACATTATTAAATGTATATTTTTGCAAATAGGTATGCATAATGCACTTAAATATCATCTTACATCTATTTATAACGTGTTTTTTTTATTACAGTACATTAAACAAGAATAATTAAATTTCATTGACCTACATATACAAAACAACACGCAGATATAAAATTGTCAGATTATTCCTTCTTGTAGATTAAAAAAATACATAAATAACATATTTGAACACCTAGTAATAGATAAATATTTACAATACATACGCCTTATGCGTAATATAATGATAGGTTAACTAGTACACAGGGGGAGGGAAGTCAAGTAAATATTTTGGAGAAAGCACACCCTTTAGCTTTAGAACCGTTGCTCTTAAAGTCGTTTATTTATTTTTAGATTTGTGGCCTAATGGTTCAGTATATTACATAAATTGTTAAAAAAAAAACAATTAGGAAACTACCATTCTAACACCCTCCGTTCCTTGAAAAATACGTAATACAGGATTAACTGAATACCGCAATGTAATGAACAGATAGTAGTACAGGTAGGAACTAAACTATAAATTTTAAAACTACCATTTTTACCAGGCTGATTCGCAGTATTTACATGAAAATTTAATGATATGTTAACTAGTACACAGGGGGAGGGAATTACAGTAAAAATAATATTTTGTAGTAAGCACGCCCTCTAGCTACAGAACCGTTGCTCTTATGGTCGTTAATCTATTTTTAGATTCGGCGGCGCTTAATGGTCTACCATATTACATAAATAGTTAAAACACATTAAGAAATGCGTATCTAAACTCCTGAATACAGCAATATAATGAACAGATATCAGTATAGGAACTAAACTAAATCTAAATATTAAAACTATCATATTGACCAGGCTCAGTAGAAGTATTTAAATAATATTTACATACACTTTTAACAAATGTGCCCGCATTATACAATAAGCTTTCTAAATAAGTATTGCATTTTTTTCAAAGCAAATATATAAAAACAGGAAGTAGATTGTTCCACTGTTGCACCCCAATTCTGTAGTAATGCTGTACCTTTATCAAGTTTAAAGTGACTTATAAAGAGCATAAACTAGAGGAGAAAATGAGCACAATTTAAATAAATAAATAAATAAATAAATAAATAAATCATTTTAATATAGCAGCAATAAAATAACAAGATATCCCATTGAAATAAATACCGGTACATCACATGTGAAAGAAATTCAGTGCCTTCACTACATGGAAATGAAGTCACAATTTGTCCGATGACGTCGCTAGCAAATATTGACGCACAAGAAAGTTCAATCAACGTTTTCGCAGACATATTAAATATTCATCAATGTTATAAACATGTCGTGTATGTTTTCTTAAAAGACCCATAATCTAAGATTATGGTTGGCTAACAATACGAATAATTGAAATGGACTTATATAGTTTATGGAAAATTACTGTTACATGTATGAATATTGCCATCTAAAGACTTTTGAATGTTTGACATTTTATATGACATATTATTGTGGTAATTACGCCTTTGTCAACAAGTAAATAACAATATTTTCAGTACACTAAAAACTAAACTTCAAAATTACATCATTCAGGAAATATTCTTTTGATTGGTATGAACAAGTGTTTGCATGTCCATTATATCTACACACCTTAGCTTCATTACCCCATCAGAAATATAGTTTTAATTTGTGTATGACATTGGAAAATTTGGATATATTAAAATGTCATTTAAAAGATTTTTTTACAGATTAACACGCGCAAAGATACGAACTCGAAGCATTACTCTAAATAATGTCTCATATCTACGAGAAGCTGTGTTTTCAAAATTGTTAGGTTGAGTTTAAAAACGAATTTAGAACATGGTATAGAATGTGAATCAAAGCTATCTTAAAATAATTTTACTGTATTAAACATCTTTTAAGTGTAAATGATACGAATACAATTATGCAAACAATAAATAAAATTTTAAAAATTCATATTGTAATCGAAAACTGACCTTCGTATTCGCAGGTGAACATTTTCATAAATAAGGTTTGTATTTTATCATTCTTTCAGGACGACCTAACTACATAACTAACCGTCAGAAAACTGATGACAGATACCTTTCTCGTCAATTTTTAAAACTTAATTCAAATAAGGGCTTTTGTTATTTTTTACTTTTTTGTTTGACAGTAATTTACATCAAACTTAATATTAATGAATCTCTTATAAAATAGTGTAATGCTTACCTATCACATATAACCATTGTAATTTTGAGTATCTTGTCAGTTAGTCTTGTGTCTTTGTCCTGTCTTTGCTTTGTTTATGCTATTATACCTACTCAAGTATTCATACAGCTAACAAATGAGTTTTTCTAGGTGCCTAGTGTAAAGGATAATTATTCCTTGCCATTCGTTTACAAGGTTGTGACAGAAATATCGTTCTGTTCAGTACATTTTATCGTCAGGTGGCTATATCTTTGACGCAGTTATGTTTCCAGTGATATGCTTTGGTTAAAAATATGTCAAACACGCTTGCTTAGTGGGACTCATTTCTTATACACAATTGTACTTTATTTAAAAGATTGTTAGGTTCAATAATCACACACAGTTCAAAGTTTTATATATCCCAAAATTGTTCTTAGAAGTGTTTCCTTAATGGCAGAGATAACTCCTACATCGTCTGCATGGGGAAAAACATACAAAAGGAAAGATAACGGAGTAGAACGCAAAATGTGTTTAAGGAAGCTTAAGTCTAAAGTTAGTCTAAGTAAGCACTGACAATTCGCATGCATGAAAACTCATAAATGTAATACCCTATTGTAGCTTATCAAGGCAACCAAGCCATTTAATGCTAAAATCTATATGACAAAGGTCAAATTGCAGAAAGATAAATAAACAGTATCACAGAGAAACTTTATTTTCTAGACCATTCCGGTCTAGAAAATAAAAAAGTTTCTGTGATACTGTTTATTTATCTTTCTGCAATTTGACCTTTGTCATATAGATTTCCTTGTATATTGACCGAAATTCCGGATTGTGGTAAGTTTGAACGATTTGGCCAAGTTGTTTAGAAGAGATTTTTAAAAAGTTTACGCAAGTGACGACAAAAAATCACATTCCGTCTAATTGAACTTAAAAGTAGTCGCACCAGCTGGACTTCCATAAATTATCATAACCTGAATTATATCAATTAGTGCTGAATTAGACCATAATGAAAATGCCCAATTAGCAGATTGAGATCTTCAATATATGTGCAGTAGCCAGAGTTCACGGGATATGCACAAGAAAAAAAAGACGTTCGAAAAGGCCTATACCTTTTGGGGTCAATCAATTCAAAAGTTTACAGTAGACTTTGCCCATTTCTGTTAGTGCCATGGCCGGTACTAAATGTGCAGCAAGAACTACTAATCCTTTTAGAGTGTGTTCCTCGCTGGTTGATGTCTATTGTTTGTTTGTTTGTGTGTTCGTTTTTTCGGCACACGTTTGTTTTTACAAATTAACGGAAATGATTTGATCGATTCTTGATTTCAATGTAAAACACCAAAACAACGACCAACACACGGTGGAAATACGGAAATAATATTTATAATACCCACCCACAAATGTCCTTACTTCGCGAAATGTATATCATACATGTTTTATCTCTGGGTTATCTTACTGATACTCATGCTGAGGATTTTCATTAATTTTCGTTCCGCATTATACATCTGGACATCAATTCCTTTAGGTAGAGAGATACCGGCTAGAGGCTTTAGTTATTTGGATGTGATAATCCGTAAATTTAAGGAGTCTTTAGTTATTTGGATGTGATAATCCGTAAATTTAAGAAACTAATTACAAATTATCAACAAATGTATATGGCTATATTTAATACGAATTGACATGACAAATCAATGTTCTTTTTTAGTATTAAATACCACAACAACAAAAAATGTTCAACTTGATGAGAACAAACTTGATTTCGTTTTCTGAACAGAAGATTTGTAGTCATACAATGGTACATAACCTAATAACGTTTTAGCCTTATCGTATTTAACATAAAAAGTTGTATTTATAAAATGAACCGCATCCGATGCAAATGGAATGTTGATTCTTTTCAGAGGTCGTAACAACAGTAAAATGAAATAAATTATGCTAAAAATAGCGCACACAACCCAGCTTGGAACGTACCAGGATGACAATGTAACGTTCTCTTGAAGAAACGGTCGTCGAAATTCAAAGTGCGACTGTGCTGGTGTATCGTCTACGCCGAAGAAATAATTTCCCCCCAGCTCTAAATTCTTTTGTAATGCTTGATACGCTCGCACAAATATCATGGAAACGTTTCCAACATAACTGTATTGAATTTTTGCATCCATCGGACCCAATACGCGTTTGTAAATACCATCTCTAGCAAGTCGGCTTTTTGATCTTATATTATGAGGATCTAATTCTCCATACATAGCAGAAGGAAGAATGCCAAGAGTTTTCAATTTCATTCCTGCAAAGTAAGGTTAAGATGATAAAAATCTCATTTCATATAAATTAAATATGTATAGATGTAATCAAGTATGAATTTAATACTTCTTGCTTGTTAGGGTCATACCAAGCAAATTCAGATTCGGTTGACGCAGAAAGACAGCGGCGTAACGGATAGGAGAGAACATGTACTTGAACCACTCAAATGGGCTCTGTGGCATTACTTGTTCTGGTATTATCAGTATATTACCGTCAAAAATAAACGAAGTATGACTTTATTGGGTGAAAGAATGGTTTACTAAAAGCGGTTTTTAACAATTGCGTGTTAAATCCTTATGTTAAAATTCTAAACAGCACAAAAATCACATACTTTGAATTCTAAAATAGGTCAGGAGTTTTCCTCCTTAACAAGAGTCTGTGGAAAGACATGTATCCCTCAACTGCTACATACTGACAGAGAT
Organism: Limnoperna fortunei; assembly: GCA_944474755.1. Lineage (NCBI taxonomy): Eukaryota > Metazoa > Mollusca > Bivalvia > Mytilida > Modiolidae > Limnoperna > Limnoperna fortunei. The sequence goes on along the minus strand of OX104121.1, from coordinate 16,607,716 downwards.
AAAACTATATACATGCCATCATTTTTAGGGAGTCGCATTGGCAAGAAATACGGGAATTTTGAAAAGAACCTTCTATGCATTATTACTTCACTAAATTTGGTATTTTCCGTGAACAAAATGTGTTAAATGTCAATCAGAAAAATGGATTCCCAATAGAAAGCATGTTTGAAATCTATTGCTACACGATCTAAGGAAAATGTTTACATGATTTTTACCAAAAACATAGGCTGCATAGGTTCAGAACAGGTTCAGAAAAATTTGTAAAATTCCAGGCAATTATAAACAAAGTTTTACCAGTTTACGATGAAAACCCCGTTTCAATACTAATCTGACATAAGTAATTATCTATTTAAATTTTAATGTAGAATAGCTTTGAAACTTCATACAACCAGTTATAAGAATTCCGCCATATTTTGGCCCGATCATGACAAATTAAAAATTTGTGTATAAACCTTACAGACAGCATTAGAACCAAGCCCGGAAACATTCGCACTCAAACCTAGATTAAATGAAGGCCAATTTTACAGAAATGAAACTACTAATTAAATTTATTAATTTGGCTCAATCAAGATGAAAAGAGGAATCTTTGTAGAAGACCCCACAAGAATTAATACGGTTAATTTTGTTTTCAATAGGAAAATCATTTAAAATGTTAGCTGATTGAAGATCGGGAGCCGGACTTAAAGTAATCGGAAAAAATTTCATTAGAGCTGAACAATTCCAGTGTTCATACTTCTACCAGAAGCTTCAAGTGATCTTAGTTAGACTAACACATGTATCTACATAATGTATGTTTAATAGTCAAGAGAAATTTTAACTTCCATAATGGGACTAGAAGTACACAATTGTGTTTAGAAATAGAGAAAAAAACGTGTATACTGGGGAATTTGTTATATATTTATAATATGCATACCATTTCGAAGTGCTTCATCGTTTGCTGCCATGACCATTTTTAATGCACAACGTTTAGTTTCACCATATTCTCCATGTGTACTTTTTGTGGGAAACGGAACTGACGTTTCTGTTCCACCTTTTACTTCGTCTTTTCCATAAAACGCCCCAAGTGATCCGCAGTAAATCAGAAATTGCACGTTCTGCTGTTTGCACGCATTAATTATTACGTCAGTACCTTAAATGTAAATAACTCAAATTGATTTCACAAATGTATCGTTTTGTGTTTGTGTTAATTGTTGTGTGTCCCATAGTGTTTTACATGTATTATTGTTGGATAGATAGATAGATTTAATAGCCTCTTTGGCATTTCTTCTCTTCTTTATAACATTTTAAGAGACAAACTGAAAACAACAAACCACAACAAAATAAGGAAAGAACAAAAAGGATGAATAGGATGCATAAACTACTGACTTAAAACAGTCACATAAAACATGTACAAACTTAATATTCAGCTTCTCAGATAACACGAAAAGCTGAACCGCCCGTCATCTCTAAAAAGTGTGTAGATTAAAATAAAATTTAAAACAAATGTTGACCTGACTTTGTTTTAATGACAGAAGCCCTGAAATTTTTTTTTTAAGCACAGACGGCAAATCTACAGAAAAGACGTTATCTGGCTCAGTTACATGTATTTACCAAATTATAGAATATTTAGCGTTTTTTGGCTTCCGTGGAAAAGGCAGCCTTTTGAAATTTTAAACTCTAAAAAGATTATTTAATAAGGGAACGGGCCTTACAACTCGTTAAGTTTTACTAAATTTGGTCAAAGAGTCTTTCAGAAATTGAAGTTAAAATGCCTCTTTCTGACATTTTGGCGTTTCCATTCCAACTGCGGCTATTTTTAGAACTTCTAATCCTCACTGCACCTCTACACATTAAATGGTCTACGCAAAATGCGCCCTAACTTGTGTTAGACATTACCTTTGTAATTTTATCGTAATATTTCTCTGATAAACTATTTCAATTGTAGAAACACCATTATTTACTGACGCCAGAAAAAGAACATGTTTCTTCCATGACTAATCGCCTTCTTATATGACGTCCTTCAAACGCCATGGAAACAAACCGTATTTTATATTTCAATAGCCATTAAAAATTTCGTCACGTATGGTAGTGGGTCAATTTATTTCTTGTCTAACTTTAATTGAAACAAAACACGTATACACAAGGCAATATTTGCTGCAAATCTCTAAACAAGATCATCATCATTCAATTGATTGCTTGAGTATTGTTTGACGTCTAGCGAGCAATATTTCAGCTAAATTCAGGAAATAAACAGTAAAACAATCAATGATTTATTATTTGATCTCAACATGAACATCGTTTGCAACAGTGTGTACTCGGATATTTTCGACCCACATTTTGAACTTCCCCATAGCTTCAGTCACCATCTTTCTTGCGTTCAAGATGTACTGTTACGTCAAGAACAGTATGCATTTTTTAATTGGGTTCAGTGGTACTCGTGATGTATTTGTATTCGTTACAAAAAATTGATGTCATCCGAAAACGTACGACACGTCATATATCCAATTGAAATGAATACGAAGAAAGATAACTCGTAGCATTAACACATGGTATACGGTATTACATGAACTTCACAGCTTGTTCAGAGCTTGCCTATAATGCATGTTAAGTCAAATAATTACCCACCTTTCACATTGACTTCATGCATTGCGTCTTTGTCAGGAAGTAATGAAACATCAATTTTGGACGCTAAATGAAGGATGCAGTTTACGTTGCAGCATGCTTCTTCAACTATCTGTTTATTAGTAATGCTTCCAATTATTGAAGTGACTGTCTTTTTAGCATCGTATTCTGAAAAACATTGTAAACAAATGTACAAACCCGATAGCACCCAGAAAAATATTGGTACGGTCGGTTAAGGGTTTGAAACCCGTTTACTGTGAATGTTGAACTTTTGATAAGGGGTTTCCATGTGCTATTATTTGTCACTTACCCAAGTGCACTCGAGATCGTAAGGGTTGCTGTTTTATATTGAAAATTATCTAAAAAATAGATTAATGTTGAACGTTTCACAAATTAAAGAGTATACGTAATGAAATTTTATCAATTTTTATTTCAATTTACTATTGTCCATATCAGCATTTTAAAGTAATACTGCCGAAACCGGCGGTACCGCTTGCTACGGTTATGCAATATCATGTGTACATACAGTTAAACATAAAATTTTTTTACTATTATTTATGTTTTAAAGCTTGACTTTGATTTACGAGAGAAACAAATACAGCGGATTATGGAGACTAAAAAACAATGCAAAAGGCTACCTACAAGATTCCGTTACAGGCAAAAAACGTTGCTATCTCTTACCACGGGACTTCACATGGTAAGGCAAAATAATTTGCTGTTTTTATATGTTCAATCAACCCTCGCCCAAACACAACGGACGCTTTTTAGAAAATTTTATGGTAAGAGACAAATATCGTTTAACACTATTTACCTCGAATTAAAACTATAAGGTAAAATACGTCTATATAAAAATCCATCCAATTTGGCTCATGTCCGTTATAGGAGATTTCTCATGAAGAATATGTGAATATACAGGGCAACCTTTCCGCCGGGGGGGGGGGGGGGCGAGATCATTGTTTAACCTTGTACGGATATATTGATTTCACTGATTATCGGCCTCAAGGATTCAGGTGTAAATCTTTTTCAGAATTCAAGCTAACTCCGTACATCAACTATTATGTAGAAATTTGTGTCTTCTGCGAAAAGCTTGATGTACGCGTACGTTTGACCGTGTCATAAATAAATATACAAAACAAACGTGGTCCCTAATGAAAGATACACAAATAGATTTCTCAATTCTGAGCTACTTCCGTGGAAAACAGTCATCAAAGATATCAAGGTATAAAAGAAATACACCAGACGCGCGTGTCGTCTGATTAAGATTCACCAATGGCGCTTTACTAAAAAAGCATTTAAATTCCAAATGATTAAAATGCTGTAGAGCTTTTATCGCAGAAATTCCAAAAAGGTTCCACAAAAACTGGCAACGGCTATCTACATCTTGCGAACAGAAAAGCAAAAGAATTTAAATTTTTTTAGAGAAAACCCCCATTTGAAAACTTGTTCCAAATCTTTGATAAAGCTGTAAAAACAATTATAACTTCTTTTCTTCTGCCTAAAGCATTGCCAAATCTGGATCTTTTATTGGTGTTGCCCATAGTATAGTTTTCAACCTCTTGAAAATTTTTCTGGCTTTGAATATTTTACGTTTTGCAGCCGTCTAACGTTACCTGCCGTGGTTGTGCTGGGATGAAGAGACTCGAGATGTCACCTTCAGCTAGGCTAGACTCAATTTGATGTAAAAAATTTATTATTATATGGGTCATTTTTTCACACTGTATCCCTGAAACAATAACCCAATAAGCCCAAGCCTACTGTACTGTTCCAAAGCATCAACGTAATCTTGGCTGAAAGATCTTTATAACATAGCCCGACCTTGTCTCTAATAAGTGATGTGATTGGTCGTTTTATAACAGTTTTAGTTTATTTTTAGATAAGTCTGCATTTGCGCTTAACGAGTTGGTCTTGTGAACTTATGTTGAGGTTGTGGTACGTGTCCCAAAAAATCGTATGTTGAAGACACAGTATTTATTTTGTAAATTCTTGTCTGGGACGATGACTTAGAAGAACACTGGCATACTTACATAATTTTATCCTCTTTGTCCCTGGTAAGGCCACAAAGAACACTAAACCTGGTCCCCTGGTGTAATATTTTTCATTTACGCAAGCTTCACTTTCAAATATAACCCCAGGTCACCACCAGTTTACTACCCAGTTTGATTGGTTGTTTAAAACGCCATGTTTTAGCTAACTTTTCGCGCGTTTTGTTCCGTATGAAATTTCTGTCAGAATACTATTTCAATAAAGTAGCTACCTATTTCTTGTTTTCCGGCTTCCGAGTTAGACTGACCATTCCCCGTAGAGTTATTTCCACAAACCAGAAAAGTTTTGACCGGATTCATTGCTGGTGACCTGACTGTATATTCGAACCGGAAGTCCGCTTACGGTATTGAGAATATTTAGTCAGGTTCCCAGACTACAAAGAACACTTAATTGAAGCACTATTGTATGTTTCTATATCTACGTTTATAAATAAAAAAGGCTGCCAAGGATATGTTTATAAATAATCTACAGATGTGATTGCAGTTCGGACTGCTAACTGTAACTTTTGTTAGTAAGAAATCGATATTCAACATAGTTGTTATACATTTATGGGCACTCGTATACATATAAACTAATTGTCCCACAATAAAATAGGTAATAATTTCTGCATTTTAGAAGACCTCCATTCAGCTGAAAACACTATAAAATCAGATTTGTAACATTTGACTACTTATAAATGAAAATTTACCTTCACGAAAATTAAAAAGATTTCTGACCCATATTAATGATAGCAGTAAATATTCTGCAGCAAAAACGCACATGTTTTCAACTATAACATTTTGTAGAAAAAACAGCAAAGAAATCAGGTGTAAAATATCTTTGATCTCTTCTTAACTTTTTGCGAAGTATCTATTTTAAAACCTTTTGTCCCGCTTCTTGGTTTATGAATGGTAAAGGTTTTTAAGTTTAAACATATTTTATTTGCTCAAATTTGCAAATAGGATAAGACACAAGTTAGACAAACTTATGAAGTCTTTTCCAAATATACAAAATGTTGCAAAAGAACATTTATGGAGCATGAATACAATGTTATACAAATCATATTATATGTGTAAGATACGATCTGTACAATACATGAGATAAATGGAATGTACCAAAACAAAAATGATACCAAAGATATACAAATAATTAGAGAAAAGCGGGTGTGATGAATTGTGTGCTTCAAGAACCCTGTGCACAAGGTATTAATCAACTTGGAATCTTTCTGACCCTTTGATATACTCAAATACATGTTTAAAAACTTGTTTGTTCTGCTCGGTGGAAGATAATAGGTTCCACATGTTAAAAGTTCTAAATTCATTGTTCTCAAATAATTGGTCTCTTATTATGGTATATTTAGAACATGCAAAGAAATAGTGATACGAATCTTAACGGTTAGATCCACAACGACAGGATGGATCAGAAATAATATTAACTCTGTAAAGATCATAGTTTAAAAATGGTATAAATAGACCGAAGCCATTTTATATCGTATAACCTGTTCAGAAGTTTGAAGTATTCCTTAAATAATTCGTTATTTTATTTGAAAGCTGAAATCTGATTTTCTACCTCCAATTGAGCAACCCATGTTATAGGTGTAACCATACTTAGGTCATATGACCTATTTATACAACGAATGAAATTCAAACAGTTCATTAATTAATTAATTAATTTGCAAATTTAGTTTTAAAATTATAAGGAATAGTTTAAGGTTTTAAGCAAGTTATACTCACAAAACCTATTTTGGAATTGTTTACACCTTTCATCAACTCAAAGTGGATTATATTATATAACTGGAAATTTTCCTTAAATATTTAATTTTGTTTCAAAAACATTTTTATGTGATTGGTTGAAAATTTGGTTCAACTTAAAAAAATATATACGAGGTGTCATGGTGGGATGCCATACGTGGTGCAGTTAACTGAAAGTGTACAGCAACACGAGTTTATTTTTTAGTGATCAGAAAAAGTAATTGCAATTTATCATGAAATCGACTGACTGTCTCTAATATAATCATGTTGTACATACCAAGTTTCTGTTGGAATGGCACACAATCTAAAACACGAATTTCTTTAATATCATCGGTAAATAGTTGTAAATGCTTTATAACGTGCTGACCCAAAAATCCATTTCCTCCGGTTACCAAGACAACATTGGAAGCCATTGATCTGTAAAAAGGGAAAAATCTTGTATACAAAAAGGAAGCATCGAGAACTTAACTTCATGGAATAAATTGCGTTTAAGCGAATATTTATGGCATAATATTGTTGCAGACTTTTGACAATACTTCCTCTAATATTGTTGCAGACTTTTGACAATTCTTTCTCTGATGTATTTGCAGACTTATGATAATTCTTCCTCTGATATTGTTGCAGACTTATGACAATTCTTCCTCTGCTATATGTGCAGACTTATGACAATTCTTTCTCTGATATTTTGCAGACTTTTGACAATTCTTCCTCTGATATATTTGCAGAATTATGACAATTCGTTCTCTGATATTTTTGCAGACTTATGACCATTCTTCCTCTGATATTTTTGCAGACTTCTGACAATTCTTCCTTTGATATTTGTAAAAAAAAATCCTGGGTTCACACATTACGGATACTAGCAGATTAACGGTACAATATGGCAGGCTTTCCGAAAGATTAAATTCTAAACTGACATTCGGTCTGGCCAAATATTTGCATGAGTTAAGCTTTACATTTTTGTGCCAGACGATTGGGGGGAAAACTTTCAAACTTTGCCTGACTGAAGCAAATATTTCCTACAAGTTTTGTGGTCAGGTACATTTCGGGAAAACAAAGATATCATGGAAAGATGTCTGTGATTTAAAGACGACCACCCCAAACCAAACTGTCCTTTAGTCGATCCGACACTGGACGATTCGTCCCCTAATCGTTCCATCAACGTGACGATCCGACCCCCCCCCCAAAAAAAAAAAAAAAACAAAACAAAAAAAACAAAAAAAACAAAACAAAACAAAACAAACAAACAAACAAAAAAAAAACCAAAAAAAAAAAAAAAAAAAAACCACCAGAGGTAACATAAATAAAAGAAAGGTAGGTTAACATTCATAGGAAAAGAAATCATTAGTCTTTTTTAAAATCGGATATGATTTCAGCGAGAGAAATAAATGCATGATATTTTAGAGTCACGTGTTTAGAGTACACTTCGCTTTGGATTTTTTTGTTTACATTTCCGAGTAAAGAAAAATTGACGAAATTCGACGATACGACCATAGATTTAGCAGAAAAGTGGAATATGATTAAATAATAAAAAATTAATTGTTGCTTTGTTTTAAAGAACAAATTTATTTAAAGTCCTTTTTTTCTTTGTTTGTTGTTTTCCTACTTCTTTCATGATATACCTATTATCTTGTTTATTGTTAGAATGTATTGACTTTAATTATATTACCATTAATTGGCACCTGTAATTTGTGTTGGAGTAATCTGTATAGCCAAAGACTAATAATATTGAATAAAACTAACGGGTAATTAAATTGTTCTATTTCTTTTCTACCAAAATAATAATGATGATGAAAAAAATATTATTTTAACAAAATCATAAAAAAACATATGTGAGGTAGACAGTTTTCTGTTGTCGAAAAAAGAACAGTCTTAGCTGTCACTCTCGCTCTCTGCTAGTGCTGGGATGAACCGAGTAATTCCTGAAATAAACATGCATACTTGTATTGCATGTTCGGTCCTGACATTTCTGAGGTGCTTGCTGTCGAGGTGCAATCTGTTTGCACAAAACTGACATGGATACTCCATTTTCAGAGTGGACATTCATATTGCAAACCATCTTATATATCCACTGATTCGGTGTTTATTACCATATCCTCGCTTTGAGAAATTCTTTGAACCTACTTAATATCTTCTGTACTAATTTAAAGCAAGGAGAAATTCATTTTTAATTTGATTGAAAGGCAACTTGAATGCAGAGTAAATCACATCAAAGTTTAACATACAGTGACATAGACTCCAGTTGATGAGCAAACAATTTTAAAATAATCAAAGGGATAATTACCACTTTGTGCACTGATCGATAAAAAAAATTAAATGATAATTTAATTAATTAAAAAATAGTTGTTTATTTAATGATTAATAGACCCTCTACAATCGATTTCAATTTGGCTTTATCAATTTATAGTTGAAAACAATCAAACTAAAATTAAATATAATAATATACTTATAATAGAGCATGGACGAACTACAAAATGTTTTAAATGAGGGGAGTGGCTGTTTATGTTCCGCATTTATTTAGTTATAAGAAATCATATTTAGACATTTAAAACAAAAACCATGTTACCACATTCTTAAAAATGATCTATACTATACGATGAAATCACAAACATCTTAATATTGTGTTTTTTCTTACAAGCAAAATATGTAAACAGGAGGTGGTTTCACAAAATTAATGTCCTAAAATTTGACCCTTTCTTCGATTATGTGCAGATAACCGAGTATTAACGACTGAAAACCGACCTAACAACAAGATCCGACAAGAGCCGAAAGTCGACCCGTATACAACGAAAAAAAAAAACGAACATTAAGTAAGTAAGTAAAATTTTATAAATTTGAATTCAGCATAAATAAATACAAAGTAACACAGGCTCTGAAGAGCTTTTGACCGAATATAAACACACAAATGACATAAAAACAAGACACATGATAACAATATGGACAAGACACAGATTCATTAAAATTTGCAGATATATTTAAGATTAATGCCTTTTAAAACTGGTGTTATTAACATTTAAAAGTTGAAAAGTATTAAAATCAATAAGCTAAAATGAATAAAAATTTTAGAGATATTTTTAAGCTAAAAATTAAGTTATTTTAAATCACATCAGTGGAAACTTGGAAACTAAATCTATTGAAGGCAATAACATAAATAACAGTAACAGGAACGTGGAAACCAGTTATTATAAATACATGAAAATCTCTGGATTTGCCGAAATAACGGCACTGAGCGGCGACTCATGTGGCAAATGCCTCGTTAACCCTCGCTCAGAACCAGCAATTAAGGCAGCTCTAATCATAATTTAAAATGGTCAAACGTTAACAAGCCGAGCACCGAGAGTTTGATTGATTGATTGAGTGATTGATTGGATGTCTGCTTTACGTCCAGCGAGCAGTACCGACAGTTTGAACCACTCCCAAGACTGAAGCAAGCTTTTAAAATGGGAAAAGCCATTTTCAGTCCTGAAATGGTTCGGAAAACTGTTCCATAAGGATGCTGCTGCATATCTAAATGATTTTTTACCATAGGTAGACGTTCGCACCTGTGGTAGATCCAAGATGTTACTATAGCGGAAATTGTATTTAGAATTTTTTGAGTATTCTCAGCTACCGATACAAAAAAATAATTAAGAAAGGTTTAACCGTTTTCCAGAAGTCTATATTTTTTTTCCCACCAGTACAGCGTTCTAAAAAATAATTTTTTATTGATTGTTTTTTCATTTTATTTACCAGATTTCTTTGCTGTCTGTACTTTTCCCAATTTTTGTTATTTCTATTTTGTGTAAACTGAGAATATAGCATATGTTTCGTATAGACAGCCTTTCTCAAATCACTATTCATGCACGGAAAAGATTTCTTTTTCTGTTCCCTTGATTTTAAAGGGGAATGTTTGTCCAAGACTTTTACAAAGTCTTCTTCATAATTTAAATAAATACTATTTACTTGCTCTGGACTAGTGACGTCGTCCAGTGCTTGTATCTTAATTTTACTGATGTCGTTTTCAATATCGAAGTTTTTATAACTTCTATAAGTTATATTCGTTTTTCGCATAGACGGAAGGTGACCTTTTATAGTTGTTGAAATCAAATTATGACAGTCACGGATACCTACAGGTGTATTGAGTGTATTGAAACAAAGCGACTTTCTGTTTGTTAGAATCACGTTAACCATATATGGAACACAGTCCTTTTTAAAACAAGTTGGTTCTTTGACCATCATATCTAAATCAAAAATATCAGAAATATCTAAAATTGTTTGACTTTTGCTCATATTCAACATGTCAAAATTTAAATCGCCAAGAACAATGTAATTGTCATAATTTGCTATAATTTTATCGAGATTTTGAGAAAATTTAACTGAAAAATCGTCTTTTTTTATAGAAGGTGGCTTGTACCATTATTAACCATTTTTTATCATTTATATAGATTTCATGAGAAATTATTTCAATAGGAAGTTCACTTTCCAGAGTCTCTTCTGCTGGATGGTAAGTTAGATGAAATAAGTGACAAGATTCCGCCTCCACTGCAATTTCTAACCCGACGATAAAGTTTGTAGCCATCAACAGTAAAAAGTGTATTGTTAAATGTTTCATCAAGCTTGGTTTCAGCTAAAAATAATACGTCAACGATATGATCAGTTAACAGTTCTTTACATGCCAAGAATATGGTACTCCTGAAAGTTAAGAGCTCCCGTAGAGCTTGTTACACGGTTGATTTCATAGAGATATAACAGTGCCATACTTTGTAAATGTATCTGACTCCACTGACGACATAAATTTATTATCAGATAGTTAAACAATCATGAGGACCCCAGGTGGTCAGGGGAAGTTTTAGTCGTATATTCTTGGCATGAATTTCGTCAAATTTGTATCGGACACTATTTATGTTCAAGTATGCTATAAGCACATTTCTCGGAAGGTGTTTTCTTGATTCCCTCAGTTTCCACAGTCTGATTGTTATTGTTTATATTTGCTGTAATTAGGTCATCATTTGAGGGTGTACTCGACTCTTCCAAGGATATATCAACATAAGAGTCTGTGAAAACAGGTAAGGTGCATGAATTACAATTATACCAATCTTCACTGCTATCGGATAATTCTAAATATTTTGATGTTGTCAAATCAATACATTTAAGATGGAACCACTTTCCACATCCATATTCACACATAATACCTTTTTGGTTTGTGCGCACGTTTTTTCCACAGTTTCCACAGGGATATTTTATAGGGCCTGGGTTCAATGAAATATCTCCACCAAGAAGTATTAAAATACTAAAATATGACTGCATGTTTGTCAATTTGCAAGATGTTTTAATCGTTTTTACATGGCCGCCATGCTGGTTTTGGTCGTGTATGGGGTGGAGGAATTGAATGGCATAATCAATCAAGTAAAGCACTGTTTTTGTCTCTGCGATATATTTTCCACATTTGTATTGATTTCAGTAATTGAAATGGTGATTTAAGTTTGTCTCTAGTGGTAAAATGCGACACAGGACGTTTATTACCACGAGTGCGAATATACTCCAGGCCACTCTGGCGCCATCATGTAGCCTCATCAAAAACACAAACAAAAACCAAAAACATAAAACGGACAGAGAGTTAACCGAACCCAATAAAAGCCATACTAGATTTTTCGACATGTTAATTTAAATTGTGCATTTAATAATAAAAATATATTTTAAACCAGGTATATGTTATAAATAAAAATGTTATAAATGATTTTAAAATGAAAGAAAAAAGAGTGAGAATAATTAATCTTTTTTATCTTTAATAATTTAATCTTTTTAGAATAAAACAGTCACAAAATATAGATAATAGATTTTAAAATTTTACTGCAAAAACTTCATAAAAAAATACAAGTTTCGATACTTATAGAATGAGCTCAAAAACTGTCCAAAGACCGTATATGAATTAGTTGATTGAACTTAAAGTAAAAGTTTTGAAAAATATATTGAATCATGTAATAACAAACATTATTCAGTTACATTTTAATAAATATCATTAAGATTTAATAGTTAGGAATAAAAATCACAATTTTAATGATTTATGTAAAATACCAACATACGAATCTTACTACTTATTCGGGCTTTTTTATAATTTGTCTTGAACAGTGTCTACTAACATTGAATTTCATTCTGGAAAACGACATTGGTTTGACGTTTGGAATAAATATAATGGCCAAGTTCTGCAATATCGGTTTCCGTAAAACTTATATAGCCATTGCACACAAAAGTACATTTTTTAACTGTCAACACAATTCAATGGAAATATTGTATTGTCGGTATATTTTTCTTTAATCTTCCGACGATGCTGGGCGGAAAGACATAATACCTGCCGATGCCCCCCCCCCCCAAGAAAACACCCCACATAGAACCGTGTGACTACGGGATTTCGTAAAGGTCATTAGAAAGATCCCCCTCTTAAATACATTGTCTTTTTGAACGCCCTTCGCTTCTTTTTGCATTGCTCAATTTATATAAATTCATTTGCTGCCATGCTTCGTGTTTTCTTCATTCTATGAAGTTTTTTGTTGAATGGATTTTGTCTTGCTTTTCTTTTTTTTTCTTTTTTGTTTGTGTTTTGTTATTTTTGAATATCTTACTTTTGTTATTTTGTTTTTGTTTTGTTTTGTGTTTATTTTTTTACATTTATATATAATATATGATCACGCCCTCTATCATCTATGATTATGCATATGGGAATATATAACGATATCGGTAAATTATTTGATGAAAATGCGTAGAATGTCTGTGGTATAAAAACTACAGCCATAAACACTTTTAAAGTGCATAGGGGGCCTTGGTGGCCAAGTGGTTAACAGCCTTTCAAGCGGGCCCTTATTTTCCTAATTTTCCTCATATTTTACAAATAGCCCTAAAATTCCTAATTGAAGCTGATAAATCCTAAAAAAGCCCTTCTTTTTTGGTAAAATCCTTATTTTTTTAATTTTCAAAATTTCAAAAATAAAACTAAAAAAATAAACTTAAAATAAATTAAAGTTAAATGAAGCTAGCTTTAGTATACTTTCAGAAATATGCATTTGCCACCCAGGAGACCATCCAAATGGTCTTCTGAATTGGTAATTAACTTTTGTACTATTGTTCTGTTCCCAAAATTGTGAGTAAATCTAATTTTTCAGTCTTAAATCATTAGAAAATAATACATTTTATCCCTTATTTTTGTTTAAAGACCCCTAAAAATTCCTAAAATTAGCCCTTATTTTTTGAGAATTTAGCCCTAAAAAGAATCACTCATTTTTTACAAAAAGTAGCTTGAAAGCCTGGGTTAAGGTAGTTCTTCTACTATTGATCACGTGGTCTGTCGACACTGAGAGTGTGGGTTTGAGTCTCACTGCGGGCAGGGTGTACTCGACTCCAATCTTAATTGACAAGGATTGCCAGTTTTCCTACCGCAGGTCGGGGGTTTTCTCCGTCTACTCCGGCTTCATCCCCCAATAACACTGGACGCCATGACATAGCTGAAAAATTGCTGAAAATGACGTTAAACACCATTCAAACAAACAAACAAAATTAAAGTGCATAATAGTAATAATCAAATGCCTTGTAACTGTAAGACACGTCGACGTACTTTCCATGACCTAAGAAAGGCTTACAATTTAAAAAAACTACAAATAACATGATTGGAGCAAGCCGTGAATATAAGAAGGAACGTTATAAGGCTTATTCTCAATTTCAAGCAAGATTGTCAGGTGATAATATCGCTGTAAGCTTATCTTATACCATATATTAGAAGCTTACAAACCTAGACAATTTTGGAATATACTTAAGACGTGTACAAATACGAGAAATTCGAAAATAAATGTCGCATTCGACTACACTCGTAAAATTATTTCAAAAACGTTAACTTCTCTAACAACGATGACGATGGCTTCATTAAAGAAAGCCTTAATAATCCAAGAGTTTGGAACTTGTTGATCGAGATTGTTAGATTACTGCTACAGAAATTTAAAACTGTTGTGTGAAATCTACAATACAATAAAACAGTTGGTACAAGGTCTCTGATCTGAACATTTGAATGAGTATATGAAAGATATCTCATGTTTTCTTAGGTTTTGGGGTTTGTTTGTTGTTATTTTTTTACTCTTGTGTTTGTAACCTGTTTTGTGATGTAACATATGTTCATCTATTTCTGTTTGTAACCATTGTTGCTCATTAGGAACACTGTGCCCGAGTTCGAACTAAATTCTCAATCTTTAATCATGGAATAAATTTTTGCCCTTGCATTCCCTCAGATTTTGATATGTTCTTGGAAATAGACTCACTTGTCGTCTTTAATTCTTAAATTTTTCATTGAAATTTATTTTTTTTTAAGGTTTTTAAATTTATAAAGTGTTTCGTTGACTGATGACCATGACCATTAATGGAATTCTTCCAGCATCAATAGGCTTCTTACCCACCTGATAAGTCATAATATCACAAAAGTTTCATTGAAATCAAATGCACACTGTCTGCTTATTGTCCGGAAACTTTTTTAAAATAAAACTTCTAACATTTTTGGGCAAATGTGACCTTGAAATTTGATGGATTTCCCCAAAAATTGATAGTCTTCTTAGGTGAACTAGTCTTGCTTGTTATATGAATGACGAAAGCAGGTCCATCTTTCTTTGTTAAAAATAAATCATTCGAACACAGTAAATATATGTCAGTTTTAATGAAGAAATTGATTATTTATTATACATTCATGATATTATATGAAATCTGAAATCGCAGCTAGACAAACATTTACAGAATCGGTGCAAAAAGTTTGTATAAACTACTGAGTATTGTACATAGATATAAGGTTGATATATAAACAACAGTCATTAAGTAAATACTACTGGCATATAATGTACGATTAATAGATGAATATTTCCCCCAGGTAAAGTATTATGCGCGAGTTTTGGCGCGTAACATACTTTACCCCGAGTAATATTGATTAATATTCGCACTTTGTTTTATATATAATGCTGACATTATTTTTATCAAGGACGTCAGAATTTTAAAAGTACAAATATCTCAAGCTACTGGTGGGGAATTCTGTATATCTATTTAATATACTGTAAAAATTCATCACTGTTCGCACAATAACCCTTTCATTGATTTTATTGATTAACAGAAATAAAAAAAAAATACCAGACCACCTTTCTGACCCTATCAATGATGTAAGGATTTTAAAGTCGTGGTGCACTATGTCAAAGAATATTGCACTCTTACCTTTGGTACGCGCTATATATAAAGAAAATACTATTTCGTTAATTAGCCAATCTGTTTACCTTGTTTAACCAACAACCATGGTGTCCACAATAAAAAAAAATCTTTATGACCGACAGTTCCATCTTTTTATAAAACAATATCTCTGATATTTGTTTACTTTATACTTTAAGAATAAAAAAAACAAATATCTGCCAATCCGAAAGTGAAAAAATACAAAAAGGCATAGTAAAAACAGTAAGTTTGATTCGGGTGTAGAAAACTGCGCTATATATCAATTACTTTAATGATGCTTTCTGCAAAGAAATTACCTGTTTCTCTCCTCACATTACATCTAATTTGACTAATAAAGTTGATTCGATATATCCATTTGCTGATAAATAACGGGGCACAAATGAGTACAGAATATTAATATTTTCATTCATCGAGCACATATATTTATTTCTATGTAATTTTATTGTATTGGTAAAACTTTTTATGGCCACACTTTATAAATCAAAATGGCCGCCCCGTAAAAGATTTTAACTCTACAAGACTTGATGATTGTTTATTGACCACGTATTATTGAAAACTTGTGTGCGATGCCGACAAAACCTGAGTTAAAGGGACAGTTACAAACAATTTAATGTTTAATTCCACGACTTTCTGTCGTCACAGTCTATATCTGATCTCCTTTCACGCATTTAAGATAAAACCTGCTCTGGTGCACGTGTTCTATTTTTTATTAAAAAAACTGAGTAAATTAATTCGTCAAATGATGGACACGGTAATATTAATATACCAAATAACATACAGTCATATTAACTCACTTAACCAACGAGGTGATTGATACAGAACAAATCTTGAATCTTGAATCTTGGAAACACGTAACAGACCGTAACCATGGAAACACATAACAGACCGTAACCTAGGTTCAGATCGAATACAAAAACAAAAATATATAAAAACCAGCGATAAGTGTTTTATTGCTTTGTGATATGTATAAATCTTGATAACGCATGCGACTTATTCCAAGGCAGAATATGAATCAAAATCCAAGTCCTGTTTTACGAAATGAATACGTCGACACACACAAATATGTTTAATGTTCAGAATGAATTTAAATGCATCAAATAGAAGTCACTACATAACAAATGATTAGTGCAAAAGTGAAAAAGTGTTAAAAGATGCATTTTAAGTTACAATTATTTATCTACATACAGTCTAAGTCATACTATTATAAACTGACCAATCAAGATGTTTCATAGACAATAAGTCTTTAATCTCAGCATCATTACATGAATATATATGACAGAAGCCTACATAATATTTTTTTTATAAATAATTGCCATTCCTTATCGTTATACATTATCGCCACCTCATAGTAGGGCTTGTTTCAGTATCGCCACATTCTGGAAGAGTTTGTTTCATTATTGCCACCTCTTAGTAGGGCTTGTTTCATTATCGCCACATTCTGGTAGAGCTTGTTACATTATTGCCACCTCCCAGAAGGGCGTGGTATAATATCGACAAGTCTGTGAACATTAAAAATCACTAAATGTTGTATAGTATAAAATAGCCTACAAGTTGACGATTGCTTATTAATTGAAGGAAGATGCAGTTTTCTATAAATGCATGAAGTATTATAGAATAAAAATATACAAATGTTTTACGGGCATGCGCACTATACAACTTTGTGTCACGGAATAACTATGATTTTTACACACTAAAACTGTTCTACTAATAATTTGGCGAGTAGATTCCTGATGCTAAGTTGTCGAGAACTGACCGTGAATTATAGACATACTATTTCCTAAATTATATCAAACCAGCAAATTAAGCAATAAAGTAGAAATCGTTTTTGCCTTCCGCTAATTGTTTGCAGAATTGAGTCTTTTTAAAACCTGCATACAAAAGTCTAAGCTAATACAATAACAATGCTGCCATTGTTTCTTATTTCCTGCAAAATACTGATAATCACCTTATTTTCATAGGAATAAATATGGTCTCAAAGGTAGGTAACTTAAATGTGTTAAATTACCTCCCTTTATTATACTGTATGGCATTCTCCCAAATCAGGGTTTCGGAATTCCCTTTTTACTGCTGAAATAACATAAACATATTTGTGAGTTTACAACCAACACGTTTAATTGGTTGCTCCTCTTCTCGAAAAAGAAAGATTAAGCCGATAGCGATAAAAATGTGGACAAGTAGTCTTAACAAATACTCATTCCCAATAAATACTGAAATTAACAGTAAGAGGAAATAATGGCACGCTTCGCTAAGTTAGCACACATTCTAAAGCAGCTATCAGAGTAAACAAATCCTGCTGAGCACAGTTCTGTTGACGTCATCTGTCATCCAAACACTCCGCCAAATGTTGCACATATTACTACCACTAATACAGCAAGGCATATAATTATCATTATTTTCTTCTGCAAAGGAACAAAAATAAGTATATTATTATTTGTGTTGTATATTATTTGAAGTACACGATTGTTGTGAATACATAAGAATTTTAAACATGTGCATGAAAATAGCGACGTACAACTGGCTTATTTTAAATTTTTTAACATGACAAAATAATCACATAATACCATGTATTAAAATACTTCGATTTGTGTAGAATTTACCAAGGCAATGTATAGAATTTGCCGTGGTAAAATATGGAATTTACTGCTGTGAGGTATAGAATTTACTGTGATAAAGTACAGATTGAATTTACCACACTGTAATGCATAGAATTTTATGTTTTAGTGCATGCATTGAATTAACCACTATAATGCATACAAGTACGGTTGTAATGCTTAGATTTAGCCGCTATAATGTATAAAATTTACTGCTTTAATGCATAGAATTTACTGCTTTAATGCATAATTTAAGATTAAATCAAATTATAATATTACTTGGCTGATGGTCATCCTAAAATTCCAAGTTTAGACATTGTTCAAGAAATTACGAAACACTAAGTTGATTTGCAAAAACATCAGTGGCGACACAATATTGACAAACTGTGTGTGCCTATATTGTCGCCCGAGTTGAAAGTTTGGTCTGCCAAGAACGTGTTTTGTATGTAAAAAAACATCATATTTTGTCCTTTACCAAACAAGCTTTCTGATTATGTTTAATAGAAATAACGCCATTGGTTGCTCTGGTTGGCTGTTTTGTTTAGCGATAATAAACAGGATATAAAATAAAATATTAATTAAAAATAAATATTGCTAAAAACCTAACTTTTTAATATTATACTATTTAATAATAGTATTATTGCGAAGTTTGTCTAAGGGCAAATCACTCAGCCAATATGGAAAACTTTACGCGACGATACCTTTTTTGACTAACCAATCCAATATGTTATATTAACTGGTCCAATATGGATCAAACACTAGGTCAATGTATGATAGGAAAACTTGACTTAATCTTACCTTTTTGACTAACCAGTCTTATTTGTCGTATTAGAACGAATAATCGTACTCTGCCTTTTTTTGGCGATGTTAATAAGACAAATCACAAAATTAACTTATAACGACGGTAAATTTAGGCCTAATGTCGCATCTACTATAGCCAATATGGGTACTGCCATATTGGAGTACTTATAGTTATTTTGTACTGTATTGGCAGTTTTAATAATATTAAGACCTATATATTAATATTACATATGGTGTGTTAAGTCCTAATTTTGATTGGTTCGTGTAGACAATGTCCCCACAAAATATTCTGTGTATATATTCTATTTCTAAAGCATATTTAAGGCTTGTTACTATTTTTAAAGCATATTTAAGGCATGTTACTATTTATAAAGCATATTTAAGGCTTGTTTCTAAAAATAGATCCGGATATGTTACTATTTATAAAGCATATTTAAGGCTTGTTTCTAAAAATAGATCCGGATATACTCTTCCGACTCATTATTCTAAATTTAAATAAATAGAGAAAAATTCATATGTAATATAACAATTAAGGACTTTTTACTCTGTCAATACGTAGTTATATGGACCTGTAGAAAAATTGACCTCGGACTTCGTCCTCGGTCAATATTTTCCTCCACGGTCCATATAACTACGTATTGACAGAGTAAAAAGTCCTTATTTGATAAATATTAGTGAACGATATATTAGTTAAGTCTGACACGTCAAGCTAATTAGAACAAAAGAATTATTTGTATTTTGGATTCCATGGTTTCCCCGAGTGGAATAAACGAAAAGGCTACGATGTATTTAGGACATCTCCCGTCAATTCCGTTTTTTAAATATAAGTTGTCCTATCGTGATCAAATTGTTTTACATTGTAAACTATACAATTAGTGCAGCTAAGTGTGTGCGATATCATGTTTTATGGAACACTTAAGAGATATTATCCGAGGCCAACGGCAGAGGTCGATATTTATTTTAAGTGTTCTATAAAACATGATATCGCATGCACCGACCTGCCATAATTGTTTGATAACATTTCACTTTAGATTTTCTACTGCTATTCTTAGTATCTCGAATATTTCGGTGTGTTTTCATATACAAATATGTACATGTATAATCATGCACATGTTATCGTGGTCAATATCTGATTTTTGAAATATTTAGTCATTATTTTGATACAGAAAACAATTTTAAAGTGAATATTAAAAAAATTGACAAAGTGTATTGTGATATTGCAAGATTTGAATAAAAGTGATATTGCATGGTTAAAAAATTCTGATTTCGTTCTCGTACCAAAAATAACGTTTATGTCGTTCTTGTTATCAGCCATGCAATCTATATTGTAATTTCGAAACGTCAATAGTGCAATATCATTAATAATGGGTTAGTGAGACATTGTTTAAATGGAAGCTATAAAAATGAAACTTAATAAATTTTTTTATATAGTGTTTTTTAAATAATTCTTATATAGAATTCAAATTTTTTCCGTTTATATCAAAATCGCTTAAATACGCTGGGTTACCAGGTCAAGAGCTGCCAATGGGCAAGGGAGCCTCTGGTTGGTTGGTTGTCAGTTTATAATACGGAAAGCTTACCACGGTTCATAAAGGGTAACATGTTTCGAGAGTACAACGATCCTTGTGCGATAGATCCTTTATGTACATTAAAAGAGTAGGTTCCTTGTAGCGGCTACAAATGGCTTATTATGACCCTTACCAGAACTCCATCATGGCCATTCCAATGGAAATTTGTTTTCCTGTTGGCTCATACTTTTCCCCATTATTTTATTTTTTTAAGTTGTTCTCGCAAAAGTATAGCTGATATGGTTGCTAACTGGACGCCAAGCAAACAATTAATTAACTTACAAACATATACATATGTAGACTGGAGTCACATAATTTTGGGGGAATATGCCAAATTTTCATATTTGGCAAAAGTTTCCATTTTTTAAAGAAAAACCTGGAATACATCTTAAACAAATCCTCTTTATCAGAAAAGTTCCAATATGTGGTTAATGACCGAAAATTAAACTACTATTTTCATTGGACACTTCATGTCCCTTGTGGAATATGGACAAACATGTATACCATAGGAAGACTGTAAAATGGCTAAACAAAAGGTGTGCTACAATCACAGACAACATCAATAAGTGAACAACAAAATACATATTAAAATGAAGAAGTCTTTATTCTACATAAATAATCATGAACAGTAGACTTTATAATTTTCATGAACAGAGCCTGAAGTGAACAGACACACAATTATATTTTATATATTACATTCATACTTATAATTAACAAATACACTATACAAAGTAATGCAACTAGCTAAAGAACAGTTATCTTTCCTGATACAAGAATTGCTTCCCCTCATAATTGTGTTTAAACTGGTTCCCGCAATCAATAGTATGAAGCTACTAGTTATAGATATGACAGTGGGACCAGTCAAAACTGTGTTTACATCTGGTACATTATATAGCTTTAATTCATAATTGTTTCTGTTTGGTAAATTTATATGTAAGTTCATCACTGAAAAACTCTTTAAGAAATCCAAGTGTTTTTTTAAGGTTTAACATATGTGAACTTAATGAGCAACAAATCCTTCAAAACTGATACCCTCCATTACCCAATGATTGACAGTATGACTAATGACCAACAGGAATCATGTTTACAATATCCCAACTCATGTATGTATTGAAAAGACAACTGTAATATACAACAGACAACATTAAAGACAAAACTATTTATTATATAGATAGAGATGAAATATCGAATTTTCTGAGTGACAGAAATCACGGTAAATCACATGTGAAAATTATTGTTTATTTTCACTCTCTGGTTTTTTCCCGCCAAAATTGCAGTTGGTTTTGTACTATACAGATATTCATTGGCCGTTCATAATATTTAGGATTAAGCATTAAAATTTTACGAAAACAATTTTGATCTATATAATAAATAGGATAATCAATTGGGCATCGTGAATATCCAAAATGTGAACACTCGTGCCTCATAAAGCATCAGATTAAACTCGTGATCATATTTTGGATATTCACTCCACCTAATTATCCTATAAATATGTAATTGAAAAGGTCAATAATTCCAATGACATACGGCTGTCTTTACAACAATTTCACCCAACTAGGGTGAAGAATAAATCATTTTGGTTAATTTAGCAACTACCTTTAAAACCTGGTTTTTACCTGTGTATAACACTCAAGTTTTTTTATAATACATGATCAGCCTAGATGTGTATTGTACACAAGTAGTGAAACAGGTTAAATTTATTGATCTATTGTTGTAAGAACTTAGGGTGTATTGTACACAGCTCAATATGGTATTTACTGCTTATCTTGCAAGCTTTCAAAAGTTTAAGTTTCCAAATTCAATAAATCCATCAACAAAAATTAGAATTCCTAGTGCAAGATAAAATAATATGGTTCGTATGCTGCAGAAAAAAATTTCCATAGTAAGAAATATGTACAAAAATACAAACGGAACAAAATGCTAAATATATATGTGATTTACATGCTTCTCCAACTTTGTTCAGGACACACAAATATGTCTGTGATTTATACAAGATTCTCTAACTTTGTTCGGGGATATGGTTCAGACAAGATTCTCCAAGTTTGTTCAGGAATATGAAACAATTCAATTTGAAAAGACTAGAACTACAATAAAACTAATTCAAGCTCTGCTCAGAAAATAACAACATATTAACAATATAACAACATCTATCTGGGTAATTCTACCTTATATTTATATAGATTTTCATTTCAAACAAAATGAATATGATTCATAGTTACTCAGCACCAAGAACAACTAATTACAATTATAGAAAAATATTTATTAATCTGAGTAAAATCTATTATTAGTTAAACCTAAAACTAAGTTTTATGTAATGTTACTGTTGGCCCTCTCGCAATCCTGCCATAGATCCCCATTCCCTTGTTCCCCCAACATCAATATATTGAACTTTTCTACTAATATTTCAAAACCAACGTAGAAAAATAACAATCTAAACAACAAATGTAAATTTAGTATTATACTGGAAGCAGGAAAAAACGTATAGATTTATGTTACAGCTAACCATTATTTAATTTGTGTAACCTTACTATCATCAAATGACCACTGGCAAGAAGGCACAAAATAAAGTAGAATCTGAAGGCCAGGCAAGTATATATTTGTCTGTCGACATTATCGTTTATTGGACAATTTCAACAGATTAATATTGAATATTTGTCACCAACATGATTCAACAGTTATCTCCCTTGTATCCCTGTATTTGTCAAGAAATATTAAATATTATTTGCTTATAGTAACATCAATATTGAATTTTTAAAAAGTTGTTTAATGTTAATTCAATTTTAAATCAGTTACAATGTGAACATGTATTTATATATTGCAAGCTAATTATGTACAAAATTCCATTAGTACAGATCACAGGGAGATAACTTCATTTAAGAATAAATTGTACTAAAGCTATTTAAAACTACGAATGAAGAATCAGCAAGACTTTGCAGCCTGCATCATGCCTTCATTGAAAATTATGTTGTCATGGCAATTAATAATACTTGTTTGGTCCCATTTTAAGTAATTTCCTGAGGTAAATCTTAGTTTCTATTGTTAATAATTTATTTCATTAATTTATATATAATTGAATTGTTATATAAAACCTTCTCAAGAAAACAACACACAAAACAATACCTTAAAACAGATGATGGAGAATTTAAACAAATTTTTTTTTATCTTGGGATAATTCTAAATGCAGGAAAATTTTCCTTTAATTTTGGACAGCTATAATCATTAATGTGTTTATACATTTAAATAACCAAAAAAATGCAAAACATAATAGTAGCTGAAAATCACAATTTCATACATAGAATGTTATTTTAAACATTCAAAATGACAGAACAAGGTCCTAAATACCAAAAAGTCAATGATTGTCAAAGACATATGAAAAATATGATTATGTGTTTAAATTATGAAGAATTAAAGTGCTATTAATAGAAATAATGCCTAGTATGCTAAACAACATGTTAACAAAAAAATTAAATAAAACTACACGTGAATTTCTTGTTAATTCACAAAACTATCAAATGCTGTTTACATATTTTTATATGTGGTGATCTTTTTGCAGCTAAAATTTATTTGCAAACTAGTTCAATTAATTTCTTTCATAAATTTTAAGTTTAAATAAATCTTTGCATTTTTTTAGACTTATGATCAATAGTGGTTGTTTTGGATTCAGAATCATGATTATTCCATGAAATGTCACAACCAAAATTTAATGACTACTCCAATTACTGTTCAATAAATTTATGTAAATGAAAACAAGCTTTACAAATACTAAATAAATATAACCAACATAAAACACTTAAATGATCAAATAGAATTGATCTTAACCATATCTAAGTGAGTTTCCCCACCCATCTAACTCACAAATATTACACAGTAAAAATAAAATAAAAACATATACAATGACAAAACTCAGAAATGTGTTGTTTAAATATTGCACAATATTAGAAACAATAAGCACTTAAATAAGGTATGAACAAAATAAAAACAAAATCAAAAGACATGAATTCCCCCTCCCTGTATAGCCCCTACACAGACAATTTCTTGGTAAAACCTTCCTAGTTGGCTATATACTTAAATAATTAGCATGATATATTAATTGGTTGCTACAATTTTCGAACAATTTTTGTTTAACTATAATTATCTTACCAGGTTAATTAGTTGAGAAGAGTATATATCAAAATTACAAATATATACTTTGTGAGAAAGCCGAATGAATTTAATAGAATTTTTCAATGAGAAATAGTCTGGCATTTTGTAAAATTAAACTCTTGAATTATACTTTGAAATATAAAATTACTTCCAATTGTATATTGAATAAAGGGCACATTTTAAAAATAAATACTCTTTCATGATAAAAGAAGAAAGAAAACCTGGGCAAAGAAGAACATTACAGCTTAGAGTCTAACATGGACCGCTGGTAAGATCCTGTGGTAAAATCCCATGTAAACTACAACCTGCATTTTTGATGACATCATAAAGTAAGATTGTTACAGATAAGAAATTACATCACATACAGCATTCAACTTAGGTCAGTTTTATCAAACAATTTTTAAAATTACCATAAGATTGAATTATGGAATGGTTGTTTAATCATTATTTCACCAGTGCATTGAATTTGTAAATTTATAAATTCTTGCTAACACTTGAGTTGGGGATTAACTTCCAACTGATTCAATTTAATGCTCATACTAAAATATCCAATAATCATGGTTCCAATTTTTTTAATATAAAATTAGGAATATGTGTCATTAATAGTTTATGTACCTACTGGAAAGTTTAAATAAACAAATTAAAATTCATTGGTAACGAGAGGAAAATAGATTTTTTGTTAGGATGGAGAATTTAATGAAAAAGACAGGTATCCTCTGTTATGTCCAAAAGTGATGTAATATTAGCGACCACACCTACTACACCTGTACATTATTGCACACATTTTGGATTTCATTGCCATGTAAGTAACATGACTGATGTCAAAACATTTCACACTTTGTAGAGGACCATACAATAAACATTGCTTATAACCATGGCTTCATTTGGTTCAACTGTTTCAGTAGCCTTTTAAAACATATTTTCAAAAGGTTTCCATAACAAATTTGGCCCATCTTGGATTTCAAATAAACGTAAAGATGGCAATAACTCAGATGAGCACTAGGTCAGGATAAAAACTTAAATTTGTTGGCTTGGCACTTTACATCAGGTTTATCTTTAAGTTACTGTAGATCATTGATTACCGATGAGAGTGGTTTGAGAAAAATTTGCTGTTTCATGGAAACTCACATCTCTTGTTTTATTTCTGTCAGGGAACCAAAAAATTTGTCGAGTATTGAAATCTACGGTTTGACTGTTCCCTACGAATTCCATCAAAATTGGTATCAAACAAATAAATAAACAATATCAAATGACAAACAAAACCTCAGCAACTATATGAAGAGACTTCCAGTATTTACTACTGATTTTTTACTGCTCTACTAATATCAACAAAGCTACAATCGTTTTAAATGCTGTCTACTGAGTAACCTCCCTGACACAACACTAGATTGGACATTATTTATTATGAGGTCATGGTCATGTAGAAGTTACAATTCAAATTTGAGGCAAGATGTAAAATTATTATTTTATAAATATTTCACTATTTATGTCAGCAATAAAAAAATGTCTTATGAAATATATCTTCTGTGACATTTTTCTGTTCATTACTTGCTTTCCTCAAACATAAACTAATACTGCCAATCCCCAGAGGACAAATTAGGAAACAATAATTGTAAAATCTAAGAAGGGAAATTCAGCTTAATATTGTTCAATCTGAGGGATAAAACTATATACTACTGCGCACTGTAGATTTCAAAAATTCATAAAGTACTTCCAAACAGATATTTACATTGTTACGACCTTATAAAAAATCTCTTGTACACAAGATTGGTAAAAAATTCTATTATACTCTGCAAATACTACACAGCAATACAATTTGACCAAAAGTTTCCTGGAAGTCTCAGATCTGTTCAGATTGCTTTTGTTTGGCGATGCCACGGAAGTAATGCCACGCGACGTTATAACATAATGACTTATTTAATACCAACTGACAAACCAATTATCAAAGCTATTATTCCCAATAGTACTATTACACATATAATTATCATTATCAGTTTCTGAAAATAAAAGAAAAAGAAACTAAGTAAACAAAATAAAATCAAATTAAAATATGAGAAAAATACTGAGTTACTTCACGTCATTACAAAATTTCCCTCTGCAATTGAATACTAATACATTTTATAAACTTAGGGTCCCAACTGGTCATGTGAGATAACTCTGTAATGCAAAGGGAGATAACTTATGGTCCCAACTGGTCATGTGAGATAACTCTGTATTTGTTCTCATATATTTGCATAATATTAGTGATTCAGATTTATTCTATTGAACACACTATCTTTACTATCAATCATACTGCTGTTGTGTATGGAATCAAATTTGAGCAAAACAAATTCAGAAATAGTTCTTCACTGCATTTCCTTCCCTGATTCTTCGCACCATGTGGCCATTCGACCAAGAAACCCAACATAGCTTTGTTTTGATTCTTCGCACCACATGTCCATTAGACGAAGAAACCCAAAATAGCGGTTTTATCAAACTTGGGCTTGTATTTTACAACAGAACTGACTTAACAGTGCAACCTAACACAAAAAACTAAAAATTCGTGCAAAAGTTTAGTGCTGAAGAAAATAAATACACTGAATTAGGTGCCAACTGTCAAGCCAATGATTAGGGCTACTACTCCTAGCAGTACTACAACACATATAATTATCATAATCAGTTTCTGAAATGAGAAGAAAAATACGACATTAAAGACAACAGCATAGTACAAGGAAAGGAGACATAAATGGAATGGTCAAACCAGACCTTTTAAAATCATATAAGTTAACTACACAACCAACTTACAAGAGAAGAAATAACTGTTTCTATTCATTATTATGAGAAACAGAACAGTGAATTCTTCAACAAGATAAAACTGAATAGAAGATCCATTCAATTCTGATTGATTAATATATCAACAGACATGGCACTCTAAGCTAGAGATAATAGAGTAGCTGAGAAACTGCATCGGCACAAGACTTCAAAGTGTAGAATATCTGGATACGTACTAACTTTGCAACACTTACACAGTCTCATCAAGTGCTTAAGTATTAAATTTTAGAAATGAAATATAAGTACAACTATTCTGTCGACAAAAATACAACATCTAGTGCGGAGTGAAATAAGTATTCATGGAATAAAATGCATCCATGAAGATATCAAAAAGTGTAAACATTTGTGATCTTTTGCAAAACTTTGGCTTACCCGCCTAGCTTTACTTTGGTATTTTACAGCTTTTTTTGTATCTGCTTTGGCAGTTTCGATATAATCTACAGCTTGTTCAACATTATATTCGATACGATCTATCATTTCTCCCTACAATCAGAAAAGAGACGCATTTAACTTACCCGCCTAGCTTTACTTTGGTATTTAACAGCTTTTTTTGTGTCCATTTTAGCTGTTTCTATATAATCGACAGCTTGTTCAACGTTATATTCTATACGATCTATCATTTCACCCTACAACAGAAAAATCAAATGAAAAATAAACTTAAATTTAATTTATCTGAAAAGATCAGTTTCTGTTTTCAATCGTCTTCTGTAAATAGGCAAAAACATTCACAATGTGGAGCACGAAATCTAGTTTTTAAAAGGAGACAGAGAAAATATTTTTGAGTAAAAATTCATTCTTGTATCAGAATTGCAAGCTTTAAAACAGGATTTAACAAGGACTCTATTTGCTGAAAGAAAGGGTTCCACTGGTAATTTAGAGTAAATCCATACCTCTTCAAAGGATTGACTGCCACGATACAATCCTTCAAAGGATTGACTGCCATGATACAATCCCACAAAGGATTGACTGCCTAGACACCATCCTATAAAGGATTGACTGCCACGATACAATCCCACAAAGGATTGACTGCCTAGACACCATCCTACAAAGGATTGACTGCCATGATACAATCCCACAAAGGATTGACTGCCTAGACACCATCCTACAAACGATTGACTGCCACGATACAATCCCACAAAGGATTGACTGCCTAGACACCATCCTACAAAGGATTGACTGCCACGATACAATCCCACAAAGGATTGACTGCCTAGACACCATCCTACAAAGGATTGACTGCCACGATACAATCCCACAAAGGATTGACTGCCTAGACACCATCCTACAAAGGATTGACTGCCACGATACAATCCCACAAAGGATTGACTGTCTAGACACCATCCTACAAAGGATTGACTGCCACGATACAATCCCACAAAGGATTGACTGCCTAGACACCATCCTACAAACGATTGACTGCCACGATACAATCCCACAAAGGATTGACTGCCTAGACACCATCCTACAAAGGATTGACTGCCATGATACAATCCCACAAAGGATTGACTGCCTAGACACCATCCTACAAAGGATTGACTGCCACGATACAATCCCACAAAGGATTGACTGCCTAGACACTATCCTACAAAGGATTGACTGCCATGATACAATCCCACAAAGGATTGACTGTCTAGACACCATCCTACAAAGGATTGACTGCCACGATACAATCCCACAAAGGATTGACTGCCTAGACACCATCCTACAAACGATTGACTGCCACGATACAATCCCACAAAGGATTGACTGCCTAGACACCATCCTACAAAGGATTGACTGCCATGATACAATCCCACAAAGGATTGACTGCCTAGACACCATCCTACAAAGGATTGACTGCCACGATACAATCCCACAAAGGATTGACTGCCTAGACACTATCCTACAAAGGATTGACTGCCATGATACAATCCCACAAAGGATTGACTGTCTAGACACCATCCTACAAAGGATTGACTGCCAGGATACAATCCCACAAAGGATTGACTGCCTAGACACCATCCAACCAAGGACTGACTGCCTTGATACAATCCCACAAAGGATTGACTGCCTAGACACCATCCTACAAAGGATTGACTGCCATGATACAATCCTTCAAAGGATTTACTGCCTAGACACCATCCTACAAAGGATTGACTGCCAGAATACCATTTTTTTGTTATCACATATTTACCATAAAGGGGCATGCAAGCTGATTTAAGTCTATTTCTAAACTTGTTTCCATGAATATCCATACATTCATACATTTCACTTTCATTTTGAACACCGCAGGTCGGGGGTTTTCTCCGGGTACTCAGGCTTTCTCCCCCAATAAAAGCTGGACATGATATAGCTGAAAAATTGCTGAAAGTGGAGTTAAACACCATCAAACAAACAAACAAATAAACATTTTGAACAAAAAGTCATGTGACAATATCGTGACTTACATCAGCTTGAATCAGAAATCAGATTAAGGTAAGATATATATTTATAGAGAAAATATCTGAAGTGTTTGTTTGTTTGTTTGATGGTGTTTAACGCCACTTTCAGCAATTTTTCAGCTATATCATGGCGTCCAGTTTTTATTGGGGGAGGAAGCTGGAGTACCTGGAGAAAACCCTCGACCTGCGGTAGGAAAACTGGCAATCCTTGTCAATTAAGATTGGAGTCGAGTACACCCTGCCTGCAGTGAGAATCGAACCCGCAATCTCAGTGTTGACAGACCACGTGATCAATAGAAGACGAACTAACTTGACCACTCCGACACCGAGGCCCCATCTGAAGAAGTGAATTATATATAGTTTAACTGGACTAAAATGTTCTATAACATCTGGACACAACGAAATATCCTGAATCAGAGAGGTTTAGCAAAATCCACTGTTTTGCTTAAGGAGAGCTCGCTGACGTCCCATAAAAAAAAAAAAAAAAACGGATGGCAGAGGATTCTAGGACTACACTAACATAGGCATGTCCTTGTCCTGTCACTCCCAAACAAAATGGTCTTACCTGTTCCACTAACACAGCCATGTCCATGAACATGTCCTGTCACTCCCAAACACAATGGTCTTACTTGTTGCTGTACCAACAGCCATGTCCATGAACATTCCCTGTCACTCCCAAACACAACGGTCTTACTTGTTGCTCCACCAACATAGCCATGTCCATGAACATGCCCTGTCACTCCCAAACACAACGGTCTTACCTGTTGCTCCACCAACATAGCCATGTCCATGAACATGTCCTGTCACTCCCAAACACAACGGTCTTACTTGTTGCTCCACCAACATAGCCATGTCCATGAACATGTCCTGTCACTCCCAAACACAACGATCTTACCTGTTGCTCCACCAACATAGCCATGTCCATGAACATGCCCTGTCACTCCCAAACACAACGGTCTTACTTGTTGCTCCACCAACATAGCCATGTCCATGAACATGTCCTGTCACTCCCAAACACAACGGTCTTACTTGTTGCTCCACCAACATAGCCATATCCATGAACATGTCCTGTCACTCCCAAACACAACGGTCTTACCTGTTGCTCCACCAACATAGCCATGTCCATGAACATGTCCTGTCACTCCCAAACACAACGGTCTTACTTGTTGCTCCACCAACATAGCCATGTCCATGAACATGTCCTGTCACTCCCAAACACAACGATCTTACCTGTTGCTCCACCAACATAGCCATGTCCATGAACATGTCCTGTCACTCCCAAACACAACGATCTTACCTGTTGCTCCACCAACATAGCCATGTCCATGAACATGTCCTGTCACTCCCAAACACAACGGTCTTACCTGTTGCTCCACCAACATAGCCATGTCCATGAACATGTCCTGTCACTCCCAAACACAACGATCTTACCTGTTGCTCCACCAACATAGCCATGTCCATGAACATGTCCTGTCACTCCCAAACACAACGGTCTTACCTGTTGCTCCTTGCTCCACCAACATAACCATGTCCATGAACATGTCCTGTCACTCCCAAACACAACGGTCTTACTTGTTGCTCCACCAACATAGCCATGTCCATGAACATGTCCTGTCACTCCCAAACACAACGGTCTTACTTGTTGCTCCACCAACATAGCCATGTCCATGAACATGTCCTGTCACTCCCAAACACAACGATCTTACCTGTTGCTCCACCAACATAGCCATGTCCATGAACATGTCCTGTCACTCACAAACACAACGGTCTTACTTGTTGCTCCACCAACATAGCCATATCCATGAACATGTCCTGTCACTCCCAAACACAACGGTCTTACTTGTTGCTCCACCAACATAGCCATATCCATGAACATGTCCTGTCACTCCTAAACACAACGGTCTTACCTGTTGCTCCACCAACATAGCCATGTCCATGAACATGTCCTGTCACTCCCAAACACAACGGTCTTACTTGTTGCTCCACCAACATAGCCATGTCCATGAACATGTCCTGTCACTCCCAAACACAACAGTCTTACCTGTTGCTCCACCAACATAGCCATGTCCATGAACATGTCCTGTCACTCCCAAACACAACGGTCTTACTTGTTGCTCCACCAACATAGCCATGTCCATGAACATGTCCTGTCACTCCCAAACACAACGATCTTACCTGTTGCTCCACCAACATAGCCATGTCCATGAACATGTCCTGTCACTCCAAAACACAACGGTCTTACTTGTTGCTCCACCAACATAGCCATGTCCATGAACATGTCCTGTTACTCCCAAACACAACGATCTTACCTGTTGCTCCACCAACATAGCCATGTCCATGAACATGTCCTGTCACTCCCAAACACAACGGTCTTACTTGTTGCTCCACCAACATAGCCATATCCATGAACATGTCCTGTCACTCCCAAACACAACGGTCTTACCTGTTGCTCCACCAACATAGCCATATCCATGAACATGTCATGTAATTCTCGTATACTTGTTTCTAATTTGATGATATCGTTGTGTCTGGCCTCTATATCAGCAAGTGTTTGTTTAGCTTGCTGTGTTTCCATTATAATCTGTAAATATAAGCAATAGTCTATGTCTATTACCTAGCACTGTAAAATATGCAAAATTGAAATATGGAAAATCATTGTATTGTTCATCAGGTATAAAACTTAATTATTAATAAATGAATTTTCACTGATAAATGTACACATAAATAGTGTCCAAGACATATGTCCTGTCAGTGCAAAAGCAATGTTGAACAAAAATCCCAACCGTACATCCCCCCTTCCCTTTTCAATATATTAGAATGTGTATACCGACATAGTTTGAATAAAATTCTTTGCACATATGCAAATGTAGCTCCTTTTTTTTTTTAATCGTTGCTACAAAGAGGTTCTGTTACTCGTAATGGAGCAAGCTGGGAGCGATTCCCAGCCGGGGGTTTTATGCATATAATAAGCCATTAAGCTATTTCCATAAATTGCTACATACTTTTTAATGTCTTTGAAGTTTAACTGATATTTCTACAACACCTAATTCATTAGTTTCACACTTTATTCATAACCCTGGCATTGTTGTCAAAATTTGAATTCTGGTAGTGCATAATTTCTGAGTCGATTTGGTAAAATGACTGTTTTGTTTTTTCAAATTTATTGCATTAGCTTGAATCAAATTTTTACCCATATGATTCTACACTCCATAATTTTAATTTTGTCAACAATGCTATGATTACGAAAAAGTGTTACAATTATTCAATAATACATGTCAGCTTAACGGAAGAGAAAGGAAAACATATATAAGTTAAACAAAGATAGCAGTTTAATAGTGGAAAATATGTATAAATCCCAAGAGTGTTTTACGAGTAATGGGACCTCTTTGTAGCTCCGTCAGTTAAAAAAATGATTTGATAATACCTGACTATTGATCTGGACAATAATTCAGACCAGAAAACTTAAATATTTAGAATCTCCTAATCAGTGGCACTATACTGAAGGTGTGGCACATCAGTGCCTAATCAGTGGTACTTTACTGAAGGTGTGGCTCATAAGTACCTAATCAGTGGCACTTTACTGAAGGAGTGGCACATCAGTACTTAATCAGAGGCACTATACTGAGGGTGTGGCACATCAGTACTTAATCAGAGGCACTTTACTGAGGGTGTGGCTCATCAGTACTTACTAGTAATCAGAGGCACTTTACTGGGGGTGTGGCACAAAAGTACTTAATGAGTGGCACTATACTGAGGGTGTGGCACATCAGTACCTAATCAGAGGCACTTTACTGAAGGTGTGGCACATCAGTACCTAATCAGAGACACTTTACTGAGGGTGTGGCACATCAGTACCTAATCAGAGGCACTTTACTGAGTGTGTGGCACATCAGTACCTAATCTGAGGCATTTTTTTTAGGGTGTGGCTCATCAGTACCTTATCTGTGGCACTGTACTGAAGGTGTGGCTCATCAGTACTTAATCAGAGGCACTTTATTGAGGGTGTGGCACATCAGTACCTAATCAGAGGCACTATACTGAGGGTGTGGCACATCAGTACTTAATCAGAGTCACTTTACTGAGGGTTTGGCACATCAGTACCTATTCTGAGGCATTTTTTAAGGGTGTGGCTCATCAGTACCTTATGTACTGAAGGTGTGGCTCATCAGTACTTAATCAGAGGCACTTTACTGAGGGTGTGACACATCAGTACTTAGAGGCACTTTACAGTGGCATTTTACTGAGGGTGTGGCATGTCAGTACTTAATCAGAGGCACTTTACTGAAGTTGTGGCACATCAGAAACTAGATACAAGTATTAACAAGTGTTGCATCATTCATTATACCACTGACCTAACATTAGAAGTGTATATTGAAACACATCAGATTACAAAATGTATCAATGTTGATCCTGCCTCAGTATTTTCCACAAAAAACACATGTATAGTTAGTCATGACACAAGCAATGGAACTCGTACATTTCCCTTTGTTTATGAAGTATTCTTTTGTTTCCAGTAAACAGCTATGGCAGATTACACATACGTACAGAACTACCATTTTTGTTCTACCTGTATATATTCAGTCATTAAATTATTTAAAATCTTGTTAAATGCCACTTTTAGCCACATTTTTGTCACTACTCTTTGGCCACCCATTTGACTGACAGATGAAGCTAGTATGTCAAACCTACTCCAACATTTATATCCCAATTAGTATCCATGTGATACAGATCACATGACTTCATAAAATCACATGACTTTCATACTTACCCCTTGTGTAAATATTGCTGGATTTCCAGATTCTAACATGTCTTCTAATTCTTCATTAGTTGTAGTTCTACCAGCTGAAAAATTCATTTGTTATATCAAACATTAGATCCAGATTTTGGGACAGAAGAAACTAACACTAGAGGCTCCCAGGAGCCTGTAATCACTCACCTGGAACCCAAATGACTTCAGTATATTTACATTTTTGCAATTTACAGTTTCAGTCTAGTTGTTATAGCTTACAAAAATTAAACATTTCTTCAAAAATTTTAGTTAAGTACAATAACTCCTATAAGGTGATATCAGACAATTTCTGAAAATTTAATGATTTATAGGCCTTGTCCTTTAGGGTAATTTAGTAATTTACAGTTTTACTCTAGGTGTGTTTTAGACTAATGTATAACACAAAAACTGATTATTTGTCCAATTTCGTAATTAAAGGGCAATACCTCCCATAAAGAGTCATCTTGCAATTTTGGACTAAACAATGATTTGTAGGCTTTGCTTTGCTGATTATTTGTGTAATTTACAGTTTCAATCTAGCTATAATGGCATCAAGTTACAAGGCAAAAAATACCAAAAATTTTATCAAAGGATTATAACTACTATGAGGAGTCGTCTGATAATTTCAGACCAATAAAGTGAATTTTATAACTTGTATTGCTGATCATTTTTGCAATTTACAGTTTCACTTTATCTGTTAAAGCTTATAAATTACAGGTCAAAAACAGAAATTTTCATAAAACATTGTCATTTAACAGACAATAACACCTATAAGGAATCATTATGCAATTTCAGACCAATGAAGTGAATTGTAGAACTTTTATTGCTGATCATTTTTGCCATTACAGTTTCACTCTAGCTGTTACAGATTTAAAGTTACAGGACAAAAATGAAATAAAGGCAATAACTCGTATAAGGAGTCATCTGACAATTTCAGACAAATTAAGTGAATTGTAGAACTTTTATTGCTGATCTTTTTTGCCATTTACAGTTTCATCCTACCTCTTATAGTTTTCAAGTTATATTGTAAATACCAAAAATTTTGTCAAAAATCATCACTAAAGGGCAGCAACTCCTACAGGAAGCAATACACAACTTCGCACTAGTAGCAACTATTGTAGAGATTAATGTGCTGATCAATTTGAAGTAACAGTTTCCTCTATAGCTATTATATTTTTTTAGCTATTGATCAAAAACTTGCGTTGACAACCATGTTCTATTTTTAGTAACAGTTGCCATCATTGTATGTTGATCAACACCCTGGGTAAAAATTTGAACCTAGGAACCCTATGGATGATTGTGGCTAAGTTTAAAAAAATTTTCCAATGGTTTCAGAGAAGATTTTTGCCAAGTGATGGCAAAAGCTCACATGGACCTTTGGTCCAGGTGAGCTAAAAATAAGTTTAACTGTAATCCCCCTATCAACATTATTTCTGAAATTTGATTGATAAGTAACATGTTATTACAAAATCCTTACAACCGGTGTTGCTAACCCTTCGGTAATATGCACTCATTTTGTAAATGTTGAAGCAGTTAGCTTTGCATACAGAAAAATTAATCTTAGAAAAAGAGATCTAATGAATTCTATTTACTACAGAAAAGCAAACAAACAATATTAAATTGACCTAAATAGGCATCACATCCGCTAATGAAATCAGTGCAAAATTAAATTGATCAAATCTATTCGACAAAAACAAAGCATTATAAGCACTTCTTATTTTATGACAACTGTAGGGTACCCTATACTTTTTAAAAACCCTTAATGTTTTCCGTGAAAATTTCAATCAAACTTTCCTTGATAACCAAGATAACACTATATTACTGTCAGTGATTGCTGTGTCAAATTAAATTACCTAAAAATCTGTAATGTAAGACTAAAACTGAATTAAAATGAACATGGAATTGCTCAACTGTTTGTGAACATCAGTTTAATAACACAATGGTTTGAACATGCAACTACCGCCCTCAGAATTGACATGCATGTGAGCAATAGTAGATGACTAACTACCTTAACTACTAGGTCATCTAGGCCCATTAGAATGGCTAGACTAGGCCACCAAGGCCCATTAGAATGGCTAGACTAGGCCACCAAGGCCCCTTGGAATGGCTAGACTAGGCCACCAAGGCCTCTAGGAATGGCTATAGCACATTTTTTTTAAGTAAACAGGTTGCAGTAAAAAGATATCACTCGCATCAAATACCAAAAAACAGTGTTTGTTTGAAAGTAGTTATTGGCCACTTGCAGCAATTTTAAGCTATACCTTGGCATCCAGTTTTTTAATTGGGGAGGAAACCAGAGTACCTGGAGAAACCCCCCCCCCCCCACCTTCGGAACGAAAACTGGCAATCCTTGGATTAGAGTCTGGTACACCCTACACACAGTGAGACTTCAACCTGCAACCTCAGTGTTGACAGCATGTCATGTGATAATTGTAGACTAACTACCTCAACCACTCAGCCACCCAGACCTTCTGAAAAACACATTCATATATAGGAGAATGCAGTGACCATTTATTCCAAATTTTAATTAAAATTAATTTACAACAAAACATTTTCCAAATAGAATTTTTACTTGTCACTATCTGTATGTCTTGCAGTGTTAGTAGCCAGCTATCTAAATCACATACATGTTTGACCCTAAATCTTGGCTATACTCAAGTTTAAAGACAACGCTGATGACAAGAAGATGAACAGTAATATGACAACCATTCTAGGATATTGACCAAACAAATTAAACCTTCATACATTTTGAGTCTTATTACAAGTTGTTGACATTTACAGCAATTCATTGACTTCATTTAATAGTGATTAAACTATTCTAATTGAACTTGTTACCCCAGTGCTGTTTTGCTCCAAAAACTAGCTTGTAATGTTCATTTGAAAACGAATAATGAAAGTAATAGGTGAAAATTAAGGTGCTTAAACAATATGGTCCACTGAAATATACTGCTGTCAACAATATTAAAAAATGCAATACCATTGGATCAAAATTCAAACAGGATGTTGATAATAAAATCTAATACACATAATGGAACAACACCTTCATGATCGTGACACTGTTTAACATCCTAAAATAGACCAACAATAATTTTCTGTAAATTAAAAAAATTACAAAAAATTCAGAAAAAAACCATGTTAAGGTAGTACCAGTAGTAACCAGACAGAAAAGCATGAGTTACCAAGCACATGTATAGATATATATTCCCCTAAATATTTACTTCCTGTGTTTGTACTACAGTAAGTATATGGGTTCTAATTTCAAACTATGGTTGAAATATTTGTTCTTAAAAATATTACATTTTCTATTACATATCTGTGGTTAGTCAACATAAATTTATAGTCCAGATGTTTGGATATAATTTTCTAGCTTACAACATACAAATTCCTGAATTCACCATGTTTTGGTGTTAATTTTTCATTACTTAGCAGATATAACATAACTAATCATTTCATTAAGATAAAGATTCTGAAATAACCTGTCTAACTTGTAATAATAAACGTGTATTGCTTATCGTATAAATAGAATATATAAATAAATGCATGTTTATAAATAATATTACATTGTTTGATATCTTTTAATTCTACTGATGGAAATTTTCTTGCTTTAATGGGTCATCAATCATTCCAAGCCAAAAATGACAGAAATGATATTAATCATTGCTGATAATTACTGATATGAATTATTGACTACAATATTTGACCAAATCCTCAAGAACATCATATAACATATAGACTTCATCAAGAAATATCAAGATTTGCAGACAATGAAAGCATTGTTTGAAGGAAACACTGTTTTCAAGTAACCCTGTGGCATATCTGGTGCTTGTGTTTACTATATCAGATTTATAAATCATTTTTATTAACAAATTAATAAAGTTATTTCTTGTTTAATATCTCACTAACAAATAAAGATACACCAGTAGATCCCTCATTATTTTTTACGGGATACCAATTTTCATCACAAGCAAACTACAGATTTCAGTTCTAATCTAAATACAAATAAAATTTTCTGGTTAGTTTGTTTGTATTAATGGTGTTAAATGCCTCTTAAAATCAATTTTCAACTTTGTGTCATGTGTTTGTTAGTTTTTGCTGTTGTCCCCCTCTTTGTTTAACCAATGATCCTTGACATATCGTTTCTTGAACACTCCTTGGTATATTAGGTTCTTTTTTTTCTATATCACAGGATTTTTTTATTGGTGAAGAAAGCCCAAAATATGATAAAAGCCTAACCTCAGGAAAATTGGCAATCCTTATTGTTTAAAATTAGAGATGAGCACACTCTGTTGCAGTAATGCTCGAGCACACAAGCTGAGTTGTCAGTGATTAATAGTAAACGACCATCTTAACCACTTTGCCCCGTGGTAAAACAATGATAACTTTGGGTCCCTGTGAATTATTTCCATTCTATTATTACATGTTACATATTTACAACACCATTGGGGACACTAAATTGTCATCATTAAGTGGATCTTCCATAACAGGTAATAACAAAATATGATATGATGCGCTGACCTATCGTCTTTATTGTCTTACATTTTGTTAAAAATATCTTACAATAAGCAGAATTTTTGTGACAATATTTTGTTACACACTAACAATAAAATGAAACATTACATCAACTACACATGTGACATTTTCTATAGCAATGTGTGTTTCAGTGGGAGTAAATTGTAGCAGCCATAAGTTATGCCTACTTTGTAACAGATAGTGGTCTCAATGACATTAAAGGACATCACATTAGGATAAGAATCTTTTAATTTTAATATCCACCCAACTACCAACAGCAATAATTAAATAATTTTATTAATTCATCTAACAATATCATAAAATAAGGGCTGAAGAATGTCTATTTCATTCCATTTTATCAATATGCTAGGGTTATAAGGGTCACCATGGTAAGTATAAGTTTGTCATCAAGTTTAGAACATCTGTTTCAATCAACAGAAATGGATTATTTATTATCTGTATAGTAACAATGTAGGTGATTAGATATTATTCCTTGAACTTAGCTTTCTGTCTGTTTTATTATTTTGCGCAAAGAAAAAACATCTTATTTTGTTTTTTTGTGGTCTAAATGAGGTTCTGTTCATTTTTTTCTAGATTATTGGATTGGAGAGCACAACAAGAACACTGAACATTGATCCGATTTATAAAGTTTGTAATGGTTCCAGACTTAAACTTTTACTAAGTTTTAGCTTTTCTCGTGAAAACAAAATAAGCGATGGCTGGTGACCCTGTCCCGCTGCCTTTACCTTAATATTCAATTCACAATCACTCTTTCCTTTTATAGACATTGATTACCATTATCAATAAATTACTTTACTGTTTACACTTAATCTAATAGACAGACTATCTGTTAACACTTAATGTAAAGGACAGACTCTTTAACACTTAAGTCTGTCTGTAATAGACAGACTATCTGTTAACATTTTATGTAATAGACAAACTATCTCTGTAATAGACAGACTATCTGTTAACACTTAATGTAAAGGACAGATTATCTGTTAACACTTAATGTAAAGGACAGACTATCTGTTAACACTTTATGTAACAGACAGATTATCTGTTAACACTTAATGTAAAGGACAGATTATCTGTTAACACTTAATGTAAAGGACAGATTATCTGTTAACACTTAATGTAACAGACAGATTATCTGTTAACACTCAATGTAAAGGACAGATTATCTGTTAACACTTAATGTAAAGGACAGATTATCTGTTAACACTTAATGTAAAGGACAGACTATCTGTAAACACTTAATGTAAGACAGACTATCTGTTAACACTTAATGTAATAGACAGACTATCTGTTAACACTTTATGTAATAGACAGACTACCATTACTAGATCAAGCTTACCTAAAACTCCATCTTTACACAGACTATATAAACAAGTATTTTAATAAGTATTTAATTCTATCAATTACCGAGGACTTTCAATTTACTTATTTCTCAATGTCTACTCAATGCCAAGGTCAAAGGTTAAATTCAACAAACTTATTTCTAACTGACCCATCTATTCCAAGGTCAACAATAACTCTTAACCTTGCTAAGAAATCACATATTAGCTTTACTTGTCACATAATGGAGTTACCTCCCCTTTCAACTTACTTATTTCTAACTGCCGTTGTATCCTGCCTTTACATCGTTCTCTGTAATCTATTTGACAGGAATTATAGTCATTCATTACCTCTACAAACTTCCTAGAAAGAGTTGCATGCTGCAAAGTATAAAAGAAAGAAGTCAGAATTGTGAAAGAATGTGTAGATACAAGGCTAAATGCCTTCATACGAAAAGATCAAATGGGTTCATTTTAACATTCTAGCAATACACGGTTAATACAGATTCTAAAAGCTCATTCACAGATTAATTCAAAGAGAAAATATAAATGGTCCAAAAACTCTAAAAATCTAGTAAAAAAGAATTAAAAATCCTTTGACATATTAGTAAAAAAAAAAGAACAGAATGTAAACCTAAATACAACTAGAGTAAAAAAAACTGTGAGCAATGCTCACCATTGATACCCCTGCTTCATGATTTCTTCAAAAATGCATGTGTTCTTAATTATGAACTTAATCAAGTGTAGGAAGTAGGAAGAGTTGCAGATAAAACATGGGAACTCCCACCCCTCCCCCCACCTCAAAGAATAGCAATGTCCATTTTTTTCTTTTTGAAAACCCAAATATCATTCCAATCAAAATATAAAATATCAGGTGCACAATGGTGCTATGAGACAAAGATTATGTTTAAGTTTCATCAAATTCCATTAAGTGAGGAAGAGCACATAAGAGATGGGTATCCCCAAATATTATTCCAATCAAAATGCTAAATTTCTCCTGCACAATGGCACTGTGTGACAAGGATTCTGTGTAAGTTTCATCCAATTCCATTCGGTGGTGTAGGAGGAGTTGCAAATAGGAAAAAGTGTAACGGACGGACACATGGACAGACGGACACCCCCATTACTATAAAATAAAATGAACTGACTAGCTTTTTTTGCCACTTTCAACAATATTTGAACTGTATGGTGGTAGCAAATTTATTGATACCACTGTTTCTGTAAGAAGGACACAAGGACATGTACCCTGTTAACTAGTCACAGTAACTGTTAAATGTTCTAGTAAACTTGTATAACAGGAACTTTGTTTGTAACCATACTTAGCAGGACCCTAACTTGAATGCTGCAGTAAACTTGTATAAAAGGAACTTTGTTTGTAACCATACTTAGCAGGACCCTAACTTGAATGCTGCAGTAAACTTGTATAAAAGGAACTTTGTTTGTAACCATACTTAGCAGGACCCTAACTTGAATGCTGCAGTAAACTTTCTGGTAAAGACTATTTGTTTACAATTTTACCCAGACCATTCGGCAATAGACATTGTATGATACAATTTCCATTAACCACCAATGACCTTTATTCTGATACTATATATAACCTCTAATTCACTTAAAGCCTCAATATTGGTTTACACTCATCTGTTAAAATGTCTGTCAGTATTGGTGAATGTTCAAACCGGTAATAATAATCATCGATATCACACAATTTTTCAATAATTTAATCAGCAACAATTTTTCGCTGTAATGAAGCGATCGTGACCTAGGACATGTACAACAGAAACATTTTATTCAATTTCGAACAATCAAAGATATGTTACAAAGCTGTGATACATCAGAAATTCAATATAACCAGGAGAATATCTGATTTGATTGATCAAGCAACAGAAATACATGTTGAGTCATCACAATAAAAAAATCATAGTATTTCTGGTCATTAATGGT
This sequence comes from Limnoperna fortunei, assembly GCA_944474755.1. Classification (NCBI taxonomy): domain Eukaryota; kingdom Metazoa; phylum Mollusca; class Bivalvia; order Mytilida; family Modiolidae; genus Limnoperna; species Limnoperna fortunei. The sequence goes on along the minus strand of OX104121.1, from coordinate 16,565,237 downwards.
GTTATATCATGCTAACTTTGCTGACCCTGTAAAATGAAGAATATTGCTTAATAAACCTAATAGATCAAACAGCAAACCTAACAGATCACACAACAAACCTACTGTGATTACCTCTGACCAAACGACACTTCCAGTTAATGAAAGATTTATGTTTTAAGCCATATCAACCAGAATACTGTTTAATTGTTGGTTTAAAGATCAAGTGTAGACCCATCTGACCTCCATATTTGACTATTTCATGTTTCCACCTAGAGTTATTTTTGGTATTTACATGTTTGTCTTGTGTTATTTTAGGTGGTATATAAGTGTGTAAGTGTTATTATGTGTATACATGTACTTCATTCTCCCAATGAAGAATACTATTTTTATATCTTCCAATAGGAATATCTTAAGCATATAGAGGTAAACGTCACTGATGAGTCTTGAATAGACAAAACAAGCTTCTGGCATAATGAATTTGTCACATTAGTATTTTGATAACATTCTGTTGGAATATTTGAGCAAAGCCAAGTAACAGCGTGTCCCCAGGTTGGGGATGATTGGTGCTATGTATGGAAGTTTTGAGTTCAGTTGGAGTTAGAAAGTTTAAGATCAATATGTTATGACTTGTTTACGTTATTTATTTTATATTGACACTCAATGACAAAGGCCATTCGTTGGTCAGTATGTGTATAGATTTGACAATAAACACCGTCATTTGTATATATATATATATACAATATACACAAGGCAGATGTTGTTCACCTGGACAGGTGATTCAAATTATACAGCCAATAACATACAGGATATCAGCAGCATGAAGGGGTTGTGGTGGTCATATTATTGTAATAATTCTTATTGTTTCTACTGCATTTTTTATTATTGTTCATTTTTAATTAACATGCAGCATTTAAAATGGAATGTTCATTATTTATTATAACTAGTAACCTGCGAGCTACTGCTCACTCAGTATACCCATGCTATTCACATCATTGAGTTGACTAAGTTGGTAAATGGGAAGTACATATGCAACAGACCTGAAATCAGTAATCGCAATATAGGACCACATATAAGATTTCAAGTGGCTGTGATACGTAGTTGCTGAGAAAACTGTAACGAAAGTTACATTGTGGACTTAAGGACAAACAGACGGACAGATGAATAGGGGTAAACCAGTATACCCTCCTCTTCTTTGTTTGTAAAATCACAGTGGTTTACATGGGCTTAACATGGTTAAGATGATAATTGAGGCATAAATATATTTAGATAATTTACAACTACCAAATGATATTTTTTTCAATGAAAAAAAGCTAAGTTTCCATATATTTTGCAGAGGTAAAAAAGTGACACATTCTGGCTGCACATCCATATTATCCTATGTATACCAAGTTACCCCTCCCCCCTGATGTTTGTTATCAAGTTATACAGATGAAACTAATAACTGATCAATTAACTTTATGTTTTAATTAAACTGTAACATCAAAGACAATCAATCCTGAGGCTATAAATAGATGGCAGCACTGAGATGACAGCTGTGACCACAATACTATGTAAAGTTAGCAGACATTGGTAGATCAGAATAACACATGCTAGTTGTTCTTGTTTTTGGAAACAGCTGGTAATTGTGTAATTTAGAACAGAGATTTCAAAACTTGTCTAATACTGAGTGTATCGACTAACTTGATGGCATTTTATTGCTAAAAACTTGCTGAAGTAGTGTTAATCCCAAATCAATCAATCATAGAAACATAATACTGGTTATGTATAAGGGTCAAAGGTCTCATTTATTAACAATAGGAATATGTTTACAGAGTTGCAATAAAACTTGTCTTTACCAATGGATGTGTACATATTTAAGCTGGCTGGGAATATACATGTTCAAAGTTAAAAAAAATTAATGGAAATTTTAAATGAATCCAATAGACAATTACTGACTTGTCAAATTGTAAAAATGCAACATGTTAAAATCAATTGTCAGATGGAGAAATCAATTCTATTGTTTTAATATTTTAAAAATTCATCACATCAACAGAGAATTAAGTCAGTATCTGCATGGTATCGAAAATAAAAATGTATTCCCATCTCACAACACATATAATGAGTCCAGTTTAATTATAATTATTTACTTCAAAGAAATGTTGATATAATCTTTAAATACAAAATAGTTACATGTAGTTCAATAAACAAAAATCGCGAAAACATTTCCCTATAAAACTTTCTTTGTATCAAATTTTAAATTGACATCAGCTGAAAAACAAATCAAATCACAGTTTTTTTTTAAGTTACTGATGTTCCTGTCAATACATTTTTAAACATAAAATATTTACATTTCACTAAATGAAACTTTTAATTTCTCCAATATTCTGATTAGTAAATCTGTGTCCTACATTTTATGTCAATCAATCATATATTTTTTAATACACATGTACATGTGCAAGGTATAAATTTTAAACAAGTTTATTTCTGTTGAATGGAAACTTGGATGATTCCTATTTTGTATTCTATTTTGTATTTATTTGAACTTGATTCATGTATTTGTAAACAATTCCATTAAAATGCTATAATTGACTGAATTACATAAACAGTAAGATTTGAGATGTGACTGATGCTATTCCTAACAACAACTGGGATTAAGTCTAGAGGCTTTCATGAGCCTTTCTAGAATGCTACCCTGACTTACCAAAAAAACCAGACTTTTAGTACATTATAAATTCAAGTGATACTGTTTTTAAGAAGCCGCTTTACTGTATTTTCCATAAGATCCCATGTTAATCTATGTTTCACATTGGTGGCTATCTTGGATTATGGATTGGCACCAAAAACTCAAAATTAATAAAGGACGACCCGAGGTACATTTCTACAATATCACTATTCAATCTGCCCAGCAGTTCACAAACACATTTCAAAATTTTATTTAAAAAAAATGTTAAAAGCAATGGAAGCCATATAAAATTCCAAATCAGCCCTTTTAACTCAAAATTAATAAGCTAATTATCTTGGCTTCATTTCTGCATGATTATTTTACATTTGTGAAATGGTTGCTGAGAAACCATTCCCTTAGGGTCCTATACTAAGCTATGCTCCTTATTAGCAGCCAACTTGGATTAAGGATTGGCATGTGAGGAAGAGCATCTTGGAACGTTCCTCAATAATTGCACATCAATCTGTTAAATGGTTTGTGAGACAATGACTTTTGAAATTTCAGCCAATCAGAATATGTTAATGGCCCTGGCAGCCATGTTGTATAAATGCTAAGCACACAAAACTTAAACTAAGTTAAACTTAGCCAAGTGGTTTTAGAGAAGATTGAAATGTGAAGTTTGCTGCCAATGACAAGAGCAATAAAAAAATAACCCTTCATTTTGGTCTGGTATTTTCAGAGATTTTAACATTACAGTAAGTAAGAAATTAGAATTCCTAATGGTGGTTATGCTGAGGTCAATCTGATCAGAACAAAAAAAAGGAAATTGATTTAATTGTGTACTCGAAATCCTACAAGCTTCAATGTGTTTAGTTTTTTTAGTTTTCAAAGAAAATGATTCTGAAAACTACAACCAATTAAAAACAATGATACTTCATGAAAGCTATGTTTCAATTCCAATTGACACAAAAAGACAAAGAATAGTTATAAAAGGCCCTTACTACACTTCTGTTTTACCAAGGCACAATCCATTAGACCTAGTGGTTATTGATAAAAATGTTCATCTCCAACTAAACAGAAATAATAATTACCCTTGTATTTTGCATGAAAAAGGGAATCTTTGTCTTACACGCATCATTTGCACCCAGTAATTGTACATCTGACACAGTTTCAGTGAAAAATTTTAAAATGTTAGGCAGTTGGAAATGTAGATAGCAATGGGAAAAAATGTCTAATTTGCATATCAGACAAAATCAGCTAAAGTGAAGTCAACTATTGCAATTAACTTTGGTTGTTGGAGAGGGGACTATCATTTTTGGTTAGACTGGAGTTTCCAGAGGATCATCTCTACTAAGTTTGTTCGTCGTGAAGAAAATTTAAATGTATACTATACGACAACAGACGATAAGTGGCATTGGAGCTAACCAAGACTTTTAGACACAACGGTCAAAATTTTCTGTTTCTTTTTTTCAAATCGTTGGGGCTAGGATACAAATTATTATTCACCAACATTTTGATCCAGTGACAATATTGGCAAAATATGAAAAAATATCAGTTAAACATATTGAAGTACCTAAAGCCAGAAAACTTAAATGTCAACTGAAAGATGACACCAATGACAGACCCATGTCATATTATGCCAGAAAATTCAAAGGTCAACTGAAACATGACACCAATGGCAGACTCATATCATATTATGCCAGAAAACTCGAATGTCAACTGAAAGATGACACCAATGGCAGACCCGTATTATAATGGCAGAAAAGTCAAATGTCACCTGCAAGATGACACCAATGGCAGACCCATATCATATTATGCCAGAAAACTCAAAGGTCAACTGAAACATGACACCAATGGCAGACCCATATCATATTATGCCAGAAAACTCGAATGTCAACTGAAAGATGACACCAATGGCAGACCCATTTCATATTATGCCAGAAAACTCGAATGTCAACTGCAACATTAGTCCTCGAATCCTCTGCCGTCCAACGCTTTTTTTTTTTTTGCGTGGGACGTCAGAGAGCTGTCCATAAGCAAAACAGCGGATTTTGCGACACAGGTCTGGGTCGGTAAATTTCATCATGTCCAGATGTTAACAAACATTTTTGTCCAGTTAAACTATATATAATTCGCTTCTTTAGATATTTTTCTATATGAATATAATCATCATACCTTCAATCAAAATGATTTAAGTCCATTTCTAAGCTCATTTCCATCGATACCCTTACATTCCGACATTTCACTTTCATTTTTGAACAAAAAGTCACGTGACAACAATATGACTTAAATCCAGTGCTTAAATTAGCTTGATTGAAGGTATGATGATTATATATTCATAGAGAAAAATATCTAAAGAAGCGAATTATATATAGGGTAACTGGACGAAAATGTTTGTTAACATCTGGACACGATGAAATTTGCCGACCCAGACCCGTGTCCCAAAATCGGCTGTTTTGCTTATGGACAGCTCTCTGATGTCCCACGCAAAAAAAAAAAAATTGAAGAGTGTGTCCATGGGACACGGATGCCCCCGCTAAATGAAGTCCCAAACAGGAAGTAGTTGTCTGACAGGTCTGAAAGTCGCTTAGGACGTACAACTTGTGATACTGAACCACCCTGCCAAATTTCAAATTGTGCTGATGTACGGTTTCTGAGAAAAGCTTGACGGAAATTTTCATACTCATGTTAACACATTTTCATATCGGCCCAGTCGCAAACAGGAAGTAGTTGTCTGAAAGGTCTGAAAGTCGCTTAGGACGTACAACTTGTGATACTGAACCACCCTGCCAAATTTCAAATTGTGCTGATGTACGGTTTCTGAGAAAAGCTTGACGGAAATTTTCATACTCATGTTAACACATTTTCATATCGGCCCAGTCGCAAACAGGAAGTAGTTGTCCGACAGGTCTGAAAGTCGCTTAGGACGTACAACTTGTGATACTGAACCACCCTGCCAAATTTCAAATTGTTCTGATGTACGGTTTCTGAGAAAAGCTTGACGGAAATTTTCATACTCATGTTAACACATTTTCATATCGGCCCAGTCGCAAACAGGAAGTAGTTGTCCGACAGGTCTGAAAGTCGCTTAGGACGTACAACTTGTGATACTGAACCACCCTGCCAAATTTCAAATTGTTCTGATGTACGGTTTCTGAGAAAAGCTTGACGGAAATTTTCATACTCATGTTAACACATTTTCATATCGGCCCAGTCGCAAACAGGAAGTAGTTGTCCGACAGGTCTGAAAGTCGCTTAGGACGTACAACTTGTGATACTGAACCACCCTGCCAAATTTCAAATTGTTCTGATGTACGGTTTCTGAGAAAAGCTTGACGGAAATTTTCATACTCATGTTAACACATTTTCATATCGGCCCAGTCGCAAACAGGAAGTAGTTGTCCGACAGGTCTGAAAGTCGCTTAGGACGTACAACTTGTGATACTGAACCACCCTGCCAAATTTCAAATTGTTCTGATGTACGGTTTCTGAGAAAAGCTTGACGGAAATTTGTACATACAGACGGACGTATTTACGTACAAATGAAGTCCCAAACAGGAAGTAGTTGTCCGACAGGTCTGAAATTCGCTTAGGACGTACAACTTGTGATACTGAACCACTCTGCCAAATTTAAAATTGTTCTCATGTACGGTTTCTGAGAAAAGCTTGACGGAAATTTGTTCGGACGTACGTACGTACGGACGGACGGACATGAGTAAAACTTAATGCCCCCCGACATGTCGTCGCGGGGGCATAAAAAAAGTTGGACGGCAGAGGATTCTTGGACTACTGCAAGATGACACCAATGGCAGACCCATATCATATTATGCCATTATAAATTGTGCAGCCACAAAGCCAAAGGATATTTGACAGGAAGACATGTAAATGCAAATGACAAGACAAATGACAATTCTACAGCCACATGATTACAGAACAGTTATCTTTCCCACATAATTTACCACTTTTAACAAAAATCAATACATGGGACAGTTCTTGTAAACAGAGAACCAAATTTGCTGCTGTAGCAGCTTTCTAATGACAAAAAATGCAATCCGTATTCCAATTAAGTCCTCCACCACACACGGTCAACATACTACACATTTCTTCAATCTAAACAATATAGGACTATTACAAAGATTCATCGTCCCATAATTCATGACTGCAAATTGTTTTATCCAATAAATATTATCCCCAGGAGTAGCAATGTCTAGTAAAATGTACCAAACTGTGACAGCTAACCAATGCTCGTAACTAATATAACTGGAAACTTATAATGTTAATGGCCAAATGGAAAGAAAGAAATAGAAATTTGTCAGGGGAATGATAAATGGTAGTATCAGGTCTTCTTAGGTGAAAAGTAGCTGAGTTTTCACAAGAACTAAGTCTTCAGGGCAGAACATTTAGATCAATTACTAAATGTATGTATCATTCAAAATTGTTAAATTTTGCAACTAACAGAATCTTCTAAATAAAAGAAAGAAAGACAGCAGAGAGTGGTAGATCCAGAACAACTATTTATTGTTTTACTAAGATGTAGTACACAAGATCACTATAGAAGATCATTTATTTATCACAAAACAGAGAAAAATGTCTAACCTGTGTTTTACGTATACGTAAATCTGCTGAAGATTTATTGGAATGTTCTTCTTGCTCTATATTTTGTTCTATGACTGAAATAAAAAGAGCACAAAATTATTATTTCTATATTTTTTAAACAAAGGTGGTCATAATCCATCTTAGTTATTTTAATTTTTGACAATCCCAGTTCTTGACCTGATTCATCGTCCAATTTTTGGTACTTTCCCTGCGATTCTGTTTAAGGATAATAACGGTAGAATGTCATGTAGTACAATATTAGTCAGCTGGGCAATCATAGCTCTATAGGTACTTTGGCAATGGTTCAGATTAGTCAATATAAAAAATAGTCAAAGACCCTTGAGAGCTATGGTTTTGCAGCTAATTATTATTAAGCATATTTGACACTGTACTAATATACTGTTAATTGCAATGATATACTAGTATATTAATACAACAGACAGGTGAGAAGAACTAGTTAATGAAAATAAAATAATCTGTTCAAACACTTTTTATATTCCTTATTATTTAATTTTAACAATAATACTTGACCATTTTAAAAGTAAAAGCAGTGATGACTTCAAGAAACCATCTTAATTTTAATGGCATAAGAATATGTCATGTGATGAACACAAGTTATATCATATAATCTGGATTGCTATATTTGAATTGGCCAATCAAATTTCAGCTTCCAGAGCAAATTAATTATACTGGGTTACAATGATTATTTAATACATTTTTGATCAAGCTGATTTCCTGTAATATTTAAAGTTCTCCCATCAAAATAAGTGATCATTGAAGCTGTACAAGCAGGTGTTCATCTCCAGAAATTTCCCAGTCTGTTTAGCAGCATTAACTGATAAGGCTTCTGCATTACAACATTGCTGGTCATTTTGAAAGCAGATGCTTATAAATGTTTACACAAACTTGACTGATGATACAGGAAATACAGTTATAGTCCATTCCTGTTTACATTGGTATATATGTGATGGAATAAACAAAAATTAGACGGCTTATGCCTGTAACGTTTATATCCAATGAATTCAGCAGTGTAAAAAAAGGCACAATGGAATTCAAGGAAAAAATTTTGAAAGTAAAAAATCCTGTTCATCTGATTCCCAATGTTATGAGGAACCATATCTGTGGTCACATGAACAATAAAGAAATCAACAGGTCAGAGTCTATGTAATTACTACAAATAATTGGAATCAAATTGACAATTTATTGGCTTTAAACCATTATTTAAATGTCAAACTATTGACACATCGTAATCAATACACAGCTGTCAGCATTGTGTATCCACTGAATATCACTTATATCTTAGAATTCTGATTGTAACATTATAGTCACATAAACTTTGTAATAAATTACGATTGTTAAGGAAAAAAAAATTGCAATTGATTTATTAAACATCTAAACTGCACAGCTAGATATATGTAATAATAAGAAATTTCTACCCGGATTCCTTCACGATATTCGTGTTTTTGGTTTGATGGGGGTTTTACGTCCACTTTCAGCATTTTGAGACTTTACCATGTCCAGTTTTTATTGGAACAGGAAGCCAGAATACAAGGTGAGTAGCCCTTACCGTTGGCCGGCCAGAATACAAGGTAAGAAGCCCTTACCGTTGGCTGGCCAGAATACAAGGTTAGAAGCCCTTACTGTTGGCCGGCCAGAATACAAGGTGAGACGCCTTTACTGTTGGCCAGCCAGAATACAAGGTGAGAAGCCTTTACTGTTGGCCAGCCAGAATACAAGGTGAGAAGCCTTTACTGTTGGCCAGCCAGAATACATGGTACTGTTGGCCAGCCAGAATACAAGGTAAGAAGCCCTTACCGTTGGCCAGCCAGAATACAAGGTGAGAAGCCCTTACTGTTGGCCGGCCAGAATACAAGGTGAGAAGCCTTTACTGTTGGCCAGCCAGAATACAAGGTGAGAAGCCCTTACTGTTGGCCGGCCAGAATACAAGGTGAGAAGCCTTTACTGTTGGCCAGCCAGAATACAAGGTGAGAAGCCTTTACTGTTGGCTAGCCAGAATACATGGTACTGTTGGCCAGCCAGAATACATGGTACTGTTGGCCAGCCAGAATACATGGTGAGAAGTCTTTACTGTTGGCCAGCCAGAATACAAGGTAAGAAGCCCTTACTGTTGGCCAGCCAGAATACAAGGTGAGAAGTCTTTACTGTTGGCCAGCCAGAATACAAGGTGAGAAGTCTTTACTGTTGGCCAGCCAGAATACAAGGTAAGAAGCCCTTACTGTTGGCCAGCCAGAATACAAGGTGAGAAGCCTTTACTGTTGGCCAGCCAGAATACAAGGTGAGAAGCCTTTACTGTTGGCCAGCCAGAATACAAGGTGAGAAGCCCTTACTGTTGGCCGGCCAGAATACAAGGTGAGAAGCCTTTACTGTTGGCCAGCCAGAATACAAGGTGAGAAGCCCTTACTGTTGGCTGGCCAGAATACAAGGAGAGAAGCCCTTACCGTTGGGTCGGCCAGAATACAAGGTAAGAAGCCCTTACCGTTGGCCGGCTAGAATACAAGGTGAGAAGCCTTTACTGTTGGCCAGCCAGAATACAAGGTGAGAAGCCTTTACTGTTGGCCAGCCAGAATACAAGGTAAGAAGCCCGTACCGTTGGCTGGCCAGAATACAAGGTGAGAAGCCCTTACTGTTGGCCAGCCAGAATACATGGTACTGTTGGCCAGCCAGAATACATGGTGAGAAGCCCTTACTGTTGGCCAGCCAGAATACAAGGTACTGTTGGCCAGCCAGAATACATGGTACTGTTGGCCAGCCAGAATACAAGGTGAGAAGCCCTTACTGTTGGCCAGCCAGAATACAAGGTGAGAAGTCTTTACTGTTGGCCGGCTAGAATACACTGTGAGAAGCCTTTACTGTTGGCCAGCCATAATACATGGTAAGAAGCCCTTACTGTTGGCCAGCCAGAATACAAGGTGAGAAGTCTTTACTGTTGGCCAGCCAGAATACAAGGTGAGAAGCCCTTACTGTTGGCCAGCCAGAATACAAGGTAAGAAGCCCTTACCGTTGGCCAGCCAGAATACAAGGTGAGAAGCCCTTACTGTTGGCCAGCCATAATACATGGTAAGAAGCCCTTACTGTTGGCCAGCCAGAATACAAGGTGAGAAGCCCTTACTGTTGGCCAGATAGAAAATACAAGGTAAGAAGCCCTTACCGTTGGCCAGCCAGAATACAAGGTGAGAAGCCCTTACTGTTGGCCAGCCATAATACATGGTAAGAAGCCCTTACTGTTGGCCAGCCATAATACATGGTGAGAAGCCCTTACTGTTGGCCAGCCAGAATACAAGGTGAGAAGCCCTTACTGTTGGCCAGCCATAATACATGGTGAGAAGCCCTTACTGTTGGCCAGCCAGAATACAAGGTGAGAAGCCCTTACTGTTGGCCAGCCAGAATACAAGGTGAGAAGCCCTTACTGTTGGCCAGCCAGAATACAAGGTGAGAAACCCTTACTGTTGGCCAGCCAGAATACAAGGTGAGAAGTCTTTACTGTTGGCCAGCCAGAATACATGGTGAGAAGCCCTTACTGTTGGCCAGCCAGAATACATGGTGAGAAGCCCTTACTGTTGGCCAGCCAGAATACAAGGTGAGAAACCCTTACTGTTGGCCAGCCAGAATACAAGGTGAGAAGTCTTTACTGTTGGCCAGCCAGAATACATGGTGAGAAGCCCTTACTGTTGGCCAGCCAGAATACATGGTGAGAAGCCCTTACTGTTGGCCAGCCAGAATACAAGGTGAGAAACCCTTACTGTTGGCCAGCCAGAATACATGGTGAGAAGCCTTTACTGTTGGCCAGCCAGAATACATGGTGAGAAGCCCTTACTGTTGGCCAGCCAGAATACAAGGTGAGAAACCCTTACTGTTGGCCAGCCAGAATACATGGTACTGTTGGCCAGCCAGAATACATGGTGAGAAGCCCTTACTGTTGGCCAGCCAGAATACAAGGTGAGAAGCCCTTACTGTTGGCCAGCCAGAATACATGGTGAGAAGCCCTTACTGTTGGCCAGCCAGAATACAAGGTGAGAAACCCTTACTGTTGGCCAGCCAGAATACAAGGTGAGAAGTCTTTACTGTTGGCCAGCCAGAATACAAGGTACTGTTGGCCAGCCAGAATACAAGGTACTGTTGGCCAGCCAGAATACATGGTACTGTTGGCCAGCCAGAATACAAGGTGAGAAGCCCTTACTGTTGGCCAGCCAGAATACATGGTGAGAAGCCCTTACTGTTGGCCAGCCAGAATACAAGGTAAGAAGCCCTTACCGTTGGCCAGCCAGAATACAAGGTGAGAAGTCTTTACTGTTGGCCAGCCAGAATACAAGGTGAGAAGCCCTTACTGTTGGCCAGCCAGAATACAAGGTGAGAAGTCTTTACTGTTGGCCAGCCAGAATACAAGGTAAGAAGCCCTTACCGTTGGCCAGCCAGAATACAAGGTAAGAAGCCCTTACTGTTGGCCAGCCAGAATACAAGGTGAGAAGCCCTTACTGTTGGCCAGCCAGAATACAAGGTAAGAAGCCCTTACCGTTGGCCAGCCAGAATACAAGGTAAGAAGCCCTTACTGTTGGCCAGCCAGAATACAAGGTGAGAAGCCCTTACTGTTGGCCAGCCAGAATACAAGGTGAGAAGTCTTTACTGTTGGCCAGCCAGAATACAAGGTGAGAAGCCTTTACTGTTGGCCAGCCAGAATACAAGGTGAGAAGCCTTTACTGTTGGCCAGCCAGAATACAAGGTAAGAAGCCCTTACTGTTGGCCAGCCAGAATACAAGGTGAGAAGCCCTTACTGTTGGCCAGCCAGAATACATGGTACTGTTGGCCAGCCAGAATACATGGTGAGAAGCCCTTACTGTTGGCCAGCCAGAATACAAGGTGAGAAGCCCTTACTGTTGGCCAGCCAGAATACATGGTGAGAAGCCCTTACTGTTGGCCAGCCAGAATACATGGTGAGAAGCCCTTACTGTTGGCCAGCCAGAATACATGGTGAGAAGCCCTTACTGTTGGCCAGCCAGAATACAAGGTGAGAAGCCCTTACTGTTGGCCAGCCAGAATACAAGGTGAGAAGCCCTTACTGTTGGCCAGCCAGAATACAAGGTAAGAAGCCCTTACTGTTGGCCAGCCAGAATACAAGGTGAGAAGCCCTTACTGTTGGCCAGCCAGAATACATGGTAAGAAGCCCTTACTGTTGGCCAGCCAGAATACATGGTACTGTTGGCCAGCCAGAATACAAGGTGAGAAGCCCTTACTGTTGGCCAGCCAGAATACAAGGTGAGAAGTCTTTACTGTTGGCCGGCCAGAATACAAGGTGAGAAGCCTTTACTGTTGGCCAGCCAGAATACAAGGTGAGAAGCCCTTACTGTTGGCCAGCCAGAATACAAGGTGAGAAGCCCTTACTGTTGGCCAGCCAGAATACAAGGTGAGAAGCCCTTACCGTTGGCCAGCCAGAATACATGGTGAGAAGCCTTTACTGTTGGCCAGCCAGAATACAAGGTAAGAAGCCTTTACTGTTGGCCAGCCAGAATACAAGGTAAGAAGCCCTTACCGTTGGCCAGCCAGAATACAAGGTAAGAAGCCCTTACCGTTGGCCAGCCAGAATACAAGGTGAGAAGTCTTTACTGTTGGCCAGCCAGAATACAAGGTGAGAAGTCTTTACTGTTGGCCAGCCAGAATACAAGGTGAGAAGCCCTTACTGTTGGCCAGCCAGAATACAAGGTAAGAAGCCCTTACCGTTGGCCAGCCAGAATACAAGGTAAGAAGCCCTTACCGTTGGCCAGCCAGAATACAAGGTAAGAAGCCCTTACTGTTGGCCAGCCAGAATACAAGGTGAGAAGTCTTTACTGTTGGCCAGCCAGAATACAAGGTGAGAAGCCCTTACTGTTGGCCAGCCAGAATACAAGGTGAGATGTCTTTACTGTTGGCCAGCCAGAATACAAGGTGAGAAGCCCTTACTGTTGGCCAGCCAGAATACAAGGTGAGAAGCCCTTACTGTTGGCCAGCCAGAATACAAGGTGAGAAGCCCTTACTGTTGGCCAGCCAGAATACAAGGTAAGAAGCCTTTACTGTTGGCCGGCCAGAATACAAGGTGAGAAGCCTTTACTGTTGGCCAGCCAGAATACAAGGTAAGAAGCCCTTACTGTTGGCCGGCCAGAATACAAGGTGAGAAGTCTTTACTGTTGGCCAGCCAGAATACAAGGTGAGAAGCCTTTACTGTTGGCCAGCCAGAATACAAGGTGAGAAGCCCTTACTGTTGGCCAGCCAGAATACAAGGTGAGAAGTCTTTACTGTTGGCCAGCCAGAATACAAGGTGAGAAGCCCTTACTGTTGGCCAGCCAGAATACAAGGTAAGAAGCCCTTACTGTTGGCCAGCCAGAATACAAGGTGAGAAGCCCTTACTGTTGGCCAGCCAGAATACAAGGTGAGATGTCTTTACTGTTGGCCGGCCAGAATACAAGGTGAGAAGCCTTTACTGTTGGCCAGCCAGAATACAAGGTGAGAAGCCTTTACTGTTGGCCAGCCAGAATACAAGGTGAGAAACCCTTACCGTTGGCCAGCCAGAATACAAGGTGAGAAGCCTTTACTGTTGGCCGGCCAGAATACAAGGTAAGAAGCCCTTACTGTTGGCCAGCCAGAATACAAGGTGAGAAGCCTTTACTGTTGGCCAGCCAGAATACAAGGTGAGAAGCCTTTACTGTTGGCCAGCCAGAATACATGGTAAGAAGCCCTTACTGTTGGCCAGCCAGAATACATGGTAAGAAGCCCTTACTGTTGGCCAGCCAGAATACAAGGTAAGAAGCCCTTACTGTTGGCCAGCCAGAATACAAGGTGAGAAGCCTTTACTGTTGGCCGGCCAGAATACAAGGTGAGAAGCCTTTACTGTTGGCCAGCCAGAATACAAAGTGATATTATTCACTTCCTTCAGAAGCTATGATTAAATTTCATATAGTAAAGACTTATTTTTCATAGAAAATATAAATTCTTCACATAAACTGTCTTAGTATAGAGTGTACCCACCTTTTAATTTTCCTCTGACCTTGTTTGCTGTTTTCTTTATGTCTGACATTAGTTCTTCCAACTCTTCTTTCATTTCTGAAATAAGCAACAGTATCAACTTATATGAAAACAATAACAACAAACAGCTAAATTAAAAGAGACAGTATAAATTCAATGATCCACCATTAAACATGTTCCAGTAGGGGAGTATGTCCATGTTATTCCTTCACTGTTTGGATTCCAGTAGGGGATAATGTTCAAATCATTCATTCACTGTTGTGGTTGCAAGGCTTAATAGGTTTTTAAAAATAATAAATTTCAAAACACTTCTTATATATAAAGTGTCTTACAGCATTTCTGATTGTTGAAATAACTAAGTCATTGCTTCTAAGCTTGTGAAGAACCCTGCATTAATGATTAAAACACAGTTTGACCTCAGATTTGATTACCTTTTTTTGACAGTTTAATCGGTGTTTCAGTGTTCCGTATTTTGTTATTACCTTTATTTCTTATTTATGAGAAATCCTTTGAAAAGTTTACAGTAGACTCAAATATGCTGATATGGTACGATGTCCTTATGGCATATAAAACTGGAGGTACATTTGTTCGACTCAGTTCTAAGTATGGCTTTAAATTAGTCATTTGCTCTGATCTTTGGCAGATGAAGTCACTTATATAATTAACTTTTTAGATCTATACTTATTTAAAGATGACCTGAAGAGCTCTTAAAACAAAGGTGTGTTAATTTGGATAAATCATCTCTAATAAGAAAAAAAATATATTATCCTTCTAAAGCTCAAAATGTTTTATAGGAATATCAGTTACATGTATTACCAATGAAAAAAAAAACTAAGATGCAAAATACAATCTTATTAAAATTATATCTTCACTTGGCTCCCCCCCCCCACTTTTTTGCTATTGTCGCTGTAATAGCAAAAAGGGGGAATTTTTAGATTTTTAGAAATAAAAAATTATCAGGTGTAAAATGTTTGCTGATTTGCAGTTTTATTTAGTTTGTTTTTGAATTAACAAGTTCATTGCACCTTTTCAATTTTTTTTACAATAACAAAAATGCCTTGAAGTTACCTGGCAGAGATCTGAGATTTTTTATTTTTAGTCATTGAACAAACTTTAATGAAGTGTACTATGGAAGTCCCTTGTCATGTGACTGGCAGATTTTATCCATATAACAAAAAGTATTACCAGTGAGGTGGACTAATGCCACGAAAAAAGATGGGTACAAAATATAAGGACAGAAGTCTCACTGCAAACCTCACTGCAAAATTTCCACTTATGATTAGCAAGCATGCACCCTCAAAATGCAGAGCTTGTTGAAAAATTTAGCACAAGTATTGTGTTGTAATTTTGGGTAGCAGTTTTGTATTTCAAGTACACCATATAAGGATACATTTTCAAGGTGATGTCCAAAGGAATGAATTATGTAATATTGCATGCACAGGAATTTGACCCCATATCATTTGGGTCAAAATATCCCAGGAAACTAAAAAAAAAGTACTTCATTCGGGACAATACCTTTTTTGTTTCCTGGCCATATTTCGACCCAAATGATATGGGGTCAAATATCTGTGTTGCATGCTCTGTAGATAAACAGCTAGTGTCAATTTTCAATGTCTGACAAGAGCCTTACTAATAGATCTAATTCCCTATCCCATAAGTTACCAGGCTAACAACACATGTGGTCGTCTGCAAATTGATGGCTAAGTGTTAATAAATATTCATGTAATGACATTATCAACAATATCATATGTAGTCTATAATATTCATGAAAAAAAAATCCATTTGTTAGTCTAGTCTGCTCTGAATCTCACAAATGCTTGACATCTACAGGTTTTAACCAGTCTAATCAATCATTCAATCAACACTGATAAACCAACAACATATTCCTTTGTTGTATTCTGCTGATTGAATTCTTTTTCATTAATCATTACAACAGAAAACAACAATGTAATTGACAACATTTTTCCTTCAAGTTAATTAAATATTATATACAACCAGAGATTTGTCTTCCTCTCATCAAATTACAATGATATGTAAAGCCCTTATATGATGTACCAGTAAATTAAAATTGAAAGTATTTCAAGCCAGTATTCTATGGCAGTATGTTTTTTAATCATTAAAAGTCAAAGAAAATCAAAGGAAATAGTACAAATATACAATACAGTAAAATCATCAATTTCACACAATAGGTCAGGTATATTACCTTTATCCACTACCTATTTTGAACCCCCAATAGGTCAATTGAATTTCCTTTATCCACCACCTATACTCAACCTAGACAACAGATCAGGTGAATTGCCTTTATCCACCACCTATACTCAACCTAGACAACAGATCAGGTGAATTGCCTTTATCCACCACCTATACTCCACCTAGACAACAGATCAGGTGAATTGCCTTTATCCACCACCTATACTCAACCTAGACAACAGATCAGGTGAATTGCCTTTATCCACCACCTATACTCAACCTAGACAATAGGTCAGGTGTATTTCCTTTATTCACCACCTATACTCAACCTAGACAATAGATCAGGTGAATTGCCTTTATCCACCACCTATACTCAACCTAGACAATAGATCAGGTGAATTGCCTTTATCCACCACCTATACTCAACCTAGACAATAGGTCAGGTGTATTTCCTTTATTCACCACCTATACTCAACCTAGACAACAGATCAGGTGTATTTCCTTTATCCACCACCTATACTCAACCTAGACAATAGGTCAGGTGTATTTCCTTTATCCACCACCTATACTCGACCTAGACAATAGATCAGGTGTATTTCCTTTATCCACCACCTATACTCAACCTAGACAATAGATCAGGTGTATTTCCTTTATTCACCACCTATACCCAACCTAGACAATAGATCAGGTGAATTGCCTTTATCCACCACCTATACTCAACCTAGACAATAGATCAGGTGAATTGCCTTTATCCAACACCTATACTCAACCTAGACAACAGATCAGGTGAATTGCCTTTATCCACCACCTATACTCAACCTAGACAATGGATCAGGTGAATTGCCTTTATCCACCACCTATACTCAACCTAGACAACAGATCAGGTGAATTGCCTTTATCCACCACCTATACTCAACCTAGACAACAGATCAGGTGAATTGCCTTTATTCACCACCTATACTCAACCTAGACAATGGATCAGGTGAATTGCCTTTATCCACCACCTATACTCAACCTAGACAATAGGTCAGGTGTATTTCCTTTATCCACCACCTATACTCAACCTAGACAATAGATCAGGTGTATTTCCTTTATCCACCACCTATACTCAACCTAGACAACAGATCAGGTGTATTTCCTTTATCCACCACCTATACTCAACCTAGACAATAGATCAGGTGTATTTCCTTTATCCACCACCTATACTCAACCTAGACAACAGATCAGGTGTATTTCCTTTATCCACCACCTATCCTCAACCTAGACAACAGATCAGGTGAATTGCCTTTATCCACCACCTATACTCAACCTAGACAATAGATCAGGTGAATTGCCTTTATCCACCACCTATCCATAACCTAGACAATAGGTCAGGTGTATTGCCTTTATGCACCACCTCTTCTGAACCCCAATAGGTTAGGCGGATTTCCTTTTTCTAACTTTTACATCATATTCAAACCAACTGACCTGTGGCTGTGTGTAAAAAATATTTCTCATCACTAGTTTATATGTAGTTCTCAGCAGCTGATTGGTTTAAAATAATAACATTACAAACAAAAAAAATATAAAGTTTGTTGGGAGAATTAGAAAATTATTTCGCAAATTTTTAAAATTAGAGACACAATCTTACATAAGAACTGTTGGATTAATGAATTTATTCATCACTGGTACCAATGTAAGATCCTAACACTAACTATAAAGACAATAGGCCTTTCCTCGGTAAAAGTGTGCTGAGCGCAGGGAGCCTTTCACTACTATTACCTGCCAACCGTTGGTTGTTAACATAAAGATACAGACACACACATTTTCCAGATTTACTGTTTGCCTAACTTCATTCTTTTGATTGCATCATACAGTTTACATGTTTTACTATCACTGTTATTACTGGCCAATTTACATGTCATACATGTACATGTCTGACTTATTGAATATTCAATTCTGAATTTAAACAAAATATTTTTAAAAAAGTCAATCAAAGACAGAAATGGCCGGATTTCGTTAAGCAGGAAGTAGGTGAGTGACAGACCTGAAATCGAATCCCACATTATGGGAGGCCATGCTGATGCTGCATACCAAATTTCAAGAGAATGTGACAAGTACTTGCTGAGAAAACTGTAACGAAAATTTTTTCCCAACCCGCACGCCCAACATTTACCATACTATAACCCGAATTTTCACTCTGTGAAATTTGGCCAAAAATCCTACTTTCACTTTGAAGGAATCAAATGTTACAAATAATATATTGAGATGAAATTTACTGATATTATTCACTTCCTTCAGAAGCTATGATTAAAGTTTAGAACAAGTTCATGTAGGCTTGTTTGTTTGTTTGATGGTGTTTAACGCCACTTTCAGCAATTTTTCAGCTATATCATGGCATCCAGTTTTTATTGGGGGAGGAAGCCGGAGTACCAGGAGAAAACCCCCTACCTGCGTTAGGAAAACTGGCAATCCTTGTCAATTAAGATTGGAGTCGAGTACACTCTGCCTGCAGTGTGAATGGAACCCGCAGTTCATGTAGGTAAATCATCAATGTTTGGCTGCTACATCCATAAAGTGTAGAAGCCAGGACGGAGAATTAATGGACTGGTAAGTTTGACTGTTTCATGCATGAAGTATAGAACTAACTAAGAGCCTCATCACAAATGCTGCTGATTGATTATTAATTATATTAATACAATAATTCCCATTATTGTATAGCTAAATAATATTTCCCATAAAAAAAGTAAAAAGAGTGCAATAAATTCCCATATTGTCTTACAAAATTAGTGCAAATATACTTCAAAATTCATGATTTCATGGATACCAAAAAAGACTTTTTGCCCAAACTAATGCTTTGATATACAAATCCCTCATAGCCTGTGCAATATAAAATTCTACTGTGGATAATATTCTCTGATGTTCATGCATGGGTCTTTTAATGTCTTTTACAGATAGTGGTCTGTAATATTGAGGTGTCTTTTGGTGCCTTTTATGGACAGTGGTCTGTAATATACAGGTGTCTTTTGGTGCTTTATTTAAAGTGGTCTTTTGGTGCCTTTTACAGACAGTGGTCTGTAATTTACAGCGACATTTGGTGCTTTTATTTACAGGGGTCTTTTGGTGCCTTTTTCAGACAGTGGTCTGTAACATACAGTGGTCTTTTGGTGCTTTTATTGATGATGGTCTGTAATAGACAGGGGTCTTTTGGTGCCCTTTACAGACACTGTTATATTCACGTAAAGTATGTAGCAGATTGTTAATTTTACATATGTCAATAGCAACTCCTATTGATTTGTGGAAAGCAATTAAGGGCCGATTAAAAGCATATGAATATAGCACTACTTTAACATGATTCCAATTGATATGAGATCATTAATGATTACTCCATTGTAAACAGACACTACTAAAAACCTGTTAAGCTGCCATTCCCATTCAATAAAATGATCCTGACAAGATAGGTTGGGTTTTACTGGAATTCTATCTGATTCTATCAATAGGTAAATGTACTACTAGGTTTTGGTTCACTATGAAAAATCATTGATGTATATTTCTATAGATTCATTGATCCTAAAAGATTCAAGGCAATATAAAAACAAGAAAATGTGTCTCAGCGACACGGATGTCCTGCTTGGGACACAGTCACATATTGGTAAAATACTGGCCTTTTTCTAATTTCACTCAAGCATGATATATTTCACACTCAGCCCTACAGAATTTTGTAAGTGAAGAGATTTCAAACTGTTTAAACTGTGCATCAAGTTTTATAAAAACGTGAAGTCATTTTCATTTAAAAAACCGCAAAGGTAACCTTTGGTGGGCAGACAAACAAGACAAACAAAGCTAAATGTCCCCCAACTTTCATTGGCATGACATAAATAAGCTGAAAGTAATTACTATGTATATAAAGTAGAGAAATTTAACTGAACATAAACCTTACAATAATCCCTGAAAAAGAACAAACAACAAACAACATTAAGAACAGAAAGAGGTACATATGGCACACCCACTCCAAAAAGTAGTCTGAACATACAGAACTACAATGTTATATTGTTAATTGTTTTTAAATATGACCTAAATAAATCATTTGAGGACATAAACTGCCTGGAATTCTCTACTTACTATCATCATTCTGGGGAGCAGACAAAATCATACTGTGTTTTTTCTTCACATCTTCGACATTTGCCGAGATCTTTTCAATCATCCCCCTGATCTCTTCCACCTGCCAAAAGAAAACACAACATTTAATAGTGTTAAAATTTGCAGGAATATCGCAGGGATAAGCCAACATTCAAATTTATTTTTAAGAAAATCTTTACATGACCTTAAAGCACTATTTATATACTTTTCAAGTGTACAGTTCGTCTGTAAAATGTAGTTTTTCTCTTTTTCTAGAATTTTAAGTTTAAAGTGTCCAATAGTCCATCTTTTTTTTAACTGACCAATCAAACTCAAGAAATTTGCCAAACATCTCAATATAAAGAGGGACAGTGATAATATATGTTATTTGGGATCTTCACAGGGCATATGAACCCCTATCCCATGTGAAGATCCCAAATAACGATTATATTCTGTTGAAGTCTCCTTGTGTCTATACTATTATTAAGATTTGACATTTCTCACGCTTGAAGAAAAAACTTAGTTTTGAACATCAATATTGAAAAACTGACAATCCAACACATTTAAGTTACGAAAAAATACACCTTAACTGTTTCATAAATGATTTTTGACCAGTTAATACACACTTCACAAATACTTTCATGTGTATTGTGTATGATATGGAAACATAAATTGTTGGTGTTAAAGTTAAATTACTTGAACTGATAAATACATTTTTCATAGTATTATTTTTATCGAAACTTTTTGTGGCATTTTAAATTTTATAACCTTGCTATTTTTGACAACTTTTTATTCCCAACAAAACTTTTTATGCAAAATTCACTTCCGAAGTGTGATCAAAAGTCTTTTTTTCCATTTTTAGCAGACTGTAAATTATGGGTTATCTCCCTTGCTATTCAAGACAAAACGTAGATGGAGATGATAGATTCCGTAAAATGAATGTATTTAAAATCAAATATATTGCATATATTTATATTATGTTTATAATTTAAATCATTTAAAACAAAGGAATCAGACAATGAATAGACGTCATTTTGAAACTGGTTTTAAGATCACTTTGCACAGGGAATATGGTCTGATATAGATCTCCGTCTTGATTAACCAATCATATAATAAGGATTCACTGGATACGTTACATCAACAGAATATTTAGAAATATCCCTGACATTGCCAAGACTTCTATTCCCTTGATCTCTTCCCACAGGAAGAATCACACAACATTTACTGGTACATTAACTAGTACAGTATATATACCCTTCCAAGACAAGATCCAGTACAGTTTCTTCCACTTTATTTCAGAATAAATATTGATGGACTGGAGAATCAATCATTAACAATCATTTACAAATTTAAATCAAATTAGAGACAAAGGTCATTAAGCATTAACAGCAACTTGTTTGCTACTGACTAGTGTATTGGGGCTACAAATAAAAACACCTGTTTGTTACTAGCTAGTGTATTGGGTCTACACATAACAACACCTGTTTGTTACTAGCTAGTGTATTGGGTCTACACATAACAACACCTGTTTGTTACTGGCTAGTGTATTGGGGCTACAAATAACAATACTTGTTTGGTACTGGCTAGTGTATTGGGGCTATGCATTACAATACTTGTTTGTTACTGGCTAGTGTATTGGGGCTATGCATTACAATACTTGCTTGTTACTGGCTAGTGTATTGGGGCTATGCATTACAATACTTGTTTGTTACTGGCTAGTGTATTGGGGCTATGCATTACAATACTTGTTTGTTACTGGCTACAAATAACAACACGTTTGTTACTGGCTAGTGTATTGGGGCTAATTTAATTTCACTTTCCAAACAATGCTAAAATTTTACACCATTGTCCAATGCATCTTAAACTTTGTTTGAAAGAAGAAATTAATCAATGAAAGTTGCCTGCCATTGATCTAAATATAGCACAGAGAGTATTTAATTAAAGCAGTCTTTATTGGGAAATATTAGCTCTAACAGTCATGGTTTAACCAGGACATACTGTTTCTCAATATATAAATATACTAAACATTAATCCATCAGCATGTATTGTACTGCTAGAACTGATTTGATCTCCAAAAACAACAAATTATTGTTCAACTAAAAGCAATTTGAACCAACGTTGACTTAAATAAGAAATGAGATTTATAAATGTGTCTGTATTCTAAAATTATCTGCAATAATAAGTAGATGGTTTCTGCAGAAAAATTGATGTTTTATTTATGTCTATATTTGTAACAAGCACAATTTATTGTTTTAAAAATTTAAGCTTGTGAAATTCATTGTTGTTTTGGGGGAAATTAAGTTTTTATATGGCAAGTAATGCTTTTATTAAGTGGTCCCGTGTCAGAGTTGACTTTGTGCCCTCTGGCCGACCTATAAAGTATGTATGTGTAGACACATAATTATAACTGAATCAAAAATTAAGGCATCCGACCCATAATTGACCACGTGATCATATTTGGTGTCCCGGATGTCCATTGTTTGTCAATGGAGCAGACCTGGGTAATGTTCGGCAAACATCGGAAATACTATTTGAGTAACTAAATTTTTTTCCTCAAAATTGTGAACGTTGACTCAAGTTATACAATATATTTTACTTTTATCATAAATTAGCAATACATTGATTTAATAAAGCTGTATTTCTTGGTCGCCAAATAAAATTAAACGGTAACTTCAATTGTGGGTCGGATACCTTAAATAAAATACAACTAAAGTTTGACCCCCTAGCTTTGAGGTTGAAGCTCATGTAATCCTTCTTAGTATATATATTTGTATAATGAATTACTGTGCAAAATTATATAAATAAGTAAAATATACATAACAAATTCTACTAATTCTGTATACATTAACCTATTCAATTTGTTTTCATGTTTAATTTTGCACAAAAGCATTCCCTAGATATTTTACAGTTGTTGAATTTAAAAAGTGCATAATATTTTTTCCATTTTTAAATTGAAATGAGGAAAAAATCAAGTAAGTACATGTAAAATACACAGCAACCATACTGTTTAACCCCATTTCATAGCATTTTTATTTCAAAATGTTTAAGATTGCCTTTATTGCTTTAAGTATCCATTTAAATTTTTGTATTTTAAATTGTTGAACTTGCTACAACTGTTAAAATAAAAATCTTTAAAAAAAAATCACTGAAAATAAAGGTAGATGTGTGGAAGTTAAGATTTACTGTTTGTAAAGTTTGTAATACTAAACCAAAATAAAACATCAATATCAAATTCATTTCAAAATGTCTGGCAGGAATGATGTACATAATAACTGTTACAAATGTTTAGGATTTCTATCAGTAACACTCAGTGCAGTAGATCATTGTCAATATGAATCCCCTTTCATAGTTAGAAATATTTTAAGAATGTCCATGAAACTTATCCTTTTTTAAAGACTTTTTTTAGGTGAGCGGAAATATGAAATTTATTAACTAAGAACCAAAACAGTGAAAAAAATCACATTTATAATTAAAAATAGTAAACTAAGCAAACAATTTGTATCAGTTTATCAACAGTTCAAAAAAGGATCAGTACATAGGCAAAAATACTAATTATATGGGAGAAAATCTATTTCATGTAAGAAAGTGTTTGTTTGATGGTGTTTAACGCCACATACAGCAATCCTTGTCAATTAAGATTGGAGTCGAGTACACACTGCCTCCAGTGTTGACAGACCATGTGATTAATAGTAGACAAACTACCTTAACTACTTGGCCACCGAGACCCCAAGAAAGTGTTACATTTACTTGGCCACCGAGGCCCCAAGAAAGTGTTACATTTAAAATAATCTTAGCTGTCTGTATAATATATACATAACCTATATACTAGTAGATGCAAGATTAAATAATTTGACTTTGAGCAATGAAAAAAACAAGTAAATGTTTGCAAAACAGGTTTACTTTTTTTTAGACCTACATGTAAAAGATTTAAGGACAAATCAGAAGTACCATAAAATTTGTATGATAAAGTTTTAGACATACATTTTGTTTTTGTAGTAAAACAATATAAATGAAAAACCTTCCAACCCTTCCAAATCCCACAAAATAAAAAACAAGTGTGGACACAGAAAGATGTCTCGCCTGAATTCTGCATCAGTAATGAAAAAAAATTATGTCATAAGCATAACGTAAATAGCATTAAATTGTTATCATTTAAAATATACAATGCATGGTTACAGAGAAACAGACCTAATTGTAAAACTTTAACTTAGTCACTGGCCCATAAAATTGAGGTCAGGTGACACCTACCAGACAGTCATGTACTATTCATCAGCAACCTATATACCAAATATTGTCATCCTACCATGCATGGTTATAGAGGAACAGCCGTAACCCAAAAACTTTAACGTAGTCGCTGGACCGTGAAATTGAGGTCAAGGTCAGGTGACACCTACCAGACAGTCATGTACTATTCATCAGCAACCTATATACCAAATATTGTCATCCTACCATGCGTGGTTACAGAGGAACTGTTGTAACCCAAAAACTTTAACATAGTCGCTGGACGGTGAAATTGACGTCAAGGTCAGGTGACACCTACCAGACAGTCATGTACTAGTCATCAGCAACCTATACACCAAATATTGTCATCCTACCATGCGTAGTTACAGAGGAACTGCTGTAACCGAAAAACTTCAACGTAGTCGCTGGACCATGAAATTGAGGTCAAGGTCAGGTGACAGGTGACTGACTGGCAAGTACTCATAATAAGCTACCTCTGGACTAAATTTGATGGACCTAGGGCTTGGGCTACAAATATATGAAACAAGATGTCAAGTGTTTACGCCGCCGCCGCCGAATTCCCATACATATGTCTCCCCTCCAGCGACTTTCCTCGCAGGCGAGACAAAAACTAAAATTAATTAACACTGGTAAAACATTTCTGTGTTTCACAAAATTACATATCTTAAAATTCTTTTCAATGTGTGTTATATTTATGACTTTGGATTATAACAGCAGTAAAATTCAGATAGTATGTATTTTTTTTTAAATCAAGCAATCAGAAACATGTATTGCCTGAAGTGGCCATCTTTTAAGTCCAGTTAATATATTAAGAAGCTTTGAAGAGGACCATTCATAAATTGTAACTGCAAAATTGAACTTCTATTGTAGACTTGCCACAAGTCCCTTGAAATTTCTGTGTACAAAACAAAAGTGAATAGTACTAGTATAGGAAATGTTGATAATAAAGATGTATCTCTCTAATAGCAAACAAATTCAAAAGGACTTGTGGCAAGTCTTCTTCAATTCAATTGGTCAGCATTTAGAAAAATTAAAGGTAACTTGTTGGATAAAAGTACTGGCGATAGCTCAGGCAAGGTTAACAAAATGTAGGGTTCTCATCTCATTTTTATATTTTCTTGACACAAAACATGATGAAATATTACTTTTCAGCATATCTTCTAAATAAAATTTTAATATTACCTGTTCAAAGAACATCTCCATGAACCCACTGCTGTCCACATTGACAGCCACATCATCGGCTTCATCTTCATCGCTTTGTGCCTAAAAGTAGAACAGAACTTTTGTAGCCTTTAAAAAAATAACAACTTAAAAATGTTACTGGAGTATACACACCTGACAAGCTGATATAACAGCATCTAAATTTTCAATATTTTGACAAACATTCCACCTCTATGCTCTCATTTTTACAAAGATTTGAACATACAAGCCAATAAAATAACAGATAATGTATTAACTGATACAAGTTTGATTTGGCTAGTTTGTTGACAAAGTGCCTAAAATATATACTGCTGACTTGTGAAAAAAGTTCGCACAGAGTTTGGGTAGATTCTCGTCAAAGTCTGGTCCATATAATGTTAAAAATTACATCAATCAACTATGTAAACAGGTGTCAATAGTGTGCCAATGTTGTGTCTGCTTTATGTTAGGTAACCCACTGAACTAATTAAGGATAAATAATTAATCAGCATACAGTATAGATAGTACATGTCTATGGGAAACACTTTATGTTCATTCTTTTAACAGTTTGAATCAGGCAGTTTTCTAGAACTTTTTAAAAATTGTTTCCATAAAATGCAAATTTGTGCATACTAAACTTAACCAGAGGCTCTTAAGAGCCTGTATCGCTCACCTGATTTTATAGGCAATGAAGATGGTAAAGTAAATCTTGTAATTTTCAATAACCTTTAAATAGGACCATCCAAACAATATTACTAGAAAGCTTTGTTTCATTGGTTAACCGGTTGTATAGAGAAGATTTTTTTTATTTGCCCATAGGGTCCTATGTTAAACTAAGTCCTGCGGCGGTGGCGGCCATTTTGAATTTCCAATTGCCATAAAAAACATAAACTTTTTAAAGGACCATCCAAACAATATTGCTAGTAAGTTTTTGTTCCCATTGATTAACCAGTTTCAGAGAAGAAGCCTTTAAAAACATTTTCCCATAGGGTCCTATGTTAAACTAAGTCCTGCGGTAGCGGCCATTTTGAATTTCCAATTGCCATAAAAAACATAAACTTTATAGAGGACCATCCAAACAATATTGCTAGTAAGTTTTTGTTTCCATTGATTAACCGGTTTCAGAGAAGAAGCCTTTAAAAACTTTTTCCCATAGGGTCCTATGTTAAACTAAGTCCTGCGGTAGCGACCATTTTGAATTTCCAATTGCCATAAAAAACATAAACTTTATAGAGGACCATCCAAACAATATTGCTAGTAAGTTTTGTTTTGATTGGTTAAACGGTTTGAGAGAAGAAGCCTTTCAAACTTTTTTCTCATAGGGTCGAATGTTAAATTAAGTCCTGCCGTGGCAGCCATTTTGAATTTCCAATTGCCATAAAAAACACAAACTTTCTAGAGGATCATCCAAACAATATTGCTAGTAAGTTTTGTTTCCATTGGTTGACCGGTTTCAGAAAAGAAGCCTTTCAAACAATATTGCTAGTAAGTTTTGTTTTGATTGGTTAAACGGTTTGAGAGAAGAAGCCCTTTTAAACTTTTTTCCCATAGGGTCCTATGTTAAACTAAGTCTTGAGGTGGCGGCCATATTGGTTTACCAATCAAAATAAAAAACACAAACTTTGTAAAGGTCCATCCAATGAACATTATGGCCAAGTTTGGTTTCAATTAGCCAAGTGGTTTCAGAGAAGATTAAAATGTAAAAAGTTTACAGACGCCGACGACGACGACGAAGACGCCGACGGACGCAAAGTGATAACAATAGCTCACATGACCCTTTGGGTCAGGTGAGCTAAAAATATTAATTCTAAAAAATAATACCCAGAGGGTTATGCATCACGAAGAACAAAATGTATCCTTAATTTTTACAAGGTGTACCAGTACAAGCCTAAGTAGTATACCCATCAAGATAACTGTTTTAAGAAATGTAAAATCTGGTCTTCCGCGATTTACTATCAAAGGAAAACAATTATTCTCAATGGCAACTAGTTTGTTACTTTCTAAAACCCTTGGACTTCAATGGTGGAATTGACAAATTTTACATACACAAAAAAGCTTCAATCATTGCAACACTTTTAGACTAATAAACAATCAACAAGCGATGATAAAATGGAGTGTTCCAAATAAACCAGGCAAAAAAATAATTGTACTACACAACTGGTGACAAAATGCTATTAAGCTCAATCACTTAGCCCTTTTTGGTTCCAAAACTCAGTCCGGTATCATCTGTTTAGTGGTTATTACATGTATATAGACTGGTCAAAGGTATATTATCCTCTATTCTGGTACCCTGACGATGATATCCTTATTAGCCTAAGCGGCCTTCGGATATTACGTCAGGTCAGGAGCATTGGATTTCAACGGTGACAGCGTTCGGGTTTTCTCTAGACTATTTTGTATCATAGATAAGTTTAAGTAGACAGAACGTATTATGACGTCATTCTATTTATGAGTTCAATGATTACATTTCTCAGCTGAGTTTGCATTAAGATTTAATAATCTTAACGTAAAGTTGAATGTAATTTATATTTAAATTTTATCAAGAAAAGGTATTCCCAGCTTCAAAAAATGATTGACATGTGCATACGATATTAAATGGCGTCATATTATCCACCAATTAAAATGCTTATATCGGAGGTCCTGACTTAATGTTATATTTGAAGTGAAGCTTGCGTCAATGAAAAATATTGCAAAGGAGACCAGGTTATACTATCCTTTGGGTATTTATTAAAGAGTTCCAGCTGTTTAATAGCTTTTCAGACCTTAAGTTAAGTTTTGTAAGTTTTGGAAAAAGAGGACAGTGTTTCAGCTGGTTTTTTTTACACCCAATTCACCTGTCCAAAGTCCTATATATTTTCTCAAGTAATTTGTCCTGAATGACTGATATTTGATAGGGATAGTGAAAGTGTTGATGTTAAAATTATGTCCTGTGTAAGGGAACAACATTATTTGATGGATTTTTTTAATGAGAACAACAATTCCACATCATGATTCTGAAGCAACCGTTTTTATTGGTTTGACAAAAATTAGCATCGAATCAGAATTGCTGTTTATGAAAGGTAAAGGATAGAAGTACATGTATGGATTTTTTAATTGGAGATTTTCTAGAAATTGCATGTCTGAATATTGAGCTCAATAATTATTCAATAAAAAAATGATGTACATGTAGACTACAGTAGTTGCTAACCAGACTCAAAAATTTTAGCCTGTCATTTTCGACTCCATAATATTTTAAAGTTAATGATCATTCTCTCTGCAGAACATGCATTTTTTCTATCATTTAAAAAAAACATCCAACCACAGCTGTTGAATGATGCCAAACGAAAATCCAGAAATGACCAAAAAAAGTTATCTTATCTTAGTAATGTTTCCTGAGTTGTCACACCAAAAACAGCACAGTCTTCTTAATTTTTGTAGTTTATTTATATTACAAAATTGAGACAATTAAACTCTTTTTTTTTATAAATTACTAAAATCGAAGAATACTAACAGTGAACAATATATAACATTATTTTCATACATAAAATATGCATGCATTTGATGTATAATACATGACACAGATTACTTGTAGACAAAAGAAAACTACACCCAAAAAATGACCCTTGAAAAAAGATAATTATTGAATCTGCAGTGCAGAAGGTCCTCATGACCCCTATCATGATACGGGTCTATCTTTGCTATGGTACTTTTCAGAAGAGTGATATTGACTGGTACTAATATTAATGATATTTCATTTGAACATATTAAAAAGTAAGAAAACAAAGGTAATTTACATGAATAAAGTAATGATCAAGAGTGTTTATAATTTGGCTACAGTTTAAACAGCCTTACAAATTTTCCCAAGTATACCAGTATTTGGACACCATACCGATACGGTGTATTGCCAATGACCAGAAAAGCTATACACCAGTCTACCGCCCATTACTAACCCCTATATGTACAGTTGGAAAAGTTAAAAACTATACAATTTTTCAAAATTTGAGAAGACTGACTTAAAGCGAACATTTAGAGTCATAAACAGAATCGAGAGACAGATGTTTTTGGACTCTGTAAGCTCAGTCAGCAGAGAAATCAGGCCTGTGTTACTGCTTTGCACAGAATATTAGACAGCCGATTAGTGTCATTGACATTTTTGTAAGTTTATTATTTAATGAACGCAGTTCTGTGATTTTTTGTGAAACAGAAATTTTAATTTGCTATCCCAAATTGCATGTTTTTACTAAGAAATAAAATAATAAAAATATGTTACATATATATTGGAACGAATAGGTGTACCCTCGTTTTTTTATTTTATTTTGGCAAGTGTACAAATTTAGTCCCATTACTCGTAATGTAGCAGAGCAGGAGTGAATCGCTCCCGGCACTTTGATGTCTAAAAGAAGTTGCATACACAATCAGACATGGTCAATCTTGATATCTTTCATTGTTGCCATTTTTTTTTATCTGTTTCGTGTTTAAAATTGATCATTATTGATATGTGATGATAGTTATTGCCGTTTTAATAACCCTCTTTGCGTTGTGTATTAATTGACACTCGTGTCTCTTTTTAATTACATTTACTACATGAAAAACGTTGAGAAACCCGAAACTGAATGGCATGTTGCATCTTGGGTAATATGTAAATTACTGGATTCTTACTACGGAATGGTTGTTATAGTAGGCAAATTAGCACGTTTATAATAAAATTAGGTCATATTATCCATATACGGGAAAATGATTAACATAGCATTTTCCATGTGCATCTTCAAAAAAAAGAAAAAAGAAATTTCTTCAATAAAGATCGTTTCCCGTTAGTTTCGCAATGTCTAAAGCTTAAATAACGTAAAGAAGATGAATATTATGTATGAATTTTATATAAATAGACCGAAGTTAGAATTTTTTATTTGCTACTAGTACATTACGAGAAATATACGACTGAATTCTGCCTTTAATCCGACAAATCACAAAACACTTCGGATTAAAACGGCAGTTAAATTCAGCCTAATATATATTTTTATGTATTTACCACACATTTCAGACAGAAAAATAAACAAACGAAATCGATGTGTTATTGGTTCAATCCAAATTTGATGTTATTCTGGGGAGAACACAGTCACCATGTAATCACAAGCATTTTTGTTTAATTTAACCAAGCACATATATTAGAAAAGCTGACCTAGTCATGGTGTCTTACATTTCACTTCCTACATTGGTATGTATATTTATAATGATATTTAACTCCATGCACTTGAGTAAAGTGGCTTTTAATCTCCTTGTACTTGTAGAGTACATGTGGTGAAAATTTTAATAATTTTGATAAAACCTTTTTTATGCTGATATTATTTGCAAATACACATTGCAAAATGGAAAAGAAACAAGTACCTAAGAAGTCTTCCCCCGGGTGTAATTAATTAATCTTATATACTAGTACATATTTTCAATCCCCGGGTGTAATTAATTAATCTTATATACTAGTACATATTTTCAAAAGTTATTCTGAATGGTGCAGGTCAAATGTATGTGTGACTGTCTGTACTAAGTAGTTGCAATAACAGAACTACAACATGTATAATAACAAATATGTTGGACCTTTTATAAACTGCAGAACTTTTTAAAAGTTAAATTTGCTCTGTTCTGAGGAAAGTTCAGATGTACCACAAGTCAAAGATCTAGATCTTTAAGGTACATTTATCAGGTATCTATGCATGTTTCCTAAATAAAATAGTTTTATATTGTCAGTGTAAAAGGGCATTTATAAAAGAAATGATGCACGTTTTCAAAATAAGCTTCACTTTCTTCACCCAGACAAGAAGCTAATGGTCATTAATGATGTTTATTCAGAACAGATTACATTTAGTTACATAACAAATCATGAACCATCTTGAATCAAACAATATTCTATAGTAAGAGATTTCTGTGCCACAGTTGAAATTTATTGTATCCATTCTGTTTCCATACTTGTGCATTCCACAACAACATCATCCTTTGTGTGATTCCAAGTAACTTTATTTAATTTATTATCAAAATTTAAATTTAATCTTATGCAGTGGACTACTTAAAAGTAGATTTTAATTAATTTATTTATTCAAATTTAGGAGAATTTGAAGTTCCAGTGATGGATCATATTGTACTGAACACAATTCAATTTTAACAATATATGAAAATATTGTACTGTACATGTATTAGTTTTAAAAATTGATCAAAGACAGAAATGGCTGATTTCGTTAAAAATTAACTAAGTCGGTTAACAGGAAGTAGTTTAGCCACAGACCAGAAATCGAATCCCACGTTATGGGAGGCCATGCTGATGCTGCATAACAAATTTCAAGAGAATGGGATTAGTAGTTGCTGAGAAAACTGTTACGAAAATTTTTTCCCTGTCCGCCTGGGGGCCTCGGTGGCCGAGTGGTCAAGGTAGTTCGTCTACTATTGATCACGTGGTCTGTCAACACTGAGATTGCGGGTTCGATTCTCACTGCAGGCAGGGTGTACTCGACTCCAATCTTAATTGACAAGGATTGCCAGTTTTCCTACCGCAGGTCGGGGGTTCTCTCCGGGTACTCCGGCTTCCTCCCCCAATAAAAACTGGACGCCATGAAATAGCTGAAAAATTGCTGAAAGTGGCGTTAAAACACCATTCAAACAAACAAACAAAACCTGTCCGCCTGACCAACATTCACCATATTATAACCCGGATTCACTCCCTGAAATCAAGCCAAAAATCATTGGAATCATTGTTATCGTTGACAATGCAGCTCTAATGTCAAATTAAGTAAGTTATTATTCTGATTCTTCTTATAATAAATAATACATTAATAGGGAGTATCACACATGCGAGCTCTACTGTTACATGCGTGTGTGTGTTAAAAAAGTCATGTGATCCATATGAACAAATCCATTTCTATCAAAAGAAAATATTGTAGACAAGCACTAAAATTAATATACTAGTACAAGTTGAAAATAATTTAAATTAAAATAATTTTGACATGATAAAAGTGTTTATTTTTTAAATAAGTACAAACATGTCTGACATATTTTTTGCAATCTTAAATGCTTTCAAGAACATATTACAGAAAGATGTTACATCACCAATGGAATGCTGAAGCACTGTTAAAGAGCTCTTAAAATTCTAAATTGTTTTTTTCCTCTTGACAGTATCAAACTCCTGTCATTTTAATGATTAGAATTTAGACTAGAGGCAGCCAAATTGTATGTTAAGCCAAAGTGTAACTTCACATCTGAATAATATCATTAGTGAATGTGATCATTAAGACCTAAATACATCTTTAAAGCAGTAACATGGACCAAATAGGGTTAAGAAAAGCTATCTTATGACCGGAAAGGTCCAGACAGGAGTGGGAGTCTGCAAACATTACAAGTTTTCCCAGAACAGGACGATCGAACCTTACCGCTTTTAAAGCCGCAAGACGGTCTTTGGTCATAATTCAATGTAAACTTTACTTTCTGTCTCAACTCATTAAGTTCAATTTCGTCTTCGTGTGTTTTGTTACATGTTCATTCTAAAATTCCGATGATACACAAGAAATCAATACAATTTTAATATCGTCTACCATCATAACACAGGCAAGTGCGCAAGTGCGATGCGGTGTTTCCTTCTTCCGGCGGTTTCGCACTAAATACTTTTTTGTGGTAAAGTTCCATAATTTTTATTTTTGCAATTAATAGCGATGACATAGGTATCCAAATAGTGTGGTTCGCAATCTCTATTTTTGTTAAATTACATGATCACTGAACCTGTATTTACCCGCCAAAAGCAGTTTAAACCACCTTCCGGAAAGTCTCTTGCGCCATTTTCTGAAAGAATAAGTAGCAGGTATAAATCGGTGTTAATCTGAACAGAATATAAATCTTTAAGTTAAAACTTAGAAGAAAGAAAGAAAGACAGGTGTTCACCTAAGTTGGATTTTGTCTTATTTTTTCCAAAACTGCTTTATCGTGTATGAATGTCGTTTGTATTTTAACAACGGAATTATGATCGGAGTAGAATCACATAAATTGCGAGTTATTCATGTCTGTTTTTTGTACATCAGGTTATGAATTGTGATAAATATCCACCGTTTTCTATATCCAAAAGAGTTTGAGAATTATAAAGCGGAGTGGGACAATTTTTAATGCTTCTCGAACCTAAGAATGTAAAACCGACATACATTCAATAGCACACAACACAAAGAAATCCTGTTAATAAGAAAAACAACAATAAAATCAAATTGATCATTACAGTAATTAATCCTCAGACAATATTTGTCTTGGTAATGTGTCTACTTTTCATTAAAATTCAGTCTGTTGTTATTGTACTTCAAGTTGTTCCTTTTTTTTCAGAAATAAAGAACATGTCTGCAGAACCAAACATACCAACATTTAAGGTTAGTTTACATCGTTACCAGTCATTTCGTACCATAACCAAATCGTACCATCCAAATCGTACCATAATTAAAACCATTTCGTACCAAAACCATTTCGTACCACAGCCATTTCGTACCATATGGGGAATTGTATTAAGACAATTTCGTACCATATGGGATAGTGTAATATGATGATTTCGTATCATATGGGGAAGTGTATCAGGGATCACCACAGCTCAAAATCCAAGGGTGAGGCAAGTCGGACGATGATCTATTTCCTTACTCATAACAATTTTAGAGTGACATTTATTTATTCATAATAGTGTTATCAGTCTTTGTTTTTGTTTTCCCACTTGTGGTTTTGCTACCAGTTACAATGTACATGTATTTTTGTATTTAAAAACTTCATTGTTTTAGGAATAAAGTCAAACTTTAGTATGGAGCTCAAAATTCAAGGGTGGAGGAAACAAATTCAAGAGTTGAGGAGCACCGCCCTTGAATAGCCTGTGGTGAACCCTGGTGTATTAATGAAAACCTGTATGCAATTTCAGCATAATATTGCTCTTTCGATCAAAGTGGTAAATAGAAATAAAATTAACTATTATTATTTTTAATTTTTTAATGAATTAACAAAATCATTCCGTCATAACCAGGGACAGTCTATACTAACTAGTATAGACTGTCCCTGGTCATAACATAAAATATCAGATAACAACATAATGACACAGATAAAAAAATATCTTTTAAAGCTTAGCAACTATTTTAACATAAGCTACTATTTTCAATATTGTCACAATCAATTGTCTTTCATAACAGCACTGGGAAACAAACTTTTTGCGGAAAGTCATTATTGCTTTCATATCTTATTAATGAATAATAAAGCCATATTTGTTTACACAACAATTATTTCAAATAACCTTTTTTTAATTAATAATTTTGAAAATATCTTCTTTAGATTAATTTAAAAGATTTTTTTTACGAATATTTGTTTATGTTATACATTAAAGTATTTCAATTTTTCGTATTCTACGACATTGTTTACATATGGTACGATATTATTTTCATATGGTACGAAATGGTAATAAGTTATGGTACGATATGGCATTTTGATGGTACGATTTGGTAATTTTGGGTACGAAATGGCAATGGTACGATTTGGTTATGGTACGAAATGACTGTAATTCGTTTACATGTGCTTTCGAATGAAGCAGGGTTGATATTGTAATAGTGTGGGAGAAGGGAAGAAACAGAATCTTTACCCACCAACTTGAAAAAATGAAAAAAAAATTACTTGATCCCTATTGTTATGCTCACTGGGTTTGTGAACAAGATTTTGTTATTTGAATAGTAAAGTTAATATGAAAACTAAATGAATGTTAATATCATTTATTTGACAGCAGGACAAATTGCCAAATATCAATATAAAGCAATAATAAATGTCAAAAATTATTATGTAACAATGAATTGAAATAATTCGCCGATTGCGAATTAAGTGGTGTTACCTCCATTAAAGGGGCGGGTAACCGCGATTTACATGTATGACTCCCACATGCAGTATATGCTTACCACTAACTTTCAGTGAGAAAATACTTATTTCCAATGCATTAAAAACCATAAAAACAATGTTTTGCAACATATTTTGACCTCGTTATTGTGACGTTCCAGTTTTATTTTTGGGTTCACACAATTGTTCATTTGACAGATAATATAATTGTCTAGAAATTCAACAACAATCGGACGTGCACAATGCGAGTATTCAGTGTCTATTTTCATTCCTTTGAACGCCTGATGTGATTGACTTAATTGACAGGTGGGTGCCCCGTGTATCAAAAGCAACACACCTATTACAATCCAATCAATAGGTGTGGCGGGAAAAACTTAACGATGGGAGGAGCATTCCTTCATAGGCTTGAAATCACGTGTTAATACATCTCTACATGACTGCAATAAAACGATGCTCCTTTCTGGGTTGCAATAATTTTCTTAAACATTCCAATTAAAAAAGGAAATAATCTTAAGCTATTTTATTTTCGACATATTCCACTAAACCTACGACTGCAATTTGGAAAATGCTTATCCTAAAACATGTGGGTAAAATATACCTTGGAAGGTCGTATCCGAAACAAACAATACATTTTCCCATGGCAATTATTACTAAATTGCACGTGTACCTTTTCCAATAAACACCATTCACCTGTACAGGAAGCTTCTCAGTGGGATATTTTTTTTATTATAGTTATATGTAATCATTCAATTATCCATAACTGATAACTGTCAACCTATTGAAATCTGTGCTCACATACATCAGAGGCTTGTAATTACATGTACAAGTAATACATTTATGTCATTTACATTCCACGTATATTCGTTGACACCACAATAAAAATCACCTTTATCTAACCGGCAGCCAGGTATGGTATCTTGCATCCGATGAACAGGTAATTAATTTCCTTGGGGCACAAAGTGTGAAAGTAATTTATACTAACAATTTATTGGCAGCTTATTAACCACAGTTCATATGTTAACACTTTTTGTGTATACTTATAAATTAGGAGTTTTTAAATACACACTTTTATTCGACAAAAGTTTGCAAAGTCTGTATATCTGAAACATATTTTAATATCCCTTTTTATTTAATGGGGTTTTCACCTACGTAGGTGCCAATTAATTGTTTATTGAAGGTATAGTGTGACAGACTTATGTTATGGCTTGTATACCAACTACAGTCTTACATGTAAACTAGAGTTACCGAACAAGTTACCGGTAGGTGGTGCGCATATGGAAAGACGTGAATTCTCAAGTTAAGGTTGCTACAAAGCCGGGACAATGTGTGCAGTAATTTACCTTTCTCAAGCAGTAAACGTAATTCAAATCTTAAACTGGACTATAGGGGAAGATGGGGTACATTCGGACAGTTTGTTTTTTAATAAAATGCTAATTGACCTCTTAACCAATAAATTCCACACAAATCTTGTCAGTAAGCCCCATCAAATGTAGCTTCTCTGATGTCATGTGTCATATCAACTAAAGTAAAAGTACAAAAAATATAATTGGTCAAAATCACTCTTGTGGAAATATCATGTGACAGAGCGCCATTTTACAAAAACTTGGTTTACCAAATCTTCGAGTACAATGTTCCTATATATTCCAAATTATTCCATGTTCCAAATAAAGGACGTATTGTAAATTTTATCCTTGTCAATTGTTGATTTATTTATTTTCTAAACATTTCAATTTTTTATCTAAGTTTTTATGAGAAAAATCATAAAAATGCACATTACAATTGTCCGAATATACCCTCTGTGACATTTATTGTTATAACTTCGGTCACTGCTATTTGTATTAAATGTACAACAGATTGTCTTCTATAAAATGTCTAAACACAAATACAAC
Source organism: Limnoperna fortunei (assembly GCA_944474755.1). Taxonomy (NCBI): domain Eukaryota; kingdom Metazoa; phylum Mollusca; class Bivalvia; order Mytilida; family Modiolidae; genus Limnoperna; species Limnoperna fortunei. The sequence continues at coordinate 16,527,566 of OX104121.1, read as the reverse complement.
TGTTTATAAACAGATGTGAAATAAATGAAAATAGATGACATTAAAAAACAACATCTATAAAACAACCATTATGATGTTTACTATGCCAGCCCACATTATATATACACATATATATCTATGTCTGTTAGACCGTTGCGTATTTGGTCCTTTTAACGGGATTATGGTGACATTTGTTTTTGTCTGCTAAAGCTGACAACATTGTCAATAATCTATCATTTCCTTATTATAAGTGGATGACTTAGCTTTGCTTAACTTTGCTTGTCCAAAGATACCCTATTTAATATCCGAATATACCCAAATCTGGCCGAATGTACCCTGAATCATGTTCACGGCTTTTACAGTAATGTTGAGCAAGCGTTGATAATATCCAATCAACGAACTTCTAATTTTAGTTCAGAAAATAACATGACTTTCCAGTAAACTTTCCCTGGCAAAGGTCACGTGAGCAGTATGGCCATACAAATGATTGTTTGTTAGAAAATTGAAAAGTGTCCGAATGTACCCAGTCTTCCCCTAAATTCCGAGTATTTATAGAACAGATCACACTACGCATGAGCGGTTCAAAATAGTTCCGGAAAAGAATGCACAAAGTTGGAAAGTGAAAATAGAATGTTTCATGACAGAATTACTTAGTTTCTGAACGCTTAACACTATTCAAATGCTTGTAACGTGTTTAAAAGAAGTTAAACCATTGCTAAGCTGAAATTAATTCGCAATAATAGATGGTATACAAAATGACGACATAAAATGCCAAAAGTTGTCCCTAGGTTTGTCGTGCTCTTGTTCTTTGACAGTAAACAAAATAAAATCTTTATCATTCAAAATTTCCAAAATAATGAGATAAAACATAGCTGCAAAACACCTATATACACAGGTTTCTAGCTAGTTCTGTACCAAATTAAGTAATCTTCATGAAAAACCCTATCTTAGTGTTTTCAATGACATTAAACTCCAAAATTTCCTTAATTATTGGTATTGAGAAAGCAAGGACCGAAAGTCCTCGGATGATAGGCACTTTGTATATCTGTAAATTGTGTACAATTTTATCTCTTTTGTGTGTGTTGATCTAGAAGAACTAGTAGTTCCAGTCATGTTTGTCAGTTTGTATTTAAGATACACTGGTGGTAAAAAATTGCCAAAAACAATACAGTCAAACCTCGATAAGTCGAAGTTTATGGGACCGTAAAAATATATCGAGTTATCCGAAGTTCGAGTCAACCGAGTTTAGGGTGTGACGTCATTATGTCATGTTTAAAAAATCTAAGGGTATTTATTTCATTTATATTGGTTTCGAACTTTGGCATCGTTTGTATTTGTAACGTGCGATTTATCAAGTATTTGTGCTATATATCCATTCAAATAAATCGACAATAATTGATAAGAATTGTAATCAAATTTATAAACTTTATTACGAAATCATGGAAAAACTTTCACGAAAACACTTATCAACTTACAGTTCGAAAGAACTAATTCAACAATGCAGAGTGTTTTTACGTAAATGAAAACAACACACAAGTCAACCAAAATAACAGAACGCCTTTAAAGAAACGAAACTTAATCTCATATATTGTTGATCAGATCAAAAGAAATTTTTCAATAGTAATCATTTTTAATAATAAATATGACAAAATAATTCGGACAGTAATGAGCGGATCATCAATTAACCTAAGTAATTATGTACCCGCGCTTGGATTATATATTCGTTTTATTAAATTACCAATTCAAATTGTAAAAGCCAATTAGTAATCCGGTTTACGGTTTTGACAGGTGTGTAAAATAAACAGACGCGAATTAAGTAACAATACAAATGAAATTGTTAGTTTTGACACATGATTCGAGAACAAAATTAACTTCGAGACAACGAGGTTAAAATTACACTAATTAATATTGTACGGACTGCGAAAATCCATCGAGTTAAGCGAAATATCGAAACAACCGAGATCGACACATCCGAGGAAGAAATTCATTGTTGATATGGGAAAAATGCCGGGACTTAAAAATGATATCGACATAACCGAGGTATCGAGTCAACCAAGTTCGAGACAACGAGGTTCGACTGTATGTTGCAAATTGAAATAAACAAAATTGCAAGAGTGGTAAAACCCAGTGCAATCCTATGTTCTCAGTTAAATAAAGAATACATGATTAAATAATATTTATTTTGTGAATATTTTAGCTCGTCTTAGTGGGCGATGGAGGTGTTGGAAAGACCACATTTGTTAAAAGACACTTGACAGGAGAATTTGAGAAAAGATATGTTGGTAAGTTCATTGTTCCTGTTACGTAGAGTAGTTTTTTGCGAGATTAGCAGAAAGTGTAGACAGTTTAACCTGTGTTAGCAGTATAGGTAACCTTGTTTGCCATCAGGGATAAGTGTCCTATGTGGCTTTAACAATCAGATACTGTCACCACTTAACAGGGCTCAGGCTGGGTCAAAATTATAGGGAGAAGTTTCTGGACAACATGGAGAAGTTGCATTATATATTGATAAAGTGTCCTGTTTTCTTTGTTTTTTTTTTTGTTTTTTTTTTTAAATAAATCACGCATATTCATAAATACATGTATTAATCATAATTAAAAAAAAAATCACCTGGATGCCATTATTTAGCTGAAAAATTGCTGACAGTGGCATAAAAATAACTTTCAAACTAGTCGGAGAATCCTCTGCAGTCCAACGCTTTTTTTTTGCGTGGGACGTCGGAGAGCTCTCCATAAGCAAAACAGCAGATTTTGCGACACCGGTCTGGGTCGGCACATTTCATCGTGTCAGATTTAATAAAACATTTCATCCAGTTAATCTATATATAATTCGCTTCTTTAGATATTTTTCTCTAGGAAAATAATCATCTTACCTTCAATCAAGCTGATTTAAGTCCATTTCTAAGCTCATTTCCATCGATACCCTTACATTACTACATTTCACTTTCATTTTGAACAAAAAGTCACGTGACAACAACGTGACTTAAATCCAGTGCTTAAATTAGTTTGATTGATTGATTAATGGTGTTTAACGTCCGAGCAGCAATATTTCAGCTATATTCAGGCGAAGTTTGATTGAAGGTTATTCCTAGAGATAAAATATCTAAAGAAGCCAATTATATATAGATTATAAATGTGCCGACTCAGACAGGTGTCGCAAAATCCGCTGTTTTGCTTATGGAGGATTCTCGGACCACTTTCAAACATAACAATAAAAAACAAAACAAATCAGTTTCTGATTTCAGTTCTACTTTATTTATTATTCAATCAACTTGTGTACCACTGTGGCACTGACAAAGAAACATGTATTTTTGTTATTGTTTTGTGGAGGTTAAATCTTTTTCAATTTAATGTTAAATATTTATGGAACTGTGACAAGTTAAAAAAAAACTTTTCTGGTCTTTCACTGATACCTGGTCCCCAATAATTTAACTGCTTAAAATTAACTTGTATAAAGATAAAATGCAATAATACCTACACATAACAACACATACAAAACACGACACTTTCAGGACATATAATGTAGCTACTCTCTTCTCATTCCACCCTCATTAATCCTTTAAAAAAAAGAGAACTGAGAAGTGACATCTCTATAATTCTTATCCAGTGTGAGGTCTTATATGTACCAATTTGTGGCAAAAATAATAATAAAACAGTTTATTTAGTAATTCATTATATGTTCAGTTTACTATTTTAATCTGGTTTCCTTAGTAGCATCTGCTGAGTTAGAAAATAAATTTGGGGAAAAGTGTACTTAAATAGGCCTAAGAACAAGGTGTCCCCACAGAATAAGCTGGACAAGAATTGCCATTGGATAAAAAACAGGCTTTCAAGCGGCCCTAAATATTCCTAATTTTCCTTATTTTTTATCATCATCCCTAAATTTCCTTATTTTTTCTGAAAAGTCCTAAAAAGCCCTTATAAATCATGAAAAATCCTACATTTTGAAATTAAAAGAAAAATTAAAAATTCTTTAAGCTATAATTTATTGTAAAACGTAAAGTATTTACATGTTTTAGAATGCAGTTAACTCGCTTTCTAGTGTTAGTATACTTCCAGGAACATGTGTTATTACCAAATGCAGCTCAACAGACATGAACAGATCTACATTCATCAGATATCCAAAAGAACAAATTGCAGGAATAAAAATTGGATGATCTGTTGCTGAATGTGTCTGTTGATGGCTGATGAGTTGGTGTTGTTGATAAGAAGTTCATTTTGTATGTGTTTTGTCCCTGTAGGTGAGTATATATATCAACCTATAGTGCATTTGTGATAATTTAATGGAACTAACATTCCTTATTTTCAACAAAATGCCCTAAAAAATCCTTAGAATTGCCCTTATTTTGGGGGAAAAGTGCCCTAAATTTATCCCTTATTTTTTGTCAAAAGGTGCTTGAAAGCCTGAAAAAAATCTTGGTTTTTTTTTTTACTTAACCCAAAATGTCAATTCCAGGAAATATGTATTTATACTTAATCTGTCCTTCCAGATGTTTCAGGTGAAAATTTTTGTTTCTTCCAAATTAAAATTTGCATTATAGCTTTATTTTTTTATTTTCATCTTCATAGTAGTAATTAACTTTTTTTTGGAACAGCAACACTTGGAGTAGAAGTTCATCCACTGAAATTTCACACAAACAGAGGAGAGATGATATTCAATGTGTGGGATACAGCTGGTCAGGAAAAATTTGGTGGTCTTAGAGATGGATATTATATCCAGGGTAAACAATGTTTTAATTGGATGTAAACATTTTGTTAACTGCAAGTCTTCATTATTTTTTAATCATCTATAGAATTGTCTATTTTTGCTTCAAGATGCAGGGGCTGCAAAGCTGGGGCCAAAAAAATCGGCAACTGCAATTTTCCATCGCCAGTTTTGTAAAAGTGTCGCCATATTTATTAGAAATCACTACATCACTCTATATGGCCTGGCGAAATTGTTTGGTCAGACACCCTCTGTAACGTCGGACGAAATCCAAGTTTGCCGGACTCTTAATTCAATTTTTCAAAAGTTTGGTCTCGAGCAGCTTGTACACTAATTTTATTTTAATCATGAAAATATGTGTGAGTGATTTCGTGTTAGCAGAAAACAAAAATTTTACAGTAATTTATTAGAAACAACTATTCCCATGAATACCAGAAATACTGAAAATAGAACTACGCATGTGTAAGAGTTTTCTGATTACGAAATTAAGACGGACATCCGGTGGGGAAATCACTCAACAACAATGTCAGTTTTCATACCTGTATTTTATTAACATTAAAAAAATATTACTACAAAAATAAGTTTGTTTTGTTTATTTTTGTCAATTAATTAACAGCATCAATTGTTTTATTGCACGTCTATTCAAATCTGATGCAGGTAAAGCGGCTTTTCATCAGACAACTTTGTTTATTCATTGATTGCCAATTTCCGTTCAGTAACTCCAAATAACACACATGTCACTGGATACTAAACAATACACGTGTATTTACGACCATAGAAGCCGACAAAGAATCTTTTATGATGCAATCGCTGATTACCGATAAATTTAACACGCACATGCATCGTTTAACACTATAAAACCTAGGCGCAAAAAAAAAATCGCCAGACGCAATATTTTGTCGCCAAATGAAAAAAAATCGCAAATGGCGACATTGGCGAAGCCCAGCGCGGCCCCTGAGATGCCATGTTACATACAACCTTGAAGTCTTTTTGTCCCTCGACTTTTTATTGTGATGATTGATTGATTGATTGATGGTGTTTAACGTCCGAGCAGCAATATTTCAGCTATATTCAGGCTGGTTTATAAGATAAATCTACAATCACTGAAATATGTAGAATCCAAAATTAAGGTCAAGTTTGACCTTCCAAGTAGTTCAAGTAATTACATTCCAACCAATAACTTTGTGCTGAGATTTTAAGATCATTTGACAATCAGAAAGCATCCATCTGCATCACTGATATTCTTATTTGGGGTGTTTCAACACACTTGCCAGAAATATCTCAAGCCTAAAAATATCTAGAATAATGTAATATATGTTGATATATTTTTTTTACAGGTCAGTGTGCCATTATAATGTTCGATGTAACCTCCAGAGTTACATACAAGAATGTTCCCAATTGGCATAGAGATTTAGTTCGAGTGTGTGAGAACATTCCCATTGTCTTGTGTGGTAACAAAGTAGACATCAAGGATAGGAAAGTCAAAGCCAAAGCTATTGTTTTTCACAGAAAGAAAAATTTACAGGTAATAGTAATCCTTAAATACTGGCTATTGTTACTTGCATAAACAATCTTCACTTGCAGAATTTTTTTTTTTTAAAATGATCCAAAGGTTGTTAACCAGTTCAGAATTTTTTGTTTAGCCACCTTATTAGCTCACCTATCTATTGAAATCACTTGGCGTCTGTAGTCTGTTGCACAAAACCTGTAACTATGTTGTATTTTGTCAACTTCCTGCAGAAATGAATACTTGTATATTCCCACCTGGATTATAAAAAAAAATGGTTGCTATTATTTGCCACAATATGCTATAATTTTCAATAATTATGCATACATAAAAAAAGTATCTGAGAAAAATTGCTTAATTTTCACAGTGTCCAATCTAGAGCGCGCCATTCCCGCATTTTTTGTTGAATTGACGCGCTTAAAAAACCTCCTGGGTCATTACTGTCGCAACTTAATTTTTCATTGCTTTGAGAAATTCCCCCATAGTCAACAGCTTTGAGAAAGTCCCTTCAAAATATACCGGAAATTTAACTGTATTCTCGGTCCTAAGTATGCTTTTTATCATCTACAATTACAATTTAGCAAGCGTCTAAATCACGTAGACAATATATTATCAATTTTTTTATAACATGTTGTTCATGCTTCAAGATGAAGCATATTTCTTCATATTTTACTCCCATTGGAGATAAACGTGCAAAAACGGATGAAAATCAAAATGAAGTGGGTACCGCGCCGACAGAGAATGCGAACAAAGAAGCTGAAACAGAATATTCTGCGCCGCGGACTGCATCAAGCTCTCAGTCAACATCGAATCCTATCAGTGTCATACGAAAATTTCAGAATGGATGGTTATCTGATATTAAATATAAAGATTGGCTTAATTTTGATAAAGATAAACAACACATGACATGTTCCATCTGCATAAAAACTAATAAAAGAAATCCCTTCACTACCGGTTGTTTTAATTTTAGAATGTCCACTTTAACGAGACACATTAACACTCGTTAAAGTGGACGTTCTAAAATTACAGCAACTGGTAGTGAAGGGATTTTGTTTTAGCAAACTGAATCATAAGCCTTCCCTTTTTGTCCGGTTGTCATGTCTCTATATTGGTTTTATTGACCCCTAGCTATAAATTCCTGTGTTAGCGCTAATAGGTCGCCACAGTCGCCAATGAGAATTAAACTTTAATGTGGCGAAGTGTTATTCATTCTCGTTCGCCACGTTGGCGAAGTGAAAGCGAAAGTAAAATGTTGACTGTCGAAATCTAAAATAAATCTTTGAGATAAAGTTCGGAGCGGTAACGATATATATCCGGGAAATTTCAATGCGTAATTGTCTATTCCGTAAAAACATTACCCTTGTCCGAATTTGTTTTCGATTTTACTCAATACCGAACTGGTTCCCATTGCAGTAATTGACCTTAATTCCAGTTTAATTTTGTCAAGCATGGCGAAACGCCAGCTTTCAATGCTTTCGTTCTTACGGTTACTCTATTATCATCTGGTTAAATGTTTTCATTTAAAAGTTGAACCTCAGCACTAAATCTAAATTCTTCAAATGAAGAACAGTTGTAAAAGACCTGGTTGTGACCTATGAATGGAATTAATCCCAAATTTTAGTGTTGCTCATCACATATTCCCCCTTTTCTATACAAGTCATTTAAATTTACAGCTTCCATATTTTGCACACACAAATTTTGCTGAAATGTTGTGGCTAACAAATTTCAAATGTGGCTAAGTAAAATTTGGATGTATTAGCCACATTGGCTAATGGAAATTTTGAGGTAGTGCTAACACAGAATTCTGGCCCCCTATGGTAAGTTATGAGGGCCAGCATGACCCCCTTAGGCCAAATTCTAGATTGAACACTGTTTTCATACCAAAGAGATTGTCATGAAATTGTTTTATTTTACAGTACTATGACATAAGTGCTAAGAGCAACTATAATTTTGAGAAGCCGTTCCTTTGGTTGGCCAGGAAACTTGTAGGAGATGCCAACTTAGAATTTGTAGCTATGCCTGCCTTAGCTCCTCCAGATATCCAGATGGACCCTAAATTGGCATACCAATATGAGCAAGAATTAAAGGTAATGATTGACAATATTTTGAAGTCAATCTGGCTTAAAAATGCAGTCTCAATTAAATTGCACAATTGTAGCAAAAATGTTTCACTAGTGGACAAATTGTTTGATGTATGCCTGTGCTAATGTTGGGCAGATGTATTGAGTTATCATTAAGTCTGCTGTCCTGAATTAATTAGGTTAAATTCCCTACTTGCGGTAAATGAGATTTATCTCCTATTTGCAGAGTTATCTGTTCTTTAGAGCAGGTACTTTATAGTACCTGATGTGGGTAAATAGTAGTTTTTCTACAATATTTTTTTATTCACATATAGCAAAGCATCCGGTAAAATTTATTATGATATGCAAACTAATTCTGCAGTTTTTTAGTTGTACTGGAAGAGTCAGTCCACAGACATTATTTTAAAAAAAATAAAAACATGATTTTTCCCTATCTGTTCAATACTAGATACCTGCTGTTATGAAAGACAGCTCTTGCAAATGGGAAGTAACTCTTGTATTCCGAAAATAGGGAATTGACTTGTATATATAGTTATAGACTAGTTGTAATGATAATAGATTAAGGGAGGCAAATGCATGTCAGATATAGGAATTGTTTTGAAGCATAGATGTTTAACCCTCCAAGTAGAATAGCACCTAATGGAATGTTTAGTTTTAAGAAGTAAGCACTGTATCCCATGTTTATTTTCTTGAAAAACATTTAATTTCTTGGTTATTAAAATACAGAATACAATTGGCAATTGTTTTCTCTTTTTTAACAGCATTTACCTTCTATCGGATAGTAGTTTTATTCTATGCTTTATGAATGGAATAAAGTGACGTAAGAACCAGCTTTCCCTAATTATTACCTTTTTATAAAAAAAAATATGGCATGTTGACATGATTGTAATTTGGTTGATAAAAAAATATTTTGTACCAAACTCGCCATTTATAGGCGTCATTGGGTGACTGTTCAACTATGTTTTTGAGTCTCGGTTGCAAGCCATGCAAATATAACTATTGTTGGTGCAAAAAACAACTTGTTAATACTTCCATTTTAATCAAACATTGGTCTATCTCTAATAAAGGAGTAACTGATGTAAATAAAGGAGAGAGAAAAAACAAATTCATTCTGTTTTGTACAGAAATTGTCAGTTGCTCTATTTTTGTCTTTTCAGACTGCACAGGATGTTGCCCTCCCAGATGACGATGATGATTTATAATGTGTGACAAACTTTATGTAACTCTTGTGCAAAATTTTTATGGTAACAAAGTAGCTGACAAGGCATGCTGTTTGAAGATTTCAGGGAACTCTTGAGATGATATTTTGGACCTCCACGAGGCAAAAATGCCATGTTGTACCATTTCATATTAAAATGGTACAAGTGTCTAATTGGTGCAATTTATTAAACAAAAGACCAGTGCCACATTTGTTAGCTGCTCTGTTGAGATCATCAACCTGTAGGCTATGTATCACACTTCATGCTCGGGTTAATAGCTTTACATCACACGCAAATTAATATTTGAATAGTTCCATTGCTATTGAGGAAATGTGCTATTAAATGGAAACATTTTATTTTTATATTCTTGATTTTCTGCGCTAGAAATTTAACAAGGGAAATTAATTAACATTAAATGAAGCAATGATTCCACTATGGGTGAAAATGTAGTTTTCCCGAATAATGTTGTAAAGGGCTCACAATATTATAAAGTAGATGTTGTTCTATGAAAAGAAAAATATTTATGAAATGGATGAATGAAAGAGTTATGCGAGAAAGGTGTTTTTATTTAAATTAACACTATTTTGTCATATTGTGAACCTTGCTTGTTTATATGTAAATACAAAATGCTTTGTGAAAAAAACTGTTGAATGAACGTGAACAAAACTTTGAAAATATTTGTGTGTATTGTATGTAAAGCTCTGTGCTGTTTAAAATTGGTTTGATAAAATTGTAAAACGATTGGTTGTAGAATTTGTTTTATGTGACAAATAAAAACAAAGCATTTTGTTTTATCATGATTAACAATATCTTGTGGTAATAAACATCTTGTTGAATTCTTGTTATTTTATTGAATGTATGAGGCTAGGGACTGGTGAAATATTACAAGTTAGCCCAACACCTTTTTCATTGCCATATGAAAAAAAAAACGAAATTTACTAAAGGAAGGACATCTTACATTGATGTTTGTTATTCTTTCTTTCTAATACTTAGTTAAAAAGTACACGTGCTCAATTAAAAGAATCAAGAAAATGAAATGACCTATTAATAATAAAAACGAAAGAAGCTTTACTAGTCATGCCGATATATTTCCCAGAGAAATGGGGAACAAATTTGTGCATACCAGTCGGACTGGTTTATTAAAATTTTTACTGGTCCCTACATTTTATACCCCTTCTCAGAAGAGAGGGGGCTATATGGCAATCACCTTGTCCATCTGTCTGTCTGTCCAATGCGAATTTTTGTAACAGATTTCTCTGCTTCTACTAAAAGGATTGATTTCAAATTTGGTGCACAGCTTTAGCATGATTAGTTGTAAACTGCCTTACCTTGCCACATCGGTCAGTTATCAACTTCCTGTTTTCTGACCGACTTGACTGTTTCAAGGGTCAAAATAGGGAAATTTTTCGTAACAGATTTCTCGGCTTCTACAAAAAGAATTGATTTCAAATTTGGTGCACAGCTTAAGCATGATGAGTATTACCGTGCCTGCCCCTTCCAGGTCAGTCAGTTCTCTACTTGCTGTTTTCTGAGCCGAAAATTTGGTCGAGTTGGGGTATACTTAGCAGGACTTTGTGCTGGTCCATGTTCTTCTGTCGATGGGACTACAGGTTATTTATCACTGCTTAGTTTGCTCAATGGGTGAATTATGTTGGTATATTGAATGTGTTGGTAAAATGTCATGTCGGTGAAATTCCAGTTGTGTTTGTTCAGGGAACATGTAAAACTGCTGGAATGGTTTTAACAAAAAACTATTTCCGTGTTTGGTATTATGTTATTCATTCAATTTTAGATTTAATTGTAATATTCTAGAATGTTTCGTAGATGGTTAATCGGCTAACGGCTTTTTTAGCCTGTCCAAAATCCAAGATGGATTACTCAGTTAAAAACTTTATGCAAAACCCTTAAGACTACAGCTTAGTTTCTAAAATTCTTAAAATTTTTGACCAATTCGTGAAGTAATTACTCGATGAATTGAAACCGTTCGATGACGACAGCTATAAGTGATGCAAATAGCTCAAAACAGCAAGTTTTGACAGTTGAATTTTTCACGTATAAATAAGGCGGTGGCCGAATGTTCTTGGTAATTAGCTTTGGATCGGCGTCGTGAGTTCTAACCCTACTTGAGGCAATATGTGTTCTACTCCAAAACTTGATTGACAAGAAATGCTGCCGGTCGGGGTGCTCCCGCTTCCTCCCTCTCCCCGACCTAAACACAAGACTAAAACATAGATTGCAAGTTGATATACGTCCAACCATTTTCAAGACTAGAACAAGAAGCGTGGCATTCTACAAACCCGCTATCCACTATAGTCCACTGCAAGGTTTTCCGTATTATGACCAGACAACAGCCTTCCAATATAGTCCCAGCAAAATCTGATAAAAACAATTGCTAAAATGATGGAAACAAAAAATATTACCTTTTCTAACCATAGTATCTAAAAAAACTAAGATATCGACAAAAGTTCATATAGTGACTAATACTCCTGACAAAATTCCAACATTCCAACACATTTTTTTTAAAGGCTAAAAATTGCATTTTTCATTTTTATATCATGAAAAACCATTCAGCAAAAATTGTGTGCATTGATATCAAACAAAATACTTACCTTTTGCGAAAAAAAACCCCAGAAATTTTACCCAATTTTTCAAGAACGCAAAAATAGGAAAAATTGTAACGAGATGCAATAAATCCTAAAAACAGAATAGAAAAATTATGATCTGCCTGTTGGTTTAAAATTCCCCTTTTTATTTACTATGAAACGAAACTTGATTAGTTAATTAGTCTTTGATAAAATTTGTTTCTTATGCTGATCGAAAATTGGCAGCCAGCGCAAAACGTATTTTACCATATGATACAATGGGAAACTGCCCTTATCTGAGAAAACGCAACGCTGAATAAGCCTTGCTGTTTTATGAATGTTCATTGTATGTTCCTCTTGTTGTTGTTGTTTTGTTTGTTGTTGTTGATTTGTTTCTTTTCTTTCTGTTTTACTATTTGCTCCTCAGAAATTCAAGATTGCAAGACTTACCATAATCTAGAAGAAAACTGTTTAAAGGGCTTTTATCTAAAGCAGTTTAATCAACTGCTACATAAACAATTATTTGAGATATTTTTTGAATGGTCATCTACAATTTCATGTTTTTCTAAAATTTAAATTGGCCGTCGCCTCATGAAGTTGAGAGGAGAGTCAAAAGACACCAATAAAAATAGAAAAATATGAACATTTTTTTTTATTTCTGAAAATTGTTGGTACGGCATGCCGTACCTGCATTTGATATTGGTACTGCGGAAGCCGTACCTGCCGTACCGACTGCTACATCTGTTTAATACAGGACTATCGGGTAATCTTCAAGACATAGGTATACACATGCTCAAGGCATATTCATAACTTCAGTGTTAATTACGGATGTATGTACTAAAGACTGATATTTATATATCGCATTATGTACATTATAACTATGCTTAACTATGTCATTCTACAACTTTTAATTATTCATACTACACATGGATATTATTAAGTCACTTATTTGTTTATCTGTAATCTCTGTTTAAAGGAAATAAAGAATTGATTGATTGATTGTTTATGCGGCGAGATTAAGTTTTTTTAAATTCTGTATATATAAATCGAAACTTATTGGTAAAACGTTTAAACTCTATAAATCCGCATCCTCGCAAGTCAACGATTCTGAGTAATCGTTGGCTTAATATTGATTTAAGATTAATCCGAGAATACTCTGTCATCCAACGCTTTCTTTTTGCGTGGGACAAAAAAATCGTTGAAAGCAGAGGATTCTCGGACTAATTAAGATAATGATAATGCGAACGTGGACTCGGAACCCTGTAAATCTAAAACCATTGAACAGGTTGACAACAACACCATTTTTCACTGTAGGTTTGTTTTTTTTGGTTATTTGTTTGATATTGTTTAACGCCACCTTCAGCAATTTTTCAACTATATCATGGCGTCCAGTTTTTATTGGGGGAGGAAGTCGGAGTTCCCGGAGAAAACCCCCGACCTGCGGTAGGAAAACTGGCAATCCTTGTCAATTAAGATCGGGGTCGAGTGCACCCTGCCTGCAGTGAGAATCGAACCCGCAATCTCAGTGTTGACAGATCACGTGATCAATAGTAGAACTACCTTAACCACTCGGCCACCGAGGCCCCTTATCCAATATAATTACAGTTGTAAATTTCATAGAATCTCCAATCAACATAAATAATTACTAATTTAATTTTTTTAAAATTATTATTTCAAGATATCATTAGAATTTGTCTTTTTAAACCATTTCATTATAAGAAGTAAATAACAGGTGCCGAAGTTGATGCCGATTTGACTCTTCCGATGTGCCGACAAGACAAGACAAAGTTTTATTTAAAGTCGGTACAATAACAACACATAACATAAGCTCTAAAGAGCTTTTAAACCGATATACAGTACATAAATAAGGCCTAATGATTTTGTTTGTTTGTTTGAATAGTGTTTTAACGCCACTTTCAGCAATTTTCAGCTATATCATGGCGTCCAGTTTTTATTGGGGGAGGAAGCCGGAGTACCCGGAGAGAACCCCCGACCTGCGGTAGGAAAACTGGCAATCCTTGTCAATTAAGATAGGGGTCGAGTACACCCTGCCTGCAGTGAGAAGGCCTAATGATAAGCCACATATACATACATGCAACATACATTAGCCACCCATATAAATAAGCACTACTGACATACTACATTACATAAATGCAACATACATTAGCCACATACATAAATAAGCACTGCAGACATATTGACTTGCACCATGATAAAGGACCACATCATGTATAGGTGTGCCACCGTTAAGTTGCGACTTTTTGCGATTACTATAAATTATTACTGCATATAACAATTAAAATGAACAGTTGGAGGTGACATCACTGGTCAGTATATATTATATAACAAGATGCTACTGCTCACTCAGTTTTTCCAGATATGTTGAAAGTAGCGCAGGTTGTACCAGTGCATAAAAAACAGTACCCTAGACAAAGGTAACTATAGACCTGTCAGTGTGCTGTCTACAGCATCTAAATTATTTGAACGTGCTTTTTATTCTCAACAGAATTTTTTGAATTTTTTTTTAAACATATATTTATCAGCTTTTAGAAATGGTTATACCTGTCAAGACGTTTTAATTAAAATACTTGAAGATTGGAGAAGCCAATTAGATCAAAACAAACATGTAGCAGCTATTTTAATGGATTTATCTAAAGCTTTTGATTGCTTGCCCCATGAACTTTTACTTTTAAAAATTAAATATTATGGTGTATCCGATAAAGCACTGAAACTTATAAAAAGTTATCTTAGTGATAGGAAACAATGTGTAAAAATAGGGTCAGTATGTAGTTCTTTTCAAGAGTTGTACAAAGGGGTACCACAGGGATCCATTTTGGGACCTGTATTTTTTTAAAAATATTTTCATAAACGATATTTTGAATTTATTAAGAAAGGTAGTCTATATAATTATGCTGATGACAATACTTTATCTTACGCTGATGTCAATGTTACCAATCTAGTTGACACTTTAGAACAAGAAAGTAAAATACTTATTAAATGATTTAAGGACAATCAAATGCAGGCAAATCCAGATAAATTCCAAGCTATTGCCATTGGTAATAAAACAAAAAAGAGGATATAAAATTTCACTTTGAGGGGGTTGCGGTTAATTGTGACGATGAAGTTAAACTGCTGGAAGTAACGTTTGATTTCAAATTAAACTTTACCGTAATTCACATGTTTCAATAATTTGTCAGAAAGCCTCTCAGCAGCTGAATGTTCTTAAAAGGATTGGAATCTATCTGAATAGGCTTAGCAGATTAACCATTTATTATTCCTTCATATTGTCAAATTTTAATTATTGCCAACTAGTATGGCATTTTTGTGAAAAAAACAACACTAAAAAGATTGAAAAAATACAAGAGCGAGCTACAGTGATTCCACAAGTGCATATGAACAGTTATTGGACAGATCAAATCTACCTTCACTTAGAATTAGAAGACTCAGATCTTTAGCTATACAGTCTTTCAAAATTTTAAATGGAAACTCCCCTCTCTATCTCAGTGATCTTATTATTATTAAACAACACACATATTCTTTCAGATACAAAAACACTGTCGACATCCCTAGAGTAAGAACTACCAGATATGGGCTTCACTCCTTTAGCTATGCTGCATCTAAATTATGGAAAAATTGACCTCAAAATTTCAGGGAGGGCATGTCTTTAGATCATTTTAAGAATTTGATGAATAAATAGGAGGGTGAGGCATGTTTATGCAGTTTTTGTAGGAGTTAAATGGAGTGATGTTTAGATCTGTTTTGTTGTAGAAAAGCTTAACCTTAATATGCTTCAGTTTTGTATGTTTGAATGTATGTTTCATATAGAATTTAGTGCTTTGATTGCTATTTTTTATGCCTGATGTGATTTTTAATGTCTTGCTATGCTTTTAATATGTCTCGCTATGTTTCTTACATGTCTTGCTTTGCTCTTTTATGAGAATTGCTATGCTGTTTATATGTCTTGCTATGCTTTTTATGTGTGCTGTTTTTGCTATGCTTTTTATGTGTTCTGTTTTTGCTATGCATTTCATGTGTCTTGCTATGCTTTTATATGTCTTATGTGCAATAGCTGAGTATCATTTATAGTATGTGATCTATGTATGCATGTCGGTTTTAAAAGCTCTATAGAGCTTATGTTATTTTGTTACATGTTGCACCGACTTTAAATAAATATTACTTGACTTGACTTTGACAGTATACCCCCGCTAATCACATCATTGAGTTGACCAAGTTGGTAAACAGGTAGCTACAATAATGTAGCTCCTTTTTTTTATGGACGACATTAAAAAGGGAGCTACAGTATTGTAGCTAGTAAACAGTAATATATGCGATAGACCTGAAATCGGTACTCCCAAAATATGACCAAATGTTAAGGTTACATATACAATTTCAAGTGGTTGTTGTAAGTAGTTAATGAGAAAACTGTTACCAAAATTTTCATCCGTTGACCACAAATGTTGAAAATTTACTGTCGGTAAACCAGTATACCCCCTCTTCATCGAAGCGGGGGTATAAATATTGGAATATCATCCTGATGGAATTTTTTCTAATAATTGTAGGGTGCAAGGTTGTACTTCAATCCTAACCTTTATATTGTGCCAGAGATCATGTAAAACATGAAAACAGTCATTCAACTCAATCAAAATGTAGAGCACGATGTGGACGACCAACTCATACCATAAAACAACTGCACTAATTTAACAAGCGGTATACCGTGGGTTGCAATCGACTAACCCACTTATTTTACCATCCATAGGCTACGAGTTACCATCGGCTTATCCACTCATTTCTGCTGTTCTTTGCCTTCCGTATGCTGTGGGTTACAATTAGGCCGAATTTTACTGCCGTTATAATCCGAAGTTAGTTTTGTGATTGTCCGATTAAAAAAAAAAGCGCGGGTACGATTATTGGTTCTAGGTTACAATTAACTGACCCATTCATTTCTAACAATAAATAACAGCGTTGCTTAGCATTACCAACAATCTAGTACTTCTCATTACAATGTTTGGTGTTTGTTTGTGTGGTGTTTAACACCATTGAAAAATTTTCCAATATATCATGGCCTCCAATAAAGCCATAGTACCTGTACCCGGAGAAAACACACAACCTTAAATAGGAAAACTGGCAATCCTTGTCAATTACGACTGGAGTCTCATTACTATGATATAATTATATATTAACAGGACAGAATGTTTATATCAGACATATTTGTTAACCACAAATATCCTTAAGATATATTGTTTATGTCTTATGCTATTGTCATCCATATCAAATTATTAAAAATAGGACATCTAATGGGACATTAAATGATATCCCGCAATGTTGCATTGTTTTTAATATTCATGAACACCATTAATTTTTAATGAATTACCCATCAGCTTATAGGAACTGCTGAGTATGATAACAGTCCATCTCATTAGACAATTTTTACCTTGACCTTGGAACTGTAAAAATAATGACACAACTGAAAAACTGTTTTCAAGTTATCATCAAGTGGCGGGGTATTATGTTACACCCTCTGTATGGATATGAGTGTACGACAGACGTACACAAATATCCATACAGAGGGTATTACATAATACCCAGCCACTTGTGGCAATTTTGTGTGTGGGGGTGGGGGTTGAAGCTAGACTATCAGGTGAAATCCTTAATCTTCAACAGGAAAACTTGCAATCATTGTCAATTTAGCTCGGAATCAAGCACACATGCTCCTTTAGTGTTGAAGCGTCAATGATAACTAGTAGATGACAACCATAACTAACTTGAAAACTTCAATACATTGCATATAACATTAGTTTTATTAAAACTTTGACTTTCTTTTTCTTCCAGTATATTTGGTATCTGGTCGTACTTCCCTGAAAAAGAGGAATTTTTGAACTAATTAATTTTACAACATGGACATTTCCAGAAGTTTTTCAATTAATTTACAAATTATCATATTCCTGTCCTGCTTTTCTGTGTGTTCTTGTTCTTTAAGAAAAAAAACGTAAGTTCTGTGCAAAACTGTCAAATTAAACTGTGGTTACAGCATTATAGGTCAAATTAAACTGTGGTTACAGCATTATAGGTCAAATTAAACTGTGGTTACAGCCTTATAGGTCAAATTAAACTGTGGTTACAGCCTTATAGGTCAAATTAAACTGTGGTTACAGCTTAATAGGTTAAATTAAACTGTGGTTACAGCCTTATAGGTCAAATTAAACTGTGGTTACAGCCTTATAGGTCAAATTAAACTGTGGTTACAGCATTATAGGTCAAATTAAACTGTGGTTACAGCCTTATATGTCAAATTAAACTGTGGTTACAGCCTTATAGGTCAAATTAAACTGTGGTTACAGCCTTATAGGTCAAATTAAAATGTGGTTACAGCCTTATAGGTCAAATTAAAATGTGGTTACAGCCTTATAGGTCAAATTAAACTGTGGTTACAGCCTTATAGGTCAAATTAAACTGTGGTTACAGCCTTATAGGTCAAATTAAACTGTGGTTACAGCCTTATAGGTCAAATTAAAATGTGGTTACAGCCTTATAGGTCAAATTAAAATGTGGTTACAGCCTTATAGGTCAAATTAAACTGTGGTTACAGCCTTATAGGTCAAATTAAACTGTGGTTACAGCCTTATAGGTCAAATTAAAATGTGGTTACAGCCTTATAGGTCAAATTAAACTGTGGTTACAGCCTTATAGGTCAAATTAAACTGTGGTTACAGCCTTATTGGTTAATTTAAACTGTGGTTACAGCCTTATAGGTCAAATTAAACTGTGGTTACAGCCTTATAGGTCAAATTAAACTGTGGTTACAGCCTTATAGGTCAAATTAAACTGTGGTTACAGCCTTATAGGTCAAATTAAACTGTGGTTACAGCCTTATTGGTCAAATTAAACTGTGGTTACAGCCTTATAGGTCAAATTAAACTGTGGTTACAGCCTAATAAGTCTAATTACTTTATTGAGGACCAGTAAATATCACCAAGCATATGCAATTAACATCTGTGTCTATGGACAACAATGTCCTGCTTGACACATATTGGTAAAACACCCCCTTTTGATAAGTTCACTCAAGCGTGAAGTATTGTACACAGCCTTACAGAATTTTGCCAGTAAAGAGATCTCATCATGTGATGACGATGTGAAGTCGTCTTCATAAAAAAATAAAACGCAAAGGTAAACCTTAGGTGGGAATTACAGGTAAACCTTAGGTGGGAATTACAGGTAAACCTGAGGTGGAATTACAGGTAAACCTTAGGTGGGAATTACAGGTAAACCTTAGGTGGGAATTACAGGTAAACCTTAGGTGGGAATTACAGGTAAACCTGAGGTGGAATTACAGGTAAACCTGAGGTGGGAATTACAGGTAAACCTTAGGTGGAATTACAGGTAAACCTTAGGTGGGAATTACAGGTAAACCTGAGGTGGAATTACAGGTAAACCTTAGGTGGGAATTACAGGTAAACCTTAGGTGGGAATTACAGGTAAACCTTAGGTGGGAATTACAGGTAAACCTGAGGTGGGAATTACAGGTAAACCTTAGGTGGGAATTACAGGTAAACCTTAGGTGGGAATTACAGGTAAACCTTAGGTGGGAATTACAGGTAAACCTTAGGTGGGAATTACAGGTAAACCTGAGGTGGGAATTACAGGTAAACCTTAGGTGGGAATTACAGGTAAACCTTAGGTGGAATTACAGGTAAACCTTAGGTGGGAATTACAGGTAAACCTGAGGTGGGAATTACAGGTAAACCTGAGGTGGAATTACAGGTAAACCTTAGGTGGGAATTACAGATAACCTGAGGTGGAATTACAGGTAAACCTTAGGTGGGAATTACAGGTAAACCTGAGGTGGAATTACAGGTAAACCTTAGGTGGGAATTACAGGTAAACCTGAGGTGGGAATTACAGGTAAACCTGAGGTGGGAATTACAGGTAAACCTTAGGTGGGAATTACAGGTAAACCTGAGGTGGAATTACAGGTAAACCTTAGGTGGGAATTACAGGTAAACCTGAGGTGGAATTACAGGTAAACCTTAGGTGGGAATTACAGGTAAACCTGAGGTGGGAATTACAGGTAAACCTGAGGTGGAATTACAGGTAAACCTTAGGTGGGAATTACAGGTAAACCTGAGGTGGAATTACAGGTAAACCTTAGGTGGGAATTACAGGTAAACCTGAGGTGGAATTACAGGTAAACCTGAGGTGGAATTACAGGTAAACCTTAGGTGGGAATTACAGGTAAACCTTAGGTGGGAATTAAAGATGAACAAACAGACCAAAAATGTGTATGTCCACTAACCTGAGTTGGCATCACATTAAAAATTATTATTATACTGATAGGGGTGAAATACCAAATTTTCCCATTAACAAAAATCCCAGTCAATCACATGTGAAAATAATCTTTTATTTACACTCTCAGTTTCTTTCCATTCACTAGAAAAGATGTTCTTCCACTGTTTATCAAATTTAGTATTAACCTTAACATTTTACAAAAAGAACTATATAATCAAAAATATGATCAACCTTGTTCCCAAATGCATCAGAATAAACTTTGTCTGCACTCATTTATTCAGAAGGGTTTTGTGATCATATTTTGAATAGTAACTCCATCCAATTGATAATCTTCTGAATTCTAGTCCAAACACTGCTCACCAGACCATACAAATCAGTCACTTAGATCAAAACACTGCTCACCAGACCATACAAATCAGTTACTTAGATCAAAACACTGCTCACCAGACCATACAAATCAGTCACTTAGATCAAAACACTGCTCACCAGACCATACAAATCAGTCACTTAGATCAAAACACTGCTCACCAGACCATACAAATCAGTCACTTAGATCAAAACACTGCTCACCAGACCATACAAATCAGTCACTTAGATCAAAACACTGCTCACCAGACCATACAAATCAGTCACTTAGATCAAAACACTGCTCACCAGACCATACAAATCAGTCACTTAGATCAAAACACTGCTCACCAGACCATACAAATCAGTCACTTAGATCAAAACACTGCTCACCAGACCATACAAATCAGTCACTTAGATCAAAACACTGCTCACCAGACCATACAAATCAGTCACTTAGATCAAAACACTGCTCACCAGACCATACAAATCAGTCACTTAGATCAAAACACTGCTCACCAGACCATACAAATCAGTCACTTAGATCAAAACACTGCTCACCAGACCATACAAATCAGTCACTTAGATCAAAACACTGCTCACCAGACCATACAAATCAGTCACTTAGATCAAAACACTGCTCACCAGACCATACAAATCAGTCACTTAGATCAAAACACTGCTCACCAGACCATACAAATCAGTCACTTAGATCAAAACACTGCTCACCAGACCATACAAATCAGTCACTTAGATCAAAACACTGCTCACCAGACCATACAAATCAGTCACTTAGATCAAAACACTGCTCACCAGACCATACAAATCAGTTACTTAGATCAAAACACTGCTCACCAGACCATACAAATCAGTCACTTAGATCAAAACACTGCTCACCAGACCATACAAATCAGTCACTTAGATCAAAACACTGCTCACCAGACCATACAAATCAGTCACTTAGATCAAAACACTGCTCACCAGACCATACAAATCAGTCACTTAGATAACTCCTCATGTGAAAAAGGGATCTAGCTAAAAGATATTTTTAGATTCAGGAGAACTAATATTAAACTGTTACAGGGTACATTTTTTTCTCTAAAGAGGTCACTTTCAATTTAATTTCACTTTTCTTAAAAGAAGCAACCTGGTATATCTTATGGCATAACCCTCTGACAGATTCAGGACATTAGCTGTCACACTGTTACATTTTGGGAGATTCTATAATTATCGATCAAATTTATCCCTTTAATTGCTCTCTGAACGATTCCCAATTTTTTTTCTCTCTCTCTATCTAAAAAAATAGGGCATCTAATGGGACATTAAATGATACCCTGCCATGATATTCATCAATTGTTAAATATTTTTGTATATACTAGTATACTATACTGTATATATTATACATCCACTATATACTAGTATATAGAGACAGAAAGAAATGTGGCGGGGTATAAAAACTGCAAAACATAAGTGACAAACCACTTTAATAGTTGGCAGTTTAGCTTTGCGCAGTCAAAGTCTCTTTAAAATCCTCACTGTAAAACTGCAAGTGTAGTCTGCACTAAATTATATCCCTAAACATTGAAAATCTTTATTGTGTAATCTCTAGAACTTTAAACAAGAACAAACAAGAAGCACATGATACACCTAGTCATGGATTGATAATTCTATCTGCAATGATGAGACATAATCACATCTTTCAATATCAACAATTCCCCAAAATTTCAAGAAATTGATAAAAGCCTTTCTTAGTTTGAAAACTAACCAGGGGCTCTTAAGAGCCTGTATCACACACCTGATTTTATAGGCAATGAAGGTGGCATTTCCCTGATGTTAAACTAAGTCCTGTAATTTTCAATGAACTTTAAAGAGGACCATCCAAACAATATTGATAGAAAGTTTTGTTTCCATTGGTTAACCAGTTTTATAGAAGATTTTTTTTTAATTTGCCCATAGGGTCCTATATTAAACTAAGGTCTGTGGTGGTGGCCATTTTGAATTTCCAATTGGCATCAAAACATAAACTTCAAAGAGGACCATCCAAACAATATTGCTAGTAAGTTTTGTTTCCATTGGTTAACAGCTTTTAGAGAAGAAGCCTTTAAAAAATTTTCCCAAAGGGTCCCATGTTAAACAAAGTCATGCGGTGGTGGCCATTTTGATTTTCTAATTGGCATAAAAAACACAAACTTTATAAAGGACCATCCAAACAATAATGCTAGTAAGTTTTGTTTCCATTGGTTAATCAGTTTCAGAGAAGCCTTTTTAAACTTTTTTCATAGGGTCCAATGATAAACCAAGTCCTGTGGTGGTGGCCATTTTGAATTTCCAATTGGGATAAAACCATAGAGGACCATCCAAACAATATTGCTAGTAAGTTTTGTTTTGATTGGCTAATTGTTTTCAGAGAAGAAGCGTTTTTAACTTTTTTCCATAGGGTCCTATGTGAAACTACGTCCTGCGTTGGTGGCCATTTTGAATTTTCAATTGTCATAAAAAACATAAACTTCATAGAAGACCATCCAAACAATATTGCTAGTAAGTTTTGTTTACATTGGTAAACCAGTTTCAGAGAAGACGCCTTTTTTAACTTTTCTCCATAGGGTCCTATATTAAACTAAGTCCTGCGGTGGCGTCCACTTTGATTTTCCAATTGGCGTAAAAAAACATAAACTTTATAAAGGACCATCCAAACAATGTTGGTAGTAAGTTTTGATTCGATTGTTTAACCGGTTTCAGAGGAGAAGCCATTTTAAACTTGTTTCCCATAGAGTCCAATTTTAAACAAAGTGATGCGGAGGTGGCCATTTTGAATTTCTATTGGGATAAAAAACACAAACTTTATACAGGACCATCCAAACAATATTGCTAGTAAGTTTTGTTTCCATTGGTTAATCGATTTCAGAGAAGAAGCGTTTTTAACTTTTTCCCATAGGGTCTTATGTTAAACTAAGTCCTGTGTTGGCTGCCATTTTGAATTGCTAATTGTCATAAAAAACACAAACTTTATAGAGGCCCATCCAAACAATATTGGTAGTAAGTTTTGATTCGATTAGTTAACCGGTTTCAGAGGAGAAGCCATTTTAAACTTTTTTCCCTTAGAGTCCAATGTTAAACAAAGTGAAGCGGAGGTGGACATTTTGAATTTCCTATTGGGATAAAAAAACACAAACTTTATAGAGGACCATCAAAACAATATTGCTAGTAAGTATTGTTTTGATTTGTTAAATGGTTTCAGAGAAGAAGCCCTTTTATACTTTTTTCCCATAGGGTCCTATGTTAAACTAAGTCTTGTGGTAGCAGCCATATTGGTTTTCCAATCCAAATAAAAAACACAAACTTTGTAAAGGTCCATCCAATGAACATTATGGCCAAGTTTGGTTTCAAATTGGCCAAGTGGTTTCAGAGAAGAAGATTAAAATGTAAAAAGTTTACAGACGCCGACAACGACTCCGACGGACACCTATAGATAACAATAGCTCGCATGACCCTTTGGGTCAGGTGAGCTAAAAACCTGTCATTTGCCAACTTCAACTTTGACTTTCTTGACATGTGACCTTGATATAGTTCAAGGTTATGATGACATGTTTACTTTGTTTGGTTTTAGAGATTTCAACATTCTTTTATCAAACACTTTAATTCCATCACTCAGCTTTTCTTTTTCTGGAACTGTTGGTGAACTTTTAATCCTACTTACTTCCCTTGTCTTCTCCTTCTTTCTTTCTTTTCCAAAATCCATTCACGGCTTTTCTTAATACTCTTTCCTTTTAATTGTTTAAATTTTTGTCTGAAGAAAAAAGGCAAACATGTTAAACAAATGTTTTACACTAAATTGTTTTATTGTTTGATGGGTAATTCATTGTTATTCACTCTCGAGTATACATTTTTATTCATTCCACCCAATTGATTATCCTATAAATAATGTTGAGATCAGTCATTACTTTTAATTATTGTCAAGGGATCAGTCATTACTTTTACTTAATGTGAAGGGATCAGTTATTATTTTTACTTAATGACAAGGGATCAGTCATTACTTTTACTTAATGTGAAGGGATCAGTTATTATTTTTACTTAATGTCAAGGGATCAGTCATTACTTTTACTTATTGTCAAGGGATCAGTCATTACTTTTACTTAATGTGAAGGGATCAGTTATTATTTTTACTTAATGTCAAGGGATCAGTAATTACTTTTACTTATTGTCACAGGATCAGTCATTACTTTTACTTAATGTCAAGGGATCAGTCATTACTTTTAATTATTGTCAAGGGATCAGTTATACTTTTACTTAATGTCAAGGGATCAGTTATTATTTTTACTTAATGTCAAGGGATCAGTCATTACTTTTACTTAATGTAAAGGGATCAGTTATTATTTTTACTTAATGTCAAGGGATCGGTCATAACTTTTACTTTTTGTCAAGGGACTAGTAATTATTTTTACTTATTTCTGAAGGTCAGTTATTATTTTGACCACTTATACAAGGATCAGATGTTGCTTTGAATGTGCCTTCATTCAAGTTATCCTCAATTATTTTAAAATAAGTGATTAATGATTAATGACCATTTAAGGTCCCCAGCGGGTCCAGGGTAGCACCCTGGTGGGGGGGACTAGGGTGAAGCTGGTGAGATTTGAACAGGTGTTGAGGACTACAAATTTTTACCTTTTAAGGACGTTCTGGCATGTGTTATTACAAACCAAACAATTAAATATTTACAAAATGTTTATCATTTTAAGAGTCCCATATGAAGTATCAAAATGATCCTGAGACAGGAACATATTGTATTATGTTGTAAAAAAGTGCTTGCTCTTTCTGTCCTCCTTTTTTCATTCAACCTCTCTTTCTTTTCGCCTTTTCTAAAAAAAAGGGGAAGGGGGGGAGTACTGGTATAAATTGTAAGGTCACATTATACTGTTATTTTTATTGGTCACATGATATCTATTTATTGTACTTCATTCTTGTAGGTCGCATGACTATTCATAGTACAGTTGGTTGGTGGACCCTATTTACAGGAACCAAACTAGTTTATGTTGCATAAACAGAATTATAAAAAACCCATATACAATGTATTTGGAACATTTGTTTAAAATCTTATGTTTTAATGAATATTTTTTGGCAATGAATGTGGTTATAAAAAGGATTCACTCTATGCAGGGTTTTAGCTAGAATTTTTGAACTATTAGTCACTTTTGTGTGCAACGATTTTTAAGATCTAATATGTGTGTATATTTATTTATATGTATAAATGCATGCAAGATCATTATTTCATTAATACAATAAACATCAATAAATATTTAATATTTTCTAGCACCATTTTATAATATACATTGTATATATTATGTATTCAATGTACTATTGCCATAGAACATATATTTAAACCGATTTAAATTAAAAACTTTAAAGGTGATTACCAAAATATTCATTGTTGTTTACATTTAATTTTTTGCAATAGTCATTTAAATTCTAGCAGCATTGCATTTTGAAATCTCTGGCAACAAGTTTCATATCTGCTCGGAAAACTGTCAGTATTATCTTTTGCTTTGAACTGGTTTAAGCTATTTTAACCTACGCTTTATGTACAAAGTAAATCATGCGGGAACCAATGTTAACAAATGGCAAGTATACAAGATAAACATTAGGCTATTACAACAAGTGTGGACTGTGAGCTAATGCTCACTAGCGATACCCCCGCTGTCACAAAAATTTGGCATGTATGTCAACTATGTGTAAAAATCTAATTATTTGGTAAACAGGAAGTAGATGACCAAGGAGCATGAAATCGGTATACACCATATGGCACTATAGGATAAAGCAATATACAAATATCACACTTCTACATACTAAAGTTGCTTAGAAAATTGTGACTAAAATGTTATTACGGACAGACGGACGGGACGGAAAAGGGTAAAACAGTATACACCCCTCTTCTTCGAAGCGGGGTTATAAAAATATGACGATTTTTGACGAGAATGGCAATAAAATTAAAAGAAAGTAGACGTAAGACAACATTTTCAAAATGACACAGCAACTTCAACTTCCCCTTTAAAGATGAACAAGGCGATTTGGGACCACAATAAGATTGCCCGAGCTGCCATCCAACTGGTTATGCTCAATCGCTCGTGACAATGTGTACGTTATCAATAATATCCGGTTCCATGTCAATTACATAATTTCTTTGCATGGGGTCATAATCTTGTACCTAGGTAAGATGTTTGGATTTGCCTGTGCCGATTTTGATGATGAAAATTTTGAAATTTCAAAAGGAAAGTGGCAAATTATGTTCAAAATATTTCGTCATTTCTTAAAAGGATTTGCCAATTGCGAAAGTGGCAAGTGCTAGCCAAATCTCTGTCTATGTATACCTTTTATCAATGTAGGTCACATGACTTTGTTTACTTTCTGCCCCTTCTGTTCCAAGTCCTTTTGGAAGTTCTTGTACTTGACCACCAGCAAATAAACACAAAAACATTCTGAAATATTAAATAATGTTTTATCATACTTCAAAATTCAATTTCCTTTTCTTTCATCAGTTCATATTTCATAGATATAAAGGATCAAACAACAGTAAGAGGGCAAGACAAGAAAATCTCAGACACCAAAGTGAAAAGATTTCTGGTCTCCAACGAGACCAAAAGCAAAAGAAATCTTTAATGCGGGTGTCTGAGATTTTCTTTTCTCTAATTTTGACGTAATATTCAAACCGCTTGACCGGTGTGGAAAAAATATTTCTCATCACTAGTGAATTTGTTGTTCTCAGCAGTTGATTGGTTAAAAATAATAACGTCACAATAAGAACTCATGACGTCATAAACAAAACACCTTCCATTTACGTATTCAAGTCATGAACGTAAAATTGGGGTTGGGAGAATTTGTACTTAGTTTCGCAAATTTACTACTTTTTAAAATTAGAGAAACAGAATCTTACATTAGTACTCTTGGATTATCAGATTTCTCCAATCTCGATAGTTAAATTATGGAATTTTAATTTTAAAATAAGGTACGTATTTAAACGAAATTAAAATATAATATTTTATCTCGATTGGAGAAATCCGATAATCCACTCGTACCAATGTAAGATCCTATATTTCTCACCCGAGGTACATGTATACAAATATCCTGTTGGTAGGATTTCTCTGTCTCACTGAGATATCTTATTATGACGTCCAGGAGGTCACAGTTACAAATACAGAAATGGCACCAAATACCTAAATAATCTGGTAAGCAGATTAAAAAAATTCTTAAACCCGTGGTCACAGATATCTGTTTGTCCAATCCCTCAGCAGAGATGGGATGGACAAGATGTCTTGCCCATTGGTTTGAGAATTTCTTGTTTCGGCTTTCCACTTGTGATAGGTACTTCCTGCCTTGCCCTCCCACTGATCTTTGATTCTATTTCTCACTAATTTATTAAATATATCTGGTGCTGTTCTGTTGGAAGATTACAACAAACAGAGTTATCTACCCTGAAAGTAATCTCCAATGTACATTTTTTGCGTCAACCTGTTTGTCGTTGAATCTCAGATATGTTGTTTTCATGCATAGTGATAAACACAAAAAATTAAAGCAAATATTTTATTATTTCTATTGCTGAACCGACAGTTGATGTCACAATAAAGTTTTACAGGATAAGGAGTGGGAAATTGTAATCTCATCCATGGGTTGAGACATGGATATTTCAACTCCCTTAAAATAGGTACCATGCTTTCTCATTCGTGAAAAATAATAGGTTATTGAATTTACTTAAGGATTGTTTTCAATTGCTGGTTAGATAATTGGATATAAACGACTTTGGGTCGATTAACGATGAATAAACCGCGAAGCAGTTTATGTTGCAGCGTAAATTGATCCAAAGTCGTTTATATCCAATAATCTAACCAGCAATTGAAAACAAACCTTATATTTTAAATTCTATAGAAAAAATAAAGTAACAAGAACAATATTTTACAAGTAATCAAATAATATTTGCAATTCACACTTTTAGTGTTGTCACTTGTTGTTTGCGGAAGAATTCATGTATAGTCAACGTCATCAATACATCTTATTATGACGTCACAATCAGTCACGTGCTGAAAATCCAAGTTAGGTTATACGAAATTACCAACTTTGCTCATGTATTGAGTATTTAAACGAAATTAAAATATAAATTCTTAACATAATGTTGACCATATTTTCATGTAAGGCATGGTATATTTAGAATTTTACAATGAAGAAAGTATTCATCAGCATATGTTTGGTTTCAAAATACTTAAATTACCTGCACTATCTCTTTTTTTTTTTAACTGTCTCTATTATCAGAAAACTTGTATTTACTCACTTTTTAGCTTTTGTGCTGTTAGGATAATCTACAACTAACCCGCCTGTGAACCCTGCCTTCATTGCCTGCTGTGTAATCAATTCTAGCTGCAACAATAGAATAAATAGACTCTGTGTGGGGAAAATTTAGCGACTTACAACGGTATATGATGGTTCTGATATGTTAAGCAAACAAAATAAGGCTCCATTGTCACCTGGATGCCTTATACCTATCTTCACAATACAGGAATGTTAATATATAAAACATTGCTCGACTTAAATGTAGATCTTCCTGACAATTTCTGCTGTAAAAGTTTTCGAGAGAATAGCCAAAAAACATTAAATTAGCAATTATAGGGAAATAACTCCTATAAGAAAGCAGATTGACTATTTCCACCATATATTTGTAGATCTTGTCTTGGAAGTCATTTTTGCACACTTTCCCTGTATCTATTATAATTTTTGAGATACATGTAATACCTCATTGACCTCCATGTTCCATTTTAATAACAGTGGACATCATGGTCAGAGAGTAGACCAATCAAAGGGATTGTGCACCGATGGTCAATACCAAGATTAGCTGAAATAGGGCCAATACTATCTTTAGCAGAAGTTAGCAATGTTTCAATCTTTCTGGTTGTAACTTCAGCACAAGCAGCATTGTATTTGCAAGTTCCCGAACTATATTCATCTCTTCTCCAAAGATTTCCATATTTTCATTTGATTTGTACTGGTTGCTGTGAGCATTTTTACTGTACTCTATTTGAACATAGAAAAAGGCAGTCAATTATATAATCAAAATCTTTCGGTAATGACAATAGTCAAATGAATTAATTAGTTATAAAAACATTATAATTACTCCTAATTTTAGAAAACAAAATGAATTGGTGCCCTTTAGAGTGATAAGGGGCACCAATAGGGACACAGGGTAGTGGTAATTTTAGGGCCGGGTTGTGGCGCCCTCTATTTTCCCCTAGCTGGAACACTGCTTCATATACATAGAAAATTTCATACTCAGTAATGACAGAGAGTTTAGAAACACAATTGAAGGAAAGTATGTGTATTGATTAGTTGGTTTTTATTTAGTTTGTGTTGGAAACTGTAGGAGTTGATTATACAAAGTTTCATGTTAATATGATAAAATGGGAAAGAATCCTCAAACAATTCTTTATAACAGGTGCATAACTTAACTCTGTGTCCTTTCTGTAAACTTTCAGGGATCTAGGCTGAACAATACTATAATATGTGTGCAATAACCCAGCCACAAAAGTTCACATCACAATATGTACCAGTACAACCCAGCCACAAAAGGTTCACATCACAATATGTACCAGTACAACCCAGCCACATAAGGTTCACATCACAATATGTACCAGTACAACCCAGCCACAAAAAGTTCACATTACAATATGTACCAGTACAACTCGGCCACAAAAAGTTCACATCATTCACAATAGGTACCAGTACGACCCAGCCACAAAAAGTTCACATCACAAAAGGTACCAGTACGACCCAACCACAAAAAATTCACATCATTCACAAAAGGTACCAGTACGACCCAGCCACAAAAGGTTGACATCACAATATGTACCAGTACAACCAAGCCACAAAAAGTTCACATCACAAAAGGTACCAGTACGACCCAGCCACAAAAAGTTCACATCATTCACAAAAGGTACCAGTACGACCCAGCCACAAAAGGTTGACATCACAATATGTACCAGTACAACCCAGCCACAAAAAGTTCACATCACAATATGTACCAGTACAACCCAGCCACAAAAAGTTCACATCACAATAGGTACCAGTACAACCCAGCCACAAAAGGTTGACATCACAATAGGTACCAGTACGACCCAGCCACAAAAAGTTCACATCACAATATGTACCAGTACAACCCAGCCACAAAAAGTTCACATCACAATAGGTACCAGTACGACCCAGCCACAAAAAGTTCACATCACAATATGTACCAGTACAACCCAGCCACAAAAAGTTCACATCACAATATGTACCTGTACAACCCAGCCACAAAAAGTTCACATCATTCACAAAACGTACCAGTACGACCCAGCCACAAAAAATTCATATCACAATAGGTACCAGTACAACCCAGCCACAAAAGGTTCACATCACAATATGTACCAGTACAACTCGGCCACAAAAAGTTCACATCATTCACAAAAGGTACCAGAACGACCCAGCCACAAAGGTTGACATCACAATATGTACCAGTACGACCCAGCCACAAAAGGTTCACATCACAATAGGTACCAGTACAACCCAGCCACAAAAAGTTCACATCATTCTCAAAAGGTACCAGTACGACCCAGCAACAAAAAGTTCACATCACAATAGGTACCAGTACAACCCAGCCACATAAGGTTTACATCGCAATATGTACCAGTACAACCCAGCCACAAAAAGTTCACATTACAATAGATACCAGTACAACCCAGCCACAAAAGGTTCACATCACAATATTTACCAGTACAACTCGGCCACAAGAAGTTCACATCACAATAGGTACCAGGACAACTCAGCCACAAAAAGTTCATATCACAATAGGTACCAGTACAACCCAGCCACAAAAAGTTCACATCATTCACAATAGGTACCAGTACGACTCTGCCACAAAAAGGTCACATCACAATAGGTACCAGTACGACCCAGCCACATAAGGTTCACATCACAATAGGTACCAGTGCGACCCAGCCACAAAAAGTTCACATCACAATATGTACCAGTACAACCCAGCCACACAAAGTTCACATCACAATAGGTACCAGTACAACTCGGCCACAAAAAGTTCACATCACAATAAGTACCAGTACAACCCAGCCACACAAAGTTCACATCACAATATGTACCAGTACAACCCAGCCACACAAAGTTCACATCACAATATGTACCAGTACAACCCAGCCACACAAAGTTCACATCACAATAGATACCAGTACAACCCAGTCACAAAAGTTCACATCACAATATGTACCAGTACAACCCAGCCACACAAAGTTCACATCACAATATGTACCAGTACAACCCAGCCACACAAAGTTCACATCACAATAGATACCAGTACAACCCAGCCACAAAAGTTCACATCACAATATGTACCAGTACAACCCAGCCACAAAAAGTTCACATCACAATATGTACCAGTACAACCCAGCCACACAAAGTTCACATCACAATATGTACCAGTACAACCCAGACACACAAAGTTCACATCACAATAGATACCAGTACAACCCAGCCACAAAAGTTCACATCACAATATGTACCAGTACAACCCAGCCACAAAAAGTTCACATCACAATATGTACCAGTACAACCCAGCCACAAAAAGTTCACATCACAATATGTACCAGTACAACCCAGCCACAAAAAGTTCACATCACAATATGTACCAGTACAACCCAGCCACAAAAAGTTCACATCACAATATGTACCAGTACAACCCAGCCACACAAAGTTCACATTACAATAGATACCAGTACAACCCAGCCACAAAAGTTCACATCACAATATGTACCAGTACAACTCTGCCACAAAAAGTTCAAATCACAATAGATACCAGTACAACCCAGCCACAAAAGTTCACATCACAATATGTACCAGTACAACTCGGCCACAAGAAGTTCACATCACAATAGGTACCAGTACAACTCAGCCACAAAAAGTTCAAATCACAATAGGTATCAGTACAACCCAGCCACAAAAAGTTCACATCATTCACAATAGGTACCAGTACAACTTGGCCACAAAAATTCACATCACAATATGTACCAGTACAACCTAGCCACACAAAGTTCACATCACAATATGTACCAGTACAACCCAGCCACAAAAGTTCACATCACAATATGTACCAGTACAACTCTGCCACAAAAAGTTCACATCACAATGGATACCAGTACAACCCAGCCACAAAAGTTCACATCACAATATGTACCAGTACAACTCGGCCACAAGAAGTTCACATCACAATAGGTACCAGTACAACTCAGCCACAAAAAGTTCAAATCACAATAGTTACCAGTACAACCCAGCCACAAAAAGTTCACATCACAATAGGTACCAGTACAACCCAGCCACAAAAATTCACATCACAATATGTACCAGTACAACCTAGCCACACAAAGTTCACATCACAATATGTACCAGTACAACCCAGCCACACAAAGTTCACATCACAATATGTACCAGTACAACCCAGCCACAAAAAGTTCACATTACAATAGGTACCAGTACAACTCAGCCACAAAAAGTTCACATCACGACAGTTTTTTTAAATTTCTTTAACAGTAGTTTTTAATTTATTTTTGAATCCTGCAATTTTTAAGACTTATTTTTGTTTGACAGTGGTCTTATAGCAGGGTCAAGGCAAACATATGGAACATTTTTCTAAAGAGGGAGGAGCTTTTTAAAGGAAGGGGAAAATGGAAAGATATACAAACTTGGACCAGCACTAAGTCGTGCTACATGTAAGTATACCCCCACTCAACCAGGAAGTAGATAACTGACTGACCTGGAAAGGGGAGGCACGGTACAACTCATCATGCTAAAGCTGTGCACCAAATTTGAAATCAATCCTTTGAGTAGAAGCAGAGAAATCAGTTACAAAAATTTTTCCTATTTTGACCCTTGAAACAGTCTGCTTGAAAAACAGGAAGTAGATAACTGACTGACCTCTAAAGGGGAGGCACAGTACAACTCATCATGCTAAAGGTGTGCACCAAATTTGAAATCACTCCCTTTAGTAGAAGCCAAGAAATCTGTTACAAAAGTTTGAACCAGACAGACAAGGTAATTGCAATATAGCCCCCTCTCTTACGAGTGGGGGTAAAATAAATGTAACAAATTTATATGTCAGTGTAGTGTTCGCTGTTGACAAGTGTAAAATGCATAAGTACCTGTAAACTGTTCTCTGGGTACAACTGAAATACAGCCTTCCCTCCCCTGCACTGAAAAAGAAACAACACTACCACTTAAGTAT
Organism: Limnoperna fortunei; assembly: GCA_944474755.1. Lineage (NCBI taxonomy): Eukaryota > Metazoa > Mollusca > Bivalvia > Mytilida > Modiolidae > Limnoperna > Limnoperna fortunei. The sequence continues at coordinate 16,493,591 of OX104121.1, read as the reverse complement.
CAATAAGTCCCCAGAGAACCAGAATCAGAAATATTTGATTAGAGTTAGGTATTTTTTTATTACCTTCATTCTTTGATTTTGATACAGTAATCACTCTTTGTCAACCAACATTGATAGTAGCCATTTTTTTATAAAGTTAATTTTCCTTCAAACATCCTAAATTATTTCTTGTAAATTAGTCAAACTGTATTAGGTGATATTTATCTGTAAATTGAATAATGTTTTTGTAAATTTCTAATGTATAATTTTAATGAACTTTAAGAAGAGAATATTTTTTAACTTTCAAATCATCAGAAGCATGAATTGCCCATGGTGGCCTTGTTTTTTCTCCTCACATGTATCCTAATTAAAACAAATATCATTTTTACCCAATTTTACAATTGGTGAAGTAGTTAAAGGGAAGAAGATAAAAATGTGGAAAACATGTCGATGCCAAGTGGTGGCTAAAAAACAAAACATGACATACCAAATAGGCATTTGTTTTATTTGTTTGAATGGTGTATAATAACACTTTCAGTCATTTATTAGCTTTACTGCGGTGTCCAGTTTAAATTGAGGGAGGTAGCCCGAGTACCCAGAAAAAATCCCCAAACTAAGGCAAAAAAACTGGCAATCCTTGTCAATTAAGATTTTTGAGTCATGCACACCCTGCCCTCAATAAAATTTGAACCCGCAAACTCAGTGTTGGTATGCACAGGATCTTTAATAGACACTAACTACCTTAACATACCAAACAGGCGTACAATGTTGTAAAAAACTGATATAATCTCTTTGGTGGGTGGTGGTATTTTTTATCTGCATTGCATAACCATTGCAGTGCTGATATGCTGAAAAAGAATTGATAACATGACAATAAAAATCAATATGCACAGGGGTGCAAAAGCTGAGTTGCCGTATTTTATTAACCAAAACTTTCCTTGTCTTCATTTTAAGGTTTAACATAATTGGTTATTACATGTAAACTGGAGACAAAGAGAGGAAGGGTTTCAGCAGGAAAAATGTAAGCTTTATCAACAAATTTTCAAAGTTGCATAAAATATGAATATGTGAATCCTCTAACAGTATTGAACCATTGTGTAAAATTTCAGATCTGTACTTGATATTGTTTTTGAGTTATGGTCCGGAAACCACTAATTCAAGAAATATTCTAACGTTTTTCTGTCACTGTGACCTTGACCTTCAACGGATTTACCTCAAAATCAAAAAGGTTCCTCCTCTTATGGAATTTAACAATATACCAAAGTTTCATTAAAATCGGTTGAGAACTTTTTGAGTTATGGTCCAAAACCACTAATTCAAGAAATTTTCTAACGTTTTACTGTCACTGTGACCTTGACCTTGAACGGATTTACCCCAAAATCAATAGGGTTCCTCCTCTTATGGTATGTAACAATATCCCAAAGTTTCAATAAAATTGGTTGAGAACTTTTTGCGTTATGGTCCGGAAATCACTAATTCAAGAAATTTTCTAACGTTTTTCTGTCGATGTGACCTTGACCTTGAACAGATTTACCCCAAAGTCAATAGGGTTCCTCCTCTTATGGTATGTAACAATATCCTAAATTTTCATTAAAATCGGTTCACAACTTTCTGAGTTATGGTCCGGAAACCAATTATTGGCGCCCGCCCGCCTGCCCAACCTTTTGACATCATCATAACAATAGCCGAGTTCAACTTCGTTGCAACTCTGCTAAAACTATTTTGAAATAAATTAAGTATAATATTATGATCTCCAAACATTTTTGTCTAAAGAGGTTACTTTATACAATTCATGGTTGTACACGTCATGTTTATTCATTACATTACATTCTATACAAATAACGCTGATGAATAATTACTCAAGTCTGAAAACCAAATAAATGTGTCTACCGTACATGAACATGTAATTCAGGAGTATCTCGGTATGTCTGTCAATATTCTGTAAAATAAGAACATAACTGTTTTGTATTTGAAGATTTGATGGCATCAGTTGGTGATTTAAATTTGTTTGAATGTTGTTTTAATGCCAGGCTTCCAGTTTTTATTGGGGAGGACTCCGGAGTACCCAGAGAAAACCCCCACCTTTTGGTAGAAAAACTGGCAATCCTTGTCAATGAAGATTGGAGACGAGCCTGATTTGATGGTGGAAATCGAGTTTACTGGCATTGCTGAGAATGGCATTAAACCCAATTCACAACAACAGACAATCTATTGTTACATCCCAAAAGTAAGTCCTGTGTGATATTGTGACCAAGGACATGTATAAGGCCATGTATTATTGAACGAAGATTAAAAATTATATTCATGGATACTTGTAGCGATATCTTTTTAAGATATCACTAACCATGTTTTGTCATTATGTCCTTGTATTTGTCCTTTAAGCTGTATCCATTTGTTTTCCTTTAAGTTTTCCATATGAAAACGGCTCTGTAAATGAACTTTTGACCGAGGGAGAGGAAATTAGTTCTGATTTTGATATTTGGTTGCACGGAACTGTAGCATGGACAGAGGATTTATTATTGAATGGAATTTTTATATTGGAGCTGTAATTAAAAAGCAGTTTCATATAGAATTTAAAAATAAATTTATTTTTATAATTTGTTAAATGTATTGGCTTCTTTTTAGCTGGTTGTGAGAAGACCATTTCTGAACTATTTTATGGGTGTTTGTGAGTTCCTTTAGTACGCATTCTAAATTTTATCTGACAAGACACCCCAAAAATGTAATGTGATATAGATGAAAAAATTCAGCTAGTTTTGATGGGTCTCTTATTACAACGAAACTAGGTGTCTAAGTGAGAAAAAATGGTAACAGATTCCCGTATGTCCAAATAATTAAGAGGCTGTGGTCATACATGATTAATTATATTGTAAAATTGACTGTGTAGTACATGTACATGTATTTATTACCACCTGTCGTAACAATAGTTCGTCTGTTTGGTTTACTGGCAGACAAATTTTAGTGTGGAATGAGCTTGCAAACTTCATGCATTTTTTATTATCTCTGTCGTGAATTTCATTTTAAATATACCTGTACTAAATGTATTAAAAGACCACTGGTCTTCAGAGACTGGCTTTCTGATTCTCCATGCCTCTTACACTGTTTTGATTAAACACTGCCTGCTTCTCCCTCAAGTAGCTTAACTGATTTGATTATACACACAAAATATTCAATACATCTACATCTAATAAAACCATCACATGTTTTAATTCTTCCCAGATTAGTCAAAACTTTTCCACCTGTGCAACTTTTTTGAAACTATTATTGGTATGCTTATCTGATAACTGCATTGAATGTTCCCAGTCAGAAGGGCATGCCACATCCCTTTCCTGATAACTGCATTACATGTTTCTGGCCAGAAGGGCATTCCACATCCCTTACCTGATAACTGCATTACATGTTTCTGGCCAGAAGGGCATTCCACATCCCTTACCTGATAACTGCATTACATGTTTCTGGCCAGAAGGGCATTCCACATCCCTTACCTGATACATGTTTCTGGCCAAAAGGGCATTCCACATCACTAACCTGATAACTGCATTACATGTTTCTGGCCAGAAGGGCATTCCACATCCCTTACCTGATAACTGCATTACATGTTTCTGGCCAGAAGGGCATTCCACATTCCTAACCTGATAACAACATTAATGTTCTTTGTCTGAAGGGCATTCCACATCCCTTACCTGATAACTACATTACATGGTTCTGGCCAGAAGGGCATTCCACATCGCTAACCTAATAACTGCATTACATGTTTCTGGCCAGAAGGCCATTCACATCCCTTACCTGATAACTGCATTACATGTTTCTGGCCAGAAGGGCATTCCACATCCCTAACCTAATAACTGAATCAAATGTTACTGGCCTGAAGGGTATTCCACATCCCTTACCTGATAACTGCATTACATGTTTCTGGCCAGAAGGGCATTCCACATCCCTTACCTAATAACTGAATCAAATGTTACTGGCCTGAAGGGTATTCCACATCCCTTACCTGATAACTGCATTACATGTTTCTGGCCAGAAGGGCATTCCACATCACTAACCTGATAACTGCATTACATGTTTCTGGCCAGAATGGCATTCCACATCCCTTACCTGATAACTGCATTACATGTTTCTGGCCAGAAGGGCATTCCACATCCCTAACCTGATCACAACATTAATGTTCTTTGTCTGAAGGGCATTCCACATCCCGTACCTGATAACTACATTACATGTTTCTGGCCAGAAGGGTATTCCACATCCCTTACCTAATAACTGCATTACATGTTTCTGGCCAGAAGGGCATTCCACAACCCTAACCTAATAACTGCATCAAATGTCACTGGCCTGAAGGGTATTCCACATCCCTTACCTGATAACTGCATTACATGTTTCTGGCCAGAAGGGCATTCCACATCCCTAACCTGATAACAACATTAATGTTCTTTGTCTGAAGGGTATTCCACATCCCTTACCTGATAACTGCATTACATGTTTCTGGCCAGAAGGGCATTCCACATCCCTAACCTGATAACTGCATTACATGTTTCTGGCCTGAAGGGCATTCCACATCCCTAACCTGATAACTGCATAACATGTTTCTGGTCAGAAGGGCATTCCACATCCCTTACCTAATTACTGCATCAAATGTTCCTGGTCTGAAGGGCATTCCACATCCCATGTCTCCTAATATTAAATCTCCCTCTATCTCTTTTTCTACAGCTATATCTAAAAATAGATGAATAGTGTATTGTAATTTTATTGTCAACAACTGTTTTATGTTATTTTCCACCTATAGTTAAGTAAATGGTTCTTAGTTTGTCTACTAAATAAGTTATGTTTAAAACAATGCCAAATTTAAACATTCTGCACTTTCTAAGTTGGTATATCCTAAATTCTGGGACATAACTTACAATAAAATCAACATCTTCCCACTCTGTCTTCTCAAATTTTTTCCAAAATAATCAAATTAATAACAAGTTGAGTGTTTATCCTCTCAGAATACTTCCAAATATTCAAATGAGTAAAAAGTTGGCGTTTTGTTCTCTCAAAAACAGTGATTTCTTATCCACACAAAGTATTCTAAATTGCAGAATTATCTATGCATGAAAGTTTGATGAGTTTTCTTGTACCCACTACCATGCAGATAAACAGAATTATCTATCTGTATGATAACTCATTTTTATTTATATTCTGTTATTCACATCAAATTGTGTATGCAGTTCTCTTTGCTACATGTACATTTAATTAAGCTAGAATAATTCAATAATTTCAACCAACAAATGTAAGTTTCAAGTTTACCTGTTTCTTTCTTGGTAGAGAAAATATAACGCCTATGATTAATCCCTTCGGGTTTCGAAATTATTTCCTATGTGTTTCTTTGATAGAATATTTGTAGTGTGAGAATGACATCACAGTTATATAGATTTTACACCACAGTTCAGCAACAAAAAGAGACTTTTAAAATCTTTGTAAAGTTTTTACTGAACAGAGGCCTTTTTTTAACTGATAGTGATACAACAAAGTATTGTTCGAGCGTTACCAAGCATGTGTGGACTTATATCAACTCCTATCCAGCTATGGCCGTTGTCTGTCAGACATTCCCCACTTAGTCCTGAACCACACCTACAACAGTAACCAATTGATCAATCTCCACAAACACATTAATTTCAAATGTAAAACTGTATCAAAAGTGTATAAATAGACTATATAAAAACAATGTGGACTGTGAGCAAGCTCACAAAGGGATACCCTCCGTTTTCAAGTCCAATTATCTCCCCATAATGATATCAGAGGTCAATAAAAATCCTTCATGCACATCTACATATAATGTACTTCCTTTATGCTAATTTTCATTAAATTTCATTAAGCGGTTTAGAAGGAGTCGTGCTTACAAGGGATGTGAACAGACGGACAGACATGGTGATTCCCCATATACTACCCCCAAACAAGTTTGCGGGGGTATAATAAATAAGTTCTCCTGTATTATTTTACAAATATCATTTCTTTGTTTACAATCACTGGCAGACTACAAATGTAGTCCCCCAGTAAACGGTGATGACGTGTTGAAGAGGTTATATCTGGGAACCAGTTATGTTCTCTGTGAATTGATTACACACACAATTTATCATGAAATGCTGTAAGATAAAGGTACAAATACATTTTTGCTTTCACGTGTAATGAAGTCCACTGGTACCTTCACTTCAAATTTTGTTCTGGTTTTCAACATGTTGACGAATACAAAGCTCCTGACGTCATGTTATCACTTATTTAGCACCAAAATATAAAGAATGAAACAGACGAGAAATAAACAGCCTTGCATTACTACTGTTTAAAAGGTTCAAATAAATAATACATGTATATTTCTGACAATGTAAGCATATTTCACATACATGTATATAACAACTCTATATATTAAAATATAACAACAGGGATGACATTACTGTAGTATTTGGGGCCCCTGGTGGCCACATTTCCCCAAGGGTTAAAAATTCCCAATCATGGATTTTGTTAATTTAAAATCTGGAATTTTTTCGGGTTTGTTTTCGGTAATTTTTTTTCCCGATATTTTTTACCGGAAGCTCTAAGGAAATTATACTTTTGTTTCCCACCCCATGGTTCATTTGAGTCAAAGTTGAGAAAGTCTGATTGTTTGTTTTAAGTTTAGTGATTTAGATATAAAACTAATATGTAATGTACATTGATGTTTTGTTTTGTCTGATACTGATAGTTGTTGTGTTGACATGGAATTACTCCTACTATGCCTATTAGTTGTTCATTTGTCATAAATCCATGATGATATTTACAGCTGATTAGTTTTACAAACTAGTGGAATAAAATAAGTAAAAAACAAGGATTACCTAAAGTTTTAATTTTTAATAAAGCAAAATGGTATTTTCCCAATACAATTTTATGTACTAAATTTCCCAATTTGTGTAGTCTGGGACCTATTAAAAAAAGTCTGAAATCATTCCTGGGCAATAAAATTAAGTACAAGAACCTTGTCAAATTAGTATCTTATTTACATCACATTAAAATATAGTAAAGAAAAAATATGAATAAAATTAACAAGATATTAGAAAAATAGCAAGAAATACACTAAATATACCAAAATTATTTTTCTGACTGTAATTGTCTATACATGGTTACAAAAATAACAGTACATTTTCAGTAAATGATAATTGCCAAACTGACCTTGCCAGCATTTCCCTTACTTTCAGTGTACTTAGAATTTCACCAATGTGTCAAATTTACCTATTGGTCTCAATACATTCTATGGTATCATGTACAACATTGTTTCCAGCAAACACAGAAATATAATTGACTTTTACAGATTTTTATATTTTTCTTGATGTTACATTAGACAGAAAATAACTATAATTTTATGCAGGATTTTCCAGCATCAATTGATGATTAGATGGTTGGAAATATCAGTTTACTGACTAAGACTAGGGATCGTCAGTAACTAAATCTGCAACTGTCAAATCCTAAACTGATGCCAGCAAATCTTCCAATACAATATTATAACCCAGTTCCCACAAAGACTTTTTCATCTCAATTTTAAGGACTTTTCAAGACTTTCTAATGTCTTTTTAATCATTGCCAGGGTCCTTTTGAATGGTACGACATCATCAATTTCAATAACTTAAATTAAATATTATTTCGAAATACTTGCGATTTCACAAATACTACAAGTACAAATACTTTATTGGCACAAACACATCAATATTACATGGTTAAGGCCCAATGTGTACAAATATAAAGATTTGAACATACAATTGTATATTGTAAATAAAGACCCATAAATGAAATTAAAACAAGAAAAGAAGTATAATCTATCATAATAGGCTTTTTCGAATGTTCATAAAATTTATGATGAATGAGGAGGTTAATTTAAGGATCTTGTATGAATTACTATTAAATAAAAATGAAATTTTATTATTTGCATTAATTACTTTTTTATTATCTATTAAATTTAGTATACTAGTATTAAATGTGTCTCTTTGATTTTTAAAAGCTTTGCAGTTTAGTAGAAAATGATTTTCATCTTCAATTTGTCCTGATTTACATATCGGACAATACCTTTCATTTTTTGGAATATATTTGTTTGTTTGTTTGAATGGTGTTTGAACGCCACTTTCAGCAATTTTTCAGCTATTTCATGGCATCCAGTTTTTATTGGGGGAGGAAGCCGGAGTACCCGGAGAGAACCCCCGACCTGCGGTAGGAAAACTGGCAATCCTTGTCAATTAAGATTGGAGTCGAGTTTTTGGAATATAAAGATGTCTTCCTTGTTCAATAAAAAGTGAATGAGTGCTAATTCTGATTTTACAAACAGCAGCTCGGTCTTCTTTGTTTTGTAATATATCGACATATGGAGGTCTTGTCCCCATCATGTATATACCGTATAGCAGGTTATTTTAGCGGGGTGCAAATTTTGGCATATTTTAGCGGTCAAACTGAAATCGCCAAAATAAAAACCGCTAACATCCATGATTTTAGAAACTCGGGTAAAATGTTTTGTAGACGATCGGTATTGTAAATTTAATCAATAACATGGTCATTTGTCAAATATTGGTATTACCTAAGATTGTGTTAATTAAAGGTTACATTTAATAAAACTATTTACTAATCTGGTCAATATCTGCACAATTTCTTAAATTATTTTGACTAATCAACAAATATGTTCATCTGTTTTACCTGTGTTTAAAGATCAAAGGCCTGATTGTGATCTAGTTGTCAAATTGACACCTCGATTAACTGTCATTTGAACCGTTAAATAAACATGCGGATAAGCACTACATCAAACCACACAATTAATAAATCTGTCATAGTTACGAGTTTGGTATGCAACATGATTTTACCTGTGTATACAAAATTAAAATTATCAATTATAACTTATAGAAAATTGGTAGATTTGTAAAAAATCTGTTTAAAAACATTGGAAAACTAAACACTTGAACAGGATGAAATCGTTTCTATTTCAGGAGAATTTCTTCCTCCTCAGATTATTTATGGAGGAAAAACAGATAAATGCCATCCTGTATATAAGTTTCCATCCATAATTAAGTTTCTGTCTTTGTACATGAAATATAGCCTGTTTCCTTCCCCTTCCTATGTAGCCCCTTTGTTTACTTACGTTCCGATTGGAAAATACACAAACACATGTTATCCGGGATTGCTAGACTGCCACATTTTTTTCTATGGTTTTGCCCATTTGCCAAAATTAAAACCACCAAATTTTTTGCAATACATTTTGACCTAAAAACCGCCAAATTTTACACCCGCTAAAATAACCGCTATACGGTACTTCACAAGACCGACTACAAAATAGATGTATTCTGATTTGAAGCTTAGTTGCAAATTATCTTGCCCCTTTAAAAGTAAAAATAAGACAGCAGAACTTTGTAATATAAATGAGTAAGGTAAATGCGCAGTCTGAATCATCTTCTCAATGGAAATATTTAGGGGTTTTCTCTGGGTACTGCGGCTTCCTTCCCCAATAAAAACTGGACGCCATGATCGATATAGATGAAAAAATTGCTGAAAATGGTGTTAAACATTATGCAAACAAACAAAACAAACAATGTAAATATTTCCAAGATTTTCACGATTTTTATGAAATTCCCCAACTTTTCCCACTAGGAAAAAGGAAAAACAAAATCCAGTCTTTTCCTGTTTTTTACGTTATGTGGGAACCCTGTATACAATTACTGACTTTTGATAGAGCCTCCTATCCTGATTTCTCAACCAGAGAATATGTAGCATTTACCAAGCTGCTGGCAAAATGAATACACATTTTTGGGGGTTAAGAAATACTGATATTACATGAATAATAATAAAGTTACATATCTACTTGGTAGGATGTAACCAGAATAATTGTATGTTATAAACACAAACCATGAGTTAGTATTCTTAAGTAAATTTTGTGCAGCTTTTAGTTCTTAGAATACTTACCCAACATCCAATATAAAACATGGCTGATCTTCCGGTAACCTTAGTAACTCTATAGCTCTTTCTGACAACTGACTTTGAATTTCTATCATACGTGTGCTGAAATTTGTACATAAACAAATTACTTGGACTATTTAACAGGAAGATTATACAAGATATGCAGAATACAATTGTAACACACATTTATTAACTGCAATATGTTACTTTACAATACTAAACTACGACACTATAAAAGGGATTACTTTTTTTTCTCAGAACACTGTTTTATTATAATTTATTTACTTATATTCCATGTTTGTTCATCTGTTAAGGTTTAATGCCACTTTAAGTCAATTTTTAAAAATATTTCATGGCAAGGAAAATAGAGTACCTGGTGAAAATTCCCGATCGTCGGCAGGAAAAATATATGGTACATAATGTGCAGTGTAAAATTCAACATTATAGAATTAATTACTACTTTAGTGGTCAATAGCAGGAAATATTGGACCCAAAACCTGAACTCTCCTTGAGTTCAGGTAGTGGATCATCATTTCCTACTATTGATCAATAAATCAATCATCAATCGTTTTATCATACCGAATAAATAGTTTAGTTATTTTTGGTAAATAAGACAAATTCATTTGTAGACAAATTTTGTAAACAATATAGAAGAACTAGTTATAATGTTGAACTTTGTTATTCTATGTCTTTAGAAAAAAATTTCATTTTAATTATTTTAGAGATTGAGCAATCTCTGCCTGTGTAAATACATTATAATTTACTAGACTCTGCTCAATGGCCTCATGGCCCAGGCATGCTAGTGCATTGAGTGCAATCTCACACTCTTATAAGAAAAGTATTGTTATGTAACTGACAACCACAATATTTTTTAGCCAACTTCAATGTTATAGGATTCAGACGACAGCCTGTCATTTATTAAATATCACTCTAATCTAAACTAGTATACATGTAGTATGCTCCAGGGAGCCTATATTTTTCCTTTTTCAAAAATTTGATAACAACTGGGAGGGGGAAACCTCCATTGCACCTCTATGCTGAGAACTACCAAGGACCTAATCCCTTTTCATTTGTTACTTGTACTGTATTTTTGTTTTTCACTCAGAATGATGATAAGTAAATTCAAACTGTGAATACATGTATAATAAATAATGGATGATAACTGGAATTGTCACATGGCCATATCCAGAGCAACAGACCATTTGGAAGTTTATTGTGTTGTTTGAATTTGAATAAATTTAAACAGTTATTTTTTCTTAAAGAACCTAAGGTTACTTGCTTCTGCATGAATTAAGAAGGAAAATATCTATTTTCAAGTTAAATTTACAGAATGAATGCAGAAAAAAAGGTGTAAGTGGTCACGATTTTTAAGGATGTAATATATCACCTGACCTGTTTACACAGTGTAATATATCACCTGACCTGTTTACAGAGTGTAATACAATGTATATCACCTGACCTGTTTACAGAGTGTAATATATCACCTGACCTGTTTACAGAGCGTAATATATCAACTGACCTGTTTACAACATCTCATGACCTAAAAGCAAACAAATTGAAACAATGTAATAAAAGCTAAGGGAAATAACTCCAGAATCTCTGAAGGATTTCGTGTTTGACATTGCTCACTGGGCAACATGTAAACAGTACTGACAAATTACTAGTACCATGACAACCATGGCAGTTGAATACTATTTCACAACTGTTCTAATGTTCTTGAACTGTACTACAGTAAAAAACAAGTCAGGAGAACATCTTTTTTTTAAATTAAAGATTATATATTGCTATTTCTTACTTTGAAGTGTATTTTCTAGCTTCATCTTCATTATAAAACTGAAAAAAAGAAATATTTGTTGGTTAGTTTGAATGGGATTTAATGCCAATTTTAGAAGTTTTTTAGCTATATTATGTTGTGCAGTTTGATTACAGGGAGTAAGATGCAGTTCATGTTAATTAAGGTTGGAGTCGGCTAAAAACCACAATGTCAGTGTTGACACATTGTTGATTATAGTCGCAGATATTTACATGAACAAGAAAATTTCTTGTTCTATTGGTATTGGTAAAACTGCCAAAAAAGGGAGAAAGTCAGTGTGCAACATCTGGTGAGGAATAACTTTGCTTTCCATACCAAGCAAAGTATTATGCCATATGATCCTTCAAGGAATGAAAAAAGAAGTGGACAAAATGCTAAGATATGAGCAAGCTGGTTTTCCAAATAGACCAAATCGCCACCCTAAGAATAATCAATTCATTGAACAGAGCATTGAGTGGCAGACCTCCCTTTACCTTACTTTCGTAGATTTTGAGAAGGCGTTTGACAGTATTGACCATCAAATGCTGTAGTACGGTGGATTTACCTGTCAAGTCATCCATGCAGGAAACCTAACAGACCCTTTCCCTGTGTCAACTGAGGTCAGACAAGGATGCTTACTCTCTCCTCTTGTCTTTGTTACTGTTATTGACTGGGTGAGCCGAAAAGCATGTGGTACACCAATGGGAATAAAGTGGACATTACAATCATGTCTTGAAGATTTAGACTTTGACGATGATATTTGTCAACTACAACTATCTCATTGCCACCAAGACTCACAAAACCAAGCTTCCAACTTTGAGTCAGCTCAGCTGCAAAACAAGTAGGACTCTACATCAGCCCTGCTAAAACAAAATCAATGAGAATAAATGCCAGTCAACAAAACAAACCAAAAGTTAGAGGTGCAGAAATCGACGACATTCAGGAATTCACCTACCTGGGAAGTGCCATCAGTACAACAGGTGGCACCGATGAAGATATCATAGCAAGAAAAAAGAAAGCACAACAGGCTTTTGCTATATTGAGACCAATCTGGAAAAGCAAAGCTTTGAGAACATGCACAAAATTGAGAATGTTTAAAACAAATGTGAAGTCCACCCTCCTCTATGGATCAGAAACTTGGCGACTTAACGCAGCCACTAAAAAGACACTGCAGGTTTCTTAAATAGGTGCCTCCGAAACATCATTGGAATAAAGTGGCCAAATAAAATCAGAAATGAGGACCTCTGGAAGCGTACAAAACAAGAGCCAATTGAAAGAACAATCATAGAAAGACAGTGGAAATGGATTGGTCACACACTGAGAAAGAACAACAACAATGTGGCCAAACAGGCATTAGAATGGAACCCCCAAAAGAGGCCTACCAAAGAACACCTGGCAGAGGCAAAAACAACAGCCAAAGACAGGAAGAAATGGAGAGCAACAGCGGCCACCCTATGTTCCCCATGGGACGAAGTGGGTTAAGTCAAGTTAGTATTGGTAGTCAAACCAGTCTTATGTGACCTTCTAAGGCCGCATGGAAGCAGTAACAATAGACTGCTTAAAAAGTTAAATTTTCAATTTAAAAGATTAAATTTTAATCAGATTGAAGCAATAATTTTGATACTACATGACTCCATTAAGTCAAATGTCAACATGCGTATAATTTTGAAAAACTATAGTAACAAGAATTTAAGCCTAGATTAGGGAGGCTGTCTATGCGAGGGTTCCCACAAATATTTTAATTTCAATTTTAAGGACGTTTCAAGGACTTTCCAAGGACATCGTTAGTTTCCATTATATTATTTCAAAGTACTGATTCATAAAGCGCTCGAGTGATTTCATAAGTCCTAATAAATGTATCCTGATTTAAAGCTTAGTTGCAAATTATCTTGCCCCTTTAAAAGTAACAATGAGAGCAAACTTTTGTAATATAAATGGGTAAGGTAAGCATGCAATCAGGATCACCTTTCAAAGAACAAAAATCATGTTTTTTTTTCCCCTAAATTTTACTGATTTTTATGAAATTCTTGGCTTTCATTGACTGGGAAAAATGAAATTCCCTATCTTATCCCATTTTTAAGTATGTGTGGAGAATTACAGTCATTTCGTACCATAACCAAATCGTACCATTGCCATTTCGTACCCCAAATTACCAAATCGTACCATCAAAATACCATATCATACCATAACTTATTTCCATTTCGTACCATATGAAAACAATTTCGTACCATGCAGAAAATTGAAATATTTTAATGTACATTTACAAAGATTCGTAAAACAATCTTTAAATTAATCTAAAGAAGATATTTTCAATATTATTATTTAAAAAAGGTTATTTGAAATAATTGTTGTGTAAACAAACAGGGCTTTATTATTCATTAATAAGATATGAAAGAAATAATGACTTTCACTGTTTTCTTTAGAAGCCATCCTTTTACTCACCATCTGCTTTGTTAAAAGGTGAACCCAAGCGTTTAAATAGGAATAAAAAGGCAGGTTCAGGGAACAAGGACTCTACGTGCTAGCGTTACTTCTTCAAGAAGAAGCACCCCTGTTGCCACTGAATTACTTGTGTCGGAAGGCAAACTGAAAAAGCTACAGAGGGAACAGTGCAAAACGACTCAGAAAGTGTTATTTGACACCTGGAACAAGTATACGAATGAAGAAATATCTATAAGCAGACTGCTGCGTCTTTGTGCCAGATTCATAATCCCTTAAATGAAGACAATTGATTGCGACAATATTGAAAATAGTAGTTCATGTTAAAATAGTTGCAAAGCTTTAAAACATACATTTTTATCTGTGTCATTACGTTGTTATCTGATATTTTATGTTATGACGAAATGATGATGTTAATAAATTAAAAAATTAAAAATAAAAATAGTTTTTATTTCTATTTACCACTTTAATCGAAAGAGCAATATTATGCTGAAATTGCATACAGGTTTTCACTTCCCCATATGGTACGAAATTATCATATTACACTGTCCCATATGGTACGAAATGGATATGGTACGAAATGGTTATGGTACGAAATGGTTTTAATTAAGGTACAATTTGGTTATGGTATGAAATGACTGGTTACCTGTGTGGAAGCCCTGCTATTTGTTTATCATAACATCATTTATTTTCTTGTGATTAAAAATTGTTCCAATTTAGCCCAACTTCAAATAGCTTGGAATTAGTGTTAATCTTGTGCAAATAAAAAAAAGTAAGAATGTGAAGGCAAGTATTGTTAAAACTAGTTCATTCCAGAAATAAAAACCCTGTAAGTTGTCTGTAATTAGAATGGTAACCCGACGATTCGGACTACATGTATAACAAATTTTGCCTACTTATTCTGCAATTTATGGTGGACAAATTTGGGCTATAAAATCAATAAATATAATACTAATATTAATGTAATATTAAATAGTTTCGCATTTATAAGGAACTAAACCGTGGACTCCATCAAGTCTGGGAGTAATATGATGAGGGAGAGAAGACAACGTCACAGTTGTTGTAGCAGTATGGTCCAAGATTGATTTGTTTGAATCATGATAACAAAATATTCTCAATCATGTCAATATGGTATTTCCACAAAAATTATTGGGGAAAAAATTATTTTGATCATCATTATTAAGGTAGATAGTGCTACTTTAACTTGAGTAACTCGACGGGTGTCTAATTAGAGGCAGGCACTGAATACTCGTCTTGAGCACCTACATGTAAGTGCACCTATACTGGACTTACTGGATCCGTTGCAGCGGAGTTAAGTCTTACGACTTCTACATCTTTCCTCTAGGTTGGATTGATATAACTGTTACTAAATGTGCGGTTTGATACATAAAATAATAATAAAGCTAAATGCTTATGAAGGGGTAAACTTTTTATCATTCCAGTTTTCTTCATTCAGTCTAGATTTAAAACAGTTAATAGAATCTGGTGAAACAGTTGCTTCTGAAAAATGGTTCCACTAGTCAACAATTCTCATTAAAAAGGTGTTTCCTGTAATTCTGGGATGTGTAGTGCATCTCTTTTTGGACAGATAATAATGAGCGAATTACAGTTATTTCGTACCATAACCAAATCATACCATTGCCATTTCCTACCATCGAAATGCCATATCGTACCATAACTTATTGGCTTTTCACACCATATGTAAATTAATTCGTATCATAAACAATTTCGAAACATGTGTAAAATTGAAATACTTTAATGTATAAAACTAAATGAATAAGATTTATACAACTAGACTGAGTAAAGTTAGTCAAAAATCTTTAAATTAAACTAAAGAATATCTAGTCAATATTACAGTGTATTGATTGAAAAGTATTATTTGTGAACAATATAAATATTGTTTAAAAAATTTTAACAAGAAATTATGTTTTTTAGATGTAAGAAAGTTCGTTTAAAGTAACCATTATGACAAACTTCTGAATAGAAATGAAATAATTAGTGTGTAAACAAAAATGGGCTTTATTATTCATTATTCAGATATGAAAGGAATAATGACTTTCACTGTTTTCTTTAGAAGCCATCCTTTTACTCACCAGCCTACTGCTTTGGTAAAAGGGGAACCCAAGCTACAATTTGCATGTAATGGAACCATTTTGAGCATTTTTTAAACAAAACAATGCACCTAATTAACCAATAAAATTTATAAAAAAAACTGTTAACAAAATAATTAAATGTTTACAACTGCCAATGAGAGCTAATAAAAAAAATCAAGTGCTATAAAAGATATAGCTCAGCTTATTTACCTGTTTAAAAAAAATGCCACCCATAGCTCAAGTTAAGTGCCTGAACTGCAAGAAAATTGTACGAAGGTAATTGAAAAAGCTGCAGAGAAAACGCTGCAAAACCACACAGAAAGTTTTATTTGACAACTGGACCAAGTATGCAAATGACAACATATCCATAAGTATACTGTTGTGTCTTTGTGCCAGACAAGTGTTTGTGCCCAATTCATAATCTTCATGTCAATCGACTGATATAATATTAATATTGATTTTTGTTTGTTTGTTTGAATGATGCTTAAGGCCACTTTCAGCAATTTTTCAGCTACTTCATGGGGTCCAGTTTTTATTGAGAGGGAAGCCCGAGTACCTGGAAAGAAGAACCGACCTTCTGTGGGAAAACTGGCAATCCTTGTCAATTAAGATTTAAGTAGAGTACACCCTGCCTGCAGTGAGACAGACCACATGATCAATAATAGACCAACTACCTTAACCACTCGGCCCAATATTAATATTGAAAATAGTAGCTATTGTTTAAATAGTTGCTAACCTTCACATATATTTTTACATGTATCTGTGTCATTACATTGTTATATGTTATAGTATGTTATGACGAAATGATGATGTTAATAAATTCAAAATAAAAATAGTTTTTATTTTTAATTACCACACTGGTCATATTACAATGTCATATATGGTACGAAATTGTCTCAATACACTTCCTCATATGGTACGAAATGGTTTAAATTATGGTACGAAATGACTGGTTACCATAATGAGCCATGGTTTATTGGGTTCAACTTCGGGTTGCTCACTTTCTGTTTTTGTGGGTTTTTGGTTTAGTGCTGCATATGTTTGTCCGTATCCGGATTTGTTATTGCCTATTTATATGTTTGTCTGTATCCGGATTTGTTATTGCCTATTTACAGCTGTATATGTTTGTCTGTATCCGGATTTGTTATTGCCTATTTATATGTTTGTCTGTATCCAGATTTGTAATTGCCTATTTATATGTTTGTCCGTATCCGGATTTGTTATTGCCTATTTATATGTTTGTCCGTATCCGTATTTGTTATTGCCTATTTATATGTTTGTCCGTATCCGTATTTGTTATTGCCTATTTATATGTTTGTCTGTATCCGGATTTGTAATTGCCTATTTATATGTTTGTCTGTATCCGGATTTGTAATTGCCTATTTATATGTTTGTCTGTATGCGGATTTGTAATTGCCTATTTATATGTTTGTCTGTATCCGGATTTGTAATTGCCTATTTATATGTTTGTCTGTATCCGGATTTGTTATTGCCTATTTATATGTTTGTCTGTATCCGGATTTGTAATTGCCTATTTATATGTTTGTCTGTATCCGGATTTGTAATTGCCTATTTATATGTTTGTCTGTATCCGGATTTGTAATTGCCTATTTATATGTTTGTCTGTATCCGGATTTGTAATTGCCTATTTATATGTTTGTCCGTATCTGGATTTGTTATTGCCTATTTATATGTTTGTCCGTATCCGGATTTGTTATTGCCTATTTATATGTTTGTCCGTATCCGGATTTGTAATTGCCTATTTATATGTTTGTCCGTATCTGGATTTGTAATTGCCTATTTATATGTTTGTCTGTATCCGGATTTGTAATTGCCTATTTATATGTTTGTCTGTATCCGGATTTGTAATTGCCTATTTATATGTTTGTCTGTATCCGGATTTGTAATTGCCTATTTATATGTTTGTCTGTATCCGGATTTGTAATTGCCTATTTATATGTTTGTCTGTATCCGGATTTGTAATTGCCTATTTATATGTTTGTCTGTATATGGATTTGTAACTGCCTATTTATATGTTTGTCCGTATTTGTAATTGCCTATTTATATGTTTGTCCGTATTTGTAATTGCCTATTTATATGTTTGTCCGTATTTGTAATTGCCTATTTATTTTCGGCTCTATGTTTGGTCGGTTTCCTTGATATTTTTATTAAAAATAACGTTAATGGAAATGGGTAATCATTTGTATCATAAATTGTAACCAGATAGACAATGTTTTTCGTGGCCGAATTGGCGACTGGTACGACAGTAGCCTGAAACACACAAGCTTACGGTTCGTAAACTTTTACTTTCTCTAATATTAGTTTGAGATTACTAACAATTTCTGGGGGAGCTTGTCGTTCTGGTCTGCCACCATGTGCCATTGTTGCGATTTGTTGCTTAAAGTTCAGAATTACCTAAAATTGGTATTACATTGTTCGATTTAGAATTATATTGGCGTATTACTATACCAAAATTCTATTTTTAAGTTATCAGATTGTATAAGATGTTTTGATGAAGTAAACAAAAATGATTAGGATTTAATATTTGACAAGAAATAACATATATTTTTATAGAAGTTAAACTTACAGATCGGAATAAGCAGCACAGAATTTAAAGTAATAGCTCATTCATCATTCGTGCGCTTAAAACAAGGAGAAAATTTTCTTTTAGAGATAGCTTTGTTTCACGGAATTGTTGGAATGGTTTCATTGAAACTTTGACAGCCTACCCAACTCTGATTTTAGCCTAGATACTAGTTAAACCAGAACAATCGTATGAATGAGATTTTCACGCTGGTGTTACAATAATTTTTATTCATTCACAATGACTCTAATTTGGAAGTGTTAAAAAGGTAACGTCAACAACACACAACTGTCACAAGCCAAGGTGACCCGGTATATTTTGACATATCGACTGTAAGGTATCGGGCCACTTCGGAACTGAAATAATTGAACATTTCGGCACTCGGTAAAAGTCATTTCGGTACCCGGTACAAGGCATTTCGGTACTCGATTCTATACTATTGTCGTTTCGGTACCCATTTCCAGTTTTACATGATTTATCTCTCTTTTACTTCAAGTTAAAAAAAAACTACGGCTATCATCACTAAAAGACACTGAAATAAAGATTTTGCATTATTTTTGTATTGTTTATCTATGCCAATTCAATTATAATGTAATTAAACTCATTAGTAGATGTTACTATAGCCATAGGTAGGTAACAGGTGATCGAGAGTTTTAATATTGGGAATCCGGGTCGTTTCGCCCCTTCGCACTGAGTCGTTTCGCCCTGATTCCCGTTCGCCCTGGGTCGTTTCGCCCGTACTTTTATAATATATATAATGATAGATAATTGTCTATTACGTGTGCTTGTGTTATGGTTTCTTTAATAATTTACTTTTTTTGTTGAAGTGCATGATTTTACTCTTTCCATCTTTGACATACATGTATCATGGATCTAAATTATTATAGATGTACAGAAAAAAAATTTTTTTAAATATATTTATTTTATTAAGTCAGTTCAACAAATCTGTACTGCTCTACAGTTATACATGTACCCGTCTGGCATTTACGGTGCTGCCAACGATCACATGTGTGCTGCTTTGGTCGTACAGGATCATTACAATGAATACGAAAAATAGATATCGTGAAGGTTGAGTTTGAAATGATTGCCACTGGTGTGGGTCATATTTATATATTCAGGTGATTTTAACCAGGGACACAGTTTATAGACTCCCTGGTTTAACAGACTATGTTTTGGCTTATCAAACATTTCACAAATTACTTTGAACCTTTAATTAACTGACACGATGGCACAGGTTGTAAAGCTCTCGATCAAAGGCATTTCTTAATTTGATTGAAATTTTATTTAATCATTACATAATTAATTTCTTTTAATCATCACATTAAAAAAAATGATAATTGGTATTTGACAGTTATTAACATATTAATTGAATTATTTCGATGAAGTAATTAACAAATGAAATTATAATTATTATATTTTTTTATCCACTAAAATACGCTTTATTAATTAAAGTTCATCAGCTCCAACACACACAATATGCTTTTTTTCGTTTAAAGATACACATTGTTTTTATTTAGAGGAGCGAAAAGACCCAGGGCGAAACGACTCACTTTATAGGTGTGAAACGACCCGAGTGAATCGACTCAGGGCAAACAGGTAGTCGGGGCGAAATGACCCAACACCTAATATTGGAACACATATGTCACTTCTAAGCTTGTTTAATCAAGCTAAAAAACAGCTGGGGTTCTATCTTAGATTAGCATCAGATAAATGTAATAAACATCGGTTAATTAACAATCATGTTTACACAGCAGGGAGTTTTAACAACATCCTCACTCTGATTTTGACACCTGTCTTTAACATGAAGCGTTTTTTTTAGACAATTGTCCATTTTAAAAGTTTTCAACAGGACAAACTGCGGCTACAGCCGCAGTTTTTATTACCAGAGGTAGACACTTGTTGGCGTTTTTTAAATTGGAAAGTCTGTACTTTGAAGTAAAAAAATATTGTTACTATATGCATTTTTCTCATTATTTACATACTGTATTTGCAATCAATTAAAATTATATTTTTACCATTATGGAAATGCAAGTTACAAACGAATTGTCCTTTAAATATATTGATGCAACAGTATTTCATGACAACTCCATGCATGTAACCAATGTAACCAATGAGGAAATGTAAGTTTACAAAACATAATACATTGAATCTGTTGCATATTTTTCGCCTTATATATGCCAAAAGGGGGAGCCAAGTAAAGATATAATTTTAATTTTAAATCAGATTGCCAGTTTTCCTACAGAAAGTCGGGGCTTTCCTCCAGCTTCCTCTCCAATAAGAACTGGATGTCATGATATAGCCGAACATTCAACCAAAAAAAAAAAAAAAAAAAAACTCATTTACAAGAAACAAGACAAAGAGTTGTGTATACCAGAGATACTATCCCTATACAGACAACATACATGTCCAGAAATGTGTCCTAAATTCAACATATCCAAATTTGTAACAAGTATAGGCTTGTTTACATACAATAAGTAAGTACAAATGTGAATGTAAATGATTTTGATCTTAAAACAAACAACGGCAAGAAAACAAACACTTTATTTAACATTTTATGCATTTTTGTCCGTACTATAAAGAACTTCTCATTGTGTTCGTATACTCTTTATTTTGTCTCTAAATTATTATCAATTTTGAAGTTGGGTTGTTGTATTTTAATTATTTTACTTTTTTATGGTGATTAAAACCTTTAATTGATGATAAATTACTGCCCCACCACTTAGTCGCGGACACCCTAATATGTGTGTAGATAATATCATGATGTGTTGCATACTATTGTTGATGACCTTTGACCTTGAACTTTGATCTCAAGGTCAGTGGGTCCCACGGAGATGGATACCATCTCTTTGATATCTAGTTATCCCTGATCTTTAATTATTAACCAATTAATATATTGATTATAAACACTTTTAGTAATATAATAGCATCTTTAATTTAAGGTGGAAAAGTTATAAAACATTTAAATTAAAACTTTGCTTTTTTACCAATATACATTTAAAGAAAATTTTAACTATTTTACATGAAACTAGATAATGAAACCATGGTCAAAAGGTATGGCTGAATCGTACTATAGCGAAACTGACTATGGACGAATTGGTGCTATGGCCTAAACGTCCCGAAAGCCTTTTTAAAAATATTTCTATGATTGGTTTCGTGTTTTAGATCAACAAAGTTAATTAACAAAACTAATTTCTTTTCATCAATCTCTTTTGTTGTGACTTTAAAGAAGAAAATCTTGACCTGTTTTATCAATTAACAAATATAAGTAATACATCTCAAGTATCGAAGTGACCAGGTACCTGCGTCCAGTGACTAGAATTCTTATGTAACAGACAACAGCAACTGGAATATCCAAATATAACATTGTTTAGTCACTTTATAACAAAAAGAACCATTTAGACACATTACGAATTTCTTTATGACTTGTCAAATGCCCCTTTTCATTTTGTTGAACAACAAGATGACCCATCATTAGTTATGGAAATCTGGTACAATATTTTTAATGCAGTCATAGATAAACATGCCCCAATTTTATCTAAGCGTGTCAAGGTAGAAAGACAACCTGACTGGTACAACAGTGACATAATGCATGCAAGACAAATGAGAGACAAATACAACAGATTAGGGCTATGGGATGAATATAAATTTTGGAGAAATAAAACAAAACAAATATTGGATGATTCTAAGAAACAATATTACAGTAAAATGCTAACAAGTCCCCTGGAACTGATAACATTGGACCAAGAATACTTGAAATAAGTGCCCAAATAATTGCCACATCCTTAACATATATTTTTAATAGAATAATAAATACTGGTACATGTACCTATCCTAAAATTTTAAAGAATGCCAAAGTAACACCAGTTTTTAAAACTGGTGAGAGATTTTTAGCCTCAAACTATAGACCTATCTCAGTGTTGCCTACATTGACTAATCTGATAGAAAAGCATTTATCACAGCATTTATATAAATTTTTAATAAAATTCAATCTCTTACACCCTGCCCAATCTGGTTTCAGACCAAATCATTCGTGTCAAACTGCCCTTATAAACATTATTGACAAATGGCTTCAAGAAATCAATAATGGAAACATAAATCTTGCTGTTCTTTCAGATTTTCAAAAAGCATGTTGTTGATCATGAAATTTTATGTAGTAAATTGAAAATATATGAGTTTGATAAAAATAGTATTGCACTTTTCAAATCATATCTTCATGGCAGAACACAGCAAGTCAAAATTGGAAATACCAAATCAGATCAACTACCAATAAATTTTGGTGTACCTCAGGGTTCCATACTTGGCCCTCTTTTATTCATAATATATATAAATGATCTCCCTTTATATATTAAAAATTGTCAAACTGACATGTACACTGATGATTCCACTATACACACATCAGGTTCAAATATCAGAGCTACAAGTTAAAGTACAAGAAGATTTAAATTGTGTAGAACAATGGTGTCATGAAAATAACATGTTCATAAATTCAAATAAAACAAAATGTATGATAATTGGAACTAGACAAAAACTTTCCTAACAAGAGAATGAACTTTGCCTTACAATTTCTTCCAATAAACTACAAAATTCAACATGTGAAAAATTATTAGGAATCAGAGTAGACCAACAACTAAATTGGTCCAGTCAGGTAGACGTAGTCTGTTCCACAATTTCATCTAGAATTTATCTTCTTTCAAAAATCAAACAATATTTAAATCTTGAATAAAGAAAATTATTTTACAACGCATATATTCTACCCCTAATAGATTACTGTTGTATAATATGGGGCAGCTGTAATAATGAAGGACTAAACAGAATTTTAAAACTGCAAAAAGAGCAGTACAACTTTTTTATGGATGCTGATCCATTAACACCTTCAGAACCTTTATTTAAATATCTTGGCTGGATGAAAATTGAAGAAAGAATTAAATATCACAAATGTCTACTTACTTTCAAATGCTTAAAAAATGAGGCTCCAGATTACCTCAATAAAAAAATTTCATATATTTCTGAAACGAACCCATATGCTCTAAGAAATGCCTTAAAAGGAAATCTCAATGTCCCTAAACCAAAAACTGAACAATTCAAAAAATCTTTTGTATATTCAGCCCCTTTGCTATAGAATAATTTACCACCTTCAGTGTGTGAATCTATTAGCACCAATGTATTCAAGACAAATATTAAAAACTACTTATTATATTCTTCAGACCATCAGGACAATGTATAACTTTCACCAATTTGTATGTTACTTTCTGTATACTTGTATATTTTCTATATATGCAATGTTTATAATTGTCTCACAATTTGATCAATTTATGCTGTACTACATTATTTTCTTTGGTTTAATATGAGGGCCTCAGGGAAGATTAGTGTAGCTTACTGAGTTTACCCTCATAAAATAAAGTATTATTATTATTATTATTATTATTATTATTATTATTATTACTTGTATTAAACTTAACCAACAATATAATAATAATATAAAATAAAGTAATGGAACTGTGCAACTATGCTGGCAAAGAATTTTTAAGTGACAGGATAACAGATCTTTGTTGCAGTTTCTTTTGTTTTCAATGGGGTTTCATCAATTTCTCAGCTACTAGTACATGTGTATCATGAGGACATTGCATTTTTATGTTTGTTTGGTAAAAGTATGGAATTCTTTTTGATTACATTTATGAAAAGCTTAAAACTGGAAGTCAACTGGAATTAAAAACAAAACATCATGATAAAACAAAACATCATGATAAAACAAAACATCATGATAAAACAAAACATCATGATAAAAGTTGAAATATTGCTGAAAGTAGCAAGTATGAAGTAACAAGAAAATTTAGACATTCCTGTTCTACTACTATTTTAATATTTGTAGTATTTTATGTTTTGTAGGTACATAAGTAATATGAGACACTGTTGTAAAGGTCTTACTGAATGGTCTCGGCTGAACTGGCGTCTATATTTAGACAGAAATAGTATTGCTTACCTGTACCACACCAAAAGTAAATCTCCAACTCACCACTATGATGTTCTTGGTTTAACTAGAAAAGCCACTCAACCGGAAATAAAAAGTGCTTACTTCAAACTGTCAAAGCTTTATCATCCTGATGTAAATAAAGATCATCGAGCTATTGCAAAGTTTCAAGAAGTTAGCGAGGCATATGAAATTCTTGGAAAAGTGACTTCCAGAAGAAAATATGATGATTCATTCTTGCGTCCGATAGTAACAAACAAAAATAAGAACCCTACACCATACTGGACATCAAGCGATCCTGGTAATGAGAATCGTTTCCAGGACAACAAAACAAATACTTCCAATCAAAAGAAAGGACGTCAATATGTAAAGGACTTTGACAACTTTAATGCAACACATTACTCAAAACTTAGGGATAAAAAACAAGACTGGATGCATGAAGATAGCTTTTTAAATGATTGTAAACCCTTATCACATGATAAAATAGACTCATTCAATATGACAGTGGTTGGTGGAACCTTGGCCAGTGGGCTGTTAATCTATATATTTTATATAATAGCAAATGTATAATGATACAAATTTTGTTTTTATTTAATGCTAATATGAAAAACTGTTATTTTTTGCAACATGGTTATTACCAGTATACACTTGCTAACATTCATTTATGCCAAGTATAACTGTCAGCCTGATATGACTACAATATATTTTGGAGACAACTGTATTGTATTTAAAGATTTGCCGGCATCAGTTGGTGATTTGATGGTTACTGGCAATGCATAAGCTGAGCCATTAAACAGATATCCGACCATCCGATCACCAATTGATGCCGGCAAATCTTCAAATACATTACAGTTATCTCCATCCTAATGCAACGCCATAAAAAAATAATAATAACTGATTAAAATGGGAATTTTTTATTTACCAGAAATAACGTCTGCGCTGCGTTAACTTTTGACTGCATCAATCGTGGAATTGATGCCATGAAAATTTTAACGTTGTCCAATCAGAATCGGACATTACTTCAAGAATTGCATTAGAATTACCTGTTATCAGGTACTCAAGAGCCTGTATCCTGATTTCCTTGATCTGCTGACAGAAAAGCAACTTGACCAGGGGTTCACGGAAGCAAGATTGAAGTCATTACTTAGAAAATGTTATGGTCATTATCATGACTTAGTTGACTGTCACAAATGACAAAATGAATTGTTCTGTTTATGGTAACCACGCATCCTCCTTCTTACTGGATTTTGACTACCCTTGATATCACTAATTACATAATTTTAACTGACTGACACAATGGGGGCCATGCATAGAGGAGTTATTGACCATTCTGGAGCACCCCCTTTGTTGGTGGGGTTCAGTTCTTTGGTTTTTGTGTTTGTTTTGTCGTTGTGTCCTCTTGTTTAACCATAGCTTGTGTTTCCTTGACTTGTTCACAATTAATACTCCTCAGTATCTTTCATTCCTTTTGGCAGATTGTTAAAATGTAAATTCTTCCTTCATAAGCTTTGAGAACACATTAGGGTTCTAATAAGCATAGAGCCCACTATGACATCACAATTAGAATTCCAACGTCATATACGCTCAACTGAAAATTTCAAGCCGGAACAATGCAATTTTGTTAAGATTTCTCAAAATTGTTTGCTTAAAAGGTACTTAAATTCAATAAATATATGTTTAAGTCAATATTATCTGCTTTAACCTACTGTTTTGGGAGATATCTTATTAGTTTCAAAAAACATTTTTTACCATTGAAAGCGTCCTCTTAGAGACGCTTAGAAATTTTAAAACATTTGTTAGACATATTAGATTCTAAATAGATTATTGCAAGTGGGCTCTATGCCAATTAGAACATGATCAGATCTTATATTTGTCTTCATTTTATACCTCACTATCACTTGGTATAAAATATTGATAAATATAAGGTCTGACCATGTTCTAATTTTCAAAGATCCAGCTCACAATAATCTATTTATTAATTAAACAGATGTAGTTAATAACATAATGTGCAAGCTGGTATGTAACCATTTAGTTTGCAGATGATATTTTGATTTGCAGTGCCATTGTCCATTGTCTACTTGTTAGGTTGTATCAAGTGCTCCGTAGACAGAGCCTTATGTTGTCTACTTGTTAGGTTGTATCAAGTGCTCCGTAGGGAGAGCCTTATGTTGTCTACTTGTTAGGTTGTATCAAGTGCTCCGTAGGCAGAGCCTTATGTTGTCTACTTGTTAGATCGTATCAAGTGCTCCTAAGCCAGAGCCTCCTGTTGTCTACTTGTTAGGTTGTATCGAGTGCTCCATAGACAGAGCGTCATGTTGTCTACTTGTTAGGTCGTATTAAGTGCTCCATAGCCAGTCTTGTGTTGCAGAGCCTCATGTTGGGAGAGCCTCATGTTGTCTTCTTGCTAGGTCGTATCAGAGCCTCATGTTGTCTACTTGTTATGTAACATCAAGTGCTCTGTAGGCAGAGCCTCATGTTGTCTACTTGTCTACTTGTTAGATCGTACCAAGTGCTCCATAGACAGAGCCTCATGTTGTCTACTTGTTAGGTCGTATCAAGTGCTCCGTAGCCAGAGCCTCATGTTGTCTACTTGTTAGGTTGTACCAAGTGCTCCATAGACAGAGCCTCATGTTGTCTACTTGTTATGTGGTATCAAGTGATCCATAGCCAGAGCCTCATGTTGTCTACTTGTTAGGTTGTATCAAGTGCTCCATAGACAGAGCGTCATGTTGTCTACTTGTTAGGTTGTATAAAGTGCTCCGTAGATAGTCTTGTGTTGTAGAGCCTCGTGTTGTCTACTTGTTAGGTCATATCGAGTGCTCCGTAGGCAGAGCCTCATGTTGTCTACTTGTTAGGTCGTATCAAGTGCTTCGTAGCAGAGCCTCATGTTGTCTACTTGTGAGGTCGTACCAAGTGCTCCATAGACAGAGCCTCATGTTTTCTACTTGTTATGTGGTATCAAGTGATCCGTAGGGAGAGCCTCATGTTGTCTTCTTGTTAGGTCCTATCAAGTGCTCCGTAGCCAGAGCGTCATGTTGTCTACTTGTGAGGTCGTACCAAGTGCTCCATAGACAGAGCCTCATGTTTTCTACTTGTTATGTGGTATCAAGTGATCCGTAGTGAGAGCCTCATGTTGTCTTCTTGTTAGGTCCTATCAAGTGCTCCGTAGCCAGAGCGTCATGTTGTCTACTTGTTATGTGGTATCAAGTGCTTCGTAGGCAGAGCCTCATGTTGTCTACTTGCTAGGTCGTTTCAAGTGCTTCATAGTCAGAGCCTCATTTTGTCTACATGTTAGGTCGTATCAAGTGCTCCGTAGGCAGAGCGTCATGTTGCCTACTTGTTATGTAATATCAAGTGCTTCATAGGCAAAGCCTCATGTTGTCTACTTCTTATGTCATATCACGTGATCCTTAGGGAGAGCCTCATGTTGTCTACTTCTATGTGGTATCAAGTGCTCTGTAGGCAGAGCCTAATGTTGTCTACTTGTGATGTAATATCAAGTGATCCGTAGGGAGAGCCTCATGTTGTCTACTTGCTAGGTCTTATCAAGTGATCCGTAGGGATAGCCTCATGTTGTCTACTTGTTATGTGGTATCAAGTGCTCCGTAGGCAGAGCCTAATGTCTACTTGTTATGTCGTTTCAAGTGCTCCATAGCCAAAGCCTCGTTTTGTCTGCCTGTTAGGTCGTATCAAGTGCTCCGTAGGCAGAGCCTTATGTTGTCGACTTGTTATGTGGTATCAAGTGATCCGTAGGGAGAGCCTCATTTTGTCTACTTGTTAGGTCGTACCAAGTGCTCTATAGACAGAGCCTCATGTTGTCTACTTGTTAGGTCGTATCAAGTGCTCCGTAGGCAGAGCCTCATGTTGTCTACTTGCTAGGTCATATCAAGTGCTCCGTAGCCAGAGCCTCATTTTGTCTACTTGTTAGGTTGAATCAAGTGCTCCGTAGGCAGAGCCTCATGTTGTCTACTTGTTATGTCATATCAAGTGATCTTTAGGGAGAGCCTCATGTTTTCTCCTTGTTAGGTCGTATCATGTTCTCCGTAGGAAGAGCCTCATGTTGTCTACTTGTTAGGTCGAACCAAGTGCTCCATAGACAGAGCCTAATGTTGTCTACTTGTTATGTCATATCAAGTGCTCCTTAGGCGGAGCCTAATGTTGTCTACTTGTTATGTCATATCAAGTGATCCGTAGGGAGAGCCTAATGTTGTCTACTTGTTATGTGGTATCAAGTGATCCGTAGGGAGAGCCTGATGTTGTCTACTTGTTATGTCATATCAAGTGCTCCGTAGCCAGAGCCTCATGTTGTCTACTTGTTATGTCATATCAAGTGATCCGTTGGTAGAGCCTCATGTTGTCTACTTGTTAGGTCGTATCAACTGCTCCATAGAAAGAGCCTCATGTTGTCTACTTGTTAGGTCATATCAAGTGCTCCGTAGGCAGAGCCTCATGTTGTCTACTTGCTAGGTCGTATCAAGTGCTCCGTAGCCAGAGCCTCATTTTGTCTACTTGTTAGGTCGTATCAAGTGCTCCATAGACAGAGCCTAATGTTGTCTACCTGTTATGTCATATCAAGTGCTCCTTGGGCAGAGCCTAATGTTGTCTACTTGTTATGTCATATCAAGTGATCCGTAGGGAGAGCCTTATGTTGTCTACTTGCTAGGTCTTATCAAGTGATCCGTAGGGAGAGCCTCATGTTGTCTACTTGTTATGTGGTATCAAGTTATCAAGTGCTCCGTAGGGAGAGCCTCATGTTGTCTACTTGTTATGTCATATCAAGTGCTCCGTAGGCAGAGCCTAATGTTGTCTACTTGTTATGTCATATCAAGTGCTCGGTAGCAAGAGCCTCATGTTGTCTAATGGTTAGGTTGTATTAAGTGCTCCGTAGCCAGAGCCTCATGTTGTCTACTTGTTAGGTCGTATGAAGTGCTCTGCAGGCAGAGCCTAATGTTGTCTACTTGTTATGTCATATCAAGTGATCCGTAGCCAGAGCCTCATGTTGTCTGCTTTTTAGGTCGCATCAAGTGCTCCGTAGCCAGAGCCTCATGTTGTCTACTTGTAAGGTCGTATGAAGTGCTCTGTAGCCAGAGCCTCATGTTGTCTACTTGTTAGGTCGTGTCAAGTGCTCCATAGACAGAGCCTTATGTTGTCTACTTGTTAGGTCGTATCAAGTGCTCCGTAGGCAGAG
The DNA here is from genome assembly GCA_944474755.1 of Limnoperna fortunei. Taxonomy (NCBI): domain Eukaryota; kingdom Metazoa; phylum Mollusca; class Bivalvia; order Mytilida; family Modiolidae; genus Limnoperna; species Limnoperna fortunei. The sequence continues at coordinate 16,463,612 of OX104121.1, read as the reverse complement.
CCTCATGTTGTCTACTTGTTAGGTCGTATCAAGTGATCCGTAGGGAGAGCCTCATGTTGTCTACTTGTTAGGTCGCATCAAGTGCTCCGTAGCCAGAGCCTCATGTCGTCTACTTGTTATGTGGTATCAAGTGATCTGTAGGCAGAGCCTCATGTTGTCTATTTGCTAGGTCGTTTCAAGTGCTCCGTAGCCAGAGCCTCATGTTGTCTACTTGTTAGGTCGTATGAAGTGCTCTGTAGCCAGAGCCTCATGTTGTCTACTTGTTAGGTCGTGTCAAGTGCTTCTCCATAGACAGAGCCTTATGTTGTCTACTTGTTAGGTCGTATCAAGTGCTCCGTAGGCAGAGCCTCATGTTGTCTACTTGTTAGGTCGTATTAAGTGCTCCGTAGCCAGAGCCTCATGTTGTCTACTTGTTAGGTCGTTCCAAGTGCTCCATAGGCAGAGCCTCATGTTGTCTACTTGTTATGTGGTATCAAGTGCCTCGTAGGCAGAGCCTCATGTTGTCTACTTGTTAGGTCGTATCAAGTGCTCTATAGACAGATCCTCATGTCGTCTACTTGTTATGTCATATCAAGTGCTCCGTAGGGAGAGCCTTATGTTGTCTACTTGTTATGTCATATCAAGTGCTCCGTAGGGAGAGCCTCATGTTGTCTACTTGTTATGTGGTATCTGTAGTTCACTGGACCGTCCATGTGCAATGGGAGGATCCCTCATTGAGATTTGCTAAAGTTGACTGGATCATTCCTGTGCAATAGTACCATCCCACATTTAGATGGTAGGGTTGAGTAGAACCAACTATTATGGAAATGCTATAGTTGACCGGACCATTCATGTGAAATGGAACCATCACTCATTTAGATTGTCATGTTGGTTAGAACCAATTATTATGGAAATGGTATAGTTGAACGGACCATTCATGTGAAATGGGACCATCCCTCATTCAGATGGTAGGGTTGGGAAGAACCATTTATTATCTAAATGCTATAGTTGACTGGACCATCCATGTGCAATGGGACCATCCCTCATTTAGATTGTCATGTGGGATGGTAGCATCTATCAACTTGAGCTAGCTAGTGGGATCATTATAGGAGAATTATTTTTGACAACAGTAATTGATAACATAAGCATCCTGCATTGATATTATTTATTAAATTCTTTCTCAATGGTATACATCACTCAAGTGCAATAGTTACATGATAATTATTGTGATATCTGTCAAACCTGTGCATGATTACCAGATCAAAATCGGTAACAGTTTTATATTTACATCATATCACATTTAAAAGTAGCACTAAAAATCGTGTGTAAATATACATTAAACCAAAACAAACAGTATAAATCTGACATAAATTCATTAAAAGATTATGTTACAACACTACAAATGGTACAAATAATTTAAATGAAGGTAATAACAAAATACAAACAACAAGGAAACTGTTAAAAAGACAAATCAAAGTCCAAGAAACCAACAACCAAAAATCTAGCAACTACAGCAATAGTGACTTGGTACAGGCATTTCAAAAGAAATGGTGGGTTAAACCATGTTTTTTTGCATGCAAAACCTCCAGAATGTACAAAGTACAAAGACATAATTGTGGTGTCTAGTTTTATTTTAGGAGGAAGTGCAAGTACCCAGTGAAAAACCCAACCTTCAGCAAGAAAACTGGCAATCCTCCTTATCAATTAAGATTGGAGTCCAGGGCACCCTGCCCGAAAGTGAGACTCCAACCTTTCAGAGTTGACACACCATCAACAGACGATTAACTATCAACCACTCAGCCACCAAGGTCCTGACATAATTGTATAAAACTGTCAACAGTCTCCACTTATGATTAACTTTATATTCCTGTGATTTGATAAATTTTACAACATAACCATTCTGCATAACAACATTACTCTGGACAATTCTTTTAGTAAACTTTTGGATATTATTGTCAACAATTTGAAATAAGAGAATTTCAGTCATAAAATTTATGCCAAATAAATAAATAAATAAATACAGGACAAAGGCTTGGAAAAGTCACATCAAACATTTTGTTGCAGGTTTGAAACAGTTAAAGAGCCCCCCACCACTGAAATTTAAATACCTTGACCAACACCAACTCATAAACAAGGAAGGTTTCATTTTGACTCCTATAATTGAGTTGAACAACTTATATTTAAAAACCTCATCATCAGGTAACAATGTCAATTTAGTTTATTTAGTACGAACAGATTAAAGCAAAACTTTAGTGTACACCATTATTTAACAGAAAATAACAATAACACAAAACATGTATAATTATTTTCCATAAAGTTGATACAAAAATAGATAATAACAGCTCTATTCACCCTTCTTAAATATTGGAAATTAAAGTTAGCATCCTGTGCATGCGATATTAATTTACATAGAATAATTGTGTGTACTTGTCATTTATAGTACATGTCCTTGTATGTACATGTCCTTTTATGTACATGTCCTTGTATGTTCATGTCCTTATATGTACATGTCCTTGTATGTTGATGTCCTTATATGTACATGTCCTTGTATGTTGATGTCCTTATATGTACATGTCCTTGTATGTTGATGTCCTTATATGTACATGTCCTTGTATGTTGATGTCCTTATATGTACAAGTCCTTGTATGTTCATGTCCTTATATGTACATGTCCTTGTATGTTGATGTCCTTATATGTTCATGATTGTATGTTGATGTCCTTATATGTACATGTCCTTGTATGTTGATGTCCTTATATGTACATGTCCTTTTATGTACATGTCCTTATATGTACATGTCCTTGTATGTACATGTCCTTGTATGTTCATGTCCTATATGAACATGTCCTTTAATGTCAATAAGTAAAACTAAATAACATTTTACACAAACAAATAAAAAAACAAAATGTAAATGATTAAAACTCATCAGTACTGCAAAACCAATTTCTTTAATTACTTTAGCATAAGGAAAAATTGTTGCAATAATGATCAAACTGTACATAGTGAATTATATGATTACGCCAATAAAACATTTGAACAAAAATAATTTATTTATAGACAAGGATTTGAAAGAGCTCACTGTGCAATAAATAACCATAATAATTCAATTTTTGGGTTACATTGTGTTGAGTTTAATTTTCAGCAACATCGTTACATCTAGTATTTACTGGGAAAGGATACAGAGTTTCACTGTGAAAACTCTCTAACTTAGTATGTTTATTTTTTGGATTATAAAAGTAAATCTTCTGACTGTCAACATCATGTTATCATTTCTTAGTAGGCATGTGTAATAACGCTACATAAAGTCTACTGGTATCCTAATCCAGTCTTTTAGTTGACTCGAGATATAACAGCTTTGTCAAAGAGGAAGTAACACAAGGAATCTTCCAATCATCCCTCTTACCTCTTCTCTTTTTATATTCATTATTTATTCTGATCAGTAGTTTCTGAATCTCAAGAGGTTGCTCACCATTCTTCTGACTATTAATCTGACCTTTTAAGATCTCTTCAATACTTTTCACAAAGACATTTTCTCTTTTTCCTTTTTCTTTAGCTAAAACATAAGTAAAACCATTTTAAAGCTAATGACCAACATTTTTTATTCAGCATAGCTTCTGCCTCCAATAATCTTTCAAAGATGAAAAATATAGAATCTAATTAAAATTAAATTGTTCACTTGCTGCCACCTTTTTGTTATTGTCGCTGTAAAGAAGGGGGGAGCAAATGAAAAATATAGAAAATAATTATTTCAGTTAATCTGTCATTTTGACCTTTTGATTTATACGAATATATAATGTGTACAGAACCTCCATTCTTCAAAAGATATGAGATGAGAAAACTCTGTATAAACCATATTTCATCATTCCTATAAATCTATCTTTAATTAGTGAAAATACTGGTTAAAGTTGAAACATAGACCAGATATGAAACAGGATAACAACAAGCTTGTTTTAAATCAGTTATATCAAAAACCAATATTTATATCATTTTCCCAATAGCTTACAAAACTAAACAGTCCTGTGGTTGTAGCCATCTTGGATTTCCAATAAGCATTACAACATTCTCAAGTACCATTCAAGTCATTATGGCTTCAAGAGGCTAAAAAGACTTTTTTTAAGACATCTGATTTGTTTGATTGTTGTTTAATGCCACTCTTAAAAAAATGGCATACATATGTCTAGCTGTGAAACCCTATCTCTTTCGGTCTTTTGGATATTTTTGATTTGGCGGACGAGCTACGATTCCGCAGCTAATATTTGTCAAGTAAGGTTGAGTTGAATACACCATATCCACAGATAGCCTTAGCATAGATAGGCATGTGATCAATATAAGATGACTAACTACCTGAATCACTCTACCACCCAGGCTCCCAGGGGAATTTAACTATGTTACAATTTTACGTAAGGACCAGCTTGTATTTTCTTTAAAATTATTTTAATATGTTGCTATTAGAAACAAATTTTAATTTTGAATTTCATATTGCCATTACAGAACTTGGTACTGGACATCCCTGTAACATTTTTAACAAGGTGGTTTCAAATAACAATGAAAGTTAAAAAGTTACAGATGTTCGAAGTAATTATTTACTAACCACAAATGACGACAACAGTTCACATTACAATTCTTGTGAGCTCAAACAAGTTAAAATTTAAAATTGGTACTTTCTGTGGGGAACTTGTCATACTACAGATAGGTAAATTTGTAAAATAAATGAAAAAAAGTGTGGTGTTCTCTGTTGCTCGAGAGTAACTGCTCCTGTTTTAAATAAATTCATTAACAACACAAAAATAACAAGTCTGGACTGTGAGCACGCTCACAAAGGGATAACCCCCCCCCCTCCTCTTCGCTTTCAAGTCCAATTATCTCCCCTGAAAAATATCCGACAGCAAAGAAAATTCTTCATGCACATCTACATATGATGTTCTTCCTTAATGTAAAGTTTCATCAAAATCTTTAACTGGTTTAGGAGGAGTTGCGCTTACGAGGTCTCCCACTGAATACTATATTTAAAAAGTCTAAGTCCAATTATCTCCCCTGAATAATATCTGACAGCGACGAAAATTTTTCATGCACATCTACAAATGATGTACTTCCTTCATGTAAAGTTTCATCAAAATCTGTCAAGTGGTTTAGGAAGAGAAGTGCTTACAAGGGATGTGGACAGACAGACGGACAGACAGACAGGGTGATTCCTATATACCCCCCCAAACTAGTTTATGTAATTTAAATCTATTATTTGTTTACCATTTTAGGTACAATGTATGAATAATTCCCTATTATTCTTTGTTAAAGTTTGTTAATTTTAGCGAAAAATGACCCACTTTTCAAAATGAGACATCTTGCTTAGATGATCGGTGACCCCCAATTTTTTGTGCATTTTTTTTATCCTTATACCAAAAGATTTCAATGTGTAAAATTAGAAAAAAATCTGTAATTTCAATCTTATACCATCGAGATTCCTTAAGCAGAAGGAGTCACATGTATAGGTTAGGAAGTCAGCCTCTCTTGGAATTCTTCTTGTCGTAATAACTTCAACACCTCCTTTAGCATCCTCCTTTGTTTCTGCTTCTGGAATTGTCTACAGAAATAAGAATTAAGTATTTCACATGCAACCTTGACATCAACAGATAACCAGAACTATAATTTAAAAAAATAACTAAATATGTGTAGTATATTTCTAAATGTCTTTTTAATTACAGTTCAGGTGGATTTTGATTGTTCCACCTGTCCACAGTGAGCAGCTCAGGTGGATTGAGTGTTCCACCTGTCCACAGTGGGCAGCTCAGGTGGATTTTGATTGTTCCACTTGTCCACATTGAACAGCTAACTAATTATACTCTAATTTGTAAAAGTTTTGGAACCAGTGAGGATTGAGGCATACAGAGGTAATATTGGAACCAGTGAGGGTGGAGGCATACATAGTTAGCATTGGAACCTCTAAAGGTGTAGGCATATAGAGGTAGCATTGGAACCAGTGAGAGTGGAGGAATATAGAAGTGGCATTGGAACCAGTGAGGGTGATGGCATATAGAGGTAGTATTGGAACTTGTGAGGGTGGAGAAATGTAAAGGTAGTATTGGAACCAGTAAGGGTGGAGGCATGTAGAGGTAGTATTTGAACCAATAAGGGTAGAGGCATATAAAGGTAGCATTGGAACCAGTAAGGGTGGAGGCATATAGAGGTAACATTGGAACCAGTAAAGGTGGAGGCATATAGAGGTAACATTGGAACCAGTAAAGGTGGAGGCATATAGAGGTAGCATTGGAACCAGTAAGGGTGGAGGCATGTAGAGGAAGTATTTGAACCAATAAGGGTAGAGGCATATAAAGGTAGCATTGGAACCAGTAAGGGTGGAGGCATATAGAGGTAACATTGGAACCAGTAAAGGTGGAGGCATATAGAGGTAGTATTGGAACCAGTGAGGATGGAGGCATACAGAGGTAATATTGGAATCAGTAAGGCTGGAGGCATACAGAGGTAGTATTGGAACTAGTTAGGCTGGAGGCATATAGAGGTAGCATTGGAACTAGTGAGGGTGGAGGCATATAAAGGTAGCCTTGGAACAAGTGAGGGTGGAGGCATACAGAGGTAATACTGGAACACGTGAGGGTGGAGGCATAGAGAGGTAATACAGGAACTAGTGAGAGTGGAGGCATACAGAGGTAATACTGGAACTAGTGAGGGTGGAGGCATACAGAGGTAATACTGGAACTAGTGAGGGTGGAGGCATTCAGAGGTAATACTGGAACCAGTGAGGGTGGAGGCATACAGAGGTAATACTGGAACTAGTGAGGGTGGAGGCATACAGAGGTAATACTGGAACTAGTGAGGGTAGAGGCAAACAGAGGTAATACTGTGGTTTTATTTTATTTGTGGGGTACCAATTTTTGTTGTTTTCGTGGGTGGGGACAAACCACGAAATTAAGAATTCAACCTCTAGAAATCTATGACAGTAAGCTGACATGAGAAAATGCTATGGGACAGTTGTTAGCATGGATAATGATGACTAATGTTCAAGGTGCATCATTATATTGGTATGTTTTCGATAAATGTGACAATTTTGCATTATGAACAACTTTTGTGTGTTTATGACACTAAACAGAAATAAAATTGATAAAAACCACATTGTTGTTATTTTAATTGTGTAATCCATCAATAATGAACAGTCCTGTTGTGTTTTTCGTTGTAAAGTGTTGATGTATACACAAATATTAAAGTTACTTTCTTAATTGAAATAACGATCGATAAAGCAATCTATTTTTAAAACCTTTTATACTGATTTCGATCTTTAAAAACCACTAATTATATCCTTAAGTTTATAGCCAAACAAACAAACTTAATCTTTGCCCGAGGGAATGTACGACGAAATTACAATGAACTGTTTATTTAGATTGGTTTTAATAAAATGACATGTTTATTTATTATGTTAATAAAGTTTAGGGCTACAAAACAAATCTTTATTACTTCATGTTCCTTTAACCAGAGGCTCTTAAGAGCCTGTATCGCTCACCTGATTGTATAGGCAATGAAAATGGCATTTCCCAGATATTAAAGTAAGTCCTATAATTTTCAATAAACTTTAAATAGGACCATCCAAACAATATTACTAAAAACCTTTGTTTCCATTGGTTAACCGGTTGTATAGAGAAGATTTTTTTTATTTGCCCATAGGGTTCTATGTTAAACTAAGTCCTGCGGTAGCAGCCATTTTGAATTTCCAATTGCCATAAAAAACACAAACTTTATACAGGACCATCCAAACAATATTGCTAGTAAGTTTGTTTTGATTGGTTAAACGGTTTCAGAGAAGCCCTTTTAAACTTTTTTCTCATAGGGTCCAATGTTAAACCAAGTTCTGCAGGGGCGGCCATTTTGAATTTCTAATTGGGATAAAAAACATAAACTTTACAGAGGACCATCCAAACAATATTGCTAGTAAGTTTTGTTTCGATTGGTTAACCGATTTCAGAGAAGAAGCCTTTTTAACTTTTTTCCCATAGGGTCCTATGTTAAACTACGTTGTGTTGGTGGCCATTCTGAATTTCCAATTGTCATAAAAAACATAAACTTTATAGAGGACCATCCAAACAATATTGGTAGTAAGTATTGTTTACATTGGCCAACCAGTTTCAGAGAAGACGCTTTTTTTAACTTTTCCCCATAGGGTCCTATGTTAAACTAAGTCCTTCGGTGGCATCCATTTTGATTTTCCAATAGGCATAAAAAACCTTAACTTTATAAAGGACCATCCAAACAATATTGGTAGTAAGTTTTGATTCGATTGGTTAACTGGTTTCAGAGAAGAAGCCATTTTAAACTTTTTTCCCATAGGGTTCAATGTTAAACAAAGTCCTGCGGTGGTGGCCATTTTGAATTTCCTATAGGGATAAAAAAACACAAACTTTATAGAGGACCATCCAAACAATATAGCTAGTAAGTTTTGTTTCTATTGGTTGACCGGTTTCAGAGAAGAAGCCTTTTAAACTTTTTCCCATAGGGTCCAATGTTAAATTTAGTCCTGCGGTGGCAGCCATTTTGAATTTCCAATTGCCATAAAAAACACAAACTTTATAGAGGACCATCCAAACAATATTGCTAGTAAGTTTTTGTTTCAATTGATTAACCGGTTTCAGAGAAGAAGCCTTATAAAACTTGTTCCCATAGGGTCCTATGTTAAACTAAGTCCTGCGGTGGCGGCCATTTTGAATTTCCAATTGCCATAAAAAACACAAACTTTATAGAGGACCATCCAAACAATATTACTAGTAAGTTTTGTTTTGATTGGTTAAACGGTTTCAGAGAAGAAGCCCTTTTAAACTTTTTTCCCATAGGGTCCTATGTTAAACTAAGTCTTGAGGTGGCAGCCATATTGGTTTACCAATCAAAATAATAAACACAAACATTGTAAAGGTCCATCCAATGAACATTATGGCCAAGTTTGGTTGCAATTATCCAAGTGGTTTCAGAGAAGAAGATTAAAATGTAAAAAGTTTACAGACGCCGCCGACGACGACAACGACGACGACGGACCCAAAGTGATAACAATAGCTCACATTACCCTTTGGGTCAGATGAGCTAAAAATAAAAGTCAACACACAACCATGTGATATATGGTAACACATGATTTTATTCAAGGTACTTTACCCAATGCACCGTCTTTTAAAATTGTGTTTACAAACGACATAAAACTCAACCCCTGCCATAAATTTATTTTTATTGTGGGCTTTGCACCATGCCACAACAAAGAAGGTATTCGTTTTGTATCATCTTTCTTAAGTCGTCCCATTTCGTTTTAATGTCGCCGCTTTCAAAGTAAAGGATCTTAAATTTCTATGAAATCCCTTGATCAGCATAACAATTGTCACCTCCAGAGAGCGATTATGTCTTGAAAATATGTGATGTATGTGAAAATGTACAGACTAACGCTGTATGTGAATAACGAAAATTTGTAAGCAATTCCCCAATCTTTCATTTTTTTTTTATTCCGGAGACCACGAATTTAAGAATCCCAGGAAATGTCTTTTTTCCTCTAACCACGAAAATTGATACCAACAAAAATAAATGAAACCACTGTATTGGAACCGGTGAGGTTGGAGGCATAGGTAGTATTGGAACCAGTGAGGGTAGAGCTAGCCTTGGAACAAGTGAGGGTGGAGGCATAAGAGGTAATAGTGGAACTAGTGAGGGTGGAGTCATAGGTAGTACTGTATTGGAACCAGTGAGGGTGAAGGCATACAGACGTGAAGGCATATAGAGGTAGTATTGGAACCAGTGAGGTGGAGGCATTTAGAGGTAGCATTGGAACCAGTGAGGGTGGAGGCATTTAGAGGTAGCATTGGAACCAGTGAGGGTGCAGGCATATAGAGTATTGGAACCAGTGAAGGTGGAGGCATACAGAGGTAGTATTAGAACCAGTGAGAGTGAAGGCATACAGAGGTAGTATTGGAACCAGTGAGGGTGGAGGCATATAGAGGTAGTATTGGAACCAGTAAGGGTGAGGCATATAGAGGTAGCATTGGAACCAGTGAGGGTGGAGGCATATAGAGGTAGTATAAGAACCAGTAAGGGTGAGGCATACAGAGGTAGTATCATGAGTATTGGAACCAGTAAGGGTGAGGCATATAGAGGTAGTATTGGAACCAGTGAGGGTGGAGGCATATTGAGGTAGTATTGGAACCAGTTAGGGTGAGGCATATAGAGGTAGCATTAGAACCAGTGAGGGTGAAGGCATATAGAGGTAGTATTAGAACCAGTAAGGGTGAGGCATGCAGAGGTAGTATTGGAACCGGTGAGGGTGAAGGCATATAGAGGTAATACATCCCTAAAAGAAGCATGTATTGGTCTGCACAATTCCAACATAATTACATTGATATACTCCTAATCAACATTCATGAAATAAATCAAAGAACACATGAAATTTTTTACTACAACTATCATCAGTTTCATTTACATAATATGTTATGATTTCAGTTTGGCCATAAACATATACAACTTAACAGACTAACAATCAATCAATTTTAATATATCACACACAAAATTAATTACACTAGGGACAATAGAAGGAGGGTGGACTAAACTATAGCTAAGACTTGAAGAAAGACTTCAAAACTAGATATCAGTCAGATGATATCAATCTCTGTGGGCCACGCCAACCTTCAGGTCAAAGATCATAAACCATGGCATGCGACCCATCGCCTTTATATTATCTACCCACATTTCAAATATCAAAAGCCTACCTCAAAGATAGAAAAGTTATAGCCAGGACACAATTAGTTTCAGACAGACTGACGGATGGACTGACTTATCACTATAGGTCATCCACCACTAAGTGACAGGGCCCTAACAAATGTAGAACTTGGAATTAGACTTCATAATTAAATCTATGACTTTGAACAACACAACAAAACTAAATGTACAACAGAACAAGACAACAAAACTAAATGTACAACCTCGAATAAGACTTCATAACTAAATCTATCACTTGGAACACAAGAAAACAAAACTAAAACTAAGACTTGGATGAAGACATAAAAGCTAAATGCAGGTCAGAACTACTTAATGACCTCACTACACTGCATGTCAGAACTTCTTACTAACCTGGCTACACTGCATGCCAGAATTACTCACAGAGAGACTACACTGCAGGTAAGAACTATACTCAATGCCTACACTGCATGTCAGAACTAGTTACTGACTTGGCTACTCCACATGTCATAACTACGCAGACAGACTACACTGCATGTCACAACTACTCACTGACCTGACTACACTGCAGTTCTAGGAACCTGTGAGCTACTGCTCACCCAGTATACCCCCGCTATTCACATCATTGAATTGACTAAGTCGGTAAACAGGAAGTAGATATGGGACAGACATGAAATCGGTACCTGTAATAAAGGACCATGTTGTAAGGTCACATATAAAATTTCAAGTTGTGATAAATAGTTGCTGAGAAAACTGTTACACAAATTTTCACTCATTGACCACTAATGTTGAAAATTGACTAAGTCGGTAAACAGGAAGTAGATATGCGACAGACCTGAAATCTGTACTCGGAATATAGGACCATATATAAGGTCACATAAAATTTCAAGTGGTTGTAACAGAAGTTGCTGAGAAAACTGTTACCAAAGTTATGTTAAGGACAGAAGGAAGGAAGGATGAAAGGATTGAAGGACAGACAGACAGAGGTTAACCAGTATACCCCTCTTCTTCCTACTCACTGACCTGACTACACTGCAGGTCAGAACTACTCACAATCCATGTCAGAACAACTCACTGACCTGACAATACTCCATGCCAGAACTACTCATGGACCTGACTACACTGCATGCCAGAACTACCCAATGACCTGACTACACTATATGTCAGAACTATTCACTGACCTGACAACACTCCATGCCAGAACTACTCATGGACCTTACTACACTGCATGCCAGACTTACCCAATGACCTGACTACACTGCATGTCAGAACTATTCACTGACCTGACAACACTCCATGCCAGAGCTACTCATGGACCTGACTACACTGCATGTCAGAACTACTTATGATATGACTACACTGCATGTCAGAACTACTCTCTGACAGACTACACTGCAGGGCATAACTACTCACTGACCTGACTACACTGCATGTCAGAACTACTTATGATATGACTACACTGCATGTCAGAACTACTTATGATATGACTACACTGCATGTCAGAACTACTTATGACCTGACTACACTGCATGTCAGAACTACTGACTGACCTGACTACACTGCATGTCAGAACTACTCATAATATGACTACACTGCATGTCAGAACTACTTATGATATGACTACACTGCATGTCAGAACTACTTATGATATGACTACACTGCATGTCAGAACTACTCATTGACCTGACTTCACTGCATGTCAGGTTTCTTCACTTATGTTACTTTCTTTGCAGCAGATAAAACTGGTGACAAATAAAATCTTGAAGAATTTTTCTCAAATATTTTGGAGTTGTTTTGAGATTTAAGGTTCATGCTTTCTAATAAACAAGTCATTGTGTTTTTGGTGAACTACATGTAGGACAAACACAACAAAGCATTACCTGAATTATAAATATTTTCGGTTTCAGAGCCAGTGAGCCATTATTCTGAGGCTGGAATGCTTCCTGTAAATGTTTTAGCTCAAGATATTCATGGTGTCCTTGGTCAGTTTCCCGATGGCATTTGATCAATCCTGGCTTTCCGTAGGACATGACTATAAATAGTACACATGTGTATCCATTTTCTCCTCTAGGTCTGTAATTATTCTGTTCAGCAGCTGCAAAAAAGCACTGTTGGTTATTAAGATACCAAAAAACCACTGTATGTTACTTATAGATACCAAAAAAACCCCACTGTATGTTACTAAGATACCAAAAAACCACTAAGTTACCAATAAACCACTGTATGTTACTAAGTAACCAAGAAACCACTGTATGTTACTAAGTAACCAAGAAACCACTGTATGTTAATAAAATCAATATGCACAGGGGTGCAAAATCCGAGTTGCCGTATTTTATTAACCAAAACTTTCATTAAAATCGGTTGAGAACTTTTTGAGTTATGGTCCGGAAACCACTAATTCAAGAAACGTTTTTCTGTCACTGTGACCTTGAGCGGATTTACCCCAAAATCAATAAGGTTCCTCCTCTTATAGTATGTAACAATATACCAAAGTTTTATTAAAATCTGTTGAGAACTTTTTTAGTTTATATGGTCCGGAAACCACTAATTTAAGAAATTTTCTAACGTTTTTCTGTCGCTGTGACCTTGACCTTGAAAGGATTTACCCCAAAATCAATAGGGTTCCTCTTCTTATGGTATGTAACAATATTCCAAGTTTCAATAAAATTGGTTAAGGACTTTTCGAGTTATAGTCCGGAAACCACTAATTCAAGAAATTTTCTAACGTTTTTCTGTCACTGTGACATTGACCTTGAACGGATTTACCCCAAAATCAATAGGGTTCCTCCTCTTATGGTATGTAACAATATCCTAAAGTTTCATCAAAATCAGTTCACAACTTTCTGAGTTATGATCCGGAAACCAATTGTTGATGCCCAGCCGCCTGCCATTATCATAACAATAGCCGAGTTCAACTTCGTTGCAACTCGGCTAAAAATACCAAAAACCACTGTATGTTACTAAGTTACCAAGAAAACACTTTATAATACCAAGTTATTAAGCCACCATCTTTTTGTACATTTTGTTCAGATATTATAACTGGTTTGAAAAAATGAACCAAACAACGTAACATTTGTTGCACAAAAGGATTGTATCGAAAAACTAAAGAAAATAAGCTTCCAAAGAAACCTCATAAAAACAGGTCTTGTTAAATCAGAAAGTCTTTTTACAAACGATACACTTTTGACAAAAAACACACTTTATGGATTAAACAGTTGTGAACACTCAAAATGTATTATGCATCCTGAATAAATATAGAACTGAAATATTGCTGGTTGGTTGTTAAACAACAATCAATCAATCAATCAACATCCCATAAAAAATAAGTCATTCCCTAAGTAATAATCAATATCAATATCATCAATGAATTATGTTGAATTTTACTATAGTTTGACATCAAGTTTAGATTCAACGTAAGTATTTAACAAAAATGTCAAACAAAAAATTTTAAATAGTTAAATTTCTTTTACTGTGTTAATACAGCTGTTTCATCACCATGATGACAGTAGTGTTATGTTTATCATTTGTCAAACTTTGACTGTAGCAAATCTGTTTCATTATTGTACTTTAATTTGTATATCAAGTTCTATCAGATAAAATTACAACACTGTTACCTTTCTTATATAACTCAGTGAATTTCGTTTTTGTCAAATTCTTGTGGACTATAGCAGTACCATCCAGTGGTTCAAAACCATAACTTTTCAACACAGTCTGTAAAGATTCACAATCTTCTAAGGCATAACTTCGACATTCTGGATCCTTGTCACGGTTATCACATCTTTCCTTGTAGTCTCCCATGAAATTACTTACAATAACTGCTTTTCCAATCTTGGGACAGTTTTCATATTTTGGAGAATTGTATACCTCTTCTGGTATGGGCTCAAAGTCTTCTTGTGTAAATCTGGTAAAGAGATGGAAAAAAACCTTTCATGCAAGGCCATACATTTACATGTACAATTATGATACACACAAATACAGGCTCAACCTCAAGTTCAAATCCTGTGGGATTAAGTTTACATCCACAGACACTGAGCAAACAGGAAGGTCTGTGGACTTATGTAAACTGTTCTCTGATTGGTTAATAAGTTCATTCCTCCAATCAATACAACTATCTATATGACAAAGAAGCACAAAAATATAATTGGAGAAAAAATGAAACACAATAAAATAAGACAAAAAGAAACATGAATTCTAAATTCTGGAACATTTATTTAGAAGATATATATATTAAGGACTTGGGTGCAGGTTTTGACAACAGATTTTTGCTCAACTTTCATTTGCGTTGGTGGTTTGGGCTTCATTTGTCGAGAGGATACTTCATTTATATCAGACTTGAGATTTCCTACCAGTGAACTTTATTTTCCGGACTGTTTTGGAAATGCAACTTATTTCGGCTACACATTTGGAAGATCAATTATTGATTGGACATTCTACCTTGAACAGACACCAATTGGAAGACAGATAAATTAATATTTTATTATTTATTGTTATTAATTAATTATGTGTAATTAAGTATAATTAATAAATAATTAGATTGTAATTTGTATCTGTCTTTTGTTGTCTAATTTAAAGGGTATTTCAACTTGTAACAATAATCCCTTGACCTTCATCTCGTGGAATATAAAACACAGACTTCCCTGTGAAGATCCCAAATAAAATATAATATTGTAATAATGTAATTAATTCATTAATTTAATAAATTAAACGTGGGATCATATAATTATGTAAGGCTCAAACTTGCAACCTCTGTGTTGGCATGACTACCTGAACCACTTGGGCATTTAGGCCATCCCCCACCCCCCCCCCACCCCCACCCAACTGACATTTCGTCTATGAAACTGAATTTAGCTTACTTGGAAGTTAAGGCTGTGACCCACTTACTTTGGTTGTTGTGGTACGGCTCACGTTGATTGTTGTGGTTTTGACACACTTTGATTATTGATGTTGTGACCCACCTACTTTGATTGTTGAGGCTGTGACCCACTTACTTTGATTATTGAGGTTGTGACCCACTTTCTTTGGTTGTTGAGGTTATGACCCACCTACTTTGATTGTTGTGGTTGTGACCCACCTACAGTGTACTTTGATTGTTGAGGCTGTGATACACTTATTTTGATTGTTGTGGTATGACCTTCTTACTTTGAATGTTGTCCTATGACCACTTACTTTGATGGTAAGTGGTTGTGACCCACTTACTTTGGTTGTTGTGGTATGGCCCATTCTGATTGTTGTGGTTGTGAAATTCTTTGATTGTTGAGTTTGTGACATATTAACTTTGATTGTTGAGGCTGTGATACACTTATTTTGATTCTTAAGGTTGTGACCCACTAACTTTGATTGTTGAGGCTGTGACCCACTTACTTTGATTGTTGAGGCTGTGACCCACTTACTTTGATTGTTGAGGCTGTGACCCACTTACTTTGATTGTTGAGGCTGTGACCCACTTACTTTGATTGTTGAGACTGTGACCCACTTACTTTGATTGTTGAGGCTGTGACCCACTTACTTTGATTGTTGAGGCTGTGACCCACTTACTTTGATTGTTGAGGCTGTGACCCACTTACTTTGATTGTTGTGGCTGTGACCCACTTACTTTGATTGTTGAGGCTGTGACCCACTTACTTTGATTGTTGAGGCTGTGACCCACTTACTTTGATTGTTGTGGCTGTGACCCACTTACTTTGATTGTTGTGGCTGTGACCCACTTACTTTGATTGTTGAGGCTGTGACCCACTTTGATTGTTGTGGCTGTGACCCACTTACTTTGATTGTTGTGGCTGTGACCCACTTTCTTTGGTTGTTGTGGCTGTGACCCACTTACTTTGATTGTTGAGGCTGTGACCCACTTACTTTGGTTGTTGTGGCTGTGACCCACTTACTTTGATTGTTGTGGCTGTGACCCACTTACTTTGATTGTTGTGGCTGTGACCCACTTACTTTGGTTGTTGTGGCTGTGACCCACTTACTTTGATTGTTGTGGCTGTGACCCACTTACTTTGATTGTTGTGGCTGTGACCCACTTACTTTGATTGTTGAGGCTGTGACCCACTTACTTTGATTGTTGTGGCTGTGACCCACTTACTTTGATTGTTGTGGCTGTGACCCACTTACTTTGGTTGTTGTGGCTGTGACCCACTTACTTTGATTGTTGTGTCTGTGACCCACTTACTTTGGTTGTTGTGGTATGGCACACTTTGATTGTTGGGGTTGTGACCCACTTACTTCATCCTCACAAGTCAGGGTTTCTAGGTCCATGAAACCCTGACAAACTTAGCTAGGAAATTCCGGGGCTAGAAGTTACTACATTATGTATTTTGATTGGCTACATCATAGCTGCATGTAGCCATCAAAAGCTCACTAACATTCACGACTTGGTAAGGGGATATCCCGATGTCTGTAAATTAACCAAATGCATGTGCTGCATAGACCATGTGAAAATCATTGTATTTTGTACAGTAGTGTTTGTTAGTATCACGTTATTTGCTAGTTGCTTTACGTTTTCTTCCCACTCAAGAATGAGTAAGAATGACTACTGCCAAACACTTGCTTCTTTCAATCAATTTCATTGGTTGATATTTTGAACATTTGATGTCATGAAAACCTTCTAGCCCTGGAATTTCCTAGCTAAGTTTGTCAGTGTTTTGTGGACACATGTGGACACAGAAAACCTGACTTCTGAGGATGCACTTACTTTGGTTGTTGTGGTTGTGACCCAATCACTTTTGATTGTTGTGGCATGGCCAACTTACTTTGAATGTTGAGATCGTGTCCCACTTACTTTGTTGAGGTTGGTACCCACTTACTTCGAATGTTGAGGCTTTGACCCACTTATTTTGATTGTTGAGGTTGAGGCTCACTTTGATTGTCGATGCTATGACCCACTTACTTTGATGGTTAAGGTTGTGACCCACTTACTTTGATGATTAAGGTTGTGACCCACTCACTTTGATGGTTAAGGTTGTGACCCACTTACTTTGATGGTTAAGGTTGTGACCCACTCACTTTGATGGTTAAGGTTGTGACCCACTTACCTTGATGGTTAAGGTTGTGACCCACTCACTTTGATGGTTAAGGTTGTGACCCACTTACCTTGATGGTTAAGGTTGTGACCCACTCACTTTGATGGTTAAGGTTGTGACCCACTTACCTTGATGGTTAAGGTTGTGACCCACTCACTTTGATGGTTAAGGTTGTGACCCACTTACCTTGATGTTTAAGGTTGTGACCCACTCACTTTGATGGTTAAGGTTGTGACCCACTTACCTCGATTGTTGATGCTGTGACCCACTTTTTTGTTGTCCAGCATCAGAATAAATTCCTCCTGCATCAATGTGGTCAGAACTATGAAAGCAGAAAAAATTATAATAATTATTATTTTTATTTCCTTTCTATAAAGTGCAAATGCACATATACATGAATAATTTTAACACAAAAATCTCAACTATTTTCTTCATTTAATCACCAAATTAAACAGCCATTAATTACAGTATAGATTGTAGTATTTTATTCAAACGTTTCACTGTACCTGCAAACAAACACTGCAACATCATAACATACACTAAAGACTTGGGGATGGGCACAGTGTGGGAATGTATTTTTTTGCTTTAAAAAAGCCAAATTTACCTACATATCATCCTGACAAGTCAGGGTTTCTCTGTCTACATGTGTCCATGATACCCTGACAAACTTTGCTAGGAAATTCCCGGGCTAGAAGTCACTATTTTGATTGGCTACATCACACCTGCATGTAGTCAATCAAAAGCTGGCTTTCATTCATGACTTGGTTAGGGGATATCCCGATGTCGATTGAAGATAAACCAAACAGATGTGTTGCATAGACCACGTGAAAATCAGTGTATTTTGTACAGCAGTATTAATAGTTTGTTATTACCGCATTATTTATTAGTTGTGTTACGTAATCTTTCCACTCAAGTATGAGTAAGAACGACTACTGCCAAACACTTGCTTCTGTCAAGTTATTTCATTGGTTGATTTTTTGAAGGTTTGATGTCATATGAAAATCTTCTAGCCCGGAAATTTCCTAACTTAGTTTTTCAGGTTTTGTGGACACATGTGGACACAGGAACCATGACTTGTGAGGATACCTACATGTATGTTGATAATAGGAATGAGAAAAAGTAAACATACATCTGAAGTGCAACCTGATCGCAGCGAGACTGACTCATGTTGACAGACAACTTGATCAATAGTAGACCAACTACCTTAACTGCTCAATCCCGCCCCCCCCCCCCCAAAATAGATGTGTTAAGTACATCACAGACCATACAGTAAATAAGTCATATTGCAGTACATCATTAGTTATAAACATTCTTTACTTTAAAATTGTCCAATGTGAGTAGGTACAAAGATACAAACCCTCCTTTTGCATCCATCTGACTCTCATTCTTCATTCCAGCATTTTCATCTGGCTTATGTTCTGTGTCATCAACATGTTCAGAACTATGAAGGCAGAAAATAATCTAAATTAATAATCCTTTCTATTTCCTTTTTGAGAATGGGTTTCACAAAAAAAAAATCTCAATAATTTTCCACCAGTCTTCATTGAGAGTGGGCCAAATGTTGGATCAAAACTTCTACATATACCCTGTATACTCTGCCCAGTCCTCAGTGGGAGTGGTCCCAGTGTTGGGTCAAAACTTCTACCATGTATACTCTGCCCAGTCCTCATTGGGAGTGGGCCAAATGTTGGATCAAAACTTCTACATGTACCCTGTATACACTGCCCAGTCCTCAGTGGGAGTGGTCCCAGTGTTGGGACAAAATTTCTACCCTGTATACTCTGCCCAGTCCTCATTGGGAGTGGTCCCAGTGTTGGGTCAAAACTTCTACCCTGTATACTCTGCCCAGTCCTCATTGGGAGTGGTCCCAGTGTTGGGTCAAAACTTCTACCCTGTATACTCTGCCCAGTCCTCATTGGGAGTGGGCGCAGTGTTGGGTCAAAACTTCTACCCTGTCTACTCTGCCCAGTCCTCATTGGGAGTGGTCCCAGTGTTGGGTCAAAACTTTTACCCTGTATACTCTGCCCAGTCCTCAGTGGGAGTGGGCCCAGTGTTGGGTCAAAACTTCTACCCTGTATACTCTGCCCAGTCCTCAGTGGGAGTGACCCAGTGTTGGGTCAAAACTTCTACCATGTATACTCTGCCCAGTCCTCAGTGGGAGTGGGCCCAGTGTTGGGTCAAAACTTCTACCCTGTCTACTCTGCCCAGTCCTCATTGGGAGTGGGCCAAATGTTGGGTCAAAACTTCTACCCTGTATACTCTGCCCAGTCCTCAGTGGGAGTGACCCAGTGTTGGGTCAAAACTTCTACCATGTATACTCTGCCCAGTCCTCAGTGGGAGTGGGCCCAGTGTTGGGTCAAAACTTCTACCCTGTCTACTCTGCCCAGTCCTCATTGGGAGTGGGCCAAATGTTGGGTCAAAACTTCTACATGTACCCTGTCTACTCTTCCCAGTCCTCATTGGGAGTGGGCCCTGTGTTGGGATAAAACTTCTACATGTACCCTGTCTACTCTGCCCTGTCCTCAGTGAGAGTAGGCCCAGTGTTTGGGTCAAACCTTCTACCCTGTCTACTCTGCCCAGTCCTCAGTGGGAGTAGGCCCAGTGTTGGGTCAAAACTTCTAACCTGTATACTCTGCCCAGTCCTCAGTGGGAGTAAGCCCAGTGTTGGGTCAAAACTTCTACCCTGTCTACTCTGCCCAGTCCTCAGTGGGAGTGGGCCCAGTGTTGGGTCAAAACTTCTACCCTGTATACTCTGCCCAGTCCTCATTGGGACTGGTCCCAGTGTTGGGTCAAAACTTCTACCCTGAATACTCTGCCCAGTCCTCATTGGGAGTGGGCCCAGTGTTGGGTCAAAACTTCTACCCTGTATACTCTGCCCAGTCCTCAGTGGGAGTGACCCAGTGTTGGGTCAAAACTTCTACCATGTATACTCTGCCGAGTCCTCATTGGGAGTGGGCCCAGTGTTGGGTCAAAACTTCTACCCTGTATACTCTGCCCAGTCCTCATTGGGAGTGGGCCCAGTGTTGGGTCAAAACTTCTACCCTGTATACTCTGCCCATTGCTCAGTGGGAGTGACCCAGTGTTGGGTCAAAACTTCTACCATGTATACTCTGCCCAGTCCTCATTGGGAGTGGGCCCAGTGTTGGGTCAAAACCTCAACCCTGTATACTCTGCCCAGTCCTCATTGGGAGTGGGCCCAGTGTTGGGTCAAAACTTCTACCCTGTATACTCTGCCCAGTCCTCATTGGGAGTGGGCCCAGTGTTGGGTCAAAACTTCTACCATGTATACTCTGCCCAGTCCTCATTGGGAGTGGGCACAAAGTTGGGTCAAAACTTCTACCCTGTATACTCTGCCCAGTTCTCAGTGAGAGTGGGCACACAGTTGGGTCAAAACTTCTACCATGTATACTCTGCCCAGTCCTCATTGGGAGTGGGCCCAGTGTTGGGTCAAAACTTCTACCCTGTATACTCTTCCCAGTCCTCATTATGAGTGGGCCCAGTGTGTCAAAACTTCTACCCTGTCTACTCTGCCCAGTCCTCATTGGGAGTGGGCCCAGTGTTGGGTCAAAACTTCTACCCTGTCTACTCTGCCCAGTCCTAATTGGGAGTGGGCCCAGTGTTGGGTCAAAACTTCTACCATGTATACTCTGCCCAGTCCTCATTAGGAGTAGGCCCAGTGTTGGGCCAAAACTTCTACCCTGTATACTCTGCCCAGTCCTTAGTGGGAGTGACCCAGTGTTGGGCCAAAACTTCTACCCTGTATACTCTGCCCAGTCCTAATTGGGAGTGGTCCCAGTGTTGTGCCAAAATTTCTACCATGTATACTCTGCCCAGTTCTCAGTGGGAGTGGGCCCAGTGTTGGGTCAAAACTTCTACCATGTACACTCTGCCCAGTCCTCATTGGGAGTGGGCCCAGTGTTGGGTCAAAACTTCTACCCTGTCTACTCTGCCCAGTCCTCAGTGGGAGTGGGTCCAGTGTTGGGTCGAAACTTCTACCCTGTCTACTCTGCCCAGTCCTAAGTCGGAGTAGGCCCAGTGTTGGGCCGAAACTTCTACCCTGTATACTCTGCCCAGTCCTTAGTGGGAGTGACCCAGTGTTGAGCCAAAACTTCTACCCTGTATACTCTGCCCAGTCCTCAGTGAGAGTGACCCAGTGTTGGGTCTAAACTTCTACCCTTTCTACTCTGCCCCCCTTTTCAATGATATTATGGTGTACATAGCAAATGAACTATCATGTCCCTGCCAAGGTTAGAGAGTGGGGGGAGGAGGAGGGTAAACAGGGTTGAAATTTTGCCCACTGCCTCTGTGGACTGGTGGATAAAACACCATCCACCTGAGCAGTAGTAGTGCACATCATATTACTGAAGCTTGCTATATATAAAGCAGCTATCACCATATACTGCAATTAGTTTAGTTTTGATCCATTATAAATGTATACATATAACACGGAGGGAGGGATGGATAGATGGATGGATGGATGGACAGCAAGTCATATTTCAGCTATATTCAGGACGAGGACGAGTGAACAAACATAAAAACAGGGATGGGATTTTTACTGCCATTAGAAAAGTATGAAATAGGTAGAAGGGGAAAAGTCAGTGGCTACAATGAAAATATTACATCTACAAAAGGGGTCTTTATCATTCGATGAGCATGGCACTCTCCATACATTCTCAGTACATGGTCAGCCTTTCTGTATTATTACCTTAAAACAAGCAAAAGAGATTGTACCTTGGGACACACTGGGCAGCTCTGTGGATTGTGCACTGGGGTGCATATGGTCCCCACATCCAAGTTTGAACTAGATGTATACAGCATTAGGCAACTAACATGACCTTCAACTGACACTGAACTTTTGTTTTAAATAAATGCATGTAATAAACTATTTGTATTTAATACTAGTTCTTCTGCTAATTTGTAGTAAACATTGTGGTACTGTTGAAGTGTCCAACATGTGTATAGTTACTATAGTACAGATACAAACCCTCCTTCTTCCTTCATCTGACTGTCACACATTCTTGTAATTCTTCTGTCTGGAAAACAAAATGACCAATTATCAATATTCTACATTTATTGCATCAGCATGTTGTCTAGTGACATATATTCTACAACCAGCAGAACTAGTCTTAACTGATAATGATTTAGGCCAAGAAGTACATGTACATGTACGGTGCAGATTAAATATTTGATATTTTCCTACATGTCATTGGTTTAGGGACAGGAATCAATCCCTCTGGCCCCCTCATCAGTCCCATTGTTTTAAAGACAGGAATCAATATCTCTGCGCCCCTCACTCCTATTGATTTAAAGACAGAAATCAATCCCTCAGGCCCCCTCAATCCCATTGTTTTAAAGACAGGAATCAATCCCTCTTCCCCCCTCAGTCCCTTTGTTTTAAAGACAGTAATAAATCACTCTGGACCCCTCAGTCCCATTGGTTTAAGGACAACCCCCCTGGCCCCTCAGTCCAATTGTATTAAGGACAGGAATTGTTAAAAATAAATAGAGATAGAATTGAGATGAGTTCACGTGCACTTGTCTCTGTAACAATTGCGGCATCCTTTCACAATGCTTGAAAAAAGTACTTTACCATGGATTTTTTTACAGTTTCCTTTGTTTCTGTATTTTTTTATTACCTATATTTTACATAAACTGTATATAATTTCAAAATTATGAAAATGGCAGGAAATAGTAAGAAATTATACACAATACACAAAACTTCTAATGTGATACTTATAGATTATTTAAGTTTTTTTAAACAAGATGCAATTTTCTCGACCATATTTCATCAAAGGGTGACAAACCCGTGATGACAAGAAAATGCATTGTTTTATAAAACGTAAATAATCTGTTTATTGCTGTTTTGTAACATATTAATGTCACTGTGTTTAATTCATGAAGTCTCGAGAGCGAGGTGAGATGGGCCCATCTCACGCTAGTAGAGTGAGATGGGATAATACCATACAAAAAGATCAAAGTAAAATACTGCAAAATAGTGATAAAAACAGGAATGATCTAGCAAATTTGTCATAAATTGAAAATTTATACAATTGTTTTATTTTGATTCAATTGCTTCCATAATTATTTCTTGTATCGCGTGTTCCTTTAGTAATATTGATTGTTTTCACTTGTACCCAGTCACTGCATTCATCTGCCGATGATTAAAATGGTTCGTTCTCATTTATCCAACTCTTTGCAACAAAGGTACTTAGTACGAACAAATATCAATAAATTTAAATTTGAATGCAACAACTTTCTCAGGATGGATTAGGTTCATAATTAGGACAGTTATATACTATTTTTCTTTATTGAAATGTATTTAAGATAAAAGATAAAATGAAAAATTTATGATGAAATTATTTTCATCATGCCAAGCTTGCCATCTGCAACTAAGAAACTGAAAAATTAAAGAATAATGCATTTCTTGATCACAGAGCTTGTTTATATGTGGGGTCTTTGTATGTTTTCATGCATTTCTTGAAAACCGCTTAATGGAATTCAACAAAATTTTAGAATTTGTTTTGAATAACATAAATCTAAGACTAGGAAAATTGTTATTTAATTTGTTGAACAAAAACATCTTCGTTAGGTATAGGACCACCAAATACTGGGAACTAATCCAGAGGTTGTACGTAAAAGTAGTACTATGTATTCAACAAACCGGTTCACTGTTGCTTCATATAGAATTTGAACCACACATGAACCAGAATAAATTTGGTATTTTTGGAAAGCTGAATATTCTTGGAAACAAGATAAAGTTTTTATTGGTTTTAAATGAACATAAAAATTTTTAGAGTTAATTAAGGACATGCTCTATTTTTGGAGTGAAATAGAAATTGAAATTAAATTTTTAGACCACGTGGAGTTCCAGTTAAGAGTTCATTCTTATCTGCAATGAAACATACTAGTATTGTTAAATTTTGACCCGGTGCATATTTATATAGGACAGAATTGTCACTTTATTTAAAATAAAGGTAAATTTTCTAGGACAAGTCAAAATCATCAAATTTAATATAAACCAAGAGTCCAAAAACAATGGTGGTCCTACACCTTGAGGTGGGAAAAGTCGTTATAGAACGGCAGGTAAAGTTCAGAGAAAATGTTTTGTGCTATGTATCGCTTCAACTGACAGTAGTATGGTTAAAACAATACATATGATGGTATGGTTTCATATGTGCACATACTTATCTTATTGGTAATGTTAGATAGTACTGACCCCTTTTATTGCATTTCTATTAATTGGCACCTGTTATTTGTAACCAACAATTTACATGTGTCAGATCTTATAAGTGAATGTTTTCTATCTATAATTCACTACAAACACCAAAACCTTAATTCCCACAGAAAACCTTAATTTTTTAAGGAATCCCGTTAAAATTAAGTGTTGGTTTTTTAAATTAAGGTTGTCACCGGGAAATTAAGGTTTTCCCTTGTATATTAAGGTTTTCCTGCGGAGATTAGGGTTTTTGTTGATTGGACCCCTGGGTCGGTTTTAAACCCTCTGGCATTGTTCTTGATAACGATCATCAGTTACTCAATATATCCATATACTGTTCTGTAGATTTATGACAATGGTTATAAATCTATATATTTATGCATAAAATTAATTCTTGTCCAAAATAAATATGTACTAATATCCCAAAATACTAGTAACTTGCAATACACATCTGCCATACTGTTTGTTTACCTGTACAAAATGAAAGGAATAAAGGACAGATTTTATTATCTTAAACTATTTTTAATTGTTTTCATAACTCAAATCATTGCATTGTATCACACATGGGGTTATAACTAATTTTGGGTACGGTTTACTGCACTATTCCGCGATAATATAGTCCCATGTTTGCATTTACCAAAGTGAGTACTTTCTATCTGTAATATTGTTTTGATTATTTTTCAGGTGAAAAACTGTATGTTTTGTATTGCGAAATGTAATAATTTTGTTCTTAGCATTTGAATAAAAGTATAATTCTGTTCATATATTCTTACGCGATCAAGCTGGCTATAGGTGAATGATCATATAAATGCACATTCAATCTGCTTTCATCTGAATTGTTAATTATATAATTAACGCATAATAACAATATAACATAATAAACAATAATGATCTTCTTGCTACTGTTTTTAATTGTTAATTAAACAATTTTCGTGATGTAAACAGTTAATATTCAATTGCTGCCTGTGCTTCTGCAGCTGATCATCGTGATGAATATATACTGGTATACCAGTAAACAAGATTTGCACATGTAGATTTTTATCATCTTTGCAAAATAAAAATAACACATAAGACAATGTATTAAGAATTTCGAATATTTTTAAAACAATTAATCGATAACCAGTCCTTTATCCCAGTTGGGATTGCAGATTTCACAAATGGTACAAATGTAAATAATTTGAGAGGATGGGACAAAGATGGCACACCGACTTGATGAGGGAAGTATTACAAATCTGTAATTCCTGGAAAATAAAATGATGAAAACGTTTCTTCTTTAGCATTTTCTTATTATTGGTTTTATGCACTTTTCAATTTTCCAGTTATTTTGTTGTTGTCGCATCAAACAGAAATAAATTATTTATTTTTTTTTAAATACAGCTACTAGTAGGTCTCAAGTGCAATTTCCTGCATCTTTCTTTTACTTTCAATAATTCAAATGTCCAAAAATGTTAACTGGTTTATTTACTATGCATGCCTACTATTTGTATACGACCGCAAAAAAATTGCAGGCATATAATAGTATGATGCTGTCGATCGTCTGTGTTGTCGTTGTCTGTTGTTCCCACAATAACCTTTGTTCTAGTTATCCAATTGCTTTGAAACTTTACAGTGATGTTTCTTACCATAAAGGGATGAATGGGATTGATTTTTAGGGTCCCCTCATTTTTCATTTAGAAATTAGGGACCCAAAAGGGGCCAAAAATGCCACTATTTTGTTTGTTCCCACAATAACTTTTGTTCTAGTCATCCAAATGCTATGAAAATTTACAATGATTTTCCATACCATTAATAGATGAATGGGATTGATTTTTGGGGTCCCACCTTTTCTAGTTTAAAAATTAGGGGCCCAAAATGGTACTTTTTTATTTGTTTCCACAATAACTTTGGTTCTGGTTTACAGATTGCTTTGAAATTGTACAATAATTTTTCTTATTATAAATGGATGAATGAGATTGAGTTTGGGGCTCTTCCTTTTTTCGTTTAGAAATTAGGGGCCCAAAAGGGGCAAAAATGAAACTAGGGTCTTAATGTTTTAACAGATATGCCAAAACATAAATATTAATATAAACATATATTTTACAAGATAACACTAAAAATACATTAAACACACATATTTCTGTATTTTATTTTACTTTTTATGTCTTGTATTGTATCTAAATATTTAACTCGTTTCCTTAATATCTATATGCATTATTATATAAAGAACCAAATGTTTAGAACTTTGATGTCTCAGATGATCATTCTCTTATATCAATGAAGAAAAAGCAACACATGGCAAAGACAAATCATAAAATTTGATTGTATTATATGATCCTGACTTGGTTAAAGCATATTATAGAATATCATAGTTCTTGTACATTATAATATATCTTCACAAGCTGTAAACAACAATTAATCTCTCATATTACATTACAAAATTGGTTCTTGTTTTAATCCTCGAATTACTTTAATTGAGTTTCCCCGATATGGTTACAACCATATCTTTTCTTGTTTATTCCCAGGTTTCTGGTAAGTTTATGGTATTCATATTATTGTTAAACAAAATCTTACATGTTGTTTATTTTGCATTTTAAACCTTTCTTCATTTTAGCTTTATATTTTTTTATATTTTTATTTGGACTTGTTATTATTACGTTGGCTTTCTAATGATTTCATTATTTTTTTTATTGTCGATTTTATTTGTTTAAATTATGTTTATTGTTAAAAAAATTAAAGGTGTTATTTGATTTGCATTCATAACAAATTCTTAGTTTTTACTTTATAAACATTTATTTTCTGTTATATTTTAATTTGCTCAGAAATTTATTTTCAATACAAAGCATGTTTTCGCCGTTTTCTGTTATTTTCTATTCGGCTTTAAATTGTTTCAATTTATAAGTTTGATTGGTATTACGGCTGTGTAAATTTTGAATTTTTTTGTTTTTCTTGAACTGAAATTAGCGGTGTTTTTTAATCAATACTAGTTTATTTATAATTATTTCAATGCTTTACACATCTTCCTTATAATTTTCAATTTTATTTATTTCTGTCTAAAACTGCAAGGAACAAGTGTGGACACAGAAAAACGTCTCGCCTGAATTCCGCATCAGTTAACGAAAATAAATTTCATCATAAGCATAACGTAAGTAGCATTAATAATGAGCAGCGGCCTGTATACCAAATATTGTCACCATACTATGCATAGTTACAGAGGACCTGTCCTAATACAAAAACTTTAACGTAGTCGCTGAACCGTGAAATTGAGGTCAAGGTCAGGTGACACCTACCAGACAATCATGTACTATTCATCAGCAACCTAAATACCAAATATTGTCATCCTACCATGCTTGGTAACAGGGGAACAGCAGTAACCTAAAAACTTTAACGTAGTCACTGGACCGTGAAATTGAGGTCAAGGTCACGTGGCACCTACCAGACAGTCATGTACTATTCATCAGCAACCTATATACCAAATATTGTCATCCTACCATGCATAGTTACAGAGAAACTGCAGTAACACAAAAACTTTAACATAGTCGCTGGACCGTGAAATTGAGGTCAAGGTCAGGTGACACCTACCAGACAGTCATGTACTAGTCATCAGCAACCTATATACCAAATATTGTCATCCTACCATGCGTGGTAACAGAGGAACTGTCGCAACCCAAAAACTTTAACGTAGTCACTGGACCGTGAAATTGAGGTCAAGGTCAGGTGACACCTACCAGACAGTCATGTACTAGTCATCAGCAACCTATATACCAAATATTGTCATCCTACCATGCGTGGTTACAGAGGAACTGTCGTAACCCAAAAACTTTAACGTAGTCGCTGGACCGTGAAATTGAGGTCAAGGTCAGTGACACCTACCAGACAGTCATGTACTAGTCATCAGCAACCTATACACCAAATATTGTCATCCTACTATGCGTAGTTACAGAGGAACTGCCGTAACCCAAAAACTTTAACGTAGTCGCTGGACCGTGAAATTGAGGTCAAAGTCAAGTGACAGGTGACTGACTGGCAAGTACTCATCATAAGCTACCTCTGTACCAAATTTGGTGGACCTAGGGCTTGGGCTTACAAATATATGAAGCAAGATGTCAAGTGTTTACTCCGCCGCCGCCGCCGGATTCCCATACATATGTCTCACCTCCAGCGACTTTCGTCGCAGGCGAGACAAAAATTGTTTTAATTTTAACAACCATAATCAAATCTAACAAATACATGTACAGGAGTAAAATTGTATTTTTTTTATTTCAATTCTTTCACTGTGTCAATAAATTATTTTACCTTGGTAACAGTAAAGAATCAAACCAGTAACAGAAAGGATGGAAGAGTATAATCTATCGATGTAATACATTGTTTAAACCCTATCTGGCAAAACTTTCGTTACTGAATTTTCATTCAATTCCAATTTTTACAAACAGAATTACTATAATGCAACTTAAGGCAGAGATATAAAAAAAATGTTTAGTAACAGTAAAGAAATTATAAGTAACAGCATAAAGAATTTGTATACATGGTAACAGGAAGGAAGGAGGAAATGAAAAGTTGAAGTTGAATTGTCGAAAATGAACTCTATGTTCACTGCATTTAACCAGTAACCCCCCCCCCCCCCCCCCCAAAAAAAAAAAAAAAAAAAACAACAACAAACAAAGCAGAAAAAAGTTGTTGGTATCGATCAGCTGGAAATTGTTGTGATGAAATTGGCACCAAATCCAATTGATGGGGAAACCATTACATAGTGGATTTACCCAAGTCACAACTTGTTGTTGGACTGATGTTCATTTTGTGTTACAATTAGCAGTTTATTTTAACACTTTTTAATGTGAAAAAACCAATGTTTTGAAATTAACATTCCTTCCTTTATTAACTTCTTTGCTGTGACAGAACTTTCCTTCATGTTACCATTTTTATTTTGCTTCATTTCCTTAAAGAATGAACAATTATGCAATAAAAAAGTGTGATTTATCAAGTTTAAGTTGTCTGATTTAGATTAAACTACTTCATTTTTTTCTTGAATTTACACAAAATTTTCTACAACAATCAACATACAGTAAAATTGAGTTTTGTCGAATGTTTAAAATACGTAACTTTTTATGTTCAAATTTTTTTAACTTGGAGCTTTTGTTATCAGAATTTTTAATTTTTATGATAAGTGATACTGCTAGTAACGTAAATCTAGATGACAACATTTAGGCATACACTTTTGTATTGCTAAACACGAAAAAAACATTTGCCCTCCAAATAACAGATCATTCAGAATTCTTGGTGTTTATCTTATATCATTAAATAAACGAAAATAGACAGAAGGCTTGTTCTGACGACTCCAGGACACCACTGTCTGAAAGTCATCATCTAGTCGGATGTAATAATGCAGTCAACTTATTCATCATACCCCAGTACACCCTGCCTGCGGTGAAACAACAACCACAGTGTTGACAGGCCAAGTCAATAGCTGTGACCAACTCCCTTAACCACTCACCCACCAATGCCTGTCATGGGATATTAACATTATACTAGTACAAGATTGCTACAGAATAAGATATGTGAAACTTTTAAACAATCTACACAAAAAATGGCTAGGAAGGGCAAATTGATTGATATGGGTGTAATTGTGACAGAATATAAGTTCCATCATAATACTTGTTCTAAGAGATCTTTTATTATATAACAAAAGTTCCAGTTGGAACATTCATTATGTAATATTTTATAAGGAAAATTCCACCCGAAAGAAATGGAACTATTATTATATAAGTAATGTTCCGTGGAACTTTTATTATATTGTAAAATGTTCCAGGCGGAACAATTATTATCCGGAATAAATATATGTTCACATAATGTCCGCTTAATACATTTTGTGACTTATATTCCATATCAAATTAACAAGATGACCTAATGCATAATTTATTCTTATGTTAATAAATGCCAGAACTTTAGGGTGTTTAACGCCACTTTCAGCAATTTTTCAGCTATATCATGGCATCCAGTTTTTATCATGTTTATTGGGGGAGGAAGCCGGAGTACCCGGAGAAAATCCCCGACCTGCGGTAGGAAAACTGGCAATCCTTGTCAATTAAGATTGGAGTCGAGTAACCCTCCCTGCAGTGAGAATCGAACCCGCAATCTCAGTGTTGAAAGACCATGTGATAAATAGTAGACAAACTACCTTGACCACTCGGCCACCGAAGCCCGACACAATAAAATGTAATTCCCTGGTAACAGGAAAGAATCTATAATGTTGGTTTGATGTTTTTTGTTGTTATGGTAAGCGTTTACACTATAACATGGAATTATAGACAGTAATTCTGACTTCCCTTTTTGTTCTTTGCTCTCAGTTAATAAAATTGATGTTCTAAAGACACCTATTTTTGTGTTTTTAAGTGGACAATTTGTGCTTTCGAATGATAGTGAGGTCTCGCAGGGACAGTCTATACTGTACTGTCCCTGGGCCTGGGTCTCGATATTAACAAAATCGACCCAGTATTCATTCGAAAACTCCGGTCTAAGTAAATCGATTTTTACAGGTCCCCGTGTTTACACCATATCATTATATATACCTTTAATTTAAATTTCAGTCTTTGCAGAAACAACCTAGGAAGTTGGGGTTGCATACGGTTCAAACTGGTTACATTTCCTGAAATATTTCTGACTAACTTCCTAGAAATACCCGATGGGTTTTTGTATTTTCAGATTTAGCGATGCAGATAATTTGTGTAACACGTACCCGTACCTAAAACAAGTGCTCCAGTCAAAATGAAAATATTATTATCGTGATTTTTTTCTATAATTATGAAGAAAATGGCGAAAGCCATACATGATTTTTATTGGCTGGATTATTATTATTATTATTATTATTATTAAATATTTCTCATCGTATAACTTATATGGAAACGATGGGAGGGGGTTGGTCTAAAAACAGGACGGAGAAAAACAGGACGGGAAATTTTCTATACATAAATGGTCATAACTTTTGAAGTAATAAAGATATTAACAAACCTAAAACTGATTATTAAAGAAGAAATAATAAGCTTTAAATTGATATATAGTTTTTACAAAAATAATGAGTTTAAAGGCACAAATTCTTGACAGGACGGGATTTGGTGACATGAAAAATCGACCGAAAATTCATAGGGTAACCATCTTTGACGATAAATAAGTTACATAAAAACTATTGTCTGTCAAGAAATGTTTATATATTATTCAAGCTTAGATCATACCGATTCTAAAAATATAAAGCTTGATGCATTTTGATAAAGGTAAACATGGTAAAGTAGAAAAATCTTGACAGGACGGGATTTTATTCTGAATGACACACTGACATTTTTTCCTAGATTTCAAAGATTGAGGCCTTGTATCTTTTTAAAAATACATTACTGTCAAAAATGTTTACTTTCTGCTAAAGCTGATATCATGTAGTTTACAAAAACATAAAGTTTGAATAAATCAAGTTTCCGTAAAGTGAAAAAATCTTGACAGGACGGGTTTTCGTTTCGATGTGAAAACGGCCATAAATATATTTGTAGCCATACCTTTTATTCTTTATCACTGAGGTAAGACATTTATGTGTAGTTTCAGGACATCGTAGTCTTATACACGAAGTGAATCGTTCAGGTCAACTATTAAACCATTTAAAACTAATATTTTCTATTTTTTATTGACTTGAATTATACAAATATGTTTCTACCTCATACTTTGCCGAATTTGATGTAAATTCATTGTAAAATATAACAGTTACAGCTATTTTCCTTATTTCAGGTCACATCTCTTCATAGTAGGAGATCATCCTTCAGGTCAACTTTTCTCTGCTGTTATCACTTTCTGTTTAACTTTTAATATAATATAGATGAATATCTCGCGCTGACCAAAATTTTAAGTGAAATTTATTTAGAAATAAAAAAGTTATAGATGGTATTATTACATAATATATATTTTTGCCTTTTTCCTATTGGCCTAAACCAATACACGTGTCTTTCCATTTCCTATCATATTGGTTTGCAAAAAACTCATTCTACTCAATGTGATAGGGTGTATTTTTATTGTTTTTATAAAAGTATAGTTATTTATTATTATGCATAATATGGATTATACGTTACATGCATTTATTTAGTTATTTGTAATATGTTCATCTGTTTATTTGCCTGATTCTTGGATGTGATGAGTATTTGT
Source organism: Limnoperna fortunei (assembly GCA_944474755.1). Taxonomy (NCBI): domain Eukaryota; kingdom Metazoa; phylum Mollusca; class Bivalvia; order Mytilida; family Modiolidae; genus Limnoperna; species Limnoperna fortunei. The sequence continues at coordinate 16,430,545 of OX104121.1, read as the reverse complement.
TGGTTAGGCTTCATTGGACTTGGTTGTAACTGTTTCTACCTGTACAATTCATAAAAGGTTAATTGTCACACCTGGGTAAATTCTCTATTGTTAATTGCAATTGGTCAGTTTTACACAACCCCCAGTAGTAAGATCTGAAATTTTAATGGCGGTAATAACTAAAAATTCAGAGGATATAATTTGTGATATTTTAAGTGATCTATAAGACTTAATTTATTGAAAATCGTCTACAGACATTTTCTATACATTATAGTAAATAGTTATTTTACTCGTGAGCCTAGGATCACTGTACTAGCTTGTGATCGACGATTAATTGTATCAGGTGAGCATAATTCTATATTATTTGTGGTGTGTGAAAGGCGTATGCAGTGCATGTTATTTGATTTTTGTCCGATTGCGGTAAGTATGCCCTTGGTCCAATTGATGTGTTAGGCGTGAGTTAGTTTATGAATCTGTGAACATAAGATTTTTATGGATCTGCAGTTTGTATGTAGAATGAGAGGCTCTCGAGTGATTTTGAGTGTGACCTTGACCCTTGCAGTTATGGGTCTATTATGTTTAAACGGTCCTTGTATTTTACGACCGTATAGTATTTAAAGTCAAAGATCGATATAGTAATTGTTTTATTCAGATATAACTTATTTTTGTAGAATTTCGTATATTTCATATACGGTACGATTAAAACAATATTTTCCATTAGCAAATGTATTTAAGGTTATTAATTGTTTTCAGGAAACACATTGTACACCTGATGTTGATAACTTTATATAGGATGTAGATGTTATGTCAAACTAATCCCATAGATTGGTATGTTTTCATATCAATACTTATATTTCATTTTATTCGTTAGTTAACATCTTAATGCGATACGGAGATTGTTTTCTTTTGTATACTGCATAATTTATATAGCTTCATGCTGTAATTATTTATATTTGGTATAGCTGCTAAATATAGAGATTGTCTATTTTATTTGGTTAATTTGCAATTGCATATTGTGTTGCATTATATATATAACCAATATTTACTTTGTTGTATTGTGATATACTTCTCCGTATATTTCCACATTATTTATATTTATTGTTGTATTTTGTAGGGTTATCATTTATACTAGTTATACTGAATAAAGATAGAACCTTAGCTTGTGTTATACCACACCCTGCTTTTTAAAAAACCATATTGCACTCTCGTGAGAAATTTATGAATGAAAATACCTAGCACGTGCTGTTTCCCCCAACGGAAATACGATATCCAATCAAATCTTCTTTCTTTAATCCCCTAAACCAATCAAAATTATCGTTCTGACTGATGTTCGGATTATATTGTTGTTTGTAAACATGGTAACGTTGTAACGTCATCGAGGGAACGTAATGCGGATAGTTCTGGTGCTAATAAGCGAAGATTGCAGATATTACTAACTTGGAAATTAATGAAATCATTAAGAAAAAAGATGCTGTCAACACTCGCAAATCGAAAGAGCAAGCGATTATTTTTTTCCAAATATTTACGTGAAACGGATATGGAAATGGCGGACCCTCAGGAATTAGACTCAAATCTTTGTAAATTTTATGCATTAGCAAGGACTGAGGATGGGACATTATACAAGAAATAATCAATGCAAACATTTCGTCATGGCTTATGTCGATATTTTACCGATTTTTGAGAAATAAATATTATGAAAGACAGTCACTTTCGGGAATAAAAAAAACTTACACATTTCATTTCATGACTCAATAAATTATGCATCCTCCCAAGTCAGGGGTTCTGAGTCCGCGTTCGCTCCATCATCACGGAGCGAACGCGGACTCAGAACCCCTGACTTGGGAGGATGTAAATTATGTAATAAAACAATTACTACACTCGAACTCGATCAATATGAGGTTTTATGGAGCAGGGTAGAATAATATTGAACTTGGCTTCGCCTCGTTTAATATTATTCTACCCTGCTCCATAAAACCTCATATTGATCTCGTTCAAGTGCAGTAATTGTATAATAGTATTCCCTGTCACGTTTTCAGGACACGACAGGTAGTCTTTCAGGTCAACTTATCTCCCACAATTTTTTTTAAAATCTTATTTCATATTCCTATAATATATGCTAATATCTCAAACTGACCCAAATTTGGTTTAAATCCATCAAGAAATAAAAAAGTTATGATAATTTATCTCCATTTTCATGACATTTTTCAGGACATTACCGGAAATTTCAGGACATTAGTGCTACCCGAACGAGTGTTACATACGTTGTAATTGATAAATTATTGCCAGATCGACAAGTGTTATTCTGTTATTTGGGGTGCAGGTCAAAACGCCCCATTGTCAAAACGCCCCCATTTTCCGTTTTCCGAATTTCGATATATATAAATTTGTGAATATACATTATAATAGTAAATATCAGATTCCGAGATGAATGAAGGATCTTCTTAATGTAATTTTAACAAGCATTCAATCTTGTGTTATGTAACATCAAAGTGGCACTGTTTGTATTACTGTTCTGTGTTTCCTGATGAAGAACACTGATTGCTCATCAACAAAACAAAAGGTTACTTAATCAGGTAGGTCATTGTGTTTTACTCCAGCCATACTGGAAAAAAATTAAAAATAAGATAATACCAGAGTAGATTCTTAAAACAAAAGAAATGTTATTAAAGCTTGGGAGGTTGGGATTATCTGTGAAACATTTGTTGATAAATAGCCTCCCTTGACCAACATGGTGGCTTTTTTCAAGCTCCGTAAAAGTCGTCTAAAAAGTGGATATGAAATGAATTCTCAAGGACATAGAAAACGGATGGCGGATACGTTATGTTAGTTTGGATCTATGATCAAAAAGGGTGGCAAACGTACGTCAGTAGTTAGAGATTTGCACATTATTTATATTTTCTTATGTACAGCACATAAAACAACATAGCGAAAATAAATACATGAACAACTAAGTTGAAAATTCAGTGATACCCAGAGGCGATTAAGGACATATCCTACTATTCGATCTTCATATGATATTTTCTTAATATTTTGTCTTAACTTTCCTTATGGCAAAATCTTTAAATAAAGCTAACAAAAATTAGTGGTCACCGACCGTATTAAAAAGTTATGATGTCATCACTCAGGGGCGTAGCTACGTAAGGCTAAAGTAGGCTATAGCCTACACTCAAATTTGCTTTTTTTAATCGAGCGGTCGGTTGTTAACTTGTATTAATTATTGAAAATTCAATTTATAAAAGTTACAGATCGTGCGCGTACCAAATTCCGACAATCATTCCTTTTCCATTTCCGAGATTGTTCTTCCCGTAATGTGTTACAAGGTACATAACTCTCTCTTAAGATGGATAAATTTGTTGTCAAAACTAAAAGAAAAAGAATATCTGAAGAAAGTGAGTCAGACACCCCAATAGAAGGTGAATCAGGTCCAGCTAATCCAATTTTGGACACAGGCGTCCGAGAGACTATAAATGAGGGGCCAGAATTGTCAAGCTCTACAACTAGTTCAGTTGTTAGTGGCACCTGTAGTGTGCGGTGTGATTTTCCGGACTTAGCAGATTATCGTAACAAAGATCTGAATGATAAGGACAGATTAGACATTATTCATACAAAATGGACACAGGCATTCGACTTCAAATTTCCAGCAAGGTATTGCATCAGTATTATATTTTACCATTTTGCACTTATCCTAATATATTCAAAATGTGAATTTGAAAACGAACATGGAAAAAGATTAAAAAAAGAAGAAATTAAGGTTCAAGCTGGTAGCCTGACCTAATCAGTGTTCTGCAATTCAGAGAGCTCTTAACTAAACCCTGTCTGTCTTTCCTTCCACATCGCATATATTTCCAAAAAGTTCTATCCAAGGTACACGACTTAATTTTTGTATTGTTAAATAGTTGTAACCTATCAAAATAATTTAAGTATTTTGGGAGTATATCTATTTGTTATGAATCGGTTTTGAAAATTAGGGAATCTGAGTGAAGATTTGCTGTCGATGGAGCTTATCCCCAGTGACTCCGTAAATTAGTTTTTTTTTCCTAATTTTTCGATCGGCTTTGAATTGTCTTGTTTATGGACTTCGAGATTTGATTGCCCCTAATGTATTTCTTCGTTTCCTTCGTTTCCTTAAAAAAAGCTTTAGTTCATATCGTTACCAAAAATTTATAATTATAGTAGATCGCGGGGTACCCAAACTGTAGGCTAGTGGAAATTTTGCCTAAAATACCGTTAATTTACAATAACTGTATTCAACTGGCTCTCGGTTTCCGCCCATCGACTCCCAGTTCCCGCCTCCTCGGTTCCCGTTTCCCCCTGCTTCTACACTCCCGTCCCCTCTTTCCATCCCGTCGCTCCCACTTCCCTCCCTTTAAACTCCCCCTACTCTCGGTCTCCCGCACCACCATCTCTCCACACCCAGTGGGCCACTTATATTATGCTTCATATCTTTTATAGATTTTTTATGATTACATTGCAATTTGTATTACCCTGAATGGTCGCGCTTGATGTCCTTTATATGTATGTCGACAGTCACTTTGTAAAACCATAGAAAACAACGACTCTATACCTGGAAACCTCAAAGAACTGTTCAGTAAAGCGAACAACGATTTGGACAATATTCTGTATAATATTACACATAGCACATGCAGTTTCCGGTGGTTTATATATACCAGATCACCAAACTCAGAAAAATACATCAACCTGCCATGCCGTCTCGTGTAGAATTTTTTCTTCTTGTGGTAATCCAGTACTTAGTACACAACCCTCAACTGCAGACAGTTTAAGCTCACCTGATCATTTGAGCTGATGTTATCACTTGGCTTCCGTCGTTCGTCATTAACAATTTTAAAACGTCTTATTTTAAAACTTTGCGGACTTTGATGAATGTTGGCACACAGGTAGGCAATTTAATAGCAAAATAAGCCAATTAGGTAAACTGTTCATTTGGTCAGTAATTTAGCTGCTTAGAACCTTTCGCATTTATAGCAATGAAAGTAATGTTTATAAGCTTTGAATCTCTATAAATTTTAGGAAGTTTGGTGCACAGAATAGATATTTCCAGCCTAAACTTTTGCAAGAATACAACTGGATGAGATACTCTGTATCCCTTGATGCAGTCTTTTGTGCACCATGTTTCCTGTTTAATCCTGTCGATTCACGTGAAAAGAGCTTTTCCATGAGCGAAGTAGATGACTGGAAAAATATAAACTCCCTTGCAAAACGGCACGATGGCCTATTACAACATAGAAGTTCCGTTCAAGCTGCAGAAAATTTTGTTCATTCACGACAAGGAAAGCGCGAATCTGTCGCTAGCATGATTTCTTCTAGTCACAAGAAAGTAGTTGCTGAAAATCGGTATGCTCTTTCAAAAATTATCGATGTTATAATACTTTGTGGTCGACAAAATATTCCACTTAGGGGTCACGTAGAGGAAAGGAGCAACTTTCTGGCCATCTTGCATGAAATAGCGAAAGGTGATCAAGCATTGTCCGATTGGTTAGCGTTACGGTCAGGGAGTCGATCTACTTACCTTTCGCCTGATATTCAAAATGAGCTAATAAACTTTTGCGGGCAACAAATATTGGATCAAATAATTGATGACTGTCGTCGGTCGACGTATTTTGCAGTTATTGCCGACGAGTGCACTGATGTTGCTACTAAAGAGCAGCTTTCAATTTGCGTTCGATTTCTTCACAGAACAAACGAAGATCTTGAAATAAGAGAAGAATTTATTGGATTCAGGCATGCTAAAAGTGTAAAAGGTGAACCGTTGGCTGATATGATAGTTCAATTCTTAAACGACGTAAATCTTGACATTGCAAACCTTAGAGCACAATGCTATGACGGGGCGGCAAACATGGCCGGTAAATATAATGGCGTGCAAGCAAAAATACTTGAGGCATCCCCTCAGGCATTATATATTCATTGCAAGGCTCATCAACTCAACTTAGCGTTGGTACACAGTAGCAAGGAACCATGTGTAAGAAATATGATGTCGACGGTGCAAGAGATTGCATTTTGTTTTGACTACTCTGCAAAACGTTTATTGGCATTTTCCGATGAATTGAAAGAAAATGAAAATGCGCGCGATGAGATGGCGCGCCGCTCCAAATTACGCACTTTGTGCGAAACAAGGTGGTCCAGTCGGGCAGATGCGCTTTTTACATTCCGTGCCGCTTTCTCAGTCGTTGCTGCCGCTCTTCAGACTCTGAAAAATGACCGGGACGAAAAAGCCGGACTCTACTTAACAGCCATACTAAAGTTTGAATTCATAGTTTCTCTTATTGTTGCCGAACATATTCTGAGTTCTACTGTAGCACTTACTAACTATCTTCAAAAACCTGACATAGATTTGATTGAGGCTGTTACTGAGGCAAAGATAGTTGTAAGTCGGCTTTCTAATGAAAGAAATGATGACCAAGTTTGGGAAGCGTTATATACGGAAGCATGCGAAATGGCAGCTGAATTCGAAATCGAACCAAGTACCCCAAGAGTTGTCGGAAGGCAGAGAAATCGGGCAAATCATCCTGCACAGACCTCGAAAGATTATTGGCGCGTTTCACTGTATTTAACATTTCTGGACCATCTGGTTTTAGAAATATCAAACCGAGTTTTAAGCAATGAAGAAAGGTTTCTTGCTTCTTATCTTGGTCCAAAAAGACACCAAAGTTTAAGTCCCGAGATCATTAACCGTATCTTCGCTGCATTCGAAAGTGATATAGGTCAATTTAAGGACTTCGCAGATGAGGTAGACCGTTGGAAGGCAAGATGTGGACTAATGGAGGAGAAACCTGAGCGGCTTATTGACGTACTGAAAGCTGCGAATGCTGACTTGTATCCGTCCATACATAAGATTTTATCAGTTCTTCTTACAATGCCCGTTTCATCTGCTACAAGTGAAAGGTCTTTCAGCGCAATGCGACGTGTGAAAAACTATTTGCGCTCTACGATGGGAGACGAAAGACTATCAAATTTGTCACTTATGCATATACACAGACAAATAGCCATAACCAAGAATAAAGTCTTGGACGATTTTATCAATTCTAAGAACCGCCGTTTAGATTTTGCCTGACATTGTACATTTATTATTTGATACATAATGTGAAATACTAGTACTTGGTTGATTTGATATAAATGGTGCTTTGACTTCAAATTTTTATCAGTTTTTCCCCAAATCGCAGCAGCAAAAAGTTCATATTCATTTACCCTTTTCCGTCCTTCCGTCAGTTACGATCTTTATTTACTTTTTGGTTTACTAGGTATACTAGTATTTCATTTAAATTGTGTCCCCGAAAAATTTGGGAATACATATTTTTTTCGGTCTGTTTGTTCGTTTGTTTGTCCGTCAAACCCACTCTGTTTACTGTTGCGTTAAAGGCTTAAACTGATTTTCGACATGATTTTTTACAGTTACTTATCCAGTGTGTAACAACCACGTGACTAAAACTGATACGCTGTTTTTTAGGGAAGCTCAACATTTACTGTACTTGCATATCAATGTATTGGGATTAAGATCCCAATACCCTGGTATCCACGTACAGTAAACGTTGAGCTAGACATTAAACAGTGTATAATGTGGTTGATACACAGTGTTATCATGCACTGACAGGACATCCGAGTCATCGAAATCGTACCCGAGGCGAATGCCGATATCATTTATTTTATAAAATATGGTAAGATTTCAATCAGATAAACTTTCTACTGCTAAAATAAAAGTATTTAGAGGTGAAGTTTATAGCAAATTAAATGCAGAGAAAATGAATTATATGGACTTAAAAATCGTGAAAATCGTTTTCGGACGGGGGGCTTCGCCCCCCAGGACCCCCTACCAGGGCTCTGCCCTGGACCTGATGGGGGCCTTGAGCGGCCCCCAGACCCCCTGCCGTAATTAGCCTACATTTTATTGATACTCTAGCTACGCCCCTGGTCTGCATGTATCATCTGTTTTAGGGTACTAGGATTATGTGTTATTTTAGTTATATTTTTCCCATAGTTTACTGTTAGAATCAACTTAAATTGTTTTGAAGGCTTCATTGCATGTAGAAAACAACTATACATTATCTATTTAAAAATACGTAAGTTTCGAGCATAAATGTGGAATTAATACGTTCCCGCCATTTTTGTTATGCACTCGGAATACACAAAATCGCAGATCGCAAAAAACTGACCTATGATAATAAAACTATATTTTCACAGAAGATAGATGATAACTTACTCTCCAAATTGAATAAATAAAAAAATATGGTCACCGAATCAGGGGAAAAATATTTGAGAAAAATAAGTATAGGCCAGAATTGGCGGGAAGGAAAGGGCGCGTTTTTCTTCGTATAAACTGCAATATCTTTTCTAGATTTGTAGCGCAGAATACAATCACGAAAGTAAAATAGTTCTTTTTTGTGTATGTTTGCTATTGCAAAGTGATTAATTTTGTTTTTTCCCAAATTCTAAAAGGCTGTATTGCTTTTTTTACTCATAAAAAAACCTCTAAGTTGATCCATAAACAGTATGGTAATTGAAATGGAAATTTCGCGGAATTTTGACGACGACGACGTCATAAACGAATTACGAAACAATAACGTTTAAAATCAAAATGCGCAGAAACAATAGTAGGATTAACCTGGTCTCCTGGTGCAATATTTCTCATTGACGCAAGCTTCACTTCAAATATATCCGAAGGCCGCTTAGGCTCATGAGGATATCATCGTCAGGGTACCAGAATAATAGTAGGATATGTCTTTAATACTGTTAACCAGGTTGGACTTTGGACTTTTGTGACGTAGTGAAATACTAATGCTAAACATGTATACAAATGATTCACGAATAAAACATTTATTACACAATTGAACATTTCATCATGTCACTGAGCGAAACAGGAAAACTAATTGAAGAAAGTAGAAACTTAAGTTAGTTGAGGAATCGGAAGAAAATGCAAATATTGCTCTTCTCCTTTAGACGCTATTTTGAAAACAGTGACTAGTATTGACTCGAGGTTGCAGAGAGTATAAAAAGATCTAACTAAATTTAAATCTGACATAAAATACATTATAACAGCGCTAACAGGGCGTATTGTAACCGTAGAAAAAGAAGTTGCACAGTAAAGATTACCGAAATAGAAGGAAATATACAAGGAATGAGTAACCTTTTTGACAATTTAAAATCTGACTGCTTGGGAAATAAAGTAGACATATACGGCGTATTTCGGATCAAATCGATACAAAAAAACACAACGGTGAAACATGTAACTGTGCTAAAGATGTTGAGAAATTAAATGATCTAGTAGTAGATTTGCAATGTCGTTCAATGAAAAACAATTTAATATTTACCGGATTAAACGAAGTAACAGATGAAAACACCGAAATGATACTATATTTCTACGCCAAGAACTCGGAATTGACAATCATGTTGAGAATGTTCACCGATTCAGTAACAAACCTAGAGGAAAGCGCCCAATCGTTGCTAGGTTTCTCTACCACTGTGATCTGAAGTATGTATTGGATAACGCCTACAAACTCCGAAACAGCCATTACGGCATAAAGCAACAATTCGGTAATCGAGGAAAAACGCAAGCAGCTATATCCGGTGCAGCGGGATGCCAAACGTGCTGGCAAACGAGTAGCGCTTGTCCGTGATCGCCTGTTCATAGACAATGAACTGTATACACCACCAAACGATATAGTCACTGATGAACCACACGTGGACACTGGTACGACCTATAGCAACCTTTCTCCCATAAATATTAACTCTGGAAGACCACCACCACAAAAAAAGGGCGCGTATAGGTTCTACACCAAGACCGTAGGAGTGCCAAAGAAAACAATCCTATATATGTGTAAATAATACAACTGTAAATAATTGTTAATCTAACCATGCAGGGACAGTCTATACTAACTAGTATAGACTGTCCCTGATCTAACGAACATGTAATTAATTCTTTAGTTTCGCATGTATACCCAACTGACAATATCAATGTAAATGATTACTTTTCCCAAATATTTACTCCAATGAATTTTCTTTCGACGTTGACGTTGATACTTCAAATGATAATCAAAATCATTCCAATATGTTAACACGCAGTTCTATCTCCGACACAACTATTTTCGAACAGAGACATGATCTCAGTAGTTTCAAAGAAAGTAACTTAGAAAATAGCGATATTGTACATAAATTTAATATCTTAAGCTTAAATTGTTGTGGCATAAAGACGCGTCTAGAGTATCCAGAATTTTGCGAACTTGTTGAAAAACATGACAGTATGTTTTCAGGAAACAAAAACCGACGACCTTGATCAAATTGAACTAGAAGGTTTTTTTATTTTATATGAAAAATAGACATAAATTTAGACGAAAGTCCGGCGGTATAGTTTTGGGGTACAAGCAGACGCTACAGAGTCATATCGAAATTATAAAAACAGAATCTCCATTTATTCTTTGGTTCAAACTCTCGTCCAAATTATTAAATTCACACGAAGATTTAATTATTGGCATAGTCTATATCTCTCCTGAAAACTCAGTATACGCTTCTCCTGGTGCATTTGATCAAATAGAGTTTGAATATCGAAAGCTTTCCGTAAAATATAATTATATATGCCTGCTCAGTGACTTTAATAGCAGAACTGCTGATAACTCCGAACTCCTAGACATATGTATTAATACACACGAAAATGATTTTAGCGAGTTTGTGCAAAACCCAGTTGCTATTTTAAACATGTTAGGTATTAGTAGCCAAAGAAGAAGTAAGGATAAATGTAAAAATCGTTTTGGTAATTATCTCCTCGATTTTTGTAAAGGAAATAATTTATTTATTCTAAATGGCAGAATTGGAGACGATTTTGTTGAGTCTGGGAAATACACATGTAAAAATGCTAGTGTAGTGGACTACTTTTTATGTACAATTGATTTTTTAAAACTGTGTAACAATTTTAAAATTATAGAATTTTCTAATCTGTACTCAGATGCACATTCACCAATTTCTGCAACAATTGAATACAAAGAAAGAAATAAAGCCCAAAATGAAGCACAAAACGAAAGTTAAGAGGTAAATGAAAAAATAAAAAAATGGGACGAAGAGAAAAGTCACTTATTCAAAGATAATCTAAACAAAGACAAGTTGTTTGATTTATATACTGTTTTATCAAATACATCAGTAGAAATTATTGAAAAAGATAAAATTAATTGTTTCATTTGGGAACTTTGTACCATTCTGGTTGACAGTGCAAAAAGTACATTTGGTACTTTTCAGCCAAAGCGCAAAAATCGAAATGGTAAATCTAGGGGCGATAAGCCATGGTTTAATTACGATTGTAAATTCGCTAGACAAAATTATAGAAAATTGTAGAGAAATCTTAAGAAGAAGAGAACTGAAAAGCTAAAACATGAAGTGTTCCAAGCTGAGAAACACTAAAAAAAAACTCTAGACAAAAATATTAAACTTCACCGCGCGGAAATTAGAAAGAAACTTAACAATTTAAAAAAAAGTAATCCAAGAGAATATTGGAATATTCTTAATCAAGGTAGAGAAAAAAGACAGCCAGATATTCCCTTGGAGAATTTGTTTACTTTTTAAAAGATTTAAACTCAGCGCCGGCGGCTGATAACCACGCTAGCTTACCGTTCAAAGAACTCTTAAATATAAATCAGTTTAACGAGGAGATTAACTCTTACATCTCAGAAGATGAAATTCGTCGATGTATCAAGAAACTAAAAAATAATAAAGCATGCGGGGAAGACGAAATTATAAACGAATATATCAAATCGTCTGCAGAGATGTTTATCCCAATATATGAAAAAAATATTTAACTTTATTCTAGATACTGGAATTATGCCAGACGTTTGGTTACTAGGAAAGATTAAACCTATCTATAAAAATAAAGGAAATCCTTCCGATCCACAAAATTTTAGACCTATCACGTTGCTTAGCTGTTTAGGAAAATTATTCACAGCTATTATAAATGACAGATTTAATTGTTTCTCAGCGGAAAACCTCTATTTATTGGAAAACCAATTTGGCTTTAGAAAATCATATTCTACAACCGACAGTTTATTTACCCTATACTCACTTTTTGAAATTCTTAAAAGCAGAAAGAAAAAGCTGTTTTGTGCTTTCATTGACTTTGAGAAACCCTTCGATACAGTCTGGCGAAAGGCTTTGTGGTACAAATTGTTAACGAATAACATCAATGGTAAATTGTATAATGTCGTTTTAAGTATGTACAATGATGTTAAATCCTGTATTGTGTATAACAATTGCAAATCAGAATACTTTCCGTGTGAGATGGGTGTACGCCAAGGTGAAAACTTATCGCCTTTTTTATTTGCCTTATTTTTAAACGACATCCAAACCTTTTTGGAAAACGAAAACCTTATTGGACTCAAAAAAGTTTCAGATATTGCAGAAGAAAATCTCAGTGTTTTTCTAAAACTTTTCGTGCTACTCTATGCAGACGATAGCGTTCTTTTGGCTGAATCACCGTCAGATCTCTAGACCGAATTAAATAAATTTTTTGAATATTGTAAATTGTGGAAACTTAAAATAAATACACAGAATAGCAAAATACTAGTATTTTCTTCGGGCAGACCTTTGGCAAATTTTATCTTGATGGTTCAGAAATTGATATTGTGAATGAATTTAACTATTTGGGAATACTATGTAGCAGAACAGGAAGCTTTAACAAGGCTATTCATAAGCAGGCAGTGAAAGCAACTAAGGCAATGTACGAAATTCTCAAGAGAGGCAGAGTGCATAATCTATCTATTGAATGCCAGTAAGAACTATTTGATAAAATGGTAAAACCTATCTTATTGTATGGTTCGGAAATTTGGGGGTTTTTCAAACAAATTAATTGTTTAGAAAGCGTTTTGACTCGAATTCGTTATTTGTAGTTAGCTTGTTCTACAATTGAATTAAACAATAGTAAAAGTTATCATTATTCAATTTAATAATTGATTCTACTGTAACTAATTTTGTTGTTTGATTTCGGTGAACTAAAAGCTGCAGGTTAACTAATAATACAAGTTAAAACCCATGTGCTTTAATTATAACGGAAGAAAGATTATTCTTTTCATTCACAGCTTTCTATACAATATAGGAAAACAAGCTGTTTTGAAGAAATTTATACGCAGAGGTGAATTCCGTGAAAATAATATTTTATTCCTTATAATTCTACCTATTTAAGCATAAGTTCAGTATTTGGTATTTTGTTATTACATTCATTTCACGTTCAAGTCTTTTATTTTATTTATATGAATGCACTATTTTTTGCAACATGTGTTCATACACTATAGATGCGTTCATTGAAAATTGAACGATAACGACCAACTAATAAAATAAATAAATGTTGACGAAGATTTCCCTTGTAGTGTTCCAGTTTTTAGCAGCTGTGGGCAAATAGTTAGCAATAGTTTCCCTGTATTAGTATACAGTTCAGGCAGTAGGGACCTGGCAATGACTCGTCTATAAGTCCAGCTTCTGTTATTCTCTAGTGGGGAGGGGCAGTTCTTTTCTTACATTTTACTTATTTGCTTCATAAAATGAGCTCTACTCAGCAAATAACACAGCATTTTTTTCACAATATATGCACGATAAACCTTATGTCATGTATGTTTGCATTCAGTTTAATTTATTTATAAGATGACAATGGTTCCAATTTTAACTTTATTTTAAGAGTAGACAGCAAGGTTTTGCTATGCAATATAATATATTTTTAGACAGTATAGCATTGAAGAAAGAAAAATACGTTTAATGTATATGATATCTATCAATAATATATAGCGTTGCATGATTTGACCGTTAAGGCATTATAGATTTAAGTGAGTTTAATACGTTTTGAAATGTTAATTTCTTTATAATATATATAAGGAACACCGGCACCTGAGGTCAAGATAATTATTTTTTAGAAAAAAAAATGGTAATCAATGAGTTTATAATGTGTATTTACTCGTTTAATAACCAGTCTGACAATTCTCGTTGCGAAATATAAATTGCCCTTGCAAAAATTATAAATTTATCTTGAAATATACTACTGTCCTTCTAAATTAAAGAAATAAATTGTATATTTGTCTGATAAATAAAGGAGATACATAAAAATAATGAAAGTTGTAATCAATATCATCCCCACAGATGTATGTCCGACAGTACATTTTATAAAAACTTGTAGATTAGATACTGGCTAGATTACACCACTGTCAAATGAGAATAGAACACCATCTTAATCCAAAAGTTGAGGAGTGTCTGGCAAAGAATCTAACTCATTTACTTTTTAAACAAAGGTCTACTTAGCAAGTTCTGAATTTTGTTATCAACTTTGCTCACTTCTGTCCAGCACACTGGGGTGAAAACTATTTTTGTCGGACGTTTGGTAAGTTGAAGGTTAAACTGTACAACTTTTTCTCAATTATAACTTTGCTTTTTATACTTTTTGCATTTCCACTTATGCGTTTTCACCTTATTGCATTTTATCATTTCATGTTTTTTTTTATTTTGTTTTCTGTTTATATTAAATATATCAAAGACAAAAACGTAAAATGGTCGCATCTGGCCAACATAGTTACTAGAACTTGATGAAATAAAAATCTTTTGGACATGACTTCACAAACATCGAGCAGTTCTTCGAGACGATTAAAATGTGAAAGTTTATAGAGACTAACAAAAGGTGATAGCAGTAGCTTGTCCGGATATAGCAAATAAATTCAAACTTAGTAAATCATTTCAGACTATTATTCCTGTTAAAACTAAATGTACAACACATAGGATGAAGAGGCCTAAGTGGTCACGTGGTTAAGGTAGTTAGTCATTTACCATTGACTGCCTGCCTGTCAACATATAATATATATGGATGTAAGAACCATCATATATTTTGCTGCTTAACTGATGTTTCTATTGAACGTGTGACAAATATTTCAGCAATTATGTATATTCCAAATAAGTTGTTAAGAAACATTTAATTTGTAGGTCCAATGTATCTTACAATAGGAGAGCGAGTGGGATAACAGAAGGGCATTGACATTTTTTACATAGATTAAATAAAATTTCAGTCTCTTATTAAAAGAACACAAAATATTATTGTCGAAAAACTTAATTTATTAAAAAACACTTATATAATAGTAATGGTTAAACAAACTATAAATTATGGAGCTGTCCTGTATAAAATCATACACTTTACTCAAGTTTATTCACACAAAAGAGAATCAATAGTTCTGTCATTCTTTGCCTACTACAGTAGTCCTTTAGTTGTAAAATCCATCTTACCTGAGGTGACCTCTCATCCAAGTGTACATCATATTATCTGTCATTTCACAACATTACAGTATTCCCTTAGCTATAATACCCCTCCACAAGAGACCACACTTTCATGTGGCCACATTTTAAGGGCAGAATTGGTGGTCATATAAGTATGCCCAGATTAAATACAAGTGCTAAATGTTTAATGATAGAACAATCGTTTGTGGATTCAGTATTGTTCGAGCTAGGGGCACACATTTCTGTGGATTTCATTGAAGTAGCAACTTGTTTTCAAACAACGAAAATTTGTATCCACAAAGTTAAATCAGTCTAGTCAATTTTGATATACCGGTAAGACAGTTGGACAAATGCCAAATTTGAAAAATTAGGAAAAAATTCCTTGTACAATTCTATAATTGCAGGTGCACAACTTTAATTCATGTGCAACCTTTCTGTGAACTGTCATAGATTGGGTTGAAAACTGTAATTGATTACAAATAATAGATATCCTTTTTTCCCTGCCTACCAATCCGCTCGCCTTTACCATGCTAAAACCTGGGGTTACACTTTGTGCAACCTGGGATAAATCCATTGATGTGCCCGAGTTCACACGTGTTAATTTGCCAACATCAATGTTAAGCAAAAAACATACTGATTCATGTACCTCTTTAATTCTTTGCATTGATCACAATAAATTTATAATAATATACATAATGTATAAGAAAAAATGTACAATTAGCACAAGCAAACATGACACAGTAAAAAAAATAAACCAAAACATGTCAAAATAAGTTGTTCTAATCCAACATCTCCATTAAACTGAACATGGACACATAACAAACATCCTCACATTTTACCATAAAAACAATTATCATACATATATACAAACGAAAAGTAAATTGATTTACAAAATTTCTTCAACAGTGGACCAAATGAAGCCTTTCCTATGTATGAGTTGGTGTTGCTTAGGGTTTTAAAATTTTTGTTTGAATAATCTTTTAACACCATTTGCAGCAATTTTTCATCATGGTTTCTAGTTTTCATTAGGGGAGAAAAACAAAGTGCCCATGTGAAAACAACATTATTCACTTAACCTAGCAATTCATGTCAATAAACTCTGACCCAAGTCAGCTCAAGTTAGCAACCTCAGTGTCAATATTCTGGTTATCTACAGTAGGTGACTAACTACCTAAACCATTCAGCCACCAATGTTCATATAACCGTTGGCTCTTGTCAGTTTATACATAAAGACAATACAATTATTTATTGTGGGTAACCCGAGGATGATCACTCTAATTACTGAGGGTTCATAAATAACAAAATCATTTGTTTTCATGAATACCAAAACAAGAATCATTGTCCAATCAGAAAGCTTGTTACAACGTTCAACTCTTTTCAGGTAAAATGTTTGTGTTTCTGCACATCAACACAATTTTTAGACCAGAAGATAAGAGTAATCTGATTGTTTAAGATGTATACAAATTTTGTATATAAACAAATGAAAAATGTCACTGACAATGCACTCGGCAGATGTAAGACCTCGAAGACAGTCAGAGTACGGAAACTGTTATACACCATCATTACAGTACTTGAACTTAATATGTCAATTATTATACACCGTCATTACATAACTTGGATGTAATATGTCAATTATTATACACCGTCATTACATAACTTGGATGTAATATGTCAATTATTATACACCGTCATTACATAACTTGGATGTAATATGTCAATTATTATACACCGTCATTACATAACTTGGATGTAATATGTCAATTAACTTGGATGTAATGTGTCAATTATTATACACCATCATTACATAACTTGGATGTATTATGTCAATTATTATACACCATCATTACATAACTTGGATGTAATATGTCAATTATTATACACCATCATTACATAACTTGGATGTAATATGTCAATTATTATACACCGTCATTACATAACTTGGATGTTTGTTTGAGTTGAATAGAGCCCTCAATTACCATGGTGCACAAAATGAAACAAACCAATAATTTCATATAAAGTAATTTATCAACATCATCAGTCTTTTATGGGCTTTAGTGGCCGAGTGGTTAAGGTACTACATCTACTTTTGATTACATGGTCTGTCAACACTGATGTTGTGGGTCAGAGTCTCACTGCAGGCAGGGTGTACTCGACTTCAGTCTTCATAGACAAGGATTGCAAGTTTTCCTAATGAAGGTTGGGGGTTTTCTCATTGTACTTGGCTTCCTACCCCAATAAAAACTGGACACCATGATATAGCTGAAAAATTGATGAAAGTCGCGTAAACATCATTCAAACAAACAAAATTTATAGTCCTTAAAATAAATCTTCAAATGTTTATAAAAATTACATTACAATAGCTTGAAGTTATAAAATAAATGATATAATTCTAGTTCTTTACAAACAGAAGCTGAAATCCAACACTATACAAAGTCAAATTAATAAATATGTATAATTATGCCTCCCTCAAAGAATAACAAAGAATATAAAAGCTGATCCAGATAAATAATCAAGAGACATTTTCAATCAGGGCCAAAACAAAAACATAATAGTGAGCCAATTATAAATGAAATGTCATAGATTATTGTGCATCCTCGGTCATACATACATGGCACAAGATATTGATTACTCAGCTCGACATCAAAGGAAATTAACAATAAAACACAATACATTTAAGTGTATGTTTCTATAAAAATAACATATCTACCACAATGTGCAGCAAACAATATTCTTAACGATGCTCACTGATCAATTTGAAATAAAACAAGGTTAGATACAAGAATAAAATAAAAAAAGGAAAAAAATGATAGGTGAATGAGGTCTTTAAGCGATTAGAAATGTGGCAGGAGACATGTTTCTCTAGATTTTTCATAGATTTTGTATAGACAAGTTATGTCTCTGAGAAGACATGAATAAATATCCTGGACTTCATTTTTTGTCAATTGCCTTATTATGATGTTAAACTCATTTACTGCTTTAGAACAAAGATTGAGGAATTCAAAAATAAAATATAAAAACAGGACCAGTAAACATCTTTAATATTACAGTCATTAATACAAAGATAATCCTAAGAAATCATCTAGCATAAAAGTTAGGTTGGGGCATAGAGTATCCTCCTGAGGGATATTGTTCTGAACTGTAGGCTGGATAGGGTGCAGCTGATTTTGTTTCAGTGTTCCACACCATATTAATCTGAGCTAAATTTCTACTTGGTGAATGCTCCCGTACAAGTTCTATCATTTTCTGGGACTTAATTTGACGTAGATGTGATACAGTCCTTGCAGCAACAAACGTTTCAAGAAAATCATCAACAGACATCTTTTTCTCACAAAAATTATCTGCTATTTTCTGTAAGGAAAAAAATAATTGTTTGTAAATTATATGCATATACTAATAATGTGTAGTACAGATAGACTAAGCACTAAATTTGACATAAAAAAGAAGTGTTTCATTTAAAAATAACCAAAAAATTTTTTTTGAAATTTTTTGCCATCTCTAAAATACTTTAGTTAGAAACTGGCAATCGAATGACAGTCACGTGACATCATCATTAGAGAAAGATATATATGTTACCAATAGCATTTAGAGACACTGTTAAGGTGCTCCAAAGTAACATCATGAATCATAAAATGTGTGAGGCTAACATTTAGGCTAAATTTTACATCATTAAAATGCACACAGTTCTGACAAATACCATTTCATTACTGTATTATTCAAGCAAAATTCAAATAACAAACTGCTCTAAGCAGAGATTATGGAACCATCATGTAATCCTATAACAGTAAGTGGGGAAGGGGTGGGGGGGTCTGGTAACTACAATAATGTAGCACTTGCAACCATGTGTTAATCTGTTGGATATTAGATGTTTGCCACCTGGTTCACATTTCACTTTAACAGTAATCATGCCATTTTTGACAAGAAATAAAAAACTAAATTGGAGTTGGTTCTGACAAAAAACATTTGACATTCTGGATTATTTAAGTTGCATTGATTTTATGTAAAGATATATCCCCAAGAAAGAATTAAATGATGGGGAGGAAGGAGAATGTTTGAATACACTACACATTCATATTGTTCAGCTCCAATTCAAACATTCTTAGGATATAATGTCAGGTCAGGAGCACTGGATTTCAACGGTACCAGTGTTGAAATATTTACATTAGGATATTCTCTAGACGAACCATGTACATGATGTAATATAGATAAGTTCAATTAGACCGAAAGTATTATGACATTCAGACATAAAGTTAAAATGTAATTTATATTTAAATTTCATAAAGAAGAGGTATTCCCATTTCTAAAAAAAATTGTGAATGTGATATAAATGTATAAATATAG
This sequence comes from Limnoperna fortunei, assembly GCA_944474755.1. NCBI lineage: Eukaryota > Metazoa > Mollusca > Bivalvia > Mytilida > Modiolidae > Limnoperna > Limnoperna fortunei. The sequence continues at coordinate 16,410,997 of OX104121.1, read as the reverse complement.
CACCAAGAGACTAGGTTAATATATAATGTACACCCACCTCACTCTCCTCTTCTGACTTGGCAGCCTCTGTCTGAAGCATAATGTTCATGACGTCTAGCGATAACTCTCCTCTGACTGTATCTGAATTAAGGAAATGGATGGAATATGCATATTACTTGGAAAAAGACTTTTAAAAACATGATAGTTACAACTTTACTCTAATAATCAGATCATGGAGAGATCAGCATTATGTGGGAAAATTCTCCGACTGCACGAACATGGTCAGTCTAGCAGTTTTGTTTTGTTAGATTAAAATCAAAAATTATTTGAAACAAATGAAAGCACTTTTGTATGCAGAACTGCATATTGCATGGGCTTCTCAACATATTAGATTTGTAAAAGATAAGTAAATATATTTAAACTGTAAACTTGTAACTGACAACATTTCCCTGCAAAACTGCATTTTTAAACAAATTTATTTAACACTTGTTATAATAACAAACTGGCAGATTAAATGTCCAATCAGAAATCATGTTCACTTACTGACATATTTAGCTGGTTGACAACAAAATTATCTTGTTCCAAAGATATTAGTGAGTTATGCAAGCAGTGAAAGATTATTTTAACAACCTTTAGATAATGTCCAATCATCAGGAGACATTACTGACAGATTTTTCATTACCTAGCTTTGATTTATCCTTGGCGAGTTCTGTTTTTAATTTGTTTGCCTCTTCATACATGGCAGCAATTTGAGCCTTAATGCTTATTAATTTGGGCTCAATAGACAAGTTGTATTCTGCCATACTTTTGTTTTTTACAATAGTCATTTCTTTATCTGTCTGTATTCTTTTAACCTGAAAAACAAAAAAAGCTTTGAATAAGTAAAAGAACAAAAATAAAATATTTACTTATATACTTAGTAAAATTGTGAAATTTTTACACTTTTATCTAAAACACTGTAAACAATAGCATAACCTTGGTTATATTCTATACTTTATCTAGGAGTTTTGTTTATAATGTATCTCCCCCATTCTATTTTCTTTAATAGTGAATTGTTTTTCTGTCAGTATAGCTATTTCAGTTTCAAAACCTTGCATCAAAACACTTAGATACTGATGTGATACATAACACAAAATTTGTAACTCAGGAAAATTGTTATTTTTCAGTTATGTAACTGTATGGAGTAGACTCTGTGGTGTCAATAAACTATTATATCAGCTCCTTTCCAACATTTTGATCATATCTTAGTTAGACTTTTACTACCTCATTTGCAGAGAGCTCACATTTTGGCATGCTTTTTATTTAACAAATGGATGTTGTTTTTTTATTTTTTTTGGACAAGTGCAGAAATATCGATAAGTAGAAAGCAAAAGATAATACTGTGATGAATTAGTATACCAATGGATTGTTACACACCTTGTTTTCAAAACAAAAAAAATTACAGTCCATGAACACTGTATTTATAGATTATTTACGTTTTTTGAAACGAGATGCATTTTCTCGTCGTATCTCATCGAAGGGCGACAGCCCTGAGATGAGATGGCGAGAAAGTGCATCGAGTTTCAAAAACCGTAAGTAATCTGTTTATCGCTGTTTTGTAATATTGTGACGTCACAGTGTTTACTTAACGACGTCTTGGCAGCGAGCTGATATGGGCCCATCTCACGCTAGTAGAGTGAGATGGAATAATATCGCACATAAAGATCAAAGGGAAATACTGCAAAATAGCGATAAATATATATTACATGTGACATGTATGATATAGTACCTGTGGTAAATCATTTATAAGATCTGTACATTTGTTGTCATTGTCTAAAAATTCTTGAAGTTCTTGTTTGTTACAATTCTGAATTAGTATTAGAGCTTCTTGGTCGTTTGGTGTCAGTTTAGGAGCATGAATCTGCATGTCTGGGTCACTGTAGTTGTTGTACATTATTGTCTGAACATCAGGACCTATAAATAGTAAGGAAAAGAAATTGAAAGCATGGGCTATATCTATGTTACCACCGTGCAAGTCAACTTTGGACTTTACATGTTTAATAGCTCAGGCACCCATGTACCACTTTGTAGCTGAATACTGACCAACAAAACAGTATACATCTAGTGAGCTACATGTGTATTTCAACCCAAACTGCTCACCCAAAATCTTCAATGTACATGTATTTTGAACAATATAAATAAAATAAATAAAAGAATATATATACCGTACAATATTCATATATTGTCCAAACGATATATTTTTTTGTATGAGCCATAAAAACAAGTACAAATGTTAGGCTCTGCCAAGTATTTCTCACCTGTTTCGTGGTGAGTACAAGTACTAATACATGTAAACTTCATTATTTTATCCTGTAAAGCTAAAATACATTTTAAACCTAAGAAAAACAAGAAGCACTTGTACCTGATTACTTGCTTGAAATTTTAGTCTACTGATACAGGGCTCACGCTGGGTCAAAATTATAGGGAGAAGTCACTTCTCTTTTGGGTGGCTGACAGGGAGAAGTGAGGATAGAACAGGGAGAAGTGGGTGGAAAACAGGGAGAAGTTGCAGTATATGTCGCGAACGCGTCCTGCTTACTTTGTTTGGTTTTTTTTAAATTAGTGTTGGCATTTGCATTTTTATTATGTTTTTTTAGCAGTTTCAATTTATTGAGGATAAAGTATCAAAGATTTGATTAACTATTCAGTATACATGTACTTATTTCACACATTTTCAAAAATACATGTATTAAACATAACAATAAAAAAGAATCAACTGTCACAGTTTGTTCATTAAAATAAATGTTTCTTTGTCATTGATACACAATTTGATTGATTTATAATGAAGTACTATTAGAACTAGAAGAAGAAAATTACATCATTGTGACACATAATATATTATGTAAAATTGTAAAATTCACTATTTAAAGTATTTAAACATATTTAACTTAAATTTGTTCTATTTAACTGCCAAAATACTATTTTTACTACGTGTCTATCATTGCAAAACGCATTTCACCTCTGTCAGCGTAGTATATTTGCAATCTCCGGCACCAAATTCATATCCGCTCCGGAAATTTTCACAAATTCTTGTGCTCTGAACTGGTTTTCGGTTATATTGTAAACCTACGCTTTATATACCAAATAAAAATTAAAAGGGTACCGGTTCAACTTTGGCGCATAAACATAATAAACATGACGCGGTATCAAAAATATGAAGATTTCTTCCCAAAATGGGAATAAAATTTGAAATGCGACATTAGGCGATTCTACAAAATGAAAGGGCGACTTCACTTCGCTTTTGAAGATGATCGACGGCGAAGTGGGACCACGATAAGGCGACTTCTTCGCCCGAGTCGCCTTCCAACGCGAGCCCTGCTGATAACTTGACATAACAAACAGATATCACACAAGACCACATATTTTAGTGCTCTCCTACAATATTTTTTTAAGATAGCTAATGGATTGGTTCACATGACTTTTTGTTACACTCATGCAGGTAACTGCATATAGCTCTCAATTGCGATGCTCAATATAATGTATTTCTTCTTATTACATAAAAATTAGCGATACACATGTTAAAGGTGATATTAATGGTGCTATTTTCATCATCATCTGCAGTTTCACCACTACGGGGATTTAGCAGTGTACATATTTGACGACAATCACATATTAAATCAAGAAAAGTTTACTGTATATATGTGCATCCACTCTTATTGAACGCACAAAATGTATCTTCCAATACGTGAAAAGACTCTTAACTCTTAAAGTCTAAAACTTCACGAATTTCTTCCAGTGAAACTAATTTCTTTATGACTGCCCGAAATTTTGACAGAGATTTTTCCAACTTAAAATTAAATGGGTAAAATAAGATTTGTGTTCCTAGTTAGAGGTAATAATATAAATCTCACTCAATATATGATAAATCAATATCAAAGTAACAGAATGAAATGGGTAACCAGTCTTTTCGTACCATAACCAAATCGTACCATCCAAATTGTACATAATTAAAACCATTTCGTACCATAGCCATTTCTTACCATATGGGAAAGTGTTATACGATAATCTCATACTGTATTGGGAAGTGTATTAGTGAGGTAGCATCCAAGATTGCCGATTCCCAAATTGCCAAATCCCATATTGCTGAGTCCAGAAAGGTTGTGTTTTCAGTTGCACAAAAGTAATCAATTTTTGTTTTAACTACCAGTAACTAATTTTAATTGTTATATGCAGAACAATTAACAAACTTTTTTCGAGTAAGTTGTAAGTAATTCCTTTAATAAAAAATATTTTAGCACAAATTTGTTTTATTCTGCAATTTGGGAATTGGCAAATTGGGATTCGGCAATCTGACATGTAATCATTAGTGAAAACCCATGTGAAAACCTGTGTGCAATTTCAGCACAGTACTGATCTTTTGACCAAAGTGGTAAATAAAAATAAAAACTATTTTTTCTTATCTGATTAATGAATAATGTAATTAATAATATTGAATATATCTTCTTCAGATTAATTTAAAGATTTTTAACGAATTTTTACTCAACGTAGTTGTAAAACGTATTCATTTCGTTTTATACATTAAAGTATTTCAATTTTACGCATAGTAAGAAATTGTTTACATACGGTACCAATTAATTTACAATGAAATATGGTACGAAATGAAATGGCAATAAGTTATGGTACGATATGGCATTTCTATGGTACGAAATGGTAATACTGGTGGTACGAAAAATGTTTGCCTTATTATTAGATAATACAGAACGAAGCAGATGAACAACGATTTGTCACCGTGAACTTGCTTTAACCAAAATCTAGTTAAAATGTAGGATTTAAGTTGATTAACGTGTGTCAAGATCCATTCCTATATACAAGGAAAGACTAACGACAAAAATTCTCACTGAGTATTATGACTTCGGTATAAACTGGAAATGACGTCACGGCCACAGTGTTCGCTATACCGGGTAGTGCGAACCCGAACTCAAAAGTCAGAAGCTCAGAACATGATGTGAGGTTATAAGATATTTTGAAGATATAATAAGCTTTCGGTATTGTAATATCATCGGTATTTTGTGTATGCAGAGCTGCCTTGCGAGGTAACTGGGAACAGTTGATGTATGATCCGGTAATTGACAATATATGCATGTATACATATATCATGTATACATGATAGTTCGGCCCATAACAAAACCGTATGTATTTTTTATTTAAAACAATGAATGCACCTGCGAAACATAGAACGAACAGAGCCCCTTATATCATGGCGACCAGTTTTTATTGGGGAAGGAAGTCGTAGTACCCGGAGAAACATCCGGACTTCGGTGGGAAAACGGGCAGTCGATCCTTGTAAATTAAGATTGGAGTCGAGTGCACCATGCCTGCAGTGAGACTCGAACGCACAATCTCTGTGTTGACGGACCACATGATCAATAGTAGACGTATGCCGAATTTTGCTGCCGTTATTATCCGAAGTTAGTTTTGTGATTTGTCTTCGGATTAAGCTCGCCAAAAAAGCGAGGGTACGATTATTTGTTCTATAGTAGACCGAACTACATGAACCACTCGGCAACCGAGGCCCAGTTTAAAGACAACGACGGTGACGCAAAGTCAACTGACCCGAAAAGTGAGCTAAAAAGGCTTTTATCCAATCCTTTTGAATTATTAACAACAACTGTACTCATACTGCCCAGTGCGTCCTAGATGGTGGATATATAAAGGAGAGGCCCTCTCTTTGGAAAAGGGGGGGGGGGGTTAACTGTCAGGTCATATTGCGGCAAGCCTTACTGCGGACCATAGTTAGTGTCGTGTTTCGAGAGTTTCGCGCATCTTGCACAGTAAAGACCAACTTTTGTATAATTCGATATAAAGTAGGGTGATTTTACCAGCTTCACTTATAATAAGAAGAAGAATTTTAGTGACAGAAGTTTCAGTACTGTTGGACCGAAACTTTAAAATGAACTGCCTTTAAAGTTAAGACAAAGTGATTCAATGAGCACCTTTAAAAACATTTTATAATACATTTGTTTGGCGATTTTTTTTAAATTGTGTTGAAATGTGAAATAGTAAACGGAATTAACAGTGAGAATAACCCAAAACTTGCGATTTGAAGTAACTTATAGTGTTTTAGCTACAATAATGTAGCTCGTTTTGACTAATATTTGTGTGTAAATATAACTTCAACATTTCTATACAAAATGCATTTTATTTTGAGTAATTTCTCACTAAAATGATGGACTATGTCGTATTTATCTCCATGTTGATGTATTTATGTGTAAATACTGTTTTGTTTTGCTTGTGTTACCTATATTTATCTTTGCACAACGCCATTGAGTATGTATTCTATATGTGAAGATAGGCGTTTAAGTAAATAAACAAGTTTACAAAAGCCTAAATCCCTCGTCGCTACCCAAAGGCTCCATATTTTTTCAGTGGTTGTCATACTTTTGGTCCCGTTTGTCCATAACTTTTTCTGTTTTATTGTAAGTTAACTTGTTCATTTCCTTAATGTAGCCGAAATGTTGCTCGCAATCAATCAATCAATCAATCAATCAATCAATCAATCAATCAATCAATCAATCAATCAATCAATCAATCAATTAAAAAATAAGTTCATTGGGTAGTTGTAAATTATTTAAATATATCCTTTACTCAATTCTCATCTTAAACTTCTTCTGGTTTACAAAAATCTCTGGACATTTTGAAATCTTATTGTGAAAAATGGAATCTTGAAGTGAACATAAATAAAACGAAAGTTATTATTTTTAATAAATCTGGCAAAATTATCAAACAGGAATCTTTTTTGTATGATAATCAAACTGTAGGTATTGTTAATGAATATAAGTATCTTGGTATTTTGTTAAAACCATCAGGTTCTTTTACAGAAGCTATTAATCATCTGTCAAAAAAAGCTGGAAAAGCCTCATTCTGTATTCGTAAAGCTCTTTTTTCTAACAAAAGTGAAGTGTTACTACATTTGAAACTTTTTGATACATGTGTTAGACCTATTTTATTATATTGTAGTGAAGTATAGGCATTGCCACTTATTCTCAAAGGTCACAATATTCATGAATTTGAATCTAATTATGACAAGTTTATTCCAAACAAAGTTCAAATAAAGTTTGCAAAATATGTTCTTAGAGTACACAAATCAGCATCAAACTTAGGTGTTTTAGGTGATTTAGGATTATTTCCACTGTCTATAAATGCACTGAAATCTAGTGTTGAATATTGGCTTCATATTTTAAAAGCTAATGAGTGTAATTTAATTGTTAAAGCATATAGCAATAACTTACTTGTAAAGGATAGTCTTTGTAATAAATTGAAAACTTTTTTATTGTTAATTGGATTTGGTCATTTATGGGAAAATCAAGGAACATTTTCAAAACAAAAAACCTTGTCAGCTATATATTTAAAGCTGCAAGATAGATATTCTAGCTTTTGGTCTAAAAAACTACTTAATGACGAGAGGGCTTCTGGTGGAAATAAATTACGAACATATCGTACATTTAAGAACAATTTTTTAAGGGAACAATATTTATATGCAGATGTGGATAAATTTGAATTGGCCGACTTTATTAAAATTCGTATAAGTAATTGTAATTTGAACATTGAAAGAGGACGGTACTTGAATTTATCAGTAGAAAAAAGGATATGTAATTTATGTCACAATGGTGTTGAAGATGAATTTCATTTTTTAATGAAGTGTAATGTGTTGAATGAAGCTAGAAATTTATTTTTTAAGAATATTATAGATTTAGTGCCTAGCTTCATTTTTTTTTCTGATGAAGATAAGTTTAAGTTTATATTGACCAGTCATGATCTTGATATCTGTAAAGTTCTGATATCTGGTGTTAGTAAATTGTATAACATTAATCAAACATTTAAACAAAATTTGTAATGATTTGTATAAATTTGGTATTTTGGTATAAGAAAGATAACTCTTATTGAATATTTATTATTGCCTCAGCTGTAATGTCACAAAATTTATGGTCATGGTATTGTGTTATTTGTAATTATGTCTTTTTGTAGTGTTTGTTTTCTCCTGTAAACATGTTGTAAAATTGATGATAGATCACTGTTTGGTCTCTATTTTAATAAAATTTACTTACTTACTTACTTACTTACTTCTTAAGTATGTTAAGCCCATGTAAACCACAGTGATTTTACAAACAAAGTGTTCCATTAACATCACTTGATCATTTTGGTGGTGAATAGACTATTTTGCCAATGGGGATGTGCATTAATAAAATATATGAATATGCCTGATTTAATAATTCAATATATGATTAAGTCCCGTTTCATAATGTCCGAAAATATATGAATAGGATATCCCTTGTTACCCACCTCCCTTTTGATTCATATTCAATGAGAAATGTTTAAAGTAAGCTACGAAATCTTGAAAGTGCATAAGTCTATCTCATTTAATTTGCAGAAAGTCGTACAAGCTCATATTCATGACAAGACAATCTTGGTGCCCAATATTTAGCAAATTATCGTCATAAAGAAAACATATCAAATTAAGGCATTATTAAAAAAGTGTTTATAAATTAGCATAAAAGAGAACAATAAATAAAATACAGTAATATACTAATCTGAATGATATTGATACAATATATACAAATTCTTTAAATGTTTTTAATGTTCAAAACGTAATTTTCTTAAATCTTAAAAAAAGTAATTTTTTGTTATTGATAAACTTGTCCGATTCCTACCCATTGACATGAAAACTTTCCCATAAGCTCTAGCAAAATGTACCACGTGTTCAATTTAAATCTGTGAACACTATTTACTCGTGCAAGCCGATATGACTGTGTGTGTGTGATAATGGCGCTGTTGAACGTAAGTTTTATGTTTGAAATTTGTATTGTTATGACAGACTCGTGGGAATATTTATTTAGAATTATTTGTAACAAGTCAGACCTTGTTATCATTGTTTTAGTCTAGGATTAAAAACAATGCGTAAAACACATATTAAAAAATCAATAAATGAAAGTCTCTACTTGAATACAATTATTTCATGTACGTACCAGGTACTTGATTTTCTAATTTGAAAAATGGTGCGGTGCGCTCGAACAGCAATATTTCAGAGAAGTACGAAATGCAGTTTGTTGTTTCGCCTTTGTTGGAGAGCAGATAAATAGGAATCGCTGCCGATAAATTTTCACGAACTGTCGTGTTTTTCTGTTAACGATCTTTTGTGATAAAAATAAGCGAGTTTTTAGGTTGGGTGGTGAGTGGGGTGGTTCCCCCATCCACAACTCTTCACCTCTCAGCAGTTGGATCTGTTTCTAAGGGTTTCATTGCATTTTCATACTATTTGAATAATTAGCCTTAGGTTTTGTCTATATATACATTTGCGATTTAAATAGCGAGCTTTACGGCTATAGATGGGAAGAATTGTCTCATATCCGGAACGCCTCATGCGCATTACCTGTTTTGTTTTGCTTATGACTAGTTTTCCTTGATAAAAATAAGTGATTTACCCATCATAACTCATAATGGGCAACTGATGTTTTGTTTTCGCTCTTAACAGAAACATTTTGCGTAATATCAACTGAGAGAGTCAACTCACCTCCACTTCATCGCCTCACTTGAAAAATCGCCCCACATATATAAAAACTTGAGTATTTTGTCTTGTGGCTTTCCTTAAAAAAGGAGCAAAATTTGCTCCAATAGTTTTCTTGGAATTTTTTACTATTGTTAGCTATCAATTTGTGAGCTTGTAAATTCTTCTGATGTTCTAATATAATTAAGAAAAAAATTTGATTATTTAATCAAAATTACCGAACAAATATTAACGATATTTCTTCGTGAAAACATTGTGTTAACTAGATTTTTTGTTTATTTGAATGGTGTTTAACGCCACTTTCATAATTTTTGTCTCGCCGGGAAGGCAATACATATGTATTGGGAATCCGGCCGCGAAGGCGCCGTAAACACTTGGACATCTTGCTTCATTTGTAAGCCCAAGCCCTAGGTCCATCAAATTTGGTCCAGAGGTAGCTTATGATGAGTACTTGCCAGTCAGTCACCTGTCACCTGACCTTGACCTCAATTTCACGGTCCAGCGACTACGTTAAAGTTTTTGGGTTACGGCAGTTCCTCTGTAACTACGCATGGTAGGATGACAATATTTGGTGTATAGGTTGGTGATGACTAGTACATGACTGTCTGGTAGGTGTCACCTGACCTTGACCTCAATTTTACGGTCCAGCGACTACGGTAATTTTTTTGGGTTACGACAGTTCCTCTGTAACCACGCTTGGTAGGATGACAATATTTGGTATATAGGTTGCTGATGAATAGTACATGACTGTCTTGTAGGTGTCACCTGACCTTGACCTCAATTTCACGGTCCAGCGACTACGTTAAAGTTTTTGGGTTACGACAGTTCCTCTGTAACTACGCATGGTAGGAAGACACTATTTGGTATATAGGTTGCTGATGACTAGTACATGACTGTCTGGTAGGTGTCACCTGACCTTGACCTCAATTTTACGGTCCAGCGACTACGGTAATTTTTTTGGGTTACGACAGTTCCTCTGTAACCACGCTTGGTAGGATGACAATATTTGGTATATAGGTTGCTGATGAATAGTACATGACTGTCTTGTAGGTGTCACCTGACCTTGACCTCAATTTCACGGTCCAGCGACTACGTTAAAGTTTTTGGGTTACGACAGTTCCTCTGTAACTACGCATGGTAGGAAGACACTATTTGGTATATAGGTTGCTGATGACTAGTACATGACTGTCTGGTAGGTGTCACCTGACCTTGACCTCAATTTTACGGTCCAGCGACTACGGTAATTTTTTTGGGTTACGACAGTTCCTCTGTAACCACGCTTGGTAGGATGACAATATTTGGTATATAGGTTGCTGATGAATAGTACATGACTGTCTTGTAGGTGCCACCTGACCATGACCTCAATTTCACGGTCCATCGAGTACGTTAAAGTTTTTGGGTTACGGCTGTTTCTCTGTAACCATGTATGGTAGGTTTGACAATATTTGGTATATAGGTTGCTGATGAATAGTACATGACTGTCTGGTAGATGTCACCTAACCTTGACCTCAATTTCATGGTCCAGCGACTACGTTAAAGTTTTTGTACTAGGACAGTTCCTCTGTAACTATTCAGGATGACAATATTTGGTATACAGGCCGCTGCTGATAACTTGTACTATTTACGTAATGCTTATGACGAAATTTATTTTCGTTACTGTGCGGAATGCAGGCGAGACGTTTTTCTGTGTCCACATTTGTTTCAGCTATCATGGCGTCCAGCGTTTATTGGGGGACGAAGTCGGAGTACATGGAGAATACGCCCGAACTTCGGTAGAAAAACTGGCAATCCTTGTCGAGTCGAGCGCACCCTGCCCGCAGTGAGACTCGAACCCACAATCGCAGTGTTGACAAATTAGGTTAACAAGAATAATCGTAACAATTTTAAAAAGCAAAGCAACAAATCCTCGATATTATCAGCGAAAAGATTAATTAATTGCATGATTGGATGTTTGCTTTATGTCTAGCGAGCAGTATTTCAGCTATATTCAGGAGTAAAATATACTTAAATATTAGCAAGCAACAGATAATAGCAGCATAAAGTTTTTACAATAAACCGATTTCGGCCATTGGGGTAATTATATTATAATGGGTGCGTTTTTAAAGGTGGCATTGTTGGTAAGTGCTACTCCTGATGTGCCTAAGCAGGTGAAATCGTCTCTTGAAGAAATCCTCTGAAAAGAAGGGGGCGGGGGCAACAGACGCATTTCCTCAACAAACAGCTACTCATCCATACGTTTTTAAAGAAGTAAAACTAAAACTTGTGCAAATGATAACTCCATATGCCATATGATATGGATGAATACTTACTGTTTACTGCTTGTAACAAAAAGTATTATTTAAAATTGAAATAGGGATTGATATCAACTGTATTTCATTATGGTTAACACACAGTAGAACTTGCTGTAAAAGATAATATTTGTTTAACTGTAAATAACTGGGAACGATTTCCCAATTTGGACCCAAAGACGCGCCCTGCAGGTGTCCATATTGTTGGATAGGAGTTCCCAATCCTTGCTTCACACTTTTTCCAATGTGAACATTTAATTGCTTTATTTTTGCATCTTGAATATAGCTAAAAACACTGCTCACAATTACATCAACAGTTTGTATCATCTTTTATTATCCACTGGCAATATTATCTTATTTATGGAAAGTAAGATGGGGTGCTTCAATTAACAAAAACAGCTTAATTCTATATTCAGAAAAAATTTCGACAGTTATTCTCATGCCTTATTTATTTCCTGTATATGCTCTTAAGAGTACTCAGGACACCATCCACCATGGTAAAATATTTCTTTCATTATTCTTAAATTCCATAAATTTGTAAAAAAAAATTACTTCCCATCGACTAAGCCTGTGATTTAAATTCAATTAATTAATGGTCGACAGTTGTAACTAAAACAAGTTTAGTAAAGGCAAAATAATGACAATTAAATTGCCAACAAGGGAGGTAATTTTGTCCAAAACTAGTTTTAAACTAGTTATTTTTTGAAAGATACAAAACAGAAACCCTTTTTTATACTTCCCCCCAGTATAACCAATTGGTACACATAGCTTAAATTAGATAGATTGTTGTAAATCAAAAGTTATTGTGCTGTTTAATATTTCTCATATAGAATCTATATGAAAGTTGTAATTTTCATAGACAAAAATGTTTTAATTTGAATTATGAATATATCTATACAAACTAACTCTATAGCAAATGTGAATAAAATTAATTCACAATTGTTTTTCAGTGTCTGTCTCCTGAACATCCTTATGTTGGGAAAGAATGTACCTATTCTTAGGAACAAAAAATAAATTCTGTTGGAACAGGAAATCCTAAATTCAGCTACTTGATGCAGTACAACACATACAATAATATGCAAGGTATTTATTGGATGAACAAACAGAAACATTTAGAGTTGATGGCAGTGCAATTACAATTCATTGTCAATGGTGTATTATGTGTTGCAATCTTACTTGAATTATTCCCCTGTAAATGTTTATCTCAACTTTTGAAAATGCAGCCAACATTTTTTTCAGCATCTTATATCAGTCTGAGAAATTCCTGTGACACATAAATTTCTTTCTGTATGGAGTTATATCCCTGATCATTTACAAACAGGTTTTGTTATTCATAATCACAAGACAGTTACCATAACATTACAAAGCAGTGTAAAGGTTGGTAATATGTGAAATGTCTGTTTATATCTTGGCTGTGAAAAATGTCGATGAAAGTCGGGCACAAATTCTGGTTGCCATGGAAGAAGCGTTAACACTACTTAACATCTTGCTTAGTTTGTACCTTTAAACCCATAAGCCTAATTGTACTCATAATTACAGTCACAAGTCACCTGACCTTGACATCTTTTCAAATGAGTAAATGACTATTTAAGGTTTTAATTAGGCGAGTCCATGCATGGCAGAATGTCAATACTTTATAGATTGTTAATGAAAAGTACATGACTGTCTGGTAGATGTCACCTGATCTTGACCTCAATTTCACAGTTCAGTGGTTGTTAAAGTTTATAAGATTAGTAGGATGGTATATAGGTTGCTTGTCAGCAGATCATGACAGTCTGCTAGGCTTTACCTGACCTCAAGTTCAATTTCATGATTCAGTAGATAATGTCAGTTCCTTGGTAACCATGTGTGGTAGGATGACATCAGTTATTACTTAGGATGCTTATGAGCAGTGCATGACAGTCTGGTAGCTGTCACCTGACCTGACCTCTAAATAATGAAATAATTACAACATTAATGTTTTCGGATTATTAACTATGCATGGAAGGGTGACTATGCTTGTTCTATAGGTCGGTAATAATAGTACATGACACTATAGTAGGTTTCACCTAACCTTGACCCAATTTTACAGTCCAGTGGCCATCTTTGGTCAGTTCATAAGAAATGCATGAGAGGTACATTAATTGTGGAACACATATGTTTTTTGCAATATTTGGAACATACATTTATATTGTGTATGTTTTTATAAGCTCACTTGTACCAAAGATTGTCAACTTTTGTCATCATTTGGTGTCTGTCATCTGTCATTTATTAGCTCACCTGGACCAAATGTTGTGAACTTTTGTCATCACTTGATCTCTGTTGTCTGTCATCCATTGTTAACTTCTTGAAATTGAAATTTGAAATATAAATTTTTGGTTTTTGCCCTGTTACTTAAAAAATCAAATAACTCATTTAGTTGAAGATTGTCAGATGACTCTTTATAGGAGTTATTACCCTTTAAAAATGATTTCAGACAGAATTATGAATTTTTGTGTTATAAATTACAAACTATAACAGCTGGAATAAACTGTAAATTACTAAATTAATGAGGACAATGCTTAAAAATCATTTCATTGTCCTTATATTTTTTGATGACACATTGTATGAGCTATTGGCTTTTAGTAAAAATTTTTTACTGAAGTTGATTGTTTTGCTAATATGTAACTTAAACGGTATAGTAGCTAGCTTGTAAGCTGGAAAATACCTAGAAAGACAAGGTCTGTAAATAACTCATTTAGTCAAATTTTTAGTTGACTTCTTACAGGAGTTATTGCCCTTTAATGACAAATTTTGATGAAATTTTTTTTGTCTTATACTTTAAAAACTGTTAATGGCAAAAATTATCAGAAAGACAAGGCCTACAAATCATTTAATTGTCAACAACTCTCCAATGTTATTTCTTTTACTGATAATTTTCATGAAAGTTTCAATACTTGCCCTGTAAATTAAAATGGTAAAAAATTAAGTGAAACTGTCAGGTCCAAAAATGATCAGCAAAATGAGGCATACACAACTCTATTAATCTGAAATACTATTATTTTTTTGGTCCGTCATTGGTCGTAATTTATTCTTCTAGCCAGCTTCAAAGCCTTTTTATATAAAAAAAATTGATTAAAGCTGCATTTCGGTTTAAAGTGAAAAAGTGAAAAGATTTTTTCAAAAATTTTCACTGAGGTATTGACCTTTATAACTTTATAAAATTTTTTGTTGTTGATTTTTTCGGCTATTTGGTTTAATAAAAAGAGATAAAACTATTACCATCACATAAAGTTTCACATATTAGTCGAGCAATGTTTATCTGAAAACCTAATCTTGCCAAAATTAGCTCCTGAAGTCCGTTGTCTTTGGAGTAAGTGGTTGGAGGTTCCTGGGGTCCTCTAGTTTCAACAACTTTGTTCTCTTCATTTATGTGTTTATATTTATAGTTCAGATGACCAATGATGGCTGTTTCTATTTATACCTTTGTTCGTAGAAGAGGGTGGGGTATACTGGTTTAAATTGGTCCATCTATCTGTTCGTTTGTCCATCCATCTGTAAAAAAAATTCCATAGCAGTTTTCTTAGCAACTATAGGATGCAGAAGCCTGATATTTTGCATAATGCTTTATCCTATAGTACCATATGGTGTATAGTGATTTTATGGTTGACAAACATGAAAAATTTTTGTGACTGCGGGGGTATCACTATTGAGCTTTAGCTCACTGTCCACACTTGTTATTCCATATTTACACGAAAAACTTTCAAAATCTATCAAAAAAAAGTTTTGCTCATTGAGTGTTAAGGGTGTAAAAGTTGTTTATTTCTAATATGGATTGCCATAGTGAAATTTAATTTTAAGTACTGGATTACCATATTGTAATCAAAATAATTTATGGAAGCCAGGAAAGTATGATTTTTGTCTTCACTGAGAAAGTTGCTGGAGGCGAGAAAAATAGTATAAAATTCTTTAAAAAGGTCTTTTCTCTAAACTAGTTAACCAACCAATAATTGTCAGCTTTAGTCATAGAATATTGTCTATCTAATAGATTGAAGCCAATCAGAAATTCAAAATGGCCACCACTGCAAGACTTTATGGGAAAACTTTTCAAATGCCTTCACAGAAACACTCAAGCTGACAGAAGCTACATTATATATAAATGTTTATTGGGTGGAACCATATACAGAATTTCTTTTCAGAATTGTTTTGTTTTTTTTTTTCAGATTAGAGCCCTAAGAAATGACCTAAGACATCTGACAGGCATGAACAGAAAATGAAGTCCAGAAAATCTGGGTAGAATATTGATCGTATTATTTCAGAAATTAGAACTTTTTATACATACTTTGAATATTTGAGAAACTCAAAGAAATGAAAATATGTCCAGAATTTCTGGGGAAGAATATTGTTCGTGATATTTCAAAAATAAAGTGTCCATGAAAAATTAAAAAAAAAAGACCAGACTATTAGTGTACTTTAATAGAATGACATTACCTATGTTATTATTTTTTTTTAAAAGAGGACAAGGATTTCTTGTCCTAGTTTGGTTTTCTTTTGTACTGTTTAAGATGAGAGCCCTGAGAGAAAAGACCAGTGAAGATGGCTGCCACAGACGAAAAGAAAAAAAGGAAGACCAGAATATCTGGGTAAGAATATTGTTCGTATTATTTAAGAGATATTTAGATATTTGATTTGAATCTCTGAAAGTGCATTTCAATATCTGAAGAGTACTTTTTATAGAATAATATTTGAATTAACATTAAAGAACATTTTCATCAACAGACACGCACAAACAAAGTCCCCTACATTATAAGCATTGTGTATAGCAAATTAAAATTTGGTTTTTAATACATTATTTATTTGCTTGCTATTTATAGATTAGGAAAGAAGATTTCAGATGAAAAAGAACTGGATGATAATTAATGCCAGAATGACCGGACCAAAGACACGTGGGACCAAGACAACTCGCACACCTGAAGACAAATCGGACCAACAATGAAGACCAGTTGGACCAGTTTTAAAATTACAACAGCAGGTTGTCATTAGTATAAAGAATAAACAAATGTGTATTTAAGAATTAAGAGATGCAATAGTAAAACTAAGATTAATAGCTGGTAAAGTAACACTGTAACAATAAGATCAATAGCTGTTAAAGTAACACTAAGATCAATAGCTGGTAGTGTTACACTAAGATCAATAGCTGGTAAAGTAACACTAAGATCAATAGCTGGTATAGTAGCACTATGATCAATAGCTGGTAGAGTAACACTAAGATCAATAGCTGGTAGAGTAACACTAAGATCAATAGCTGGTAGAGTAACATTAAGATAAATAGCTGGTAAAGTAACACTAAGATCAATAGCTGGTAGAGTAACATTAAGATAAATAGCTGGTAAAGTAACAGTAAGATCAATAGCTGGTAAAGTAAAACTAAGATCAATAGCTGGTAGAGTAACATTAAGATAAATAGCTGGTAAAGTAACACTAAGATTAATAGCTGGTAGAGTAACATTAAGATCAACAGCTGGTAGAGTAACACTAAGATCAATAGCTGGTAGAGTAACATTAAGATAAATAGCTGGTATAGTAACAGTAAGATCAATAGCTGGTAAAGTAACACTGTAACAATAAGATCAATAGCTGGTAAAGTAACACTAAGATCAATAGCTGGTAAAGTAACACTAAGATCAATAGCTGGTAAAGTAGAACTAAGATCAATAGCTGGTAAAGTAACACTAAGATCAATAGCTGGTAAAGAAAGTAACACTTAGATCAATAGCTGGTAGAGTAACCCTTAGATCAATAGCTGGTAAAGTAGAACTAAGATCAATAGCTGGTAAAGTAGAACTAAGATCAATAGCTGGTAAAGTAACACTTAGATCAATAGCTGGTAAAGTAACACTAAGATCAATAGCTGGTAAAGAAAGTAACACTAAGATCAATAGCTGGTAAAGTAGAACTAAGATCAATAGCTGGTAAAGAAAGTAACACTAAGATCAATAGCTGGTAGAGTAACACTAAGATCAATAGCTGGTAGAGAAACAATAAGATTAATAGCTGGTAAAGTAACACTAAGATCAATAGCTGGTAAAGTAACACTAAGATCAATAGCTGGTAAAGTAGAACTAAGATCAATAGCTGGTAAAGAAACACCAAGATCAATAGCTGGTAGAGTAACCCTAAGATCGATAGCTGGTAAAGTAGAACTAAGATCAATAGCTGGTAGAGTAACACTAAGATCGATAGCTGGTAAAGAAAGTAACACTAAGATCAATAGCTGGTAAAGTAACACTTAGATCAATAGCTGGTAAAGTAACACTTAGATCAATAGCTGGTAAAGAAAGTAACACTAAGATCAATAGCTGGTAAAGAAAGTAACACTTAGATCAATAGCTGGTAAAGAAAGTAACACTAAGATCAATAGCTGGTAAAGTAACACTTAGATCAATAGCTGGTAAAGTAACACTAAGATCAATAGCTGTGCAAGTAACACTAAGATCAATAGCTGGTAAAGAAAGTAGCACTAAGATCAAAAACCCGGGAAAGAAAGTAACACTAAGATCAATAGCTGGTAAAGTAACACTTAGATCAATAGCTGGTAAAGTAACACTTAGATCAATAGCTGGTAAAGTAACACTAAGATCAATAGCTGGTAAAGTAACACTAAGATCAATAGCTGGTAAAGTAGAACTAAGATCAATAGCTGGTAAAGAAACACCAAGATCAATAGCTGGTAGAGTAACCCTAAGATCGATAGCTGGTAAAGTAGAACTAAGATCAATAGCTGGTAGAGTAACACTAAGATCGATAGCTGGTAAAGAAAGTAACACTAAGATCAATAGCTGGTAAAGTAACACTTAGATCAATAGCTGGTAAAGTAACACTAAGATCAATAGCTGGTAAAGAAAGTAACACTAAGATCAATAGCTGGTAAAGAAAGTAACACTTAGATCAATAGCTGGTAAAGAAAGTAACACTAAGATCGATAGCTGGTAAAGTAACACTTAGATCAATAGCTGGTAAAGTAACACTAAGATCAATAGCTGTGCAAGTAAGACTAAGATCAATAGCTGGTAAAGAAAGTAGCACTAAGATCAAAAACCCGGGAAAGAAAGTAACACTAAGATCAATAGCTGGTAAAGTAACACTTAGATCAATAGCTGGTAAAGTAACACTTAGATCAATAGCTGGTAAAGTAACACTTAGATCAATAGCTGGTAAAGTAACACTTAGATCAATAGCTGGTAAAGTAACACTAAGATCAATAGCTGGTAAAGAAAGTAACACTAAGATCAATAGCTGGTAAAGAAAGTAACACTAAGATCAATAGCTGGTAAAGAAAGTAACACTTAGATCAATAGCTGGTAGAGTTACCCTAAGATCAATAGCTGGTAAAGTAACACTTAGATCAATAGCTGGTAAAGTAACACTTAGATCAATAGCTGGTAGAGTAACACTAAGATCAATAGCTGGTTAAGTAACACTTAGATCAATAGCTGCTAAAGTAAAACTTAGACCAATAGCTGGAAAAAAAGAACTAAGATCAATAGCTGGTAGAGTAACACTTAGATCATAGCTGGTAAAGTAGAACTAAGATCAATAGCTGGTAAAGTAACACCAAGATCAATAGCTGGTAAAGTAACACTTAGATCAATAGCTGGTAAAGTAACACCAAGATCAATAGCTGCTAAAGTAAAACTTAGACCAATAGCTGGAAAAGTAGAACTAAGATTAATAGCTGGTAAAGTAACACTAAGATCAATAGCTGGTAGAGTAACACTTAGATCATAGCTGGTAAAGTAGAACTAAGATCAATAGCTGGTAAAGTAACACCAAGATCAATAGCTGGTAAAGTAACACTTAGATCAGTAGCTGGTAAAGTAACACCAAGATCAATAGCTGCTAAAGTAAAACTTAGACCAATAGCTGGAAAAGTAGAACTAAGATTAATAGCTGGTAAAGTAACACTAAGATCAATAGCTGGTATAGTAGCAGTAGAATCAAGAGTAGGAATAGTAGCACTAAGATCTATGGTATAGTAGCATTGAGGTCAATAGCTGGTATCAATAGCTCGTATTGTAGAACTAAGATCAATAGCTGGTATTGTAGAACTAAGATCAATAGCTGGTATAGTAGCACTGAGGTCAATAGCTTGTAAAGTGGATCAATAGCTGATATATTAGCACTATGAAAGAGAGAACAAAGATCATTAGCTCGGATAGTAGCACTACGATCTAAAGATGATATACTATCACTAAGATCAATAGTAGCATAAAGATCAATAGCTGAGAAAATAGCACTCAGATCTAATGCTGGTATAGCAGTACTATTATCAATAGCTGACTATTATCAATAGCTGAGTTAGTAGCACTAAGGTCAAAAGCTGGAAAGTAGCATTATAATCAATAGATGGTATAGTAGCACTAAGATCATAGATGAGATAATAGCAATATAATCATTAGGATATTAGTACTAGGATTTAAAGATTTAATATCATCAAGAGCAGGAATAGTAACACTAGCATGAAGATCATTAGCTGGGAACGTAGCACTAAAATCTAATGCTGGTATAGCAGAACTTTGATCAAAATCTGAGTAAGTAGCACTGAGATCAAAAGCTGGGAAAGTAGGATTATGATCAATAGATGGAATAGTAGCACAAAGATTAAAGATTGGATATTAGCAATATGATCATTTGCTGGGACAGTAGTACTAGGATCACAAGATAAGACAGTACCACTTAGATTATAGCTGGGACAGTAGCGCTATGATCATTAGGTAGGATAGTAGTACTATGATCAAAAGATGGGATAGTAACACTAAGATCTAAAGCTGGTAGATTGAAAGTGCATTTCAATATCTAAAGAGTACTTTTTATAGAATAATATTTGAATTAACATTAAAGAACATTTTCATCAACAGACATGCACAAACAAAATCCCCTACATTATAAGCATTGTGTATAGCAAATTAAAATTTGGTTTTTAATACATTATTTATTTGCTTGCTATTTATAGATTAGGAAAGAAGATTTCAGATGAAAAAGAACTGGATGATAATTAATGCCAGAATGACCGGACCAAAGGCACGTGGGACCAAGACAACTCGCACACCTGAAGACAAATCGGACCAACAATGAAGACCAGTTGGACCAGTTTTAAAATTACAACAGCAGGTTGTCATTAGTATAAAGAATAAACAAATGTGTATTTAAGAATTAAGAGATGCAATTGTAGAACTAAGATTAATAGCTGGTAAAGTAACACTGTAACAATAAGATCAATAGCTGTTAGAGTAACACTAAGATCAATAGCTGGTAGTGTTACACTAAGATCAATAGCTGGTAGAGTTACACTAAGATCAATAGCTGGTAAAGTAACACTAAGATCAATAGCTGGTATAGTAGCACTAAGATCAATAGCTGGTAAAGTAACACTAAGATCAATAGCTGGTAAAGTAACACTAAGATCAATAGCTGGTAGAGTAACATTAAGATAAATAGCTGGTAAAGTAACAGTAAGATCAATAGCTGGTAAAGTAAAACTAAGATCAATAGCTGGTAGAGTAACATTAAGATAAATAGCTGGTAAAGTAACACTAAGATTAATAGCTGGTAGAGTAACATTAAGTGTTACACTAAGATCAATAGCTGGTAGTGTTACACTAAGATCAATAGCTGGTAAAGTAACACTAAGATCAATAGCTGGAATAGTAACACTAAGATTAATAGCTGGTAGAGTAACATTAAGATCAATAGCTGGTATAGTAACAGTAAGAATAATAGCTGGTAAAGTAACACTGTAACAATAAGATCAATAGCTGGTAAAGTAACACTAAGATCAATAGCTGGTAAAGTAACACTAAGATCAATAGCTGGTAAAGTAACACTTAGATCAATAGCTGGTCAAAGTAGAACTAAGATCATTAGCTGGTAAAGTAGAACTAAGATCAATAGCTGGTAAAGTAACACTAAGATCAATAGCTGGTGGAGTAACACTAAGATCAATAGCTGGTAGAGTAACACTAAGATCAATAGCTGGTAAAGAATGTAACACTAAGATCAATAGCTGGTAAAGAAGGTAACACTAAGATCAATAGCTGGTAGAGTTACCCTAAGATCATTAGCTGGTAAAGTAACACTAAGATCAATAGCTGGTAAAGTAACACTAAGATCAATAGCTGGTAGAGTAACCCTAAGATCAATAGCTGGTAAAGTAGAACTAAGATCAATAGCTGGTAAAGTAACACTAAGATCAATAGCTGGTAGAGTAACCCTAAGATCAATAGCTGGTAAAGTAGAACTAAGATCAATAGCTGGTAAAGTAACACTAAGATCAATAGCTAGTAGAGTAACACTAAGATCAATAGCTGGTAAAGAAGGTAACACTAAGATCAATAGCTGGTAAAGTAACACTAAGATCAATAG
This sequence comes from Limnoperna fortunei, assembly GCA_944474755.1. Taxonomy (NCBI): domain Eukaryota; kingdom Metazoa; phylum Mollusca; class Bivalvia; order Mytilida; family Modiolidae; genus Limnoperna; species Limnoperna fortunei. The sequence continues at coordinate 16,388,809 of OX104121.1, read as the reverse complement.
CTGGTAGAGTAACCCTAAGATCAATAGCTGGTAAAGTAGAACTAAGATCAATAGCTGGTAAAGTAACACTAAGATCAATAGCTAGTAGAGTAACACTAAGATCAATAGCTGGTAAAGAAGGTAACACTAAGATCAATAGCTGGTAGAGTTACCCTAAGATCTATAGCTGGTAAAGTAACAATAGATCAATAGCTGGTAAAGTAACACCAAGATCAATAGCTGGTAAAGTAACACTTAGATCAATAGCTGGTAAAGTAACACTTAGATCAATAGCTGGTAGAGTAACACTAAGATCAATAGCTGGTAAAGTAACACTAAGATCAATAGCTGGTAACGAAAGTAACACTAAGATCAATAGCTGGTAGAGTTACCCTAAAATCAATAGCTGGTAAAGTAACACTTAGATCAATAGCTGGTAAAGTAGAACTAAGATCAATAGCTGGTAAAGTAACACTTAGATCAATAGCTGGTAAAGTAGAACTAAGATCAATAGCTGGTAAAGTAACACTTAGATCAATAGCTGGTAGAGTTACACTAAGATCAATAGCTGGTCAAAGTAGAAATAAGATCAATAGCTGGTCAAAGTAGAACTAAGATCAATAGCTGGTAAAGAAAGTAACACTTAGATCAATAGCTGGTAGAGTTACACTAAGATCAATAGCTGGTCAAAGTAGAAATAAGATCAATAGCTGGTAAAGTAACACTTAGATCAATAGCTGGTAAAGAAAGTAACACTTAGATCAATAGCTGGTAAAGTAACACTAAGATCAATAGCTGGTAAAGTAACACTAAGATCAATAGCTGGTAGAGTAACCCTAAGATCAATAGCTGGTAAAGTAGAACTAAGATCAATAGCTGGTAAAGTAACACTAAGATCAATAGCTGGTAGAGTAACCCTAAGATCAATAGCTGGTAAAGTAGAACTAAGATCAATATCTGGTAAAGTAACACTAAGATCAATAGCTAGTAGAGTAACACTAAGATCAATAGCTGGTAAAGAAGGTAACACTAAGATCAATAGCTGGTAGAGTTACCCTAAGATCTATAGCTGGTAAAGTAACAATAGGTCAATAGCTGGTAAAGTAACACCAAGATCAATAGCTGGTAAAGTAACACTTAGATCAATAGCTGGTAAAGTAACACTTAGATCAATAGCTGGTAGAGTAACACTAAGATCAATAGCTGGTAAAGTAACACTAAGATCAATAGCTGGTAACAAAAGTAACACTAAGATCAATAGCTGGTTGAGTTACCCTAAAATCAATAGCTGGTAAAGTAACACTTAGATCAATAGCTGGTAAAGTAGAACTAAGATCAATAGCTGGTAAAGTAACACTTAGATCAATAGCTGGTAAAGTAGAAATAAGATCAATAGCTGGTCAAAGTAGAACTAAGATCAATAGCTGGTAAAGTAACACTAAGATCAATAGCTGGTCAAAGTAGAACTAAGATCAATAGCTGGTCAAAGTAGAACTAAGATCAATAGCTGGTCAAAGTAGAACTAAGATCAATAGCTGGTAATGTAGAACTAAGATCAATAGCTGGTAAAGTAACACTAAGATCAATAGCTTTTCAAAGTAGAACTAAGATCAATAGCTGGTTAAGTAACACTAAGATCAATAGCTGGTAAAGTAACACAAAGATCAATAGCTGGTAGAGTTACCCTAAGATCAATAGCTGGTAATGTAACACTTAGATCAATAGCTGGTAAAGTAGAACTAAGATCAATAGCTGGTCAAAGTAGAACTAAGATTAATAGCTGGTCAAAGTGAACTAAGATCAATAGCTGGTAAAGTAGAACTAAGATCAATAGCTGGTAAAGTAACACTAAGATCAATAGCTGGTAGAGTTACCCTAAGATCAACAGCTGGTAATGTAACACTTAGATCAATAGCTGGTCAAAGTAGAACTAAGATCAATAGCTGGTCAAAGTAGAACTAAGATGAATAGCTGGTAAAGTAGAACTAAGATCAATAGCTGGTAGAGTTACCCTACAGATGAAAAGGAACTGAACGAAATGAAAATATTTTAAGAATTTCTGGGTACGAATATTGTTCATGATATTTCAGACTTAAGGAAGCCATTAACACTTCACTAGTTTTCATTATTTTATAGAAAGACATTGGCTATATTATTATATATATATATATATTATATAGCTCTAGTTTGTTTTTCATTTTTGTAGCTTCAGATTACAGCCGACAGAAAAGACCAAAGATCACAGAACAGATAAGAGGATTGCACGGTTAGTTGCTTAGTTTTAGGGAGACAGTTATTTTAAGCCTTTTGATCTAATTTGTTTTCCCATTGTATAGTTTAAGGTATGAGGCAAAGTAAAAAGACCAAAGATGGCTGCCACAGAACAAAAGGATTGCAAGGTAAGTAGCTTAGTCTTAGGGAGACAGTTCTTTAAAACTTTTAAACTTTTGCTCTAATCTGTTTTCCAATTGTATCTTTTTAGGAAAGAGCCAAAGAGAAAAGACCAAAGATGGCTGCCACAGAACAGAGGAAGATTGTCAGGTTAGTAGCTTAGTTTTAGGGAGATAGTTATTTTTAAACATTTGATGTAATCTGTTGTACCATTGTATCTTTCTAGGTGAGAAGGAAAGTGAAAAGACCGAAGATGGCTGCCACAGAACAGAAGAGGATTGTCGGTTATTAGCTTAGTTTTAGGGAGACAGTCATTTTTTAAAGTTTTTTTCAAATCTGTTTTCCCATTGTATCTTTTTAGGTAAGTGTCAAAGAGAAAAGACAAAGGATGGTTTCCACAGAACAGAAGAGGATTGCCAGGTTAGTAGCTGAGTCTTATGGAGACAGTTATTTTTAAACTTTTGCTCTAGTCTGTTTTCCCATTGTACCTTTTTAGGTCCAAGACAAGAAAAGACACTAAAGATGGCTGCCACAGAACAGAAGAGGATTGTCAGGTTAGTAGCTTAGTCTTAGGGAGACAGTTATTTTTAAACTTTTGCTCTAATCTGTTTTCCCATTGTATCTTTTTAGGTTCAAGACAAGAAAAGACACCAAAGATGGCTGCCACAGAACAGAAGAGGATTGTCAGATTAGTAGCTTAGTTTTAGGGAGGTGGTTATTTTTAAAATTTTGTTCTAATCTGTTTTCCCATTGGATCTTTTTAGGTCCAAGCAAAGAGAAGACGCCAAAGATGGCTTCCACAGAACAGAAGAGGATTGTCGGGTTAGTAGCTTAGTTTTAGGTAGATAGTTCTTGTTAAAGTTTTTCCCATTGTATCTTTTTAGGTACAAGCCAAGAGAAGACACCAAAGATGGCTGCCACAGAACAGAAGAGGATTGTCGGTTAGTAGCTTAGTTTTAGGGAGACAGTTATTTTTAAAAAAAATTTCTAATCTGTTTGCCAAATGTATCTTTTTAGGTACAAGCCAAGAGAAGACACCAAAGATGGCTGCCACCGAACAGGAGAGGATTGTCGGGTTAGTAGCTTAGTTTAAGGGAGATAGTTATTTTTAAAGTTTTGCTCTAATCTGTTTTCCCATTGTATCTTTTTAGGTCCAAGACAAGAAAAGACCCCAAAGATGGCTGCCACAGAACAGTAGAGGATTGTCGGTTAGTAGCTTAGTTTTAGGGAGACAGTTATTTTTAAAGTTTTTTTTCTAATCTGTTTTCCAATTGTATCTTTTTAGATACAAGCCAAGAGAAGACACCAAAGATGGCTGCCACAGAACAGAAGAGGATTGTCGGGTTAGTAGCTTAGTTTTAGGGAGATAGTTATTTTTAAAGTTTTTTTTCTAATCTGTTTTCCAATTGTATCTTTTAAGGTACAAGCCAAGAGAAGACACCAAAGATGGCTGCCACAGAACAGAAGAGGATTGTCGGTTAGTAGCTTAGTTTTAGGGAGACAGTTATTTTTAAAGTTTTGCTCTAATCTGTTTTCCCATTGTATATTTTTAGGTCCAAGACAAGAAAAGACACCAAAGAAGGCTGCCACAGAACAGAAGAGGATTGTCGGTTAGTAGATTAGTTTTAGGGAGACAGTTATTTTTAAAGTTTTTTTCTAATCTGTTTTCCAATTGTATCTTTTTAGATACAAGCCAAGAGAAGACGCCAAAGATGGCTGCCACAGAACAGAAGAGGATTGTCGGGTTAGTAGCTTAGTTTTAGGGAGACAGTTATTTTTAAAAAAATTTTCTAATCTGTTTGCCAAATGTATCGTTTTAGGTACAAGCCAAGAGAAGACACCAAAGATGGCTGCCACAGAACAGAAGAGGATTGTCGGTTAGTAGCTTAGTTTTAGGGAGACAGTTATTTTTAAAAAAATTTTCTAATCTGTTTGCCAAATGTATCTTTTTAGGTACAAGCCAAGAGAAGACACCAAAGATGGCTGCCACAGAACAGAAGAGGATTGTCGGGTTAGTAGCTTAGTTTAAGGGAGATAGTTATTTTTAAAGTTTTGCTCTAATCTGTTTTCCCATTGTATCTTTTTAGGTCCAAGACAAGAAAAGACACCAAAGATGGCTGCCACAGAACAGTAGAGGATTGTCGGTTAGTAGCTTAGTTTTAGGGAGACAGTTATTTTTAAAGTTTTTTCTAATCTGTTTTCCAATTGTATCTTTTTAGATACAAGCCAAGAGAAGACACCAAAGATGGCTGCCACAGAACAGAAGAGGATTGTCGGGTTAGTAGCTTAGTTTTAGGGAGACAGTTATTTTTAAAGTTTTTTTTCTAATCTGTTTTCCAGTTGTATCTTTTTAGGTACAAGCCAAAAGAAGACACCAAAGATGGCTGCCACAGAACAGAATAGGATTGTCGGTTAGTAGCTTAGTTTTAGGGAGACAGTTATTTTTAAAGTTTTTTTCTAATCTGTTTTCCAATTGTATCTTTTTAGGTACAAGCCAAGAGAAGACATCAAAGATGGCTGCCACAGAACAGAAGAGGATTGTCGGTTAATAGCTTAGTTTTAGGGAGACAGTTATTTTTAAAGTTTTGCTCTAATCTGTTTTCCCATTGTATCTTTTTAGGTCCAAGACAAGAAAAGACACCAAAGAAGGCTGCCACAGAACAGAAGAGGATTGTCGGTTAGTAGATTAGTTTTAGGGAGACAGTTATTTTTAAAGTTTTTTTCTAATCTGTTTTCCAATTGTATCTTTTTAGGTACAAGCCAAGAGAAGACACCAAAGATGGCCACAACAGAAGAACAGGAAAAAAGAAGTCCAGGATATCCGGTAAGAATATTGTTCGTATTATTTAGATATTTGATTTAAATAAGTGCTACTGTCCCAGCTTGTGATTTATTTAGATATTTGATTTTTAACTGCATTACAATATCTTACGAGTACTTTTTAAAGAATAATATTTGAAATAACATACACACTGTGTATTATTTAGATATTTGATTTTTAACTGCATTACAATATCTTACGAGTACTTTTTAAAGAATAATATTTGAAATAACATACACACTGTGTATCACTGACACCGGAAATTGCATACCAGTGATACAGTGACATTACATCAACAGACACGTACGAAAGTCACAAAAACCCTAACATTTTAAGCATTATGTATAACAAATGAAAATTTAGGACATAGTCTTCAATCCATTTATTTATTTGCTTGCTTGCTATTTATAGATGAAGAAGGAAGCTAAAGAAGAACCAGATGAAAATGAAAGCCAGATAGATTGGACCGAATACAGATCGAACGAAGCACTAGGATTCAGATCAGGGATAGTAGCAAAAAAGATCAGAGCTGGGACAGTAGCAAAAAAGATCAGAGCTGGGACAGTAGCACTAGAATCAAGAGTTGGAATAGTGGCACTAGGGTCAAGAGCTGGGATAGAAGCACTTAGATCATAAGCTGGGACAGTAGCACTAAGATCAATAGCTGGAATAGAAGCACTAAATACCAATAGCTGGGACAGTAGAACTGGGATCATTAGCTGGAATAGTGGCACACAGATCAAGAGATGGGATAGAACAACAAGGATCACAAGCTGGGACAGTAGCACTAAGATCAATAGCTGGAATAGAAGCACTAAATACCAATAGCTGGGACAGTAGAACTGGGATCATTAGCTGGAATAGTGGCACACAGATCAAGAGATGGGATAGAACAACAAGGATCACAAGCTGGGACAGTAGCACTAAGATCAATAGCTGGAACAAAAGCAATAAGACCGGGAATAGCTGGGACAGCAGCACTAGGATCAAGTGCTGGGATAGTAGCACTAGGATCACAAGCTTGGATAGTAACAATAGAATCAGAAGCTGTGATAGTAGCAGTAGTTTCAGATTTTGGGGCAGTAGCTCTAGGATCAATAGCTGGAATAGAAGCACTAAGATCAATAGCTGAGAAAGTAGCGTTGAAATCAATAGCTAACATAGTAGCATTATGATAAACAGATGAGATAGTAGCACAACGATCAGTAGCTGGGATTGTAGCACTAAAATCAAAAGCTAAGATAGTTGCTCTGGGATCAGTAGCTGGGATATTATCACTAAGATCAATAGCTAATAAAGAGACACTAGGATCAATAGCTGGGATAGTGGCACTAACATCAATAGCTGGGATAGTAGCACTAACATCAATAGCTGGGATAGTAGCACTAACATCAATAGCTGGGATAGTAGCACTAACATCAATAGCTGGGATAGTGGCACTAACATCAATAGCTGGAATAGTGGCACTAACATCAATAGCTGAGATAGTAGCACTAACATCAATAGCTGGGATAGTAGCACTAACATCAATAGCTGGAATAGTGGCACTAACATCAATAGCTGGGATAGTAGCACTAACATCAATAGCTGGGATAGTGGCACTAATATCAATAGCTGGAATAGTGGCACTAACATCAATAGCTGGAATAGTGGCACTTACATCAATAGCTGAGATAGTGGCACTAACATCAATAGCTGGGATAGTAACACCAAGATGAATATCTGAGATAATACAGGTGTAGCACTAAGATCAAAAGCTTGGATAGTACCAATAGAATCAAGAGCAGGGATAGTAGCACTAAGATCAAGAACTAAGATAGTAGCACTAGGATCATTGCTGGCATAGTAGCAATAAGATCAAGAGCTGGGATAGAAGCACTAAGATGAATATCAATTGCTTGGATAGTATCATTAGAATAAAGAGCTGGGATAGTACTAATAGGATCAATAGCTGGGATAGTAGTATTAAGATCAAGAGCTAGGATAGTAGAACTAAGATCAAGAGCTGGGATAGTAGCACAACGATCTAGAGCTGGGATAGTAACACGACAATCTAGAGCTGGTATAGTAGCACTAAGACCAATAGTTGGCATCGTATCACTAAGATCAAGAGCTGTGATAGTGGCACTAATATTCAGAGCTGGGATAGTGGCACTAAGATCAAGAGCTGGAAAAGTAGCACCAATATCAACTGGGTTAGTGGCACCAAGATCTAGAGCTTTAATAGTAGCACTATAATCAGTAGCTGGGGTATTATTGAATAGATCAAGAGCTGGGATAGTAGCACTAAGATCAAGAACTAAGAAGGCAGCACTTGGATCATTACTGGGATAGCCATTAGACCCAGAGCTGGGATAGTAGCATCAAGATCAAGAGCTGGGATAGTAGACTAAGATCAGGATCTCGGATATCAGCACTAAGTTCAATAGCTAGTATAATAACCCAAAGATAAAAATAAGGTATAGTAGCACTAAGATTAATAGCTGCGGTAGTTGCACTAAGGTCAAAAGCTAGGCTATTTCCAATAAAGATCAATAGCTGGTAGAGTAGCACTAAGATCGGTAGATGGGATAGTGGCTCTTAGATCAATAGCTGGGATAGTAGTACCAAAATCAAGAGCTGGGATAGTAGCATCAAGATCAAGAACTGTTATAGAACTAAGATCAACATAATGGATAGTAGCACTAAGATCAAAATCTGGTATAGTAGCAATAAGACCAATAGCTGGTATAGTAGCACTAAGATCGGTAGATGGGATAGTGGCTCTTAGATCAATAGCTGGGATAGTAGTACCAAAATCAAGAGCAATGATAGTAGCACAAAGATCAGGAGCTGTGATAGAACTAAGATCAATATAATGGATAGTAGCACTAAGATCAAAATCTGGTATAGTAGCAATAAGACCAATAGCTGGAATAGTAGAACTAAGATTTGTATGAGATAGTAGCACTAAGATGAATTTCAATAGCTTGAATAGTATCACTAGAATAAAGAGCTGGCCAGGGATAGTACTAAGATCAATAGGTCGGATAGTAGAACTAATACCAAGAACTTGGATAGTAGCCCTAAGATCGAGAGCTGGGATAGTAGCACTAAGATCTGGATCCCGGATATCAGCACTGTTCAATAGCTGGTATAATAACACTAAGATCAAAATCTGGTATTGTAGCACTAAGAGCTGGGTTTTTTCCAATAAGATCAAAAGCTGGGATAGTAGCACTAAGATCAAGAGCTGGGATGGTAGCGCAACAATCTTAAGCTAGTAAAGTAGCACTCAGATCAATAACTGCAAAAGTAGCAATATGATCAGTAGCTGGAATTGTAGCACCAAGATCAAGAGCTGGGATAGTACCATTAAGATCAATAAATGGGATAGTGGAACTAAGATTAAGAGCTGGGATAGTACAACTAGGATCAAGACCTAGGATAGCAGCACTAAGATCAATAGCTGGGTTAATAGCACTAAGATCAAAAGCTGGTATAGTGGTACTAAGTTCAAGAGCTGGAACAGTAGCACTAAGATCAATAGCTGGTATAGTGGTACTTGGATCAAGAGCTGGGATAGTAGCAATAGGATCAGTACCTAGGATAGTATCACTACGATCAAGAGTTGGGATAGTAGATCAAGAGTTGGGATAGTAGAACTAGGATGAAGAACTGGGACAGCAGCACAACGATCAAGAGCTGGAATAATTACACTAAGATCAGGAGCTGGGATAATAACACTAAAAAAGGAGCTAGGTGATTAACACGACGATCAAGAGCTGGGATAGTAGCACTAAGATCAATAGCTCGTACAGTAGCACCAAGACCAATAGCTGGTATAGTAGCACTTAGTTCAATAGATGGGATAGTTCCATGAGAATTAAGAGCTGGAATAAAGCAATAAGATCCAAGTGCTGAGATAGTAACCTAGGATCTGCAGGTTGGAAGTACCACTAAGATTAGTAGATTAATTTCTGGGATTGTAGCTCTAGGATCAAGTACCGGTAAAGCAGTACTTAAATGAATAGCTGGGATAGTAGCACTAAGATAAGAAGCTGGTATAGTAGCATTTACATCAATAGCAGTACTAAGATCAGTAGCTGGGATAGTAGCACTAAGATCAATAGATGGGCTAGTGGTACTAAGATCAAGAGCTGGGATAGTACAACTAGGATCAAGATCTAGGATGGATATCAGCACTTGGATCAATAGCTGGGTTAATATCAAAATAAAAAGCTGGTAAGGTAGCAATAAAATCAATAGCTGGGATAGACGCTATCGAAACGGTAGCTGGGATAGTGGCACTAAATCAAGAGCTTGGGTAGTAGCACCAAAATTAAGAGCTTGGATAGTAGCTTCAAGATTGAGAGCTACAAAAGTAGCACTATGATCAATAGCTACAAAAGTAGCACTAAGATCAAGAGCTGGGATAAAGGCACTAGAATCAGTAGCTCGTAAAGTACCAATAAGACCAATAGCTGGTAAAGTAGCACTGAAATAGCTGTGATCGTAATATCAAGAGCTGGAATAGTGGCACTAAGATCAAGAGCTGGGATAGTAGCACCAAGATCATGAGCTGGGATAAAAGCACTAAAATCAATTGCTGGTATAGTAGCACCAAGATGTAGAGCTGGGACAGTAGCGCTAGATTCAATAGCTGGGATATAAGCACTTAGATCATGGCTTGAATAGTAGCACTAAGATCAAAAGCTGGGACAGCAATTGGATCAGGAGCTGGGATAGAAGCACTAAGATCAAAAGCTGGTATCGTAACACAAATATCAATAGCTGTGATCTGGCACTAGGATCAATAGCTGAGATATTAGCACTATGATCAAGAGCTGGGATAGTGGTACTAAGTTCAAGAGATGGGATAGAGGTACTAAGATCAAGAGCTGAGATAGTGGTACTAAGATAAAGAGCTAGAATAGTAGCATTAGAATCAATAGCTTGGATAGTAGAACTAGATCAGTAGCCGCGATAGCGCTACTAAATTCAGGAGATGGATAGTAGTGCTACAATCAAAAGATGGTAAAGTAGCACTAAAATCAACAGCTCGGATAGTAGCGCTAAGATCAAGAGCTGAGATAGTAGTGCGACAACCAAAAGATAGTATTGTAGCACTAAAATCAGTAGCTGGGATAGTAGCACTAAGATCAAGAGTTGGGATAGTACAACTAGCATGTAGATCTGGGATAGCGGCACTTGGTTTAATAGCTGGGTTATTAGCGCTAAGATAAACGCTGGTAAAGTAGCACTAAAAGCAATAGCTGGGAGAGAAGAAATAGGATCAGTAGCTGGGATAGCAGCACAGAGATCAAGAGCTGGGATAGTACCACTAAAATCAATATCTGGGATAGTGGTACTTTCAAGAGCTGGAAAAGTACAACTAGGATCAAGAGCTGGGATACCAGTACTGGGATCAAAAGCTGGAATAATAACACTAGGATCAGGAGCTGAGATAGAAGCACAACGATCAGAAATCGCGATAGAAGTACTGAGACCAATAGCTGTTATAGTTAGCACTAAAACCAATAGCTGAGATCCTAACACTAAGATCAAGAGCTGCAGTAGTAGATCCAACATTAAGAGCTGGAATATTAGCACTGTGATCAATAGCGGTAATAGTAGCATTAGGATGAAGAGCTGGGATAAAGGCACTAGAATCAGTAGCTCGTATAGTTCCATGAAACTAATAGCAAGTATAGGATCACCATGATCAAAAGCTAAGTTGAAGAGCTGGGAAAGTAGCTCCAAGATCGAGAGCTGGGATAGTGGTACTAAGATCAAGAGGCTGGGATAGTGGAACTAAGATCAAGAGCTGGAATTGTAGCATTAGAAGCAGTAGCTGGGATAGTAGCACTAAGATCTATAGTTGGGATTGTAGCACTAAGCTGGGGTAGTAGCACTAAAATTAAGAGCTGAGATAGTAGCGCTAAAATCAGTAACTGGGATAGGTGCACACAGATCATTAGGTGGTATAGTATTACAGTGGATTCTTCTTAATTGCATAGCAAATTTTGAAGAGAAAAACATGTAATTATCCAAACAAAACATAGTTGTCAAAACATGCTTTTGATAATTCTATTGGTAGTCACTGCTATTACCTCATTAGAGAAATGCCAGAATTTGAAATGAATATTTGAATTTCTTGATAAATTTATGCAATTAACAGGATTTTAAAAAAAAATTTCTTGATATTTTTTATGCAATTAACATACATTTTTCATATGGAGAGTATAGAAAATGGTTTGGTTTTTAAAAAGTCTTATGCAATTAAGAAAAAGGTGCAATTAACAGCGGGTATGCGATTTAGTTGATTACACTGTATAAGGATCAATAGCTGCGTAAGTAGTAGCAGAATCAGTAGTTGGAATAGTAGATCTAATATGAGTAGCTGTTATAGTAGCACTTGGATCAACAGCTGGTGTTGTAGGACCAAGATCGGTAGCTGGGATAGTAGCACTAGGATTAATAGTAGGGATAGCAGCACCAAGATCATAGCTGGGAGAGTTGCATTAGAATAAGTAGCTGGGATCGTAGTACCAAGTTCAAGATCTGGGATAGTGGCACTAAGATCAAGATCTGGGATATTAACACTAAAATCAAAAGCTGGGATTGTGGTATTTAGATCAATAGCTTGGTTAATAGCACTAAGAAAAAAGGCTGGTAAAGTAGCACTGAAATCAAGAGCTGCGAAAGTACCAATTGGATAACACCAAGATCAATAGCTGGGACGGCAATGGGATCAGGAGCTAGGATAGTATTAGTAGAATCAAGAGCTCAGATTGTAGCACTAAGATCAGTAGATGGGGTAATAGCAGTAAGATCCTTAGTAACCTTCAGGTAAGATAGCAGCATTAAGATCAAGAGATTGTATAGTTCCATTAAGATCAATTGATGGGATAATAGCACTAAGATCAAAAGCAGGTATAGTAGCACTAAGTTCGATAGTTGGGATAGTAGCACGACAATCAAAATCTGGCAAAGTAGCACTAAAATCAACAGGTGCATAGAACCACTAGGGTTAGTAGCTGGGATAGTAGCACTAAGATCAAAAGCAGGTATAGTAGCACTAAGATTAATACCTGTTATAGTATTTTTTTTATATTTTTCATGCAATTTTCAAACGTTTTTAACATGGAGAGTATGCATAAGAAGTAGCAGAATCTGTAGTTGGGATAATATCTCTAATATGAGTAGCTGGTATAGTAGCACTAAAATTAACAGCTGGTGTCGTAGATCCAAGATCGGTAACTTGGATACTAGCACTAGGATACAGAGCTTGGATAGTTCCAATTGATCGGCACTGAAATCAAGAGCTGGGATAGTAGCAATAGCATCGACAGCTGAAATAGTCGCACTAAGATCAAAAGCTTGTATAGTAGCACTTAGATCAATAGCTAGGTAAATAGACTAGGATCAACGCTGGAAAAGTAGCACTGAGATCAAGAGCTGGGATAGTAGCACTAGGGTCACGATCTGGGATTGTTCCACTACGATCAAGAGCTGCGATGCAGCACTAAAATCAACAGCTGGGATAGTTGCACGGGTATCAATAGCTGCACTAATATCAAGAGCTGGGTTAGTAGCCCTATGATCAAGAGCTGGTCAAGTAGCACTCTGATCAATAGGCGGTATAGTAGCACTAGGATCGTTGGCTAGGATAGTAGCACTTGAATGAAGAGCTGGGATATTAGCAGTAGGATGAAGAGCTGGAATGGTAGCACTAGGATGAAGAGATGGGATAGTAGCAATAAGATCAAGAGCTGGGATAGTGGTACTAAGATCAGTAGCCTGGATAGTAGCACTAATATCAAGAGCTGGGTTAGTAGCCCTATGATCAAGAGCTGGACAAGTAGCACTATGATCAATAGGTGGTATAGTAGCACTAAGATCGTTACCTAGGATAGTAGCACTTGGATCAAGAGCTGGGATATAAACACTAGGATGACGAGCTGGGACAGTAGCACTAGGATAAAGAGCTGGGATAGTAGCACTAGGATGAAGAGCTGGGATAGTAGCACTAAGATCAAGAGCTGGGATAGTAGCACTAAAATTATAGATTGGAGAGTAGCACTAGGATCAGTTGCTGGGATATAAGCACTTAAATCAAGAGTTGGGATAGAACCCCTAGGATCAGTAGATGGGATAAAATCACTTGGATTAAAAGTTGGATAGTAGCTTCTAAAATCAGTAGATATAAGCACACAGATAAAAAGGTGGTACAGTATTACAAGGATCCAGAGCTGCGTACGTAGCAGTAGAACCAGTAGCTGGGATAGTAGCACTTATGTGAATAGCTTGTGTAGTAGCCCTAATATCAACAGGTAGTATAGTATGACCAAGATCAGCAACTGGGATAGCACTAGGACAAACAGCTGGGATAGCAGCAATAAGATCAAAATCTAGGAGAGTTGCACTTGAATAAAGAGTTGGGATAGTAGTACTAGAATACGAAGCTGTGATAGCTATTATATCAATAATTGGGACGGCACTCGAGAGCTCGTATTGTAGTACTAGGATCAGAAGATGGGATAGTAGCACTAGGATAAAGTGGTGAGATAGTAGAACTAAGATATATAGATAGAATAGTAGCACTAGGATCAAGAGATGGGATAGTAGAACTAAGATATATATATAGAATAGTAGCACTAGGATAAAGAGGTGGGATAGTAGAACTAGGATATATAGCTAGGATAGTAGCACTAGGATCAGTAGTTGGGATAGTAGCACTTAGATAAAGAGGTGGGATAGTAGAACAAAGATATATAGATAGAATAGTAGCACTAGGATCAAGAGGTGGGATAGTAGCACTTAGATAAAGAGGTGGGATAGTAGAACTAAGATATATAGATAGAATATTAGCACTAGGATCAAGAGGTGGGATAGTAGAACTAAGATATGTAGATAGAATAGTAGCACTAGGATCAAGAGATGGGATAGTAGAACTAAGATATATATATATATATAGAATAGTAGAAGTAGGATAAAGAGGTGGGATAGTAGAACTAAGATATATAGATAGAATATTAGCACAAGGATCAAGAGGTGGGATAGTAGAACTAGGATATATAGCTAGGATAGTAGCACTAGGATCAGTAGTTGGGATAGTAGCACTTAGATAAAGAGGTGGGATAGTAGAACAAAGATATATAGATAGAATAGTAGCACTAGGATCAAGAGGTGGGATAGTAGCACTTAGATAAAGAGGTGGGATAGTAGAACTAAGATATATAGATAGAATATTAGCACAAGGATCAAGAGGTGGGATAGTAGAACTAAGATATGTAGATATAATAGTAGCACTAGGATAAAGTGGTGGGATAGTAGAACTAAGATATATAGATAGAATAGTAGCACTAGGAGCAAGAGATGGGATAGTAGAACTAAGATATATATATAGAATAGTAGCACTAGGATCAGTAGTTGGATAGTAGCACTTAGATAAAGAGGTGGGATAGTAGCACTTAGATAAAGAGGTGGGATAGTAGAACAAAGATATATAGATAGAATAGTAGCACTAGGATAAAGTGGTGGGATAGTAGAACTAAGATATGTAGATAGAATAGTAGCACTAGGATCAAGAGATGGGATAGTAGAACTAAGATATGTAGATAGAATAGTAGCACTAGGATCAGAAGTTGGGATAGTAGCACTTAGATAAAGAGGTGGGATAGTAGCACTTAGATAAAGAGGTGGGATAGTAGAACAAAGATATATAGATAGAATAGTAGCACTAGGATCAAGAGGTGGGATAGTAGCACTTAGATAAAGAGTTGGGATAGTAGTACTAGAAAACGAAGCTGTGATAGCTATTATATCAATAATTGGGAAGGCACTCGAGAGCTCGTATTGTAGTACTAGGATCAGTAGTTGGGATAGTAGCACTAGGATAAAGTGGTGGGATAGTAGAACTAAGATATATAGATAGAATAGTAGCACTAGGATCAAGAGATGGGATAGTAGAACTAAGATATATATATAGAATAGTAGCACTAGGATAAAGAGATGGGATAGTAGAACTAGGATATATAGCTAGGATAGTAGTACTAGGATCAGTAGTTGGGATAGTAGCACTAGGATCAGTAGTTGGGATAGTAGCACTTAGATAAAGAGGTGGGATAGTAGAACAAAGATATATAGATAGAATAGTAGCACTAGGATCAAGAGGTGGGATAGTAGCACTTAGATAAAGAGGTGGGATAGTAGAACTAAGATATATAGATAGAATATTAGCACTAGGATCAAGAGGTGGGATAGTAGAACTAAGATATGTAGATAGAATAGTAGCACTAGGATCAAGAGATGGGATAGTAGAACTAAGATATATAGCTAGGATAGTAGCACTAGGATCAGTAGTTGGGATAGTAGCACTTAGATAAAGAGGTGGGATAGTAGAACAAAGATATATAGATAGAATAGTAGCACTAGGATCAAGAGGTGGGATAGTAGCACTTAGATAGAGGTGGGATAGTAGAACTAAGATATATAGATAGAATATTAGCACAAGGATCAAGAGGTGGGATAGTAGAACTAAGATATGTATATAGAATAGTAGCACTAGGATCAAGAGGTGGGATAGTAGAACTAAGATATGTAGATAGAATAGTAGCACTAGGATCAAGAGGTGGGATAGTAGAACTAAGATATGTAGATAGAATAGTAGCACTAGGATCAAGAGGTGGGATAGTAGAACTAAGATATATAGATAGAATAGTAGCACTAGGATCAAGAGCTCGGATATTAGTACTAAGATAACATCTGGTTTAGTAGAACAAAGTTGAACAGCTGGAATAGTAGTAGTAGGATCAATAACAGGGATATTAGCCATAGGATCCGTTGCTGGGATAATAGAATTAAGATCAATGCTAGGATGGTAGCACTAGGATCAATAGCTGTGATACCACAAATATCAAGAGCTGGGATAGTATCACGTAGATCAATAGCTGGGATTTTAACACTAGGATCAATAGCTGGGATAGTAGCACCAGGATCCTGATCAGATGAGAGCCTAGAGGAAAGACCAAAGATGGCTGTCAAAAAAGAGAAATGCCAGGTTAGTAGCTTAGTTTTTGGGATACAGTTATTTTTAGCCTTTTGCTCTAATCTGTTTTCCCATTGTATCTTTTTAGGTGAGAGCTAAAGAGAAAAGACCGAAGATGGCTGCCACAGAACAGAAGAGGATTGCCAGGTTAGTAGCTTAGTTTTAGGGAGACAGTTATTTTTAACCTTTTGCTCTAATCTGTTTTCCCATTGTATCTTTTTAGGTAAGAGCAAAAGAGGAAAGACCAAAGATGGCTGCTACAGAACAGAAGAGGATTGCAAGGTTAGTAGCTTAGTTTTAGCAGACAGTTATTTTTAGCCTTTTGTTCTTATCTGTTTTCCCATTGTATCTTTTTAGGTAAGAGCCAAAGAGAAAAGACAAAAGATGGCTGCCACAGAACAAAAGAGGATTGCCAGGTTAGTAGCTTAGTTTTAGGAGACAATTTTTTTAGCCGTTTGCTTTAATCTGTTTTCCCACTGAATCTTTTTAGGTGAGAGCCAAAGAGAAAAGACCGAAGATGGCTGCCACAGAACAGATGAGGATTGCAAGGTTAGTAGCTTAGTTTTAGGTAGACAGTTATTTTTGGTCCCGGGTCGTTTCGCCCCGAATCCCGTTCGCACCCCGAGTCGTTTCGCCCCGATTCCCGTTCGCCCCGGGTCGTTTCGCCCCGATAATAAATTTAAGTGAGTCGTTTCGCCCCGAAATTCAAACTGGGAGTAGTATTGCATTATAATTAATAGTGTATGGTGTTGGCTTCTTTGTTTTTATTTTCTGCTTGTTTTTCTACTGAGTTCATAGATTGGTCTGCATCTATGAATCCGTCATGTTCTAAAGACTGGTCTTGGTCTACGGAGAGGTCTTCTTCCAAGGATTGGTCTGGCTGAATGGATGGGTCTGATGCATCATGGACATCATCTCTGAGTGGTTCCGGGATCATGTCATCTAGAACGATGTCTGGATTCGGCCGGACTATGCATTGCTGGCAAGTAAAATTAATGACCAGCTGGTCAGCAAGTGCAAGTCTGTATTGCTGAAGAGTGATGTTTGTATTGCATATACGATGTTGCCATCTGTCACACTCGTCACAAGTAATGGCATGTTGCTTTGGTCTAACTGGCTGGTTACACTCAATACAAAGAACTGGCATTGTGTATCATTTGCGTTTGAATGACCAAAGCTAGATTATTTCCACTTTTAAACATACTGTTTGGCTTGGTGTTTTTTTAATATATCAAAACACTTTTTTAAATAGTTTTTGATCAGGTAATAAACGAAAACTCACCACAAGAATTTATAAAAAAAATCATTTGACAAAGAAACTCTATTTAAGTTAATTGTTCGAACAATATTTTTTAAAAATGTTAAAATCATATAATTTTTATATTAAGTTAACTTGAAATAAACGATAAAAAAATCGGGGCGAAACGACTCACTTACCGGGGCGAAACGACCCAGTACGAAACGACCCGAGGCGAACGGGAATCGGGGCGAAACGACCCGGATTCTTATTTTTATACTTTTGCTCTAATCAGTGTTTTCCAATTGTATCGTTTTAGATGAGAGCTAAAGAGAAAAGACCAAAGATGGCTGCCACAGAACAGAAGAGGATTGCAAGGTTAGTAGATTAGTTTTAGGAGACAGTTATCTTTAGCCTTTTGTTCGAATATATTTTCACATTGTATCTTTTTAGGTGAGAGCCAAAGAGAAAAGACCGAAGATGGCTGCCACAGAACAAAATAGGATTGCCAGGTTAAAAGCTTAGTTTTAGGAGACAGTTATTTTTAGCCTTTTGCACTAATCTGCTTTTCCATTGTATCTTTTTAAGTGAGAGCCAAAGAGAAAAGACCAAAGATGGCTGCCACAGAACAGAAAAGGATTGCAAGGTAAGTAGCTTAGTTTTAGGAAGACAGTTATTTTTAGCCTTTTGCTCTAATCTGTTTTCCAATTGTATCGTTTTAGGTGAGAGCCAAAGAGAAAAGACCAAAGATGGCTGCCACAGAACAAAAGAGGATTGCAAGGTTAGTAGCTTAGTTTTAGGAGAGAGTTATTTTGAGCCGTTTGCTTTAATCTGTTTTCCCACTGTATCTTTTTAGGTGAGAGCCAAAGAGAAAAGACCGAAGATGGCTGCCACATAAGAGAAGAGGATTGCAAGGTTAGAAGCTTAGTTTTAGGGAGACCGTTTTTTTAGCCTTTTGCTCTAATCTGTTTCCCCGTTGTATCTTTTTAGGTGAGAGCCAAAGAGAAATGACCGAAGATGGCTGCCACAGAACAAAAGAGGATTGCCAGGTTAGTAGCTTAGTTTTAGGAGACAGTTATTTTTAGCCTTTTGCTCTAATCTGCTTTTCCATTGTATCTTTTTAGGTGAGAGCCAAAGAGAAAAGACCAAAGATGGCTGCCACAGAACAGAAGAGGATTGCCAGGTTAGTAGCTTAGTTTTAGGGAGACAGTTATTTTTAGCCTTTTGCTTTAATCTGTTTTCCAATTGTATCTTTTTAGGTGAGAGCCAAAGAGAAAAGACTGATCCTCTTCTGCCACAGAACAGAAGAGGATTGCCAGGTTAGTAGCTTAGTTTTAGGGAGACAGTTATTATTTTGCCTTTTGCTTTAATCGATTTCCATTGTATCGTTTTAGGTAAAAGCCAAGAAGAAAAAGCTGAAGATGGCTGCCACAGCAGAATAGAAAAATGGAAGTCCAGAATATCTGGGTAAGGATATTGTTGGTATTTTTCAGAGATATTCAGATACTTAATCGCAAAAGTTGCATTTCAATTTCATTATCAAAAGAGTACTTTTTAAAGAATAACATTTGAAGTAACATACAAATTTTAAGCATAATGTATAACAATTTTTTACATATAGTTTTCAATCCATATATTTTAAAGATTAACTACAAAAATTTTCTTAATAATCGAGAGATAACAAATTTCCATTTTGTACATTGCAAAATGTAGTGGATTATATTAAATGTACACAATGGAAATTTTGTTATCCCTCAATGGAGAAATTATTTTCTTCATGACAATGATTTTTTTTTCATTCTCTGATAGAAAATACTTTCCAGACAATCAAACACTAGTATTCTTGTACAAATTTACAATTTATTTGTTTATAGATGAAAAAAGAAGATTACAGATGAAGAGGAACTGGATGAAAAAATGTCCAAAATATTAAGGTATGAATAGTGTTTGTATTTCAGAGATTATTAGATCACTTTGTTCATTTTATTATCTAATAAAGCATTTTAATTTCAATATGTAAAGTATACTTTTTGAAAAATCTGAATGAACATACAAAAAGTTTTCCATCAATAAAAATATATATTATGTGAATAACAAAAAACACAACATTTTAAGAAATATGTATAGGAAATAAAAATTGGTACATATAAAGTTTTCAATCCATATCTTTATTGGGTTGCTATTTATAGATGAAGAAAGAAGATTACAGATGACAAAGAACTCAATGAAAATACTTCCAGAGTATTTGGGTAAGAATATTTATTTGTATTATTTCAGGAAAAATCCATGCCAAATTCAAATTGAAAAGTGTACATTTTTATATATTTACATATTTTACACTGCATAACAGTCTTTTATGTAATATGCGGGAAAAGTACAGATGTGTTCGGAACATCAACTTTATATTTTTACTGTAGTATAATTGGTAAACATACATGGCGGAAAATGACATACATTATCTGCTCTCGAGCTAGGAGAGAATTAGCAGAATCACTTGAAACTGAACAAATGGAAGTGAATCCCATTGTCGATAAAAGTTAAGTTAATAAAATAATCAGTTAAAAGCACCCAACAATTTTTTAATATAATAAAAGGGTTATTGCATGAATATTGGGAAATATTGTCCCCGCAAGATGCTATATTTTGCTATAACTGGATATTATTGAGTTATTGCATGAATATTGGGAAATATTGCCCCCTGCAAGATGCTATATTGCACTTGCAAGCTGGTGCAATATAGCATCTTGCTTGGGACAATATTTCCCAATATTCATGCAATAACCCTATAATATCCGCCATAGTTATAATCCAGTGACAACAGAAAGCATAAAAGGAAATATTCTGAACAAATTAAGTCTACTGACTTTTTCCATCCATTCATTTATCTGGGTACTTTTTGTAGATGAACTTAACAGATATAAAGGGGAACTGAACGAAATGAAAAAATGTCCAGAATATCTGGGTAAGAATACTGTTTGAATTATTTCTCTGATAAAGGATCCTTTTAAACTTTATGGTAATTTGGATATTTTAGTGTACTTTTTATAATAGTCAGAAATAAGGATAAATACACACGTTAGCAAGGGTCAAAAAATGAAAACAGTCCAATAATATAAGAGGGGGCAAGATTTTTACTATTAACCTGTTTTGGCATTTTTCACGTTTGTTAACTTTTTTTTATGAAGCAACTGTTAATTGTTTTTTAACCATTAGCTGTTATCTGTTTTCTTAAAGTTTGGCATTGTTGTTAAATGTAATAATGAAAATAAAAACCATGTTTGATGTTAATAGTCAGAACACATAACTGTTTTACAGATTTTTTTCACTGTTATCCGTTTCATTTTATTCACCACTTTTTTTAATGTAATTGAGTCTCCCTAAAAGGGAGGAATCGATGAGATTCTGCTGTTATCTGTTTTTTCAATTTTCAAACTCATTGTTTTCTGTTTTCTCATGTAAATTGCTGTTATCTGTTATCATTATTTTTTAAATTTACTTCTATCTGTTTTGGTTTTGGAAAAAAAAACAATTGTTACAATTGTTAACCTGTTAATGGACCCCCTCTCTAGCCCCCCTCACATATATATATATATATATATATATATATATATATATATATATATATTATATATATACAAACGTCTAAGTATTGTGACAACCATATAATATATCTATCCAGCGGATTTCTGAAACATCAGAAATGCAGGGTTAATATCAAATTTTTATATATACTTCTACAAATTAAGCCCAACACTGTTTGAATTAGATTTTTAACACTGTCAAATTTTTGTTTACCCTCAGCGGGATTCGAACTCACACCGTTGTGACACTTTGGCACCAAATCGCCTGCACTATGCTGAATTAGATTACTGTCAAATTAATATGTATTGGTTACGAAAATTCCATCGTCACACGCTAGTACACATGTACTATGTCTATGTCTACCATTCACCCCGGTTAATGAAGCTATATTTTTATATAGCGGATTTGGCCGAGGGGTCTAGACCGCTGGACATAGTGCAGGCGATTTGGTGCCACAGTGTCACAACGGTGTGAGTTCGAATCCCGCTGAGGGTAAACAAAAATTTGACAGCGTTAAAAATCTAATTCAAACAGTGTTGGGCTTAATTTGTAGAAGTATATATATATATATATATATATATATATATATATAAACGTCTAAAGAGTCTACCAACCAGTAAAGCTTATTAAGCATCGGATGGACAAACATGACGATACAGCATAAACAAAAAATAATATACAAGTCTAGAAGATTATGCAACGATACAAATGAGGGTGTTTCTTGTCAAAAATTAAGACAAAGACAGACCAACGAATGGCCTTAGTCATTGAATGTCAATATAAATAAATGACGTAAACAAGTCATAACATATTAACAAGTCATAACATATCATTTATATAACATTTATATATGATTTCTGAAACATCAGATATACAGGGTTAATATCAAATATTAATATATACGTCTACAAATTAAGCCCAACACTGTTTGAATTAGATTTTAAACACTGTCAAATTTTTTGCTTTCCCTCAGCGGGATTCGAACTCACACCGTTGTGACACTGTGGCACCAATTCGCCTGCACTATGTCCAGCGGTCTAGACCCCTCGGCCAAATCCGCTATATAAAAATATAGCTTCATTAACCGGGGTGAATCGTAGGCATAGACATAGGACATGTGTACTAGCGTGTGACGATTGAATTTTCGTAACCAATACGTATTAATCTGACAGTAATCTAATTCGGCATTTTTGTATATATTATATAGGATGACAAAGTTACTTGTCATACAGTCACAGTAAGTAAAGTAAAAAAAAAAATTGACAGTGTTAAAAATCTAATTCAAACAGTGTTGGGCTTAATTTGCAGACGTATATATAAATATTTGATATTAACCCTGTATTTCTGATGTTTTAGAAATCCGCTGGATAGATATATTATATGGTTGTCACAATACTTAGACGTTTGTATATAATTTACTTACTGTGACTGTATGACAAGTAACTTTGTCATCCTATATAATATATACAAAAATGCTGAATTAGATTACTGTCAGATTAATACGTATTGGTTACGAAAATTCCATCGTCACACGCTAGTACACATGTACTATGTCTATGTCTACGATTCACCCCGGTTAATGAAGCTATATTTTTATATAGCGGATTTGGCCGATGGGTCTAGACCGCTGGACATAGTGCAGGCGAATTGGTGCCACAGTGTCACAACGGTGTGAGTTCGAATCCCGCTGAGGGAAAGCAAAAAATTTGACAGTGTTTAAAATCTAATTCAAACAGTGTTGGGCTAAATTTGTAGACGTATATATATATATATATATATATATATATATATATAGATAATAAAACATGCTGCCTATTGACTAAATTCATTATTTTTTTGTTATTTTTTACAGATGAAGAAAGAAGATTCAGATAAAGGCAAACTTAAAGAAAAGAAATATGTCCAGATTATCTGGGTTAAGAATATTTGTTTGTTTTAGAGTTAAAGGAGCCAATAAAATAACTATTTTACCTTATGGAGTTAATTTTTAACCATGAAACAAAATTCTTGTTTCCACTTTTTACAGATTAATGAGAGAATTAGTTAATAATTCCAGAACTATAACTAAAAAGTATAACACAACTGTTGATTAATTGATGATACAACTTGTTTCAAAACATACAATTGAAAATTACCGTTTGACAAAGAACTATTTTTCCCTATAGAACACTTCGAACAAACAAAATCTCATTGACTGAACAATAAGTGAAGGGTAAAGTTAATCTGTTAAGCCACAGATGCGACAACTTGAACTTCTTTTAATTTCAAAAATTTTACAATTGAAAAATGTGCTAATGTTTAATTGGTCCACATTGTAAATTGTAATGTTAAAATCATCGCAACATTACTCCGATTTCTTCTGTTAATGTTGGTTTATATGTATACTTTCAGACCAAAGAGGACTGTGATTGTTTATTCCATTTTTACAAGAAAAATTTCTAAATTCTTATTGAGTTGAGAAAGGTGAGAAAGGTGAAGAAGTTAATTTAGTTTAGTTTAATCCTAATATGGATATTGGTGGTACATTTCAACATAAATCAAAGTACCAAATTACCATATTACAATCCAAATAATTTACGAAACCATGATTTATGGATATTTAATTATTGTGGAACATTGTTTCTGTCAATTTCGACCCTTGCACTCACTTAGTGTTAAATTGAACTGATACAATGCTTTGCCCATGGTCAAATATACAATAAATCATGACTTTCATAGATTATTTTGTATCTTAAGTTGACAGTTTAGTTGGGAGTGAAGTTGAGATTTGAGTTAGGTTAGGAATGAAGTTGAGAGTCGTGTTGGGCTAATAGTAAAGTTGAGAGTTTAGTTGGGTTGAGAGTGAAGTTGAGAATTGAGTTTAGTTATGTTTAACTTAAGTTTACTTAGTTAAGATTATGTTAGTTAATTTAAGTTAATTCTAATATGGCAGCTGTGGTAGCATTCCATATGAATCATTACCCAAATTACCATGATATTAGTATCGAAATAATTTATGGAATACATGATTTATGGATATTTATCTACGCTCAAACATTATATAAATAAATTTAGAGCATGGCTACTGCTCGGTAGAAAATTTAGCTGATAGAATGCCACGCCCATGGTAAAATATACAAAAGATTAATATATTCATAAATTATTTCTAATATGTTAAGTTTAAGTTAATTTAGTTTAAGGCCATCTATGTTAAGTTTAAAGTTAGTTTAGTTTAAGGCCATCTATGTTAAGTTTAAGTTAAGTTAGTTTAAGGCAATGTATGTTAAGTTTAAAGTTAGTTTAGTTTAAGGCCATCTATGTTAAGTTTAAGTTAGTTTAGTTTAAGGCCATCTATGTTAAGTTTAAAGTTAGTTTAAGGCCATCTATGTTAAGTTAAAGTTAAGTTAGTTTAGTTTAAGGCCATCTATGTTAAGTTTAAGTTAATTTAGTTTAGTTTAAGGCCATCTTTACCTTGGGTAAAGAACAAAACCTTTGAAAAACTTGTTTTCATTTAAATTAACATTAAGCATGGAATAAACTCTACGAAGAGTTTTCACTAGAAGTTGAAAAGAAAAGATCTGACTAAATATGGACAAATATTTGCAACAGAATACAGACAGAAGAGGTAAATTAAGAAATTATTAACGGAGTCTTGGGTATATCATTGTTTTACAACAGGGTGACCATTTATGTCATTATTTTATCCCCAGCGATAGCGAGGGATAAAATAGCGATGTAAATGGTCACCCTGTTGTAAAACAATGATAAATCACAGCCTCCGTGAATTATTTCTTTTCTAATAAGACAATTATGGTACATTTATGATATTTACCAACCTATAGAAAACATCATTTCTGTCATAAACTGGCTGTTCCGTCAATGTAACTCACTATATTGCAACGGATAATTATAGTGTGTGTCACTATTCATAATATTAATGTCATACGCAATAGCTTTCCAGTGGGAGTTAGTTTTGTAATTGGAACAGCCCATCAAAACATGCCCTCTTCATCGCATGTTGCTCATACATAAATCATTTTTTTTACCACAGTTGTGATCTCAGAGCCTTTGAAGCACGTCATTAGAATATTTTTTTTACTCCAGGATATGTTCATCTTGTCATTTAATGGGGGCAGTGATATGTGGAATCTTATGTAGTAGCTGGTTTACTATGAATAATTTTCCTTTAATTCAGGTGATAGTCTAGCTACAATAATGTAGCTCCTTTTTTTTTTTTTTTTTTTTGATGGACGGAGCTACAAAGAGGTCCCATTACTCGTAATGGAGCAGCCCGGGAGTGATTCACACCCGGGGGTTTTATGCATATTATAAGCAATTACACTGTTTCCCTGGTTTGCTACATACTTTTTTATGTATTTGCAGTTTTACTGATATTTCCACAACACCGTATTCGTTAGTTTTATCACTTTATTCGTAATCATGGCATTGTTTGACAAAATATGAATTCCGGAAGTGCATAATTTCGATAATATCAGAATCGATTTGGTAAAAAATGTAATTCCGGATGATTTCAGCTGTATTCATTTGCATTATGATTATGTCCCCTTATTACAAATTTTACCGATACGATTCCGAAATTCTACACTCCACAATTTTAATTATGTCAACAATGCCACGATTACGAAAAAGTGTTAAAATTATTTAATTAGACATTGTAGACATATCAGATGAACGGCGGAGGAAAGAAAACATATTTATTTAATAAAGACAAAGGTTAAATAGCGGAAAATATGTGTAAATCCCAAAAGTGTTTTTGCTCCATTACGAGTAATGGGACCTCTTTGTAGCTCCGTCCATCAAAAAAAAAAAAAAGGGAGCTACATTATTGTAGCTAGTGATAGTCCTACAATTGTCACAATCTTAGTTTACAGGTTATACATATTTATTATGGATTCTGATTGTCACAACCATGCATGTTGAAATTGTTTTGTTTTTGGAGCAATTCATTTATTAACATAATTTATTTCATCTTATTTTATAGAAAAAGAAAAACAGATCCTATTGCAAATGATGACGTGACAAATATGTCCAGAATAATCTTGGATTCTGGGTAAGAATATTGTTCATTTTATTTCAGAGATAAAGAAGCAATGACAATTACAATATTTGTAAAGTGTACTTTTTTGGAATAATAAAATGTCATCAAAGATACCAAGGTTAATACAATTTACTACACCAGACGTGCGTTTCATCTAATCAAGACTAGTCAGTAACTCAATAAAAGTTAACAAACATATACCTGCACTAACTGGATCAAATAACATTTGAAATATGGCTAAAGTATTCACCATCAGTATACATGCTAGCACGATTTAAAAATAAGCAACAATCTAAGCATGCAAGAAATTAAATGATATAAGCTGCACATTGACTTTCAATACATTAATTGATTGTGGTACTTCTATTTATAGATGATACAAGAACATAACCAATGGAAGAAAGGAGAAAGGAAATATATCCAGAATATCTGGGTAAGCATGTTGTTATATTTAATTAACAACTTAACAATTAAAACTTCACCTAAATTTGAATGTTGAAAAGTACATTATTTGTTTAATTAGGGCCCCACCACTTTGTGGCGGACGCCCCGTAGTGATCAGTCTGTCCATCCATCCGTCTGTCTAAAATTAATCGTGTCAAAGCTATAACTTTTTTATCTTTTGAGGGAGGCTGTTGATATTTGGTATGTGGGTAGATAATCTCAAGACGATGTGTCGCATACCTTTTGACCTTGACCTCAAGGTCAGCGGGCCCACAGAGATGGGTACTATCTCACTGATATCTAGTTAACATTTGAACTATTTTCCACCAATAAAATACTCTTTACTGGACTTTAAATAATAAATCAATCAAAATGCTTGGAACAGTCAAATTAGCTAAAAACACAAGATGGAAATTATATTTATTCTTTTTCCAGAATGTGGGGATCTCATTTATACACTCAAGGACATCACATGCTTGATTGATGGTGAAGGAACTGTAATGGAATTTCTTGTTGGAGCAAATTCAACGACTGATACTTGGATAATTAAATACAGTATTTAGATGATTGTTACTTAAAAAAACTACTGAAAAATTTAAGATAAATTGTTTGTTGTTGTCATTAAATTACTTATTATTACACTTAGCTGTTACTTGTATAGACATTAAGCTATGGTGTTTATTGTATGTGCTCTGATTTGTTTTGTCCGTGCAACTCCTCTGAAACTACTGAATAAAAATTTTACAAAACTTGGTATGGATTGAGAGCACCATATGTAGATGTGCATATTACGATGTTTGTTTATCCATTGAATTTTGTTGGAGTTACACCCTTTGAACTTAGAAATTTCTAAGTTACACCCTTTGAACTTAGAAACTTAGTATGAATCGAGGGTACCATATCAACTAAAATTGTTTACATACATTTTCCATACCTGGACAATTTTATGGGAGGCGGGAGACATCTGTTTTGCAGACTTAAACAAATTATTTGTTGTTACTTGTATATGCTATGCTATATTGCTACTTGTATGTGCTATGCTTCGTTGTTACTTCTATATGTTATACAATTATAGCCTTTAAATAAGGTCAATATGAAAAATATTCACATGAGAACATAACTACCCACAACGAATTTGGAGATAGATATGTTATCTCGTGTCTATATTTTTCATTTCGACCATATTTAAAGGCTACAATTGCTATATTATTAGTTGATATTTTTATGCAAATCTGTATATGCTAGTATTGTAAAGGAATTTAGTTCAATGTTTCTTTTGATTAGTTTTCTGAATTGATGGTTTGCCATCTTCACTAGCCAAGTGTTACAATCCGGTCCCCCCTACTTGGCTAGCAAAGATGGTTTGTTGTCTCGTGTACAAAAATTTCACATTTCATTTCAATAGAAGCAGAAATTGTGAAAAAGGTCAACTCAAGAGATAAATTAATACAATAAACAAGCAACATATAAAAAATGTTTTAAATTTTTCAGAATGTACATACTTTCCTAACGTTCAAACCAGAAATAGAAGTCAATTCTGCTTGGATGTTTGAAGGGGAATTCCAGTTATTTAAAGAAATTTTAAAAAAGGCCCTGCAATATTATCTTTTCTAAATATAACAGTGCAACATCACTTTTCTATCTGCTGTTTTCAAAGAACCTTTCCAAATACAGCATGTCATGTAACAGGGTTTAAACAATTTATCAAATATCAATTAATAATATTATGCTATATTGCTCCTGTATTTGCTATGCTGTGTTGTAATGTGCTGACTTGTTTACTTGTACCAAAATATTTGCAATAAATATGTAATATGGTTTCAACCAACCATTTTTTTCACAAATAAGACACTTCAATGATTTATGTGACCTGTGGTATGCAATGATGAAACGTGTTAATTGGATTAAGATAAGGACTATTCATAATCATCTTAAATTGCACAGAAATGTATGTCTGTATATCTATGTTCTAAACTACTAAAAAAATTGAGCATCAATATACATTGAGGACATAAATTTTCATATTTTTTGGGGTGTTTGAACATCAATTTGGGATTTAACACATTTATCCATCATAATTTAATTATTGAATGGTGTGGCTAAATATTAACATATTAAAAACATTATTACATGAAAAGAATTTTACGTAAAATTCTATTCATGTCCTGTTGTGATTATCATGACCCGAAAGTTGTTTTTAGACTCTAAAAGCAACTTTCGGGTCATGATAATCGCAACAGTACTAAAATTTCATACAAATATGGAAATTTTTGTCTTAGCTGCGTGATTCTGCTGTACAGTAGTCAAGCGAAATCCAATATTGACCTGGTTTTGACCAGTTCAAACCTATTTTTATGACTGTTCCAACATGACTATAAATTTCAATTTTAGTGGTCATTAAAATATCTATAATTATAAAATATACTGTTAAAAAATGTAGGAATAAAATAATTGACTTTTTATACTCTTTTCAATATTTGAAATGTGATAAAACTGCAATTTCAGGATTATCAGCAAATCAATATCAAAATGCAGTATTAACAGAAAATATTAAGGGTAACCAGCATTAAAACAATTACAAAATGTAAGCATCCTTTGTTTTTCTGATTACGGTAAGGAAGATGGTAATTTTATTCATGTAATATAACAATTACTGACTTTGATATATGGTCGCTATCAGGATTTCTCAGCCATCAAAAATGTATATTGACCTCCCTTGCGCCTCGGTGAATAGTGCATTTTTATTTTCTGGTTGTGTTCATGTTAAATGTTTATTTTGCAAATGTCTGTATATACAAAATACTTTGTAAAAGGAGAGAAAAGATTAAGGCTGTGAGGACAAGGGAGGCAATTTTTGTTACTGTTTTATTTGTTTAGGTTATTTGTGAGAACTGGTTGGGTGAAATCACTATGTATTTTGTAAGGTGAGGTTTGGATGGCTGTAAGGGGAGGAGGAGGCCATATATAAAATCAACAATACAGTTTGTAGTAATAAGTCACTAAAAATAATTATGTAATTAAGGAAAATGAACAAAATGTTCAAATGAATTGTAAACCACTATATATATATGTGAGGCATTGACAGGATTTATTTGAAGCAGAGACCAAATTTTAAAAAATCTGTATTGTTGGTTTTTAAACAATTGTTGTAAATTTTATATATGATATTTCATGTTTTGTTGTTACTGGAAAAAAATATTGGCAATAAATACTTTGTCATGCATTCACCTTACATGTTTTCTTGCAATTTAGACAAAAAATACAATGTGCAATAATAAACAAGACTTTTGGCATGAAATTCCCTTGCGAGAGCTGCAGCATACATTTTTACGCGACCACATGTTGGATATTAATGTTGCTCGATTAACAAAAGTTAGAAAAAGTTGCACTTGCTGATCATAGCCAAGTCGAAAGGACAGAAATTGGGAATTAACTCCTTACAAGAGTTATTGACCTTTAATGACCAATTTGACATATTTTGGGGTTTTTATTTAAGAAAAATAGAAACTGAAAACAGCAAATCATCGAGGAAAGATCTAAATACACGTATAACTCGAGCATTCTTTATATTGATTGATTGGATGTTTGTTTTATGTGCAGTGAGCTGTATTTCAGCTATAGTGAGGAGAACAAGTTAACAAACAATAAGTTAAAGGAAAAAGGGGCAAGATGGGGAATACGGAACACAATTTTGACTGCCACTGGAAAAGTAGGGAGTATTGTGTAAGGGCAGAGAATTTAGCCTCTTGTTGGGGCTACAATGAGCCTAATCTTTTTGGAAATCTACAAAAGGGGCCTTTATTGTGCAAGGAGCCTGGCACTTTCCAAACACGTTGCCACACTCAGTGGCCATGCTTTCCATATTATAACCCGACAACCTCCCAATGACAGCCCTACAGAATTTGTCAGTGAAGAGATCTCATCGTGTTAACTGAATTAATTTTTATGAAGATACAAGACATGCCTCCAACTTTTGCTGGCGGAACATAAAAATTGCAAAAGTCTGAATTGACTGGGCTGCAAAGCAAGTGCCTTTATAAATGGGGAACAGTTTACACTTTGTTGGAAGAGAGCTTCAGGAGTCTGTGTAAAAAATGTAGGAGTTAATTACCCCAAAACAGTACTATCGTCTATAAAATTTGCAGAAAAATTACTTGTTCCCATATTCTAGAAAAATATTTCAAATTAATAGCAGGCCCACATTTTTAAAAGGAGTCGGGTTGAAAGCTGGAGTTGATTACACAAAAATGGAACCCTCTTCTGTAAAATTTGCTAAGCAATTATAAAGTTCTGAAGTGTGGAAAAAATCCTTGGAACAATTCCGTAATATAGCAGGTGCAAAGCTTCAATATGTGTGCAATCTTTCTGAATAAAATGTAATGTAAGATACCAAGGTAAAAAATTTACGCCAGACGCGCGTTTCATCTAATCAAGACTCATCGGTGGCGCTCAAACCTAAACAATATGTAAAATCCAAATAACTGAGATGCTGTAGAGCTTATATCATCAAAATTCCAAAACATTGTACCAAATCTGACGTAAAGGTCATCTATACCTTGCGAATAGAAAAACCTTAGAATTTAAATCATTTTCCAAATTTTAGGGCAGTAAATTTAAACAATGACTATATCACTAAAAAGAATCAATGATGATCCTATCAGCACCAAAGTGTGACTACTGGTCTAGTGATACCCTCAGGGACTAAAAAAGTCCACCAGCAGAGGCATCGACCAAATGAGTGCAAATTAAAAGCCATCTAAGATGCCAAGGTTATAAAATTTACTATGCCAGACGCGCGTTTCGTCTAATCAAGACTCATCAGTGGTGCTCAAAACCAAACAATATTTAAAATCCAAATAACAGATATTGTGGAGCTTATTTATTAATCTGGGTTGAAAGTTGTTGAGGATTTGATTATACATCATAGTTATTAGGTACTCTTTCTTTCCACACCCACCCAACTTCATACCTGACTTCATATCATACATAACTTCATATCATAACCTGATTTTGCACTTTGTCCAAAATATCCAATAAGAAAAAGTATTGGGTCAAAGACTTCATTCATAAAAATTCTAGAAAATTTTCACTCTGGTGTTTATATAAGTTTCATCTGTTGAATTATCTCCCTTTCTGAACGTGCTAATTGCTTCTTTTCAATAAGAGTGATAAATTTGTATAATGCATATAAAACAAACAGGAATATAATTTAAGACTGCTCCAATTTAGCAAATTATTGATTAATTTTTTTTCTAGTTATAATTTTTACATGCAATTTTATAACAGTTATATACTATAAAATGTTACTATCAGCAATTCAAAATAGGGTCCAACTCTACTAGACTGTCTTACGCCCAGTAAAGGACATTAAAAACCCCCATTATCAT
The DNA here is from genome assembly GCA_944474755.1 of Limnoperna fortunei. NCBI lineage: Eukaryota > Metazoa > Mollusca > Bivalvia > Mytilida > Modiolidae > Limnoperna > Limnoperna fortunei. Next base: position 16,356,898 of record OX104121.1, on the reverse strand, counting down.
CCAGCTTGACCTTACCGTCCGACCAAGGGTATTAGGTTGTCGGTGTAGGATGTTAAAAACTCCCCAGAGTCAAGTCACGTTGACTAAAAAAATCTAGATATTCTGAAGAAGTTCCGACAGCATGCTTATAACATATGACATTTGGCCTTGTGAACAATTATGACAAAAAATGCATCTGAATTGGATGACAATACAAAATGGTTAACTCATATAGCTTGGCCCCTTGCATTACAAAACAGTTTGGATTCTACATGCTCATGACAAAGTCTTTATATCCTGATCTTATGTCATCCATTAAAAAAGTGGCTAGAGGTGTAAAACCTCAGTTATATGTTTACAATTATTGAATCTCTAATGGTGTATAATTTGGACGGCTGATATATATTAGAAAGAACTCATGGCTGGGGTAATCCGGTATTTTTACTGTTGCTAGTCAGAACAAATATCACACTGAGGTATACAGTATTTCAGCTATATCATGGAATCTAGTTTTTATTGGGGGAGGAAGCCTGAGTACCAGGAGAAAACCACTGACCTTCAGTAGGAAACTGGCAATCCTTGTCAATTAAGAGTGGGGTTGAGCGCACCCTACCTGCAGTGGGAACCCACAATCTCAGCGTTGACAGGCCACATGATCAATAGTAGACAAACAACCCTAACCATTCTGCCACTGAGGCCCACAGCTAAGAAGAGAACAGAAACAGCAACATCAACCAAACAACCAAAATTGGACATGTCAAATGTACAACTTAACAAGTTGTAGGTGTGCCCATCAGTTTAAGAAGAAAACAAAGAAGATAAGGCGCACGTCTGAAAGTATATGAATAGGGTGGGTTTTCCAATCTCCGTTCGCAGACCTGTACCTAAAAGTATCCCTCTAGTTACCCCCCCCCCCCCCCCTCGTGTGAAAAGTTTATCTTCCATACTGGAATTGGCCAACTGCCAATTAATCGCGCAATTCGCAAGTCCCGTGTAATGTTATACTTAAGTAATAGCTAAAAATGCTTCTTAAAGAAGGATTTGAGGTAAACATGATGATGGTTCCTCAAATTTGGTATAGGTTTTTTCTTCTAAGATATTTATTTAAATGTGAAGCTGATTTAGCAGAAATTACTTTTCTTGATAAACCATTGAGTTTACTTTAAAGCATCCCTTAAACAAAAGTATAATGACATTATTAATAAAGATCTTGATAGCTCTAACAGCTCTAGTGAACTGAAGTCTGATATAAAAATGAATGGTTATCTACCCTGTACGAAAGTGATAGCCAGAATCCAGCAAAGACTAAAGTTTTAAAACTGGTAGCTACAAAACGTCAGTGATCATGCCTTAGAAACTTAATTAGGGAGATTAATCATTAAAGGGATCACAGAACCTGTAACGAAAAAGAACTTCTGGTTGAAAAAACATAATTCTTTGAATTCCCTACCAAATTTTTTTCAAGTTATCTGCCTTTTCATTTATATGAAATATAAAATTCTGGTATTTATGGTTCAAATTCTATATTAGGCAACAGTGAACTGGTCTGTTGCATACAACCTCTGGACTGGTTTCTGGTATTTCATGTATTTGGTGGTCCTTACACCCAAGGAAGATGTTTTTGATCACATAAACTTAATCATCAAAAATGGGCTTGGTGACCAAGAAATGCATTATTACTCATTTTTTACAATTTTTTCGCATTATATGTAAATTTCAAGCTTGGCAATAGACATTTTAACACAAATGAACTTATTTCCCACATTGAAAGGACTAATTATGTAATTTTAACATAATTTTAGCATGTCATTAGTTTATTTCTCCAATCTCAAACTTTTTCGAAGGTGAGGTTCCATCTGCCTCCAAAGTATTGAATAAGACTTTCTTAATTATGCTCCTATTTCATGGAGAAAGAGTTTGCGAGCAAACTGAAATTTATTGATATTTATATGTAGTTTTACTGCATCTTGTACTGCAATAATTTCTCAACTAAAACTAGAAATTTGTCAATTTTCTATAACGATACTTTATACATAAAGCATTTTTGACAGGAGAACTATTATTTTAGGCCCAATTATTTTGACAAGTATAATTGTATATTACCAGTTAAGTAATAAATTTACCCCTTCCCCCAGGCAAGCATCAGATCAGTTAAGAACTAATTTGTGTATTAACCCATGGGACAACCATTAGCCAACTAAAGCAGCAAGTCTAAAATAATATAGTATTTTTCCGCACACCATAATGTCTAACAGTTCCAGTTTTAAACATTTTGACCCTATCATGACATCTAAAACCTAAAACAGGAGTTAATTTAAATACTTTACTAAAGTACAGACCACTACATTTCTCAAAATTTGATAAAATATTACATTTTATTATACTTCTCATACTTTTTTCTATGTGAATTTTCTGGTTTCCAAGGTTTTAAACCAGTCTGTCAAATGTCTACAAAGTTTTATTGACGAGTGAAAAGTACCTACAATGTTCTCTTCACTTCCGAATAGCACTTTGATTACATATCCCATGGTTTTCCATATTTTGAGATAACTGCATGGCCTATTGATATTTTTGTAAGTTTACAGATTAATTTTTGCAGCACACAGTTTTCTATATAATGTAATTCATTATAACTTTACCTGCATACCATCGTTAATTATTTTGTTTCAAAATTTGTAAAGCATAATAAAAATTAATACAGTATTTTTCCGCACACCATAATAAATATATAATACATGTGAATACTGCTCACAGATACTGCTTTCATATAATGAAACAGATATTGAGATCAAACAGCGATTTCTCTTTTGATTACACAAGAACTGCAATTTGTGATGCTGTGTTAGATGGAATAAGTCATGAAAAATCGGAGAACATTTTTAAACACTGTGGATATATTCATTAAAATTATCTCCCTTGTAGAGTGTCAATGTTCAGTTATTGTATAAAAGTGATGTATTTATTTTATTTAAAGGTGCTACTAATTTTACATTTTAGGATTTAATGTCTGAAAAAAAAGGATAAAAAAGTTTTTGTCATTTTGAGATTTTTCACAAATCTATGGGGGCAGTTCCTCACATAATGACACATAAAATTAATTACATCAAAAACAGAATTAAAACAGAAACATAACATGTAACCCTACTATTGGGTAAGGAATAACACTCTGTAGGACAAACAAAACTTGATTTGGAGACATAAATTCTGGGGTGAAACCAGGTGCTCCAAAACTCACAGTGAGCTTTACAAGCATTACCAACAACCCTCATGATTTATTTTTGTATGTATACTGAGTGGTAAGTATATTTTGGTACAAGGAAAAACAATATTATTGAAATATGATACATATAGATATAAACTGTGTAATACTAACCAATCAACAAGCCCATCATCTCATAAGTACATGTAGTAGTTGGTCAAACCAAATGTTAAATACAAATTTCAATAACATAATTGGTTTGAATAAAAAATATGTCTGTTTAAAATACATGTAGAAATAGAAATAAATTGGAATTGGGACAACAGAAATAAACTTTTTTGGACATTAAACATGTTAATTGCTATTATTTGAAAACATAGCAACATTCTTTGCAAAATTTTGAAAATGTTCAGCAATAGACATTTTTGTCCTAAATGATAAATATGGCATATAGTATAGTTCAGCATTGCACAACAATTCCCCCCTACAATAAGTGAAGTTTCATGAATTTTCACCATCACACCGATCAAGCGACTTATATCATTTTGGTGAGAAGAAGTATGACACGATGAAAAAAGATATAAACAAGTTAAGACCTTTACGTATACGGATGACTTTTTCCAAATCGCTACGTTTAAAACTCACTGTATCAAATATAGTGTATTAAAAAATTATTTGGCATATATTTGTCCATTAACATATTCAATCGTTTTAACTAATGTTTTCATTTTTTATCTGAAAATATGTTCCAAAGGTACTGGCATCACAAATTTGAACAAATAAATGCAAAATTTACGCTTCTGCACAATATATTTCTGTATCAAGTGTTTTTGTTCAAAAGTACATATATCCAACTTTTTTTCTGACCCAAAATTATTCTTCAAATTGCAATTTATTAGGAGTTTGAATCATTTTTCTTTACGCATTTACTGAAAAAATGATACGGAAAAAATCAGCTCATCGTTTTATAATGACACGATGAATAAAAGTTCCTTGACACGATTGAAAACAGCCACGTATTAAGTGATTAGTTTTATACTTCCACATGGGGCATTTCAATAACTTTTTACAACTAATGTCTGTATATCATTGAATATTATACAAAAAGTCTACAATTGTTAATACAATAGGACTATGATGTATAAATTCTTGACACAAATCACTAGATATGGAAAAAGGTAACAAGCAGCGGAGCAGCTTTTTAATTCATCTTAAAACCATAGTGAGGAATTAAACATAGAGTAAATGCTCTCACTGAGACAATCCCAGAGCAGGGTTTAAGCGGAAATCTGTGTTGTATGTCGATAACGCTCTACATATGAGTTCGAACCTATCAACAAATAACAACATAACGAACACGATTTTTTACAAATATTTCCTACTATGTAGACATTAATTCTAATGCAGTTCTTGATGTAACGTCAATTCTGATTGGATAACGTGAATGATTTCATGGCATCAATTCCAGGATTGATGCCGTCAGATTTTAACGCAAGCGCAGACGTTATTTCCGGCAAATAAAAAATTCGAATTTTGATCAGTTAATTTAGTTTTTTTATTGCTGTAGCATTAGAATGGAGATAACTGTATTGTATTTGAAGATTTGCCGGCATCAATTGTTGATTTGATGGTCGGAAATTGAGTTTATTGGCGACGCGTAAGCGGAGCCAGTAAACGGATATTTCCGACAATAATGTTATCTCCTAAATAGTATAAAACGGAACCATCTACTTATTACAAATTATAAGGTATGAATTTAGGCAAACATTATCAAATGTGCTGCCTAAAATTTATAATAAAGACGCAGAGCGAAAAATTTAAAGGTTAATTAGCGTACAAATGAGAGTTAAATCTCAAGAATTAATACATCATATTTAACTGTAACACGGATACTTCTTATGTCTAATAATTTTTAACATTATCGGTTGCAAATATTTTGAGAATTCCACAGTTATCTTTTACATAAAAACAGAAAAGGAAAACGTGTAAGACATGTAGTTACTAAGGACAATATTATTTCATTCGAACAGACCGCGAGATTGACCTTAATTGACCGAATTATACACAATTTTCATCGCGTATTACACCTGTAGACACATGATGATACACAGAAAATAATCTACGAATCTGGAAAGAGAATACTTACACAAATGTACACCGTTTTATTACAAAATTATTTATATTTATGGTTTAATCACCCGTTTTCTTTCATTGTTAATTCTAATAAATGAATAATAAATAATAATAAACAATCAAACAAAAAAAAACAAACAAACAAAAAAAAAACCCCCAAAAACAACAACAAAAACACCCCATCTTTTAACGAGGTCATATAATATTGTCTTTATTTTTATGTCAACGCCCCAAATGCGAAGGCCACCTTCGCCTTTGGGCGGTGACATAAAAATTCAGTTTTGCAGAAGGTACGAACGTCGACATAATTTTGTCACTCTTTTGGGTTTTCTACGACACCCATTGTCTAGTAACTATCTACTCACATGGCAAATATGAAAAGCTTAAACTATTAACGAAAGTCTGGGTTTTCTCTGGGTACTCAGGCTTCCACTCCCAATAAAAACTGAATTCCATCATACAGCTGAAAAATTGCTGAAAGTGGCATTAGACACCATTCATACAAGCAAACAAACAGTCAAACAATTTTTTGAAAGTTATAACTCGCGAAGCAATGACTTAAAAGGCATTGATGTGATCTTGGGGGGGGGGGTCAAATTTCGAAGTTAAATATTCCGGACACGAAGCAGTCACTCAAAAGGCAATGATGTGACCTTGGGAGTCTAATTTCAAATTAAATTCAAACACCCAGGGCATGCGACACATCGATTAGTTATAATCTACCCACATGCCAAATATCACAAAGCTTACCTAAAAGGATAAAAAGTTATATCCTGGACACGATTTGATATGGATGCACGGTCGGACAGTCAACAATATGTCGACCTTCTTTTGTCTCTTTTACCAAAAACCCAATATAAACTGCCTAAAAAAATGAAAAGTGGAATGTAACACTAGAAAAAGCTATCTTGCATATCCTAAACGTGTATTAGTATGGGATTTGCAGTGTCAAATAAATTTGGCTGAAAATATCAGCCTTAAAGGAAAAGAAAAGAAAAAAAGAAGTTGAAGTAAATTACCAGAAAAAAAAAGTCTCCAATTTATCTTCGTTTGGTATACATAATAAAATAAGAATTGCATACAAATACAAAGTATAGTTTGAAAGCTTTTCTGCATATGTTATTGTGTGTCGCAATTTGTTCATTGTATATTTTATGCACAGTTATCAAAATTAATTTTCCCCATACTCCTCTTCATGCTTCATATTGAAAATCAAAAATTTACATATATTATTACGTTACGAACTCTTAAAGTGAATACTTATTCAATTGGTTAGCAGAATTTCATAGCTTATACAAAGTCATATTTCTTGTTTTAGTCGTATCATTGAACTGATTTATATCGTATCGTACTTTCTCTGACTCTGCAATTAAAATCAAATTAATATTGTTAATGCATTATGTTAAAGATACATTTTTGGCACCAAACTAAAGCTAAAGGAATATTCTTTACATTTAAACGGCCGATTTGAAATAAAATTATATCATAAAAGGTCATTTTAGCACTTAAATAACTATATCTGCATTTTTTCGTTTATTTTATAAGATAAGTTGGACAAAAATAAAAGCAAGAGCTTAAAAAACTGAATATATCTATTGCCAAATCTATGCTAAATCGTGTTTTAATATATTTTATTCGCTACAATAAATTTAAAACATAAAAAAATTTGAAAAACTTACCTACGTTTTCATCGCTTCTAACTTGTATATATCTTTTTTCATCGTGTCATACATCTTCTCACCAAAATGATATATTAAGTCGGTTGATCGGTGTGACCATTGGGGAATTTACTTTTTGGCAATGGAAAATTAATCAATGAGTTATTGACTTTTCCTTGTCAGATTTAAAGTACCCACTGAATAAACTGCAGAGAGAACAATAGGTATTGTATTCAAACAATGGGACAGTTCATCTTCCAAAAGTTTAAATACCCTGACCAACACCAGCTTATACTCAGGAAAGGTATCATGTAGTCCGCTATAACAGTTCCAGTACTCCATATGCAATGGAATATATAGCGGTGGGATATAAGTCACAGGGCTTGGATACAATGAATGTGTGGTTGGTATCAAAACATGCAATCTGAGGACAGATACAATAATTGTTTAACACATAGCTTCTCTCCATATGCTATCTTTTAAAATTAAGCCAAGTACTTTAAAACCTATTGACAGTATTTGCAAACATATTACATATCAACAATCTTGTTTTTTGCCAGACACTTATGCATTTTTTTATTTTAAAGCTGGCTGACCATGTCATGCACAAAAATGTTTAAGGCCTCAATTGTTTGACAATTTTTCTTAAAATCCTGTATCACATCTTAAGTGTGGCACTCTCCAAACATGGCACCTACTATGGTGTAGATCTGCAAACATACATTCTGTATTATAACCTGACAACCCCAAATGAGAGTATCTCTATTCACCACCTGGCTACAAACTGGGTTGCTTTGTTGGTGAAACATATGTATAAGCACATATATGTTCTATTAAGAGACGCCTTCAAGATAATAGCTGAAATATTGCTTGCTGGAATGTTTATCTTATTTTTATGCTGCATTAAATTTGATTTAAAAAGATTTGTGAGGTTTGTGAAATTGAGACAAATGATGACAGAATAGGGAGATAACTTACCTACATAAAATCTTTTATTTCCAAAATATTATGTCTTTCTATTTAGTTATTACTTCCATGTACATGTATGATTAATTATATATATTTAAAACACAATTTAGGACTGTTTATATCTACTTCGTATGTATATTTAGCTTTGAAATTGTGTTTTCGCAATATTAAGATTGAGCAGGTTCAATAGATTGGTTACATGTTCTAAAATGTCAATAAAAAGTATGTTTTAGACTTTTTTCGGCATAATTTTTTTGAGACTTAAAATATTGAGAAAAATGTTTGTCCCTGCTTGTTTTTTGTTCATTATGTAGATCTTGATTTTTGTTTGTTTATTGGATTGATTTTTAACGTGACGTTAAAAATCAGTCCAACAAAAATCAGACAAACAATTATGAGATTTAAGCAATTGGGAGGGTGTTGAGGACTACAAATTTAAAAATATCATTTTTAATACACTCTCGCTCGCTCTTAATTTTCTCTCTCTGTCTTTCCTTCTTTTTTCGCTCACTTTCCTTTTTTTCTCCTTTTTTAGGGTGGCAAACGTCCCCTCCGCCCCCCCCCTCTCGATCCGCCAATGATAATGGAAATAGTGCAGTGAACAATGATGTGATTACTACATGTACTAATTCACTTAGTGGCGGACGCCCTATATAGTGATCAGTTTGTCCGTCCGTCCATCCGTCCAAACTAATCGTGTCCGAGCTATAACTTTTTTATCTTTTGAGGTAGGCTTTTGATATTTCATTTGGTATCTGGTTAAATACTATATCAAGGCGATCTGTCACAAGGTTAAAGACCTTTGACCTTGACCTCAAGGTCGACGGGGCCCACAGAGATGGATACCATCTCACTGGATATCTAGTTTGAAACTATTGATCAGTGTTCATTTTAAATGTAATCTTTGTAAAGATTTCTTTTATATAATTTATTTAATTCGATTCTCCAATTTACATTTACGTCCATGAACTTATGATATTCAAGGATACTTAACTTTGCTTGCCTCTAATGCTTTTTTCAAAGTAAACAGAAAAGAAATTTTGTGAAACCCCTCGAAGCTAATACGCTTTGGGTACGGGTACAGTGTACACAAATTACCACATAATACACAATACAAAATCCAAAAATAAAATATTTCCAGGAAGTAATATTGGTATTCTACATGTTCTAGTAAAGAAGATAATCAGACATGTTTTCCCTTGTATAGAAAAAGACTGACATCAAAGGTAATTATTATGGTGTAAAATATATGCGTAAATATCCAGAAATATGGTTTATCACAGGGTGCAAGTCAAATGGGCAATTGTCAAATCGGAATCATCTTCTCAAAAAAATGTTTATTTCTGTTTCATTTAAATGGTTTAAAAAGGCAAATTTTAATGCACGAACTATTGAAATTATAATTTAATATAAAATAATTATTTGTTATGATTTGGATTTCACAAGTTGAACATTAATTATATTTTATGTTATTAGTGTTGATTAACCAATTGCTTGTCCAGTTAAGCATCATCAAGCGGATTCAGAGATAATTCTCATTTAAAGTGTAAAACTGTCAAATTTTAATAAAGAATACTACTGGCCCAGATTCTTAACACCTTCATTACTTATGCAATTATTGTTTATTTTATAAATCCTTTTGATTGCATGTTTGATTGAGTGTGCCAATACACATCCAGGTGTTATCACATTAGATAACAGGTAATAAAATTTTATATTTTAATGATGGATACACACCGATTACCTTTATTAACTCCATTCTCATCATAAAATTAAAGAAAACAATCAAAACTTTACACATTCAGTGGTTTTTTTGGTGTTGTATTAAATTGTAATTATTTCTTTGTATTTGATAAACATTTGGTTGAACTTCGATCATTTCAGGTGAGTAAAGTATTTTCATAAACATATTCGTTGATAATTTATGAATCCATAAAGATGGTTTGGTATATTATTTTTGTTGATGAACGTAATAAAGACAAATGTCAATGCACAGTCCTTTATTGAAAGTGTGGACCTCAACTCTTTCCAGAATGTTCGTTTAAATATGAATTTCAAACAATAAATAACATTAAATTTCTTCTTTTTTTTAATTGCCGCTTTCTGCTTCCATAATTGTTTCTTGTATAATACATTTGAAATCGTTTTTCTTCTATAACATTCAATACCCCTGTAATAAATTCAAAGCTAATGAACAATTTATGCCACTTGTTTAGTAATCCCCAATAAGCATTTGTTCTAAATAGGTAAAATATCCCACGTGCAAAAAATTATTGTCAATTACATGTACATCAATGTTTGCCTACCGTGATATATTAAGTGATTTCATTTCATTCCTTGTTTCTGTACTGTGATCACTAACATTTCATTCTTTGTTTCTTGACTGTGATTGCTTACAGTTATTAAAATTGACATATACACTATTGATCATGTGCAGTCAACACAGATTGGAGTTTATTATAGCTCCATGTGTTCCCAGTTTGTTTGGGAATTTCGGCACTCTTTCCCCCAGTCCCACCTCCTAAACACAAACAGACTGATGCTATGATATAGCTAATAAATTTCTGACAGTACCACTCCACTGCATTCAAGCAAACAAAAAAAATGAAAAAATCACATTTAATATAAGAATCAGAAATTCTATCCGATATCTCTGAATGGGTACAAGACTACTATGAGTGGCCGTTCATGTCATAATTGCGATATTTGTATCGCGTTACTTTTCCATCGCGTTACTTTTAAATAGTATCGCGATACTTTCAACTTCTATCGCGTTACTTCTTCAAAGTATCGCTGGGACCATACTGGGAGGGTTCCAGTGCTCGACCCACAGAGCAGCCCAGCGCGTCCCCGTGTGGCGGATAGGGGGAGACCCTCTCGTTGGGGAGTTGTCAGGTCATAATACGGAAAGCCTGACCGCGGACCGTAGTGGGTAACGTGTTCGGAGAGTGCCACGCTCCTTTGCACGATAAAGACCCCTTTTGTAGATTTCGAAAAAGAGCAGGCTCATTGTAGCCGCTACAAAAGGCTAAATTTTCCGCCCCTACCCAAAGCTCCATACTTTTCCAGTGGCAGTCAAAATTGTATTCCCTGTGATCCATCCCACCCCCATTTTCCGTTGATTTATTGTTTGTTAACTTGTTCCTGTCCGGAATATAGCTGAAATACTGCTCGCTGGACGTAAAGCAGACATCCAATCAATCAATCAATCAATCAATCAATCAATCAATCAAAGTATCGCGATACTTTTGTTTTTCATTTGTAACGCGATACTTTTCAAAAGTAACGCGATAGAAGTTGAAAGTATTGCGATACTTTTTAATTTCATCTCTTCAGAAAGAACCAATCAAAATACACCTACCAACGATTGTTGACCGAACGAGATTTCATCCTTTTGTCAAGTAAAATGCTTCGAAAGATCTATATCTATTTTTTTTAATTTTAATTGTTTTCACAAGTTGAACGTCGAAACAAAGTAGTATACCTAGTCTAAATGTGAAATATTAATCTAAATATTTACGCAGGACAATCACCTAGTCATTAGGGACCAACCATTTAACTTGCAGGGGGGACCTTGTTTTTTTCCTAAAAAAATATTTTGAAAATGATTTTTGATGAAAAAAATATTTTGGAAGCAGAGGGTAAGAAAAAAAATATTCTTAAGAAGGATTTCTGCTATATAAATAATGCTAATAATGAAAAAAAAATATTCTGTCGCCACGCCTTCAAAAAATAAATTTTCTGACCAAAACAAAAAACCAAGCCCCCCCCCTTCAAGTTAAATGGTCCGTCTCTTAGTGCTACCCTGGGACCATACTGGGAGGGTTCACAGTGCTCGACCCACAGAGCAGCCCAGCGCGTCCCCGGGTGGCGGATAGGGGAGACCCTCTCGTTGGGGGGTTGTCAGGTCATAATACGAAAAGCCTGACCGCGGACAGTAGTGGGTAACGTGTTTGGAGAGTGCCACGCTCCTTGCACGATAAAGACCCATATTGTAGATTTCGAAAAAGAGGAGGCTCATTGTAGCCGCTACAAAAGGCTAAATTTTCCGCCAATACCAAAATCTCCATACTTTTTCAGTGGCAGTCAAAATTGTATTCCCTGTGACCCACCCCCCATTTTCCGTTGATTTATTGTTTGTTAACTTGTTCCCGTCCTGAATATAGCTGAAATACTGCTCGCTGGACGTAAAGCAGACATCCAATCAATCAATCAATCTTAGTGCTACCCCAAAATATATACCTTCAGATTTGACGACAATCGAATATTACATCTGTAAGGCTTTTTCTGATTGGTTCTTTCTCAAGAGATGAAATTAAAAAGTATCGTGATACTTTCAACTTCTATCGCGTTACTTTTGAAAAGTATCGCAATACTTTGAAGAAGTAACGCGATAGAAGTTGAAAGTATCGCGATACTTGTTCAAAGTAACGCGATAGAAATAACGCAATTATGACATGAACGGCCACTCATAGACCACAGCATGTTGTAAATATAGAAAAATTGCCGATTACCAACGATCTTAATATTTAAATAAATCACCAACACAATTCTAAAATACTACAATAATCCCTTTGTCTGGCTGTCGTCTGACCTCAGGGTAGTGCAAAATTGTATACCTGTCTAGATGTTCTTCAATCCATTTTCTTGTCTGTCTCTTCTTTTATCTACTGTTGATCACGTGGTCTGTCAACACTGCGAGCCCTACGAGCAGGATGTGCTCGACTCTTAATTGACAAGGATTGCCACTTTTCCTACTGAAGGTTCTGGACAGGTTTTTTTCTGAGTAGTCTAGCTCATTCCCCAATAAAAACTGATGCCATAATATAGCTGAAAAAATTGCTGAAAGTGGCGTTAAAATTACATTCAAACAAACAGACAAACAAACAATCTTCTCCTTTATTGATTAACTGTCTTGGCAAGCCTAATGATCATATGTCATGCCCACACCATTTGTTTCCTTTCTAGTGAGATCTGATGCTGGAATTTAATGCTAACTGTAGATATTAATAACTGGTCATTTTTCCAGACAGAAGAATAACAAGAATGGATGAAAGTCACGAAGATGCAAAGAGAGGGTCTGTATCTTTGTACTAGTACCTACCCACAGTGCAAGTCATAATGTAATTTAAATTATCTTAGTCTTTGTAGGACTTGTCAATCACCAGCCATGACATAGGCCTGCATATATCTTGCCAATGCTTTTAACTCCAATTTTATTTTGACATTAATTCAAATACGATGTAGAAGGACAATGTTTCCTCCTGTAAATCCTATGTTGATCAAACTTGTAGGTAAATTTATTAAATTTTTTTAATCAAGTTAATGTATTGACTCAAAAACTTCATAGTTTCAGGTCAACCAATTAAAAAAAGCTGTAACATGGAATATTGGAATTATTTCAGTGTAACACATAGTATTTGTTGCTTCTGTCTAATGAAATAATGTTTGTCACGTAACAAATATAATGCTATTTAATTGTTTTTTGATCGAACGAAGAAAAATATTTACTGATTTCAATGTAAATGCATATGTACATTATCACTTGGTCAAAAGTTATGAAAAGGAAATGTGTTTTTCTTTCTGCCTTTGTAGTTCTGACCAGGCTGATTCAGGAGGATATACGCCCGAAGAAACTCATGAACAACAAAAAAGTGGGTCACAACCTCAACAACCAAAGTAAGCCGGATACAGTTTCACAATTACAAGAAATGTTGCCAATGTTAAAATAAATGTTAGTCATTAATTTTAGGGGCCTCCCTTGTCCAGGTTAATGTAATTAGTCATCTACATGTACAATAATGACAGTGCTTCACTGGTCGAGTATTTAATGTAATTAGTATGTGCTTCACTGGTCGAGTAGTTAATGTAGTTTTCAAATTAAATGTGCCTTTTTATGTCCCGCTAACAAAAGTTGCAGCAAGACATATAGTCTTCGGTACGTTCATTCGTTCGCTCCCATCTCAGCTTCATCTTTGTTTTTAATCTTTTTTAGGAAGATGACTTTACATCTTCTTGAAATTTAGTACTCATTTACAACATGACATCTTCTTACCGGCAAACACTGTGGGCGTGGCCCACAGCTTCGGTGCTTGAGTGAACTTAAAAAAAAGGGGGGGGGGGGTGTTTACCAATATGTGGGACACTATTGTTACCGATAGACATATCCTTGTTGTCAATTTATTCTTGTTAAGTTATATCCACATAAAAGTTTTGAACAGCTATTCAGCAAAGCAGCTATACTGCAGAACAGTGTTGAGCCGCTATACCCCAGAACAGGTTTCAGTAGTTGAACCTACTAAGAAGCTCTTCAAGAGAACAGTTTTGAGCAGCTCCTGGAGTAAATAAGATTTGTCACAGTAGAATCATTTTGATTGATTCAAGAAAATGAACTTATTAATCAATCATAAAAGGGTTAACAAAAGTGCTAGGCTAAGACCTTTATGATGTCAGACTATTCCATTGTTTGGTTTTTATTTGCCAGATGGATTTGGGCAAGCGGCTTCTAATACTGTATTTTTCTTTACATATTTTGGCTATGATATTTTTATGATACACATAAATTAATATTTTTTTCTTTTCAACAGATTTACAAATAAAGACTTTGAACCCATAAAGAAAGAAGTATACGATTCTCCATGTTATGAAAAATGCCAAAATATTGGAAAAGCAGTAATTGTAAGCAATTTTATGGAATCTTACAAAGGAAAACCAGAATGCCGAACATATGCTTCAGAAGATTGTGATACATTACAGAACGTGTTGACAGCTTTTGGTTTTGAACCTCTGGATGATACTGATATGGTCCACAAGAATTTGACAAAAAAGAAATTCACCGAGTTATACAAGAAAGGTAACAGTATTTTATTTTTTCTAGTGCCTCATATAACTTTTTCAAATTGAGATACACTATTGGCTCAAATTTGCTGCAGTTACCAACAAAACACATTAGGTTGTCATGGTAATAAAACAATTATAATTTCTTTTTTGAAATAAGAAAGTTTATTTATAGGGTGTCTTTGAAAACACATTTTCTTTAAACTTCCCCATAAAATCATCTTTTGTAACAATCCAAGTTTTGCTTTATGCATTTTTCTATATTATTTATACTTCTGTACAAACTGACATTTGTTGAATAAGTTTGTAACATACAGTGGTTTTTTGCAGCTGCTGAACAGAATAATTACAGACCCAGAGAAGAAGCTGGATACACATGTGTTCTATTTATAGTCATGTCCTACGGAAAGGCCGGATTGATCAAATGCCATCGGGAAACTGACCAAGGATGCCATGAATATGTTGAGCTAAAACATTTACAGGAAGCATTCCAGCCTCAGAACAATGGCTCACTGGCCCTGAAGCCTAAAATATTCATAATTCAGGTAAGACGTTGTTGTGTTTGTCCTACATGTAGTTACCAAACACACAGTGGCTTGTTGATTAAAAAGCATGAACATAAAATCTCTTAGAACAATACTCAGATATTTGAGAAAAAGTTTGCAAGGTTATATTTTGTTTTTTATTTTATATGGCGGAAGCAAAGTGACATAAGTGTGCATCAGGTCAATGGGTAGTTATGATTTGATGTTTAGTCGAGTCGATGAGTAGTTCTGTCATGCAGTGTAGTCGGGTCAATGGGTAGTTCTGTCATGCAGAATAGTCATGTCAGTGAGTCGTTTTGACATGTAGTGTAGTCAGAACAGTGGGTAGTTATGACATTCAGTGTAGTCAGGTCAGTGAGAAGTTCTGACATGCAGTGTAGCGAAGTCAGTGAGAAGTTCTGACTTGCAGTGTTTCTTGTCATTACGTAGTTCAGACCTTCAGTGCAGTCATCTGAGTGAGTCTATGGAGTGTAGTTGGGTAAATGAGTAGTTGTGACATGCAGTGTATCAGGTCAGTGAGAATTTCTGACATGCAGTTTATTCGGGTCAGTGGGTAGTTCTGGCAAGCAGTGTACACTGTTTTTGTCATTGAGTAGTTCAGAGTGAGTCTTTAGAGTGTAGTCAGGTCAGTGAGTAGTTATCATAAGCAGTGTAGTCAGGTCATTGAGCAGTTCGGACATAAAGCGTGGTCAGTTCAGTGGCTGGCTGAGTTGTCTGACTTTCAGTGTATTCAGGTCTGTGAGTAGTTCTGACATGCAGTGCAGTCAGTTCGGTGACTGATTGAGTTGTTCTGACTTTCAGTGTATTCAGGTCAGTGAGAAGTTCTGACTTGCAGTGTAGTCAGATCAATGAGAAGTTCTGGCATGCATTCTTCACTATTCAAGTAGTTCAGACCTTCAGTGCAGTCATGTGAGTGAGTCTAAGGAGTGTAGTCAGGTAAGTGAGTAGTTGTGACATGCAGTGTAGTCAGGTCAGTGAGTAGTTCTGAGAAGAGTGTAGTCAGGTCATTGAGCAGTTCGGACATAAAGCGTGGTCAGTTCAGTGACTGGGTGAGTTGTCTGACTTTCAGTGTAGTCAGGTCTGTGAGTAGTTCTGACATGCAGTGCAGTCAGTTCGGTGTTCTGACTTGCAGAGTAGTCAGGTCAGTGAGAAGTTCTGGAATGCACCGTCAGGAAAGTGTACAGACATTGGGTGGGTTTACGCTGTACATACACCACTTCGAGGTTATTGGCGTAAACCGACCCAAAGCCGTCTATATCCAATAATCTAACCAGCAATTGAAAGCAATCCTTAAATGTACTAATTTAATTTGTTGTTTTTAGTGGTTTTTTAGCTTACCCAACAATATCAATATTCAAAATGGCTGTCAGGGCCATAAATGTGTTTCTGATTGTCTGAAGTTTCACAAATTGATTTGTAATATTGCATGAATGCACTTAGATGGTTCTCTACAAATTTGATTTATGGGGTGCCTATATTCAAAGCAGGATGACCACCACAGCTTAACGCTTGGAAGATTGATTTGTAATATTGCAGAAATGTATCTTAGATGGTTCTCTACAAATGTTTATGTTGTTGTGTGGTGCCAATCTTAAATCCTAGATGGTAACAAAAGTTGTTCCACGCATTTAATCAAATTATATAGAAATGAAGCCAGGTAAATTTCTTGTTGTTGATATAGTGAGTACAATGGAAATTCAACAAGGCTACCAGAGCTGTTAATGCATTCTCAGATCGCCTAATATTTAAAATCTCTAACTGTTTGGTGGAATACCGGTATTTTGAGGTATCTCAGATGGTGCTACACTAGTTTTGAGTTTTCGAGCTGATCTAAAATCAAAGATGACCGCCACCATGAAACATAGATTAACATAGGACAATGTGGGAAATACAAAGACGGTGTCTCAGTCAAAATTAGCATCAAAAGTCATGTGTCCTAAAAATTTATTTGGTAAATAAGGTGAGCGTTATTTCCATCTTATTGTTAAGGTTCTTGTCGTTCTGTTGCGATCAAGGTTGCATATGAAATACCTAACACACATTCTCATTTCTGCAGACAATTCCAGAACCAGAAACAAAGGCTGATGATCATGATAAAGAAGGAAAAGAAATTACAACAACAAGAAGAATTCCAAGAGAGGCTGACTTCCTCACCTATACATGTGACTCATACTGCCTAGATAGTAAATATAATATTTTAATGTTTGTAGTGACAACAAAACATTTAAACAATAGCAGTTACTGTTAGAATGACACAATTTCTATTATGTTTAACCATCATATATTATGACTACAGAAGCAGCCAATGCTTTAGTACCAAGCTATTATAATTAACAATCATATATTATGACTACAGAAGCAGCCAATGCTTTAATACCAAGCTATTATAATTAACCATCATATATTATGACTACAGAAGTCGCCAATGCTTTAGTACCAAGCTATTATAACAGACCAAATGAAACCTTTCCTGAGTATAAGTTGTTAGTCCGGGTATTTAAATTTTTGGAATATTATTTGTCCGCTATAATATATGAGCTCTGGTTATGTTGTGTTGTCGGTCAAAAAGTGCTTGCAGCGTCTTAAACTTTTGCCTGTCAATCTTCTCCTTTGAAACCACCATGTGGCAAATTTAAACAAATGTTCAGCTGGTGGTCGTCCTCTACAAAGTTTTAAATGTCGTGATGTTAAGATAAGAATTGGTTCATATGAGGGAACATTTTAAAATAATTACAGAAACTACAGTGTTCATAATTGTACAAGTTTATTGGGTAGTTTTTGGGAAGGTTGCGTAGCAAACTTTCCCCTTGCTATATAGAAACTACTGCGACCGGCGTGTAATAAAACCTTACGCTCGTAAAATATAGGTCACATTGGAGGAATCTATCAATTACATGAATCGGTGACCACATTTATCTTGAGCAACTTTACTATACATGTCCTTTCGTATTATGTCTCATTTACTGTATAACTGATAACTAATATTACGTTTTAAACAAATATTCCATGTTCATCCGCGAGAGACAGACTCGTTACACTTTTTGGTTTTGGAAATCAACGCGATATTTGGCAATCCTCGCGATAGCTGTTCACTGAACCGACAAATGTAGTACTGAAAAAGTGGCATCAGTCTAATAATATTTGACGACGTTATTTTGATTGAAGTGATTTAATGATTATTTTGTGCGATCGTGTGGTCGTCGTTTCATACGGTTTTGCATTCTATTTTGAACGTGTTTAATTAAATGAAAATCGACACAAAAGTGTGTGCTTTGTCGATGTACAGATTTGCAGAGCGGCGCCATCTATAAAAATTTTTGAGGGTGGGAAAACGGCATGTAGAAGTTTAGTAAATAAAATACAAGTAGTTAAATTAAATATAACAATTTCTAACTAATAAAAATATATTGAAAAAGATATTTTTGTGTTTGTGACACAAGAATAGTAATTTATTCGACATCGGTGATCAATTGCACTCACCATGTCGCTACATTATTTCCATAGTAAAAGCTGACACAATTTGTTTCCGGTCCTTTTGATTAATTTTCATAATTGGTAATTCATGCTGAACCATTAATATTTCTCGTTAAATTAGTTGAAATTGGTCACCACCCATAATAATAAGCCAAAAAACGTACCAATTTTCTGTGTATGTTTACCTCACGAAATTGCCGTCGTTTCAGACGATGTTGCATATTTATGCTTTAAGTATCTAATTAAACAAAAGTCAAAACGATATATTTTTCTTCATTTTATGGGTTCATTAAAACAAATGAAGATGTGATCAATTCAGTGTGTTTTAGCAGAAGTTTTTTGAGTGACAAATAAAACCTCTTAGCGCGTATGGACGATCTTATGTTCCTTATGTAGATCCAAAAAGGTGCAAATTGAAATCAGCAATTATTTTAACATTTGTTCAGCGTTTTGAAACGCTGTTTTTCAATTTGATAGAGCGATTTTCCTAGGTAAATTTTGACCAAAATTAGAACAGGTGTAAAACCTCTGGGCAATTTCGTTTGTTGTTTAGGCGCGAATACCATAGAACGTCACGAAAGCTGGCGATCTTTGTAAACATCGCAAGACACTTGCTGAAAACAAAAAGTGTCAGATTGCGTAGCAAAAGTCAAGTACATGTAAACAACAAGCATTGTATGGAATATGTACAGTGGACATTTTTTATTGGTTTTTTGTAATAAAAAGTTACAATACCGCATATTGAATATTAATTTTTTTAAATGCAAGCAGAAAAGCACTCCATGTGATTGTGTCTTTTAGTATAAGCTATTAACACACTGTTTAAATTTAAAACAAACTAGTTGACATGCATTCTGATTATAAAGATATATGTTGCCTCATAAGTCTTACAATTGTTTGTTTGAATCCGGGGGATTTATAAAAAATGATTTACATGCGCTTTTGAATAATACTGGGTAGATCTTGCTATAGTTTGTGGGACTCGATATAACAAAATCGACCTAGTATCATTCGAAAGCACATGTAAATCGATTTTCACAAATCCCTGTGTTGTAATTGTTGCAACTTTCAGCAATTTTTCAGCTATATTTGGGCGTCCTGTTTTTATTGGAGGAGAAAGCCAGATTCTAGGAGTCTTTTAATAATTGTCAATCAAGATTGAAGTTGAGCACACCCTGGCAGCAGTAAGATTCAAACAAGTGCTGACAGGTATTCGATCAATAATAGATGAATACTACCTTAACCACTCGGCAACTGAAGCCCTGGAGTATTACAGAAATAAATTATTTTAGTTTTGAATATTTTAGAAGCTTATGCCATCACTTACATTGATAAGGAGACATTTACATATATATACATGTATTTGATGCAAGTTATATTCCAACCATATAACAGGTGCGATTTTTATGTCTGAAATGGGCAGCAGCAAATTTGTCTTATTTATTAATATATTTATAAAAGTTATGATAGAAACATCTTCAATTGTATCGTTGCACTGAATGGATTTTGATGCAATTTTGATGGACTCTTTGTCACATAGTGCTATTGTACACCTGATATTTTATATTTTGATTGGAATGATAGTTAGGATTTCCCATAGCAAACATTGACTTGCCATTCTTTGATGTAGGGTTTACGTATCTCTTATCCACAACTACTTGCAACACTGAGTGGGATTTGATGAAACTTTTGCAGAATCCTTTGTCATATATGGTGGAATTGTGCACCTGATATTTAAGGTTTGAGCAAAACGATTTTTGGAGTTTCCAACAGCAAAGCCCTGGACATTGCATGCCATTCAAGACATAGGGGAGCTGGGGCTATCAATTATGAGGATTGCAAATTTTTTCTAGTCTTTTCAATTAATATCTAATATGTTTCTAAATTTACCTGATTTATTTTACATTGGTTTGTTTTATTGCCTGTCAAACATGAGGCAGGAATCTCATTTCATACTTGCAAAGCAACCTTTCCTTCGGTGCAGTCTGCACTTTGATTGTAAAATCCAAAATGGTTGCAACAACTGAAAAAGCTTGCAAAAGGACCATAATTGAAAACTAAGGCTTCTCTGAAAACTCTTTAACACTCTAAACCAAACTTACTAGCAACATTTATTGGATTGACCTCTACGGTTTTTGTTTGTCATGCAAATGAAAATCTAAAATGGCTGTCAATGCAGATTATATATTAACTGAAAAGATAGTCCTAATACATATATGATAAAATGTCGTGTTTTCATACTGACATTTGAAACATATCCAACATGGTCACAACATGTAAGTCTGGTTTCTGATTGGCCAAAATATGGGAAATGTTCTTTAGCACACACTGTTTAACGGAGATTTTTTTTTTACATTTTTCATTTCTTGAGGAATATACGAACAAAAAATAGATAATTTTTTTTTCATTTTATATTCTTTTTAAGCATTCAAACGACATGCAGTAGAAAATATATTTGTGAAAAGTATTGTACAGATCTTGAAAGGTCAGATGACTGATGAACCGGCTCTTGAGATTCAGAAACTACTGATCAGAATAAACAATGAATTTAAGAAGAAAAGAGATGAGAGACGCAGAGATTGGAAGATTCCTTGTGTTACTTCCTCTTTGACGAAGCTGTTACATCTTGAGCCAACTAAAAGCAAATAGACAGAAGTAGGATACCAGAAGGCTTAGAAGCACGATTACACATTCATATTAAGAAATGTTCTCAGATGATAACATGATGTTGACAGTCAGAAAATTTACTGTAACAACATTGTTAAAGAATAGTATGCAGTAATTTGAATTGGCATAATTATTTATTTAAAAACGTACACTTTCAAATGCCAGATTTTAAAAACTAACAAAAATATTTTTCATTATACGTAATTGGTGAAGTTTGTTAAAGCAATATAAGCAATATATGACTTTTATTAATTACAATATATTTTTATTTTCTTTGTTTTTGTCTCGCCTGCGAAGCGATATAGGAATCCGGCGATGGCGTCAACATTTGACATTTTGCTTCATATCTTTGTACGGTGTAAGCTTAAGCCATAGGTCTATTAAATTTGGTAGCTTATGATGAATACTTGCCAGTCAGTCCAGCGCCTACGTTAAAGTTTTTGAATTAGTGCAGTTCCTCTGTAACCCTGCATGGTAGGATGACAATGTTTGGTATATAGGATGCTGACGAATAGTACATGACTGTATTGTTGGTGTCACCTTGACCTCAATTTCATGGTCCAGCGACTACGTTAAAGTTTTTGGATTACGCCGGTTTCTCTGTAACCATGCATTGTATATTTTAAATGCTAACAATTTAATGCTAATGACATTACTATTTTCTTTACTGACGCGGAATGCAGGATAGACATTTTTCTGTGTCCACGGTTGTTATATCTTATTGTATCTTAAAACAGAATCGATGTGGTACTGATGAACATATATACCATACTGAGTAATGTTTCCTATAACTGGATTTGACTTTTTCCTAGACATGACAACGAGTAACTCGACGGGTGTCTTATTAGAGGCAGGCACTGCTTACTCATCCGGAGCACCTGAGTGCACCCATGGTTTTTATTGGGTTCGGGTTACTCTCTTTCTGTTTTTGTGTTTTTAGTTTTTGTGTTGCGTTGTGTATTTTTGTCTATATCCGGCTTTGTAACTGTCCCTTTACTTTTAGCTCTTGTTGTTGTGTCTGTTTTCTTTCCTATTTTTCTTATTATGATTATCATAACGCCGCTTAAATCAGTGGGGTTATACAGTGAGTATATAGTATATATCTCTTATCCCCTTACACCACTGCATGGAATTTATTTAAACAGAAACTTTGTGGCAGAGTGCCAAAGTGCCCCTGATACTTGATATGACCTTGACATCTCAGTGAGGACAGCTTTTCCAGTTACTCCATTTTGTTTTATATGCATCAATATTAGTTTTGTATATGGTATTTATAATAATTAAAGGTTGTGTATCAAACTACAGGACCAGAACTATTGGTCCAAAACTGTAGATCCAGACTTATACTTAAATACGTCGCCAGTACTTTTATAATATGAAATTGTGATTTACCTTTGTTAAGTAAAGATAACAGTTGCTATACAGGTTTTATAAAGATATAATATCACATGATTAAACGTGACATTCTTATTTAAAATGATGTTTCTATTGAAATTTAAAAATTCAAGTTATAGCAGGTTCTGTAACATAATTCTATAAATAGAATTTGAAATGTACATCATATTATTGTTGTCAGATGATCACGTGCTAGACGGTCAGTCAAGGTGATCTATGCAGTTCATTTAGTATTTTGAATTGCGGAAAGAGGTGGGGCTTACACTATGGAATAACTTAAAAGTTGGTTGCTTATACCATAACTAAGCCCTGCTAACTTCAATGTATTTGAATGGGGATTTGTATCACCTTACGTGCATCCTCACAAGTCAGGGTTTCTGTGTCCACATGTGTCAACGAAACCCTGACAAACTTAGCTAGGAAATTCTCGGGCTAGATTTTCGTATGACGTCAATCCTTCAAAATATCAACTAATGAAATTGCTTGAAAGAAGCAAGTGTTTGGCAGTAGTCATTCTTACTCATTCTTGAGTTGGAAGAAAACGTAAGGCAACTAATAAATAACGCGGTAATAACAAACTATTGATACTGTACAAAATACACGGATTTTCACATGGTCTATGCAACACATCCGTTTGGTTTATCACAATCGACATTGGAGTATCCCCTAACCAAGTCGTGAATGAAAGCGAGCGCTGTTGATTAGCTACAGTAAGATAGGATGTAGCCAATCAAGATAGTGACTTCTAGCCCAGGAATTTTCTACCTAATTATAAGTTTTTCAGGGTTTCGTGGACACATGACAAAGAAACCCTGACGTGTGAGGATGCGTTACGTGCACGTAATGTTACAAGTCGTGCTCAGTTTATTATGACATGTTGTTATAGTTGGCAGCTATGCTGCACAATAATTTTTAGTTGCTGGCTTAAAAATATGGGAGTAAACCTATAATTTGTTTTTGTCATTATTTGTTCAGTATATCATATGGTTTGTAAGGAAATATGAACTAGAAATGTTTAAAGTTCGGACAAGCATCGCGAGGGAAAATTTAAAAATGAAAGTTTAGAAATATGGACAAGAAATGTTTTAAGTTCGGACTGTGAGAAATTCTCTTCTCATACTTACATCTCCTATTTGACAGGTTAAATAATTTAGTTTGGCTAATTTAATGCGTTTCCAGTGTCAAATCATTTGTTTGGTTGTCAAAATTAGTGTGCGGTCGTTTAGAGTTCGTAAACAATCAATTAGTATTTATTCCCGTCTCGAATGCGAGACGGGATAAATAATCAAAAGCTAAACGGCGGAAACCAGTCGTATCTCAAGGATTACAGATAAACAATGCTGTGTCTTGATTGGCTGCTAAATCGGGAGATAGTTGCCGATTGGAAAACAAATAAGCAGAGCTAAGTTAGGGATGAAAACCCGGCATGATTACGGGGCGGTAGCAATCATAATAGGCTAAATCGGGAGACAGCTGCCGATTGGCCAACTGTCTTGTCTTGTTCAGGTAACTACCGCCGTTAGTCGGCGCACTCTATACTCTGGATAGATATATGTGGTGCACACCATTGCATGTGTATGGTGCATATAGTCACAGTGAGAATACGAACAGTTGACGGAGTCGGGTGAACATTTATGTACAGTGTATATTTGGGTAATAATACAGTTAGGCATCCACATATAAGTTATTTAAATGCAGAGTTATTAAACTCAGTCTACAATTACTACTTTATCGTAAAAGCACTAAAAGCACTAAAAGGCAAGAAGCAGCATAATACGTAAAATATCAGGCACTAGTCATAAATGCACTAAAATGTTCAAATATTGTTAATCTTAAATTTTACTTCCTGATATCAAAAAGGGCATGTATAGCGGTTTCTAAAACTATAAAAGCTGCTAAAACACGATGCTCGAGTTAAAACGATAAGATGCACTTGGTCAAGCGTAGAGTCAAAATAAAATTCATAGATATATACACAAGAAGGGTATCATCACTATTGCATTTTTTCTATTAAAAACACTAAAAGCATCAGATTATACATAGTTTAAATATTTATAGAATCCTGCCCCCCTTCCTTTAACTGTCTCATCCTTTCCATATGTAGGTTATAGCACATGTTCCTGGTTAGTTCCTCCAGCTCTATATAACCTTGTTTTTTCAGCTTACTGATATACGGCATCTGTTGGTTTGTGCAGTCCAGTATGAGTTGAAGTAGGTTGTTTTGGGTGACAAACTCTTGGTAAACATCGTTTCTGAGGTTATCTAGGTAGCTTTTGATATTTCGGAGATGCCTTATCCGAACGTTTTCCAGCTTTGGACACTTGAGAATAAAATGTTGTAGATCATCTGGCTCATCTCCGCATAGGCAGCATATAGTTTTGATATAACTATCTCCATACTTTTTTCTTGTTGTGTTAAACAGGTATGTTTGAGTTACAAGCTGATCTTGTGGCGAAATCCAAACTAACACGGAATCAGGTTTCTAACTTTTATTAACTGCAAACTTCTATTTACAATATGTACAGCTACTTTCACTTTCAACAATACCACATTGGATAACTGCTATTGTCACTGTCTAATTACTTGTACTTAAACTTACACTTGAACTCCTATAAATGTTACAACCATGTCTTATATACTATTTTATAAAGAATATTGTAGAAAGTTCTTTTTCAAGTAGTTTCTATAATTATCTAAATCTCTCTTATCTAATAATAGTAACATGTAAATTCCAGAAGCTTCCAGATAAACAATAGTACAATCAACTAATTTCTAGAATAAACAATAACATCCTTGATCTAAACAAATTATATAACAATAATAATATGGCATAATTAAAAAACAATCACAAGTAAAAATAATTACAATTGTTCATGTAATATCGTGAATACAGTTCGCGACAGATCTTGACTTCTGCCGCTCTTATTTTTCTACGTACATTTTCTGCGCCTTCCCAAATATTATGTGGTTGTGACATCGGGTTTTTCTGTAATTGGATGTATTAAACTATTGACTTCTTAGCTATATCTTCCTCACATTGTTGAGACCAGTATAATTCTTGTGCCTTCCTTACTTCTTTTTTTCCACGCCTTTTTTGATCTAGGGTTTTTCATTAGTTCATGTATTGTCTCCATTTCATATTTCTCTGAAACTAGTTCAGCCCTTTCTGTAAAAAGTTCGTTGCTATTTTTGTTGAAGCAATGTTGTCTAATTAAAATATTATACTCTGCTGATGATGGGCATCTGACTATATTCTTAAGGTGTGACAGTATATTAAGATCTACATACATGACATACATCTGAATTGGAATTGCACCAACGAATAGGTAAACTGCAGTATTTGAGGTTTTGTTTGGAAGGCCTCAAGATTTTCCTCTGCATCTTTTCTAGTTGTTCCATTTCATATTGCCTACATTTCATTATCTCAAGCCCATATATCTTTCGTGGTAGTCCAAACCAAACTTAAAATACTCAACAAATAAGCAGAGCTAAGTTAGGGATGAAAACCCCGCATAACATTGCGGTAGCAATAATAATAGGTCGACCGCCGTTCGTTGCCACTCGAGAAAAGCCGAGCGATCACGAATCGGTAACGATAAAAAAAGAAAAATTATGCAAGATAATGGGAATTTAACTGTTTTAAAAGGAAAGTCGCATTGATTTGTGTATGTTTATCATAAAATGTGTATCATAAAACTTAAACGGAGAAACACGGAAAAACAAGTGAGAAAAGGAGAACAATTTTATTCTTTTCCTGCTTACTGACAAGGTTCACATCAACTATCTTACCGCGTAGCATAGTGCATGCTTCATATGCCTCTGACCTATATTTTGCGGTTGCCTGATTTGGCTATCTAAACATTGTGTACTTATAATGAAGTGATGTTAATAATAACAATACATAATAACATTAAAAAACAGTACGTATTTTTGTCCATGAAAAATAAAGCTTAGAGACGGCTAGCTTTTTAGGAAAGCTAATACTTGTTCTATTTATAGATTTAATAGTACGATAATTAACAGATTCGCCGTATTGGGACGGATATGTTGTAAATCCGTTATTCAGAAGATCTGTGTCTTCATATGATTCACGTTTACTTTAGGTTAAATTGTGTTCTTTTAAACGCTTTAATGATAGAGACTTTTGGTATCGCCCAAACACCCCAATATTGTACTCGTCCATGATATATAATCCTTTGTCGGCAGTGATTTGGAGAGTTGAAAAATTAAAAGTTGAAAGAATTCCCAGTAGTGACAGTCAGTTCAAAAGAAGCTCGATTATAAAACAGAAGAAGTACGAAAGCGCAGAAGGGTTAGTACAGCAAAATTGCTCAGCATTCATTGTAGAAGCATAGTAGCCTGTTGATAAAGGCGCAGTGTACTGAAGAGCAGCACGGGGTTCAGTATTGGTTAATGGTGTAGTGCTGAATGCTTTGGCGTGCTGAGAGGTAATTTCTAGCCGTATATTATTGTGTTACCGAAGGTAGCACTGAGCTGAGGGGTTTCAGCAGTGGAAACTGGTGGGCTAGAAAAGTGATTCAGCAATTAGGCACCGTTGTGCTGACGAGCTATATCAGCAGTGACCTAAAGTGCTGCTGTGCTGAGAGTGCTCAGCAGTGGGCATTGCAGTGCTAATAAGGTGGGCTCCGCGTGCTGAGACTTGTAATAATAGTATTAAAGTTATAAAAACTTTTACCTTCTGAGTTTCTAGTTAAACCCGCTACCGTGCTATTATAGCTGACAGCATTGGAATCCGGAAATTAATCCGGTACGATCCCTGTAAATTTGAGTGACGTGGGGGTTGCACGTTACAGGACAAGTATCGCGAGGGATAATTAAAAACATGAAAGTTTAGAAATATGGACTATAAATGTTTTAAGTTCGGGCAAGCATCTTGAGGGAAAATTTAAAACATGAAAGTTTAGAAATAGGACTAGAAATGTTTTAAGTTCGGACAAGCATCGCGAGGGAAAATTTAAAACAAGAAATTTTAGAAATATGCACTAGAAATGTTTTCAGTTCGGAAAAGCATCGCGAGGGAAAATTTAAAACAAGAAAGTTTAGAAATATGGACTAGAAATGTTTTAAGTTCGGAAAAGCATCGCGAGGGAAAATTTAAAAAATGAAAGTATAGAAATATTGACTAGAAATGTTTTAAGTTTGGAAAAGTATAGCGAGGGAAAATTTAAAACATGAAAGTTTAAGTAAATAATAAACATTTATGATCATTTAGTATTATTAACTTTGTTGAACGTTTTCCTTAATGTGTGTTTATAAATATAATTATTCCCATATTTTAATTAATGCATAGGTTTTGTGGTCTATTTAACTGGTTTAAACCAGGCACATTTTAGTTACTCAGTCTGTTATTTGTATTTCGTAGACCTTAATTTGGGGTTATCTCCTCTTTATATCACATGGTGCTATTGTACAAAGATGGTCCATCTTACTCCAGCATTAAGCTGATGGGGTTAGCTGATAGATGGTTCTATCCCACACAAATCTCTACCTAAGGGATGGTCCTATTTAGTATGAATGATGTATGGTCCGATTGCACACGGGTGTTCCAGCCCACTCATAGATGGTTCTATCACAGACAAACACCTAAGGGATGGATGGTCCTAGTGTACACGAATGGTCCAGCCCACTTTAGCATCCTGCTCATAGTTGTTTTATCCCAGACAGACATCTTAGTGATGGATGGTCATGTTGCGTAGGGATGGTCTAGTCCAATTCACATACTGACACTGGGTACTACAGCTTCTTCCCAATGAACATACTGACACTGGGTACTACAGCTACTTCCCAATCTACATACTGACACTGGGTACTCCAGATACTTCCCAATCAACATACTGACACTGGGTACTACAGCTTCTTCCCAATGAACATACTGACACTGGGTACTACAGCTACTTCCCAATCTACATACTGACACTGGGTACTCCAGATACTTCCCAAATCAACATACTGACACTGGGTGTTCCAGCTCTTTCCAATCCATATACTGACACTAAGTACTCCAGCTACTTCCCAATCCATATATTGACACTAAGTACTCCAGCTACTTCCCAATCCACATACTGACACTGGGTACTCCAGCTACTTCCCAATGAACATCCTGACACTGGGTACTACAGCTACTTCCCAATCCACATACTGACACTGAGTGCTCCAGCTACTTCCCAATCCACATACTGACACTAAGTACTCCAGCTACTTCCCAATGAACATACTGACACTGGGTACTACAGCTACTTCCCAATCCATATACTGACACTGGGTACTCCAGATACTTCCCAATCAACATACTGACACTCGGTACTACAGCTACTTCCCAATCAACATACTGACACTGGGTACTCCAGCTACTTCCCAATCAACATACTGACACTGGGTACTACAGCTACTTCCCAATCAACTTACTGACACTGGGTACTACAGCTACTTCCCAATCCATATACTGACACTGGGTACTCCAGATACTTCCCAATCAACATACTGACTCTCGGTACTACAGCTACTTCCCAATCAACATACTGACACTGGGTACTAAAGCTACTTCCCAATCCATATACTGACACTGGGTACTCCAGCTACTTCCCAATCAACATACTGACACTGGGTACTACAGCTACTTCCCAATCAACATACTGACTCTCGGTACTACAGCTACTTCCCAATCAACATACTGACACTGGGTACTAAAGCTACTTCCCAATCCATATACTGACACTGGGTACTCCAGCTACTTCCCTATCAACATACTGACACTGGGTACTCCAGCTACTTCCCAATCAACATACTGACACTGGGTACTACAGCTACTTCCCAATCAACATACTGACACTGGGTACTACAGCTACTTCCCAATCCATATACTGACACTGGGTACTCGAGCTACTTCCCAATCCATATACTGACACTAAGTACTCCAGCTACTTCCCAAGCAACATACTGACACTGGGTACTCCAGCTACTTCCCAATCCATATACTGACACTCGGTACTACAGCTACTTCCCAATCAACATACTGACACTGGGTACTCCAGCTACTTCCCAATCCATATACTGACACTAAGTACTCCAGATACTTCCCAATCAACATACTAACACTGGGTACTACAGCTACTTCCCAATCAACATACTGACACTAAGTACTCCAGCTACTTCCCAATAAACATACTGACAATGGGTACTCGAGCTACTTCCCAATCCATATACTGACACTAAGTACTCCAGATGCTTCCCAATCAACATACTAACACTGGGTACTCCAGCTACTTCCCAATCCACATACTGACACTGAGTACTCCAGATACTTCCCAATCCAAATACTGACACTGGGTACTACAGCTACTTCCCAATGAACATACTGACACTGGGTACTACAGATTCTTCCCACTTCATATACTGACACTGGGTACTCCAGATACTTCCCAATCTACATACTGACACTGGGTACTACAGCTACTTCCCAATCCATATACTGACACTGGGTACTCCAGATACTTCCCAATCCATATACTGACACTAGGTACTCTAGCTACTTCCCAATCCACATACTGACACTGAGTACTCCAGCTACTTCCCAATCCATATACTGACAATGGGTACTCCAGATACTTCCCAATCTACATACTGACACTGGGTACTCTAGCTACTTCCCAATCCATATACTGACACTGGGTACTCTAGCTACTTCCCAATCCACATACTGACACTAGGTACTCTAGCTACTTCCCAATCCATATACTGACACTAGGTACTCTAGCTACTTCCCAATCCACATACTGACACTGGGTACTACAGCTACTTCCCAATCAACATTCTGACATTCGGTACTACAGCTACTTCCCAATCAACATACTGACACTGGGTACTACAGCTACTTCCCAATCAACATACTGAGACTGGGTACTACAGCTACTTCCCAATCAACATACTGACACTGGGTACTACAGCTACTTCCCAATCAACTTACTGACACTGGGTACTACAGCTACTTCCCAATCAACATACTAACACTGGGTACTACAGCTACTTCCCAATCAACATACTGACACTGGGTACTACAGATACTTCCCAATCAACATAATGACATTCGGTACTACAGCTACTTCCCAATCAACATACTGACACTGGGTACTCCAAGTACTTCCCAATCAACTTACTGACACTAGGTACTACAGCTACTTCCCAATCCACATACTGACACTGGGTACTCCAGATACTTCCCAATCCACATACTGACACTGGGTACTACAGCTACTTCCCAATCCACATACTGACACTGGGTACTCTAGCTACTTCCCAATCAACATACTAACACTGAGTACTCCAGATACTTCCCAATGAACATACTGACACTGGGTACTACAGCTACTTCCCAATAAACATACTGACACTGGGTACTACAGCTACTTCCGAATCCATATACTGACACTGGGTACTCCAGATACTTCCTAATCCACATACTGACACTGGGTACTCCAGCTTCTTCCCAATCCATATACTGACACTAAGTACTACAGCTACTTCCCAATGAACATACTGACACTGGGTACTACAGCTACTTCCCAATCAACATACTGACACTGGGTACTACAGCTACTTCCCAATCCATATACTGACACTGGGTACTCGAGCTACTTCCCAATCCATATACTGACAGTAAGTACTCCAGCTACTTCCCAAGCAACATACTGACACTGGGTACTCCAGCTACTTCCCAATCCATATACTGACACTAAGTACTCCAGCTACTTCCCAATCAACATACTGACACTGGGTACTCCAGCTACTTCCCAATCCATATACTGACACTAAGTACTCCAGATACTTCCCAATCAACATACTAACACTGGGTACTACAGCTATTTCCCAATCAACATACTGACACTAAGTACTCCAGCTACTTCCCAATAAACATACTGACAATGGGTACTCGAGCTACTTCCCAATCCATATACTGACACTAAGTACTCCAGATACTTCCCAATCAACATACTAACACTGGGTACTCCAGCTACTTCCCAATCCACATACTGACACTGAGTACTCCAGATACTTCCCAATCCAAATACTGACACTGGGTACTACAGCTACTTCCCAATGAACATACTGACACTGGGTACTACAGCTACTTCCCAATCCATATACTGACACTGGGTACTCCAGATACTTCCCAATCCATATACTGACATTAGGTACTCTAGCTACTTCCCAATCCACATACTGACACTGAGTACTCCAGCTACTTCCCAATCCATATACTGACACTGGGTACTCCAGATACTTCCCAATCTACATACTGACACTGGGTACTCTAGCTACTTCCCAATCCATATACTGACACTGGGTACTCTAGCTACTTCCCAATCCACATACTGACACTAGGTACTCTAGCTACTTCCCAATCCATATACTGACACTAGGTACTCTAGCTACTTCCCAATCCACATACTGACACTGGGTACTACAGCTACTTCCCAATCAACATTCTGACATTCGGTACTACAGCTACTTCCCAATCAACATACTGACACTGGGTACTACAGCTACTTCCCAATCAACATACTGAGACTGGGTACTACAGCTACTTCCCAATCAACATACTGACACTGGGTACTACAGCTACTTCCCAATCAACTTACTGACACTGGGTACTACAGCTACTTCCCAATCAACATACTGACACTGGGTACTACAGATACTTCCCAATCAACATAATGACATTCGGTACTACAGCTACTTCCCAATCAACATACTGACACTGGGTACTCCAGGTACTTCCCAATCAACTTACTGACACTAGGTACTACAGCTACTTCCCAATCCACATACTGACACTGGGTACTCCAGATACTTCCCAATCCACATACTGACACTGGGTACTACAGCTACTTCCCAATCCACATACTGACACTGGGTACTCTAGCTACTTCCCAATCAACATACTAACACTGAGTACTCCAGATACTTCCCAATGAACATACTGACACTGGGTACTACAGCTACTTCCCAATAAACATACTGACACTGGGTACTACAGCTACTTCCGAATCCATATACTGACACTGGGTACTCCAGATACTTCCTAATCCACATACTGACACTGGGTACTCCAGCTTCTTCCCAATCCATATACTGACACTAAGTACTACAGCTACTTCCCAATGAACATACTGACACTGGGTACTACAGCTACTTCCCAATCCATAAAATGACACTGGGTACTTCAGATACTTCCCAATGAATATACTTACATTGGGTACTCTAGCTACTTCCCAATCAACATACTGACACTGGGTACTCCAGATACTTCCCAATGAACATACTGACACTGGGTACTCCAGCTACTTCCCAATCCATATACTGACACTGGGTACTCTAGCTACTTCCCAATCAACATACTGACACTGGGTACTACAGCTACTTCCCAATCAACATACTGACACTGGGTACTACAGCTACTTCCCAATCCACATACTGACACTAAGTACTCCAGCTACTTCCCAATCAACATACTAACACTGGGTGCTACAGCTACTTCCCAATGAACATACTGACACTAAGTACTCCAGCTACTTCCCAATCAACATACTGACACTGGGTACTACAGCTACTTCCCAATCAACATACTGACAATGGGTACTCCAGCTACTTCCCAATCAACATACTGACACTGGGTACTACAGCTACTTCCCAATCAACACACTGACACTGGGTACTCCAGCTACTTCCCAATCAACATGCTGACACTAAGTACTCCAGATACTTCCCAATCCATATACTTACACTGGGTACTCCAGCTACTTCCCAATGAACATACTGACACTGGGTACTCCAGCTATTTCCCAATGAACATACTGACACTGAGTACTCCAGAAACTTCCGAATGAACATACTGACACTGGGTACTCCAGCTACTTCCCAATGAACATACTGACACTGGGTACTCCAGATACTTCCCAATGAATATACTGACAGTGGGAACTCCAACTACTTCCCAATCCATATACTGACACTAAGTACTACAGCTACTTCCCAATCAACATACGGACACTGGGTACTCCAGATACTTCCCAATCCACATACTGATACTGGGTACTACAGCTACTTCCCAATCCACATACTGACACTGAGTACTCCAGATACTTCCCAATCCACATGCTGACACTGGGTACTCCAGATACTTCCCAATTCACATACTGACACTGGGTACTACAGCTACTTCCCAATCCATATACTGACACTGGGTACTCCAGCTACTTCCCAATCAACATACTGACACTGGGTACTCCAGCTACTTCCCAATCAACATACTGACACTTGGTACTCCAGATACTTCCCAATGAACATACTGACACTGGGTACTACAGCTACTTCCCAATCAACATACTGACACTAAGTACTCCAGCTACTTCCCAATCAACATACTGACACTGGGTACTCCAGCTACTTCCCAATCAACATACTGACACTGGGTACTCCAGATACTTCCCAATGAACATACTGACACTGGGTACTACAGCTACTTCCCAATCAACATACTGACACTAAGTACTCCAGCTACTTCCCAATCAACATACTGACACTGGGTACTCCTGCTACTTCCCAATCAACATACTGACACTGGGTACTCCAGCTACTTCCCAATCAACATACTGACACTGAGTACTACAGCTACTTCCCAATCAACATACTAACACTGGGTACTCTAGCTACTTCCCAATGAACATACTGACACTGGGTACTACAGCTACTTCCCAATCAACATACTAACACTGGGTACTCCAGCTACTTCCCAATCAACATACTGACACCGGGTACTCCAGATACTTCCCAATCAACATACTGACACTGGGTACTACAGCTACTTCCCAATCAACATACTGACACTGGGTACTCCAGATACTTCCCAATCAACATACTAACACTGGGTACTCCAGATACTTCCAAATGAACATACTGACACTGGGTACTCCAGCTACTTCCCAATGAACATACTGACACTGAGTACTCCAGAAACTTCCGAATGAACATACTGACACTGGGTACTCCAGCTACTTCCCAATGAACATACTGACACTGGGTACTCCAGATACTTCCCAATGAATATACTGACAGTGGGAACTCCAACTACTTCCCAATCCATATACTGACACTAAGTACTACAGCTACTTCCCAATCAACATACGGACACTGGGTACTCCAGATACTTCCCAATCCACATACTGATACTGGGTACTACAGCTACTTCCCAATCCACATACTGACACTGAGTACTCCAGATACTTCCCAATCCACATGCTGACACTGGGTACTCCAGATACTTCCCAATTCACATACTGACACTGGGTACTACAGCTACTTCCCAATCCATATACTGACACTGGGTACTCCAGCTACTTCCCAATCAACATACTGACACTGGGTACTCCAGCTACTTCCCAATCAACATACTGACACTTGGTACTCCAGATACTTCCCAATGAACATACTGACACTGGGTACTACAGCTACTTCCCAATCAACATACTGACACTAAGTACTCCAGCTACTTCCCAATCAACATACTGACACTGGGTACTCCAGCTACTTCCCAATCAACATACTGACACTGGGTACTCCAGATACTTCCCAATGAACATACTGACACTGGGTACTACAGCTACTTCCCAATCAACATACTGACACTAAGTACTCCAGCTACTTCCCAATCAACATACTGACACTGGGTACTCCTGCTACTTCCCAATCAACATACTGACACTGGGTACTCCAGCTACTTCCCAATCAACATACTGACACTGAGTACTACAGCTACTTCCCAATCAACATACTAACACTGGGTACTCTAGCTACTTCCCAATGAACATACTGACACTGGGTACTACAGCTACTTCCCAATCAACATACTAACACTGGGTACTCCAGCTACTTCCCAATCAACATACTGACACCGGGTACTCCAGATACTTCCCAATCAACATACTGACACTGGGTACTACAGCTACTTCCCAATCAACATACTGACACTGGGTACTCCAGATACTTCCCAATCAACATACTAACACTGGGTACTCCAGATACTTCCAAATGAACATACTGACACTGGGTACTCCAGCTACTTCCCAATCAACATACTGACACTGGGTACTCCAGATACTTCCCAATCAACATACTAACACTGGGTACTACAGCTATTTCCTAATGAACATACTGACACTGAGTACTCCTGCTACTTCCCAATCCATATACTGACACTGGGTACTCTAGCTACTTCCCAATCAACATACTGACACTGGGTACTACAGCTACTTCCCAATCCATATACTGACACTGGGTACTCCAGATACTTCCCAATGAACATACTGACACTGGGTACTACAGCTACTTCCCAATCAACATACTGACACTGGGTACTCCAGATACTTTCAAATGAACATACTGACACTGGGTACTCCAGCTACTTCCCAATCAACATACTGACACTGGGTACTCCAGATACTTCCCAATCAACATACTAACACTGGGTACTACAGCTATTTCCCAATGAACATACTGACACTGAGTACTCCTGCTACTTCCCAATCCATATACTGACACTGGGTACTCTAGCTACTTCCCAATCAACATACTGACACTGGGTACTCTAGCTACTTCCAAATGAACATACTGACACTGGGTACTCCAGATACTTCCAAATGAACATACTGACACTGGGTACTCCAGCTACTTCCCAATCAACATACTGACACTGGGTACTCCAGATACTTCCCAATCAACATACTAACACTGGGTACTACAGCTATTTCCCAATGAACATACTGACACTGAGTACTCCTGCTACTTCCCAATCCATATACTGACACTGGGTACTCTAGCTACTTCCCAATCAACATACTGACTCTGGGTACTCTAGCTACTTCCAAATGAACATACTGACACTGGGTACTCCAGATACTTCCAAATGAACATACTGACACTGGGTACTCCAGCTACTTCCCAATCCATATACTGACACTGGGTACTCTAGCTACTTCCCAATCAACATACTGACACTGGGTACTACAGCTACTTCCCAATCAACATACTGACACTGGGTACTACAGCTACTTCCCAATCCACATACTGACACTAAGTACTCCAGCTACTTCCCAATCAACATACTGACACTGGGTACTACAGCTACTTCCCAATCCACATACTGACACTAAGTACTCCAGCTACTTCCCAATGAACATACTGACACTGAGTACTACAGCTACTTCCCAATCCACATACTGACACTAAGTACTCCAGCTACTTCCCAATCAACATACTGACACTGAGTACCACAGCTACTTCCCAATCCACATACTGACACTGGGTACTCCAGCTACTTCCCAATCAACATACTGACACTGGGTACTACAGCTACTTCCCAATCCACATACTGACACTGGGTACTACAGCGACTTCCCAATTCACATACTGACACTGGGTACTCCAGCTACTTCCCAATCAACATACTGACAATGGGTACTCCTGCTACTTCCCAATCAACATACTGACACTGGGTACTCCAGCTACTTCCCAATCAACATACTGACACTGGGTACTACAGCTACTTCCCAATCAACACACTGACACTGGGTACTCCAGATACTTCCCAATGAACATACTGACACTGGGTAATCCAGATACTTCCCAATGAATATACTGACACTGGGTACTCCAGATACTTCCCAATCAACATACTGACACTGGGTACTACAGCTTCTTCCCAATGAACATACTGACACTGGGTACTACAGCTACTTCCCAATCCATATACTGACACTGGGTATTCCAGATACTTCCCAATCAACATACTGACACTGGGTACTCCAGATACTTCCCAATCAACATACTGACACTAAGTACTCCAGATACTTCCCAATCCATATACTTACACTGGGTACTCCAGCTACTTCCCAATGAACATGCTGACACTGGATACTAAAGCTACTTTCCAATCAACATACTGACACTAGGTACTCCAGATACTTTCCAATCAACATACTGACACTGGGTACTCCAGATACTTCCCAATCCACATACTGACACTGGGTACTCCAGATACTTCCCAATCCACATACTGACACTGGGTACTACAGCTTCTTCCCAATGAACATACTGACACTGGGTACTACAGCTACTTCCCAATCAACATACTGACACTGGGTACTCCAGATACTTCCCAATCCACATACTGACACTGGGTACTACAGCTACTTCCCAATCCACATACTGACACTGGGTACTCCAGATACTTCCCAATCCACATACTGACACTGGGTACTACAGCTTCTTCCCAATGAACATACTGACACTGGGTACTCCAGATAATTCCCAATCCACATACTGACACTGGGTACTCCAGATACTTCCCAATTCACATACTGACACTAAGTACTCCAGCTACTTCCCAAGCCATATACTGACACTGGGTACTCCAGATACTTCCCAATCAACATACTGACACTGGGTACTACAGCTACTTCCCAATGAACATACTGACACTGGGTACTCCAGATACTTCCCAATCCACATACTGACACTGGGTACTCCAGATACTTCCAAATCCACATACTGACACTGGGTACTACAGCTTCTTCCCAATGAACATACTGACACTGGGTACTCCAGATACTTCCCAATCCACATACTGACACTGGGTACTCTAGATACTTCCCAATCCACATACTGACACTGGGTACTACAGCTTCTTCCCAATGAACATACTGACACTGGGTACTCCAGCTACTTCCCAATCAACATACTGACACTAAGTATTCCAGCTACTTCCCAATCAACATACTGACACTGGGTACTCCAGATACTTCCCAATCAACATACTGACACTAAGTACTCAAGATACTTCCCAATCCATATACTTACACTGGGTACTCCAGCTACTTCCCAATGAACATACTGACACTGGGTACTACAGCTACTTCCCAATGAACATACTGACACTGGGTACTCCAGATACTTCCCAATCCACATACTGACACTGGGTACTCCAGATACTTCCCAATCCACATACTGACACTGGGTACTACAGCTTCTTCCCAATGAACATACTGACACTGGGTACTCCAGATACTTCCCAATCCACATACTGACACTGGGTACTCCAGATACTTCCCAATCCACATACTGACACTGGGTACTCCAGATACTTCCCAATCCACATACTGACACTGGGTACTACAGCTTCTTCCGAATGAACATACTGACACTGGGTACTCCAGATACTTCCCAATCCACATACTGACACTGGGTACTCCAGATACTTCCCAATTCACATACCGACACTGGGTACTACAGCTTCTTCCCAATGAACATACTGACACTGGGTACTACAGCTACTTCCCAAACAACATACTGACACTGGGTACTCCAGATACTTCCTAATCAACATACTGACACTAAGTACTCCAGATACTTCCCAATCCATATACTTACACTGGGTACTCCAGCTACTTCCCAATGAACATACTGACACTGGGTACTACAGCTACTTCCCAATCAACATACTGACACTGGGTACTACAGATACTTCCCAATCCACATACTGACACTGGGTACTCCAGATACTTCCCAATCCACATACTGACACTGGGTACTACAGCTTCTTCCCAATGAACATACTGACACTGGGTACTCCAGATACTTCCCAATCCACATACTGACACTGGGTACTACAGCTTCTTCCCAATGAACATACTGACACTGGGTACTCCAGATACTTCCCAATCCACATACTGACACTGGGTACTCCAGATACTTCCCAATCCACATACTGACACTGGGTACTACAGCTTCTTCCCAATGAACATACTGACCCTGGGTATTCCAGATACTTCCCAATCAACATACTGACACTGGGTACTCCAGATACTTCCCAATCAACATACTGACACTAAGTACTCCAGATACTTCCCAATCCATATACTTACACTGGGCACTCCAGCTACTTCCCAATCAACATACTGACACTGGGTACTCCAGATACTTTCCA
The DNA here is from genome assembly GCA_944474755.1 of Limnoperna fortunei. Taxonomy (NCBI): domain Eukaryota; kingdom Metazoa; phylum Mollusca; class Bivalvia; order Mytilida; family Modiolidae; genus Limnoperna; species Limnoperna fortunei. The sequence goes on along the minus strand of OX104121.1, from coordinate 16,316,986 downwards.
ATCAACATACTGACACTGGGTACTCCAGCTACTTCCCAATCAACATACTGACACTGAGTACTCCAGATACTCCCCAATCAACATACTGACACTGGGTACTCCAGCTACTTCCCAATCCACATACTGACACTGAGTACTCCAGATACTCCCCAATCAACATACTGACACTGGGTACTCCAGCTACTTCCCAATCCACATACTGACACTGAGTACTCCAGATACTCCCCAATCAACATACTGACACAAAGTACTCCAGTTACTTCCCAATCCATATACTGACACTAAGTACTACAGCTTCTTACCAATGAACATACTGACACTGAGTACTCCAGCTACTTCGCAATTAACATACTGACACTGGGTGCTCCAGATACTTCCCAATCCACATACTGACACTGGGTTCTCTAGCTACTTCCCAATCCACATACTGATGGGTACTACAGATACTTACCAATCCACATACTGATGGGTACTCCAGATACTTCCCAATCAACATACTGACACTGGGTACTCCATCTTCCTCCCAAATAAAATCCGGACGTCATGATACAGCTGAAGAATTACTCGAAGTGGCGTAAAGCCAATTCAAACACAAAATTAAGATAACATAGCTATAGCTAGCAGTATTTAAGGCATTTGTCTGGCTAGAGCTAGCAGTATTTAAGGCATTTGCCCGGCTAGAGCTAGCAGTATTTAAGGCATTTGTCTGGCTAGAGCTAGCAGTATTTAAGGCATTTGTCTGGCTAGAGCTAGCAGTATTTAAGGCATTTGCCCGGCTAGAGCTAGCAGTATTTAAGGCATTTGCCCGGCTAGAGCTAGCAGTATTTAAGGCATTTGCCCGGCTAGAGCTAGCAGTATTTAAGGCATTTGGCCGGCTAGAGCTAGCAGTATTTAAGGCATTTGTCCGGCTAGAGCTAGCAGTATGAAGTATATTTTTCCTCTAAAGGTAGCAGTATGTAAGGTATTTTTCCAGATATAGCTAGCAGTATCTAAGGTATCTGTCCTACTAGAGCTTGTAGTATGTAAGGTATTGCTCCAACCATAGCTAGCAGTGTTTAATGTATTTGTCCAGCTAGACTATCGATGTTTAAGGAATTTCCCCAGCTAGAGCTGGTAGTATGTAAGGTATTTCTCCAGCTAGACTATCGATGTTTAAGGAATTTCCCCAACTAGAGCTAGCAGTATGTAAGGTATTTGTCCAGCTAGAGCTAGCGATATTAAGGTATCTGTCCAGCTAGATGCGATGATTATGAGGCATATTAAGAAATATTTCATTGGGGCACGAATATATACAATTGTACCACTGGTTTACCCGTTGGTAAAATGTGGGCATCAAGATCAAACCCGTGGTAAAAGCAGTATATATTCTTGTCCTATTAATAACCTAACTTTTGAGTTGCAGGACCTTTAGTTCATTTAGGACAAAAATATATTTGTGACTTCGTTAAAATATGTGAAAAATCTTACTATGACGTCGCCAAAAAAAGTGTTGAATGTTTATGACGTTGATAAGGAATATAGACCCGTTTTACACCTGGTGTGGCTCGAACCGTTTTAGGCACGTCATATTAGAATTGGACAATTAAAATTTGTTTGCAAATGGTGTGTAGTTTGTATGTTTGTTTGTACATAAACGTGCTGGGAGGAAGCCTAAATGCCTGGTGAGAAAACCAATCTTCGACAGGAAAACTGTCAATCTTTGTCATTTAAGGTTCGAGTCAATCACCCTTCTTGTAGTGAGGGTTGAACTCATGATCCCAGTGTTGAAACGTCTGTGATCAATATTAACTGGCTAACTGATATATCCAGTTGGTCACATAGGCCCCCATTGCGTTCTGTCTTTTGAGTATTCTTGGCAATCCTTTGTACAAGTATTACGTCAATAATACTCTTAATGGTTTTATAGGATTATTAATTGAGCAAAGTGAAAATTGAAAATAATATGAATGTAGGCGCAGCCTAAATGCGAGCATCGCACATTGTCAGTCATGTCGTTACTTCAGAGCCCCCCTAACAGTGCCTCTACATTCCATTGATGACGTGACGTCTTATCTAATGTGTTGGTGACGTCACAAAACTCAAAATAAAAAAATACAGCGTTTCAGATTGAAAAAAAATTTGTCTGGCATTTTTGTAGTAATTTAAAAAATAAACACTTTAATTTTATCGATGTCAAAATTATTTTTGTCTACTTTTATATTATATATTTTTTTCGTTCGTCTACAATATTTTCTTCGGATAGCTCAGTTACCATCTGAAATGGGATTTGTTCATATGGATCACGTGACTTTTTTTACACACACACACATGTAACCGTATAGGTCGCATGTGCGATGCTCGCTATTATCACGAGTGCCGATTTATTTGACATCCTCAGAAAGCTGGAGTTACGATCACGTTACGTGTTTCCGGACTTAAAAAAAGGGGTGAAATCGGTTTCAATCAATCTGACACTCCTAAAGGATCTTTAAACAATTAGCAAATCTTACATATATCGAACAATGTACGCTACGCCAGTGTGTAAGCAATATACTTTAACAATACAAAATATCAAACGTGATATTTTTATTGATAAAACATAAAGACGATGTATAAAAAACAACAAAGTAATAAATAAGCAAAAAAACATCAATTGTCATGGAAACAAATATGAAAACTTCCAATTATTGAGATCTTATTGGGGCATGTACACCCAACAGATATTCCGCCAAATCACGCAAACGTTCTTTATTTGACATTTGTGTTTTTTGTACCAAAATGAAATGTTTGGCTTACAGAGACAGGTGAATATACACAGGTAAAACCGGCAAGCAGTGTCACTTTTTCTGGAATTAATCTATGTTGCCCATTACCGCACGGAACTTTTCTTAAAACGAGTTGCGATGTTTCGACTGGAACACATTTCCCGAAGTTGTTTGGGGTCAATTGACCCGCGTGTTCAAAACTGACACACTGATCTGGTTTCAACTGCGGGCACGGTTTTAATGTCGCATTATAAAGAATTGAAGGGATTCTATTAGAATCTTTATCTGGTATGTAATACCAAGGACAACTCGATCGATCATTTATGTCTCTAAGTTTCCATAATACGTTTGGTTCAATACATCCCGAGCGTGATGGTCTATGTGGAGTTAAATTTTGCTCAGAAAATCGTTCGAGTAATTGAATGTCGTCATTTGTAGCAGAACTGTTACAATTAAAAAAAGCTCCGACAATCATAAAGAGAAGATTCTGTACCTGCAAAAAATAGAATAATAAGAGAAAAATATGACGACGTGCTAGGACGAGAGAAATGTAATACGCCACACAGATTCGTAAAAAACAAGTAAACATATAGCGAAATCATTCGACAGACATAAGGAATTTGCGAGGGAGTCTAGCTGTGCTGCAGTTATAACGTGTTTGAAGCAAAATGCACTTAAATTGAAGGACGCCAAAGAAGGTGCCAAATGCTTTAATTTCATTTTCAACAACAGGTCAGAGTGCGGAAACGCTCCTACCCATGTGGGGTACTGGAGTAGCCCGGCCGCTAGTAGGATATATGCTGCCGAGTTCTTTGACCACCTACCACGAAGGCCGGACTTCGATAAAACCACCATGGTGGAGTCCATGGACTACTAACACCAAACAACCGTCCGACCGAGGGTATCAATTTATCAGTGTAAGACGTTAAAAAACCCAAGAAGAAGAAGAGTATGATTTAGATACACAGAAAAATCCAAAATGTTGTAATTGCTTATTTATCTATATTATTAATTTTAAGATAAATGAAACAAGACATTCTACAGACTTTTACAGACTTAGATCTAAACAAAAGATTTTACTTGATAGATTTTTTTTCCATTTCTATGTACCAATATACACTCTATCTAGGCTTATGGTGTATTTGTGTTCTACTCCAGTCTTGAAAAGGATTCAAAGTTTCATGCAGAGTTCGAAGACTTTGATATGTGTATTCCTTACTTCTCCTTGATAAATACTGGACGCCTTGATATAGCTGAACAATTGCCTAAAGTTGCGATAAAAAATATAAATAAAATTAATTAATTAAAAATTAATTAAAAATATTAAATTTGTGCTTGATACAAATACTAAAAATATACTTACCATGAAATACACATTATATGTACGCATGTTGTCAATTACAATACTTCACACTCATGCATTTTCACACTATATACTATATGTATAGACCAAAAAATCCAAGCGTCATAGGTATTTCACACTTAATAATAAAGACAAAAAAACTGATCTCAAGAAAGTTTGGATTGTTTTGGAATTGTTTGACGCAAGTTATAATTTTTAAATAAAAATGAAGGGTCATCTGTGGGGACCTCAATAGGATACTTTAATCAGAAAAAAATCGGATTGGTTAATTTTTATACAGGTATAATTTAAAAAAAACATTGTCAAGGATCAAAGCAGAAGACGGACAATGTGCGGGTTTTGTTTGTGTTTTATTTCACTCTTAACTCCCCTAAAATACCTTCATAACTTATAGATCTAATTATAGCAGGATATTTATCTATTTAAATAGAAACAAATACAGACGCCTTGTCAACAAAAGTATACTTACAGTAAACGATTGACTTCCGATTCTGTCAGGTAGGATACGTGATGATCCTTAGGTTTGTAAATCGGAAAAAGGATGCCTTATTTATATTAATTTCTAAGCTGACATGTGTGATACACTTAAAAGCAAATTTTAATATTGTGTAGTATTTCTCAATAGGCTGTGATACGCGGTACATGTGACATAAACATTATTAGGACATATGTATACATGTATTATACATGCAGCTTCTAAATATAAATTTACCATATATACCTTATACTTATACTTAGTATACCAAAGAGCGTAGCTAGCCCAGTATCCGGTGTACGCACAATATAATGATCAAATTAACTCGTGACCATTCTCACGTCATAAAAGGTGGTTTTACGGAAGAATGTCGGGCCGCTCAAGAGGCGCATAAGAAGCTCTAGCTAACATAACGCCAAATCCTGCATTCTTGTCGTTTCCTGACACTTTTTGCGACTATGATGTGTACGCAGCTGCGTATTGTGTACGGGTTTCTACGCCCCTGATACACCATTAACTAAATCCTATCTAAACGTCTCACTTTTTGAAACTGTCTCATATAAACCCCGAAAACACATTTTAAGCAACCTTTAGTCAAAACAACTGAAAACCACTTCAAATTTAAAAAAAAACATGTTCATTATAAATTTATATAATATTAAAGGTAGATATTACTGAATGTTCTTGAAAGGGAATCTCATAACAGAGAGGTTAGTATAAACATATTTTATTTGCTCAAATATGCCAAAAGGATAAGTATTCTCCAGTATACGGTATGTTACAAAAATAATGATAGAGCAGCGTACATTGTAATACAATACAAATTATATTATGTTTGTTGGAGACATAACAAAATTTTGTTTGACAAATATTAAAGGAAAAATAGAAAGAAAATGAAATTAAATAAAGAAAAATTGATATGATAGATGTGATGGACGTGATGATGAGTGTGGTTTCAAATCCTTGTGAGTAATGATTCAAACTATGGAGAACCTTTCTGACCCTTTGATATACTCAAATACATGCTTAAAGACTTGTTCATTCTGCTCATTAGACAATTGCAAATTACCAGATGTAAGAAGTTCTAGATTTACTGGACAATAGATTGGCAGCCAATGAAGGTGTTCGAATAATCTATTTCTAATATTAGCATATTTCGAACATTCAAAGAAGTAATGATTCGAATCTTCGAGGTCGGATCCACAGCGACAAGATGGATCAGATATAATATTTACCTTGTATAGGTCATAATTCAATTTTGATGCTGAACATCTTAATTGGGTTAGAACAATGCTAAGTTTTCGATGACCATATTTCATAGTTCTAAATCCTGTCTAAACGTGTCACGTTTTGAAACTGTCTCATATACACTCCGAAAACATATTTGAAGCAACTTTTAGTCAAAACAACTGAAAAAACACTTCAAATAAAAAAAAACATGTTCATTGTAAATTTATATAATATTAAAGGTAGATATTACTGAATGTTCTTGAAAGGGAATCTCATAACAGAGAGGTTAAAACTGAATTAGGTAGATGGCCTAAAGTTAAAACAACGTGAGCAACCTTGTATTAAGGAAGATACAATGAATACTAAAAACACTTACCCACTAGTTCAAGAAAAATTACCAGCATTTATTAGTTTGTTTGGCACGTGACAGATATTCATGGCTAATTTTCTGGTCGATGTAGGACATGGCCACGATTCCGGAACATATTATATCACCACTTTGTTGTATTGTAGGTCCGTATTGCTTATTTGTTTGTTGTATGTTTTGAGCAATTGTTTTGTGTTTGGTTTTGTATGTTTTGAGTAATTGTTTTGTGTTGGGTTTTGTATGTTTTGAGTAATTTTTGTGTGTTGGGTTTTGTATGTTTTTAGTAATTTTTGTGTGTTGGGTTTTGCATGTTTTTAGTAATTGTTTTGTGTTGGGTTTGTAGGTTTTGAGTAATTTTTTTGTGTTGGGTTTTGTATGTTTTTAGTAATTTTTGTGTGTTGGGTTTTGTATGTTTTTAGTAATTGTTTTGTGCTGGGTTTTGTATGTTTTGAGTAATTGTTTTGTGTTGGGTTTTGTATTTTTTATAATAAAGTATCTTTAAAATAACTAAATTTTCTGACAGTATAGTAGAAAGTGGGTTTCATCTTCTGAGGTTGTACATGTCGTTTGTTAATTTCTAGTTATACACTTCAACTTTCTTCATTTAATTTACGATGAGGACCAATAATTTTAATATTTGTAAATAAGTGGCTGTAGTTTTTTATTATTATAGCGAGCGATAGCTCGCTTAATGGTAGAAGTATCCTATGACTATGAGACTATAGAGTTGTAAGAAACTCTTGCAACCGGAAGTTTGTAAAGTTAATCTCCAATTTCTACGCAACATCGCAAAAATCTCCGTTGTTGGAGAAAAGTGTGCAACAAAACTGCTTCTAGGTATCAAGAATTTTAATTTCGTTAACGAAAATAACTGAAAACAACTTCAAATGTTTTCCTTTAATAATGCATTTTGTTCTGTTTGGAGGATATTTTCTTTCCTCCATTTTGACTCGACTTCTCGTAAGTTATCGCAACTATGTAAAATAAATGCAAACTCGACACGAAAAGAAAATACAGATTAATGTGTTTTTTTAATGTTATATTTATAAAACATTTATTTTTTAACCAAAGTATTTTGATTTTTGATGTTATGCAAAAAACGTGCAACGATAGTTGACGTGAATTAAAAAAGGTGCAACGATAGTTGACGGGATTATTTTTCGTCTGCTTCTGACCGGCGATACTTGACGTGAACCGATATATTTATTGCCACGACTTGTGATCGTCTGCAGTGTAAATTTGTCTGCTGATCCTGGTTCATAAAAACAAACCCAATATTGTTGATTGGTAAGTGTTGATTTCATACTTTATGATTGCACAATTTGTACATGTTTCCAACTGAATTTAAACGGACAATATATGTGACGTTGTTGAGCCTCTGCTCTCGCTGCTGGGTAATGGGAAAATAACGCTTTTCACGTCTCTATCCCGATCTTACCATTTAACTGAATTTAAACAGCCAAAATAAAAATGTGACAATCTACTTAAAATGTAATCTTTCACCTGCTCCCCCTTTCTGTTATTATATTGGTCGCTGCGTTAGCGACCATAAACACAACGGGGTAGCAAGTACGATTTTATTTTAATTATAGATTGAAAAATTGAATTATAAGTCTTATAACCACTCTACTATAGTTAGCAAGTAGTTCCTGCCATTTTGCCTTAGCTTATATCATGCAGACAACCAATATTTGTACCTTTAGTACCTGTCCCTGTTTACACAAGTAAAGAGGCTGGTAATACTGAACTATACCTTGATAATTTTTACACATTTTTTTGTTCTAATGTAATTCTATTTGTGTCTTACATTGAATTGTTGATTAATGTGCTTTTATCCAATAAACTGATCGATTGATTGATAATTAAAATGCAAAATTTTGTTCTTTTAAGAAATAGCTCTTGTTTAGCTTGTACATTTTATTAATGTTATGATTTTATTGTTAATTTTATTGTTTTATCTTAACTGTATATTTTTCAGAAGCAAGACACAGAATTATCAATACTGGAATTATAGTCACTAGCTTGCAGAACCTACACATATATAAAGTTGGGAATACAAATACTGAAACTGATTGTTGGATTGGACAATTGGCCACAGTTTGACGGCAGCAACATAGATGAGACAAATGAACAATGTGTCAAATGGGTCCTTTTAAGGGCCACCAGTGTTATTCAAAAAGAATCTAAACTGTGTGATGCACATTTTTTAAACAAAATTATTAAAGCAGTATTTTTTAACAACTTCATAAAATTGCTATCAAATTAAACAATACCATTCTAAAATTTTGTCAAAATATCTAAAAAAAATGCACTACACAACTGTAATCAAGGCAGCTGAATAAGTAAGCACCGAAAGACAAAAATCCATGAAATGAATTAGAAGCCAGTGACAAAGCTTTATTTTTGAGGTTTCTATTTTTAATAAGGCCAATGCCCTATAGTCCTCAGTTTGTCCGTCTGTCTGTCTAAAAATAATCGTGTCCGAGCTATTACTTTTTTATCTTTTTAGGTAGGCGTTTGATATTTGGTATGTGGGTACATGTAGATAATATCAAGGCGATGTGTCGCATACCATGGTTGATAATCTTTCACCTTGACCTCGAGGTCAGCTGGACCCCCAGAGATGGATTCCATTTCTGAGACTGGTCTAAATTTTACTGTTCTAAACCAAGTGCAATGTACAGAGATAGTTTAACCAGGCTTACAGTTCATAACTGATTATTAATCAGCTGTTGTTGCTATGTTGTGCTTAAAAACATTGATCTACAAGAAAATTTACAAGACACTTTTTCCTAAAACTTTCAGAAAGTTACCAGATCACTGGGATATATATCAGTTGTGGTCCATCGGTACAGTGCTAATTTTAACCACTGAATTTAAGCTGTTTTAATTTTTCTGTTCTAAATGGCTCACAAATGCAAAGTGTAATTTTTATATTTCAAAACTTTTGTCTTTCTTTTGATTGTAAGTCCATGGGTGAAAAATGGCGTGCAGTTTTTATTGGAGGACGATGCTGGAGTACCTGACCTTTAGCAGGAAAACTTTCAATCTTTTTCAACTAAAATAGCAGTTGAGTACTGCCTACACTGTAAATTGAAAGTCTACTCTTCAAACTATGTGTTCCAGAAAATTTACAGGTGTGACACCATCTCCAGAGACAGGAGTCTCTTGCTTGCTTCTCCCTTTATGGCATTAATGAAATAAAATGATCTATAGTATAACTGTATACAATTACAAGGATGGTTAGTTTGTTTGTTTGAATGCTTATAGCCACTTAGCAACTTTTCAGCTATATAATGGCATCCAGTTAAAATTGGGGAGGAAGCTGCAGTACCTGGAGAAAAACCAGAGATTTGGAAGGAAAACTACCAATCAATGTCACATAATTGCACTCAAGTGCACCCTACCAGCAGTGAGACTTGAACACACAACATCATGGTTGACAGACCATGTGAACAAGACTAACTATCTTAACGACAATGCCACACTGAGGCCCCCAAGGATGGTTGGAGTTGTTTTATTATGCAAAATTTATTTTGGAGGAAATTATGGATTTTTATGCCGCTGCGATGATAAGTCGGGGGAGGATATTAATTTGCCATTGTTTTTTTAATATTTTAACACATTACCTGAGCTACATATATCCCTTGGATGTACACATAACTTTTCAATAATTTGTTATTATTTTATCTCGTGGCCTCATTTTGGGGGGGGGGAGGGGTTTGCACATAACATAAACATTGTGCAATGAATTATTTAACAATCGTGAATCAAATTAAGGTAAAAACATATTATAGTATAGAAAACTTCAAAATGGGGAAAGTCTATATACTAAGACAAAGTTCTATAGACTGTCACTGCCTAGGATCAATATTGAAGGGATATCGCTCCCCTGATAGGTCACACCTATTTACATATTAGATGATGAGGCTTGTATTTTTTGTGCTGATCATAAAGTTGTAACGAATTTTGAATTTAAACTTAAATGGGTAAAGAAACATTCCCCGTATAATCCCAGCAAACACATGACGTTACAAATCTAACGTTGGTTATAAGTTGTGAGAATGTCGGACCTGACATTACTTATCTACAACGAAAATGCAACGTTGTTGTTACGTCTTTAATTCTTAAGGTAATTAAGCACGTTTAACTGACGTTATAAAAACGTTGTCAAAAATAGCAACATTTATATAACATTGTGTAGATGTTGTTAAATCACGTAAAACATAACGTTAATTCAACGTGTTTTTTTACGTTACAAAAAACTTAGCGAACATAATTGCAACGTCCTTGTAACGTTTATTAGTGTTCGACTTATTAAGAACCCATATACGATTTTTTGAAAAAATAGTGTGTTGGGTTGGGTAGATGGAGATAAGGTATACATATTTTACAGTTTAACACGTATGTTTTAAAATAAAGAATATAGTTTACCAATATTTTAAATATTTTAAAACAAATCATATTAAACTATTTTTTTCTGTTTAAAAATCTTTCCTGGATTGAAGAGGCTGGGAGGGTTTGACATAATAGATTCTTTACATTTTAATAAATAAATGAATTTCCACATGAATTAAATTAGCATGTTCCTCCTCAATCTTCTTACAGTGGTTTTTTATTAACTAGCGATTTACGGGGGTGGGGGATTGCAACATAGATACTTTACATTGTATCAAATTTTATGAATTTCTACCAGAATATAATTAACATTTCCCGATCAGTTTTGTTCGCTTTATTTCTCTGTATATATCTTACAGTGGCTTTTTGTTCTTGCCGATCGAATGTAAATAGCAGGGGTCATGAAATTACACAAGGGTTGTAAAACCACACGTGCACGCGTAATTTGATGTCTTGTGAGTGTTTGCTATTGAAACAAAGAAAACTGTGTCATTCGCCACATGTAAAGAAAAGACAAAGCTCAAAAGTAAGTACTATAATATACAAGATACAATAGACAAAATTCATAAGAAAACGTTTAGCATATTTTTGATATGTAATAATTCTTCTTTTAATTCTTTAAGAGCGAATTTGAATATTGTATAAATGTTTCGTTACGACATTCGCACAATTTAATTCCTTATCCTCAAAATCACGTTCGATTATCGTTTAATTGAAAACAAGAATGAAAAGGAATGCGTGTATAAAATGCAGTAATATTTTAGACCTAGTCATGTCATAAATGTCAGAGGAAAGCACACACTGGCTGCTCACTCTGCAGATGTTATATCTCGACGATAGGTCAGAGTGCGGAAGCGCTCCTACCCATGTGGGGTACTTGGAGTACGTAGGTCAACGTTACATCGGAGCAGCCCGGCCGCTAGTAGAACTTATGCTGCCGAGTTCTTCGACTAGGTATCACGAAGGCTGGGCTTCGACAAACCCACCATGGTGGAGTCCATAGACTACTAACAACTAACAACCGTCCGCCCTGGCAGGAAAGGTAACGCAAGCAGTTTCCTGATGAGCTGGTGTGCTCCTTGCCTTTCTTCATAAGTTCTTTTCAAACCCACTTCTCCAACGTGTCGTAGAACCGCCTGTGCCCAGTGGAAGATACACCCTTTCCTGTTACTCTCAGGGAAGACCGTGCGGATGGCTTGCCACAATCCTGCTTCGAAATCCATGACAAACCCTTCAACAGCAGGTGCCTCGTCCAGAATGTCGAGTATTTTCTGGAATACCGCAACATAATCTTGCTTACGTCTCTTGGACATAAGCACAAACGCAAGTGGGACTTGCTTCATTGAGTCACCGTTCTTCAGAAATGTATGGACTGAAAACAGTTGGTAGAATGGCTTGTCGACTACTTTAAATGTTGCGTCAAGATACCATCTCTTAGCCTGCTGGAGATAACTTAGTTGGTCTTTGGTGGCAAACAACAGATGCCGCTCTTGTCCAACATGTACATCGCCTATTAGGAAGTCATCATTGAGGTACTTAGTGTCTACCTCGAAATCAAGCGTTGTCGGATCGTTTGGACGTAACTTCTGTCTGGCACGATTAACTGTCCTCACACGTGATATACCGGTATTGCCACACAGGCGATGCTGCCACTGGTCGCACACATCACATGTAATTGCATGCTGACGTTGCCGAACTTCCTTCTTACACTCTATACAAGAGTATGACATATTAACACAGTAATGACACATTATTTGAAATTTGCCTACTTATACCCTCAACTAATTAGTTGTTTGTCTTGTACGCTAATTACATCACAATAAATAGTAATTACAAATATATTATTACCACATAATCCTTTACAATCAATCAAAGTCGCTAACTGAAAGAAATTAATTCCATCAATCGTTTGATGTAACAAACAATATCTCAAATAAAAGTAAATTAGTGTTGATATTGATATATTTCTGATCAAAGGTTGAAATTATAATTAATTACTGAAATTAATTCCATCAATCGTTTGATGTAACAAACAATATCTCAAATAAAAATAAATTAGGTTGAAATTATAATTAATTACTGTTTTCACAGTTTCTCGCTCGCTTTTGTTAATTTGTTAACAAAGTCAAAAACAACGTCAAATATTAAGTTGACCTGATTCCTTTGATCTCTGAAGAAGATGTTATGTTGAATAATATGTTTTATATGTATATATTACATTATATATATATATTAAAAAAAACTGGGGTCGAAAAGTCTTAGACCTGGGGTCGAAAAGTCTTGGGGTCGAAATGTCTCGTAAATATGGCTGGGGTCGATATATCTTGGGGTCGAAAAGTCCAGCTTCCTTTATTTATCAGTGTAGGACTTTAAAACCCCCCAACAAGAAGAAGAAGACCAATTCATTTGGGTCTTAGAATGTATTTATAATTGATCTTATTTCGTGAAATATTTCCTTAACGCATTTCAGCCACGTGATTTCAGCCAGTCGACATTTTCTTATGTTCATTTGGACCCCAAACAGAAATATTTGGTAAACATGGCTTATACAGGAAATAATCTGGTTCCTATTATTCTTCTTACATATTTCAGTAGGATTAAGATTATGTGTATAGTAAAATCATTCATTGTTTTTTCTATCGTACAGCTTAAGCTGCTTTCTGCTCTGGGAGGTAGCTCTGGTTGGGACTCCGTATGGCGAATGATGAAGACAATTGGCAGCAATGCATTATGGTCTGACTGCGGTTTAAGAGGGAAAACGGAAAGCTTCCTTCTGTGTGTTGTCAGATGATGATACGTAAGTTATTTTCTAAATCATTGTATTATAATTAATAATAAATCCACAACACAGGATTGTAACGTGTTACATGATACATGCTTATTTGAAAGGAAGAGCAAAAATGTTTTTGTCAACGCTTTGAAATAATTATTATTTGGACCAATATGAAACTGTAAACCATCATCAATCTTTGCAAATGACCAATTTATCGAAGTGCAACTACTGTTAACCAGATGACAAAAAATACCGAAAGATTTATTAATTTTCTTCTTCTTCAGGGGCATACAGAAAAAATCATCCGTCAGCCACAGAAATGAATGCGGAGAAGATTATAACGGAAAGCCTAAAACATGCCCCTAATAGGCCAGGGTATCCAGATATAAGGTAAGTTTAATAATTGCTAACTTAGGGAAAACCAAATTATACTGTATTCAGAACACAGATTGTCTCAAAACATTTTCAGATTTATGTTAGTTTTTATTTAAATTGTGGTTGACGCAACTTTCAGCAATTTTTTAGCTGTATCATTACGTCCAGGTTTTTTGCGGGAGGAATACCCGGTAAAAAACCCGAACAACCCTCACGCGGTGAATAGAAGATGACAAACTACCATAACCACGCGGCCACCGACGCACTCGTTTAAAAATATTAGCGTAAAGAGACACGCTGATATAAAAACTTCTATCCTGGGACCAAATTCATAAAATAACAGTATATTTTAAACATTTTGTGTAGAGCTTTACACACACTTAAAACTTGACCACTGCTACCGTGTCGTATAAAGAATGCTTAATGTACTCCATAAAATAATAATAATGTAATAGATGGTTAAAAAGAGTCTATCAGATAAAGAAATTATATTGCTTTAACTCTTATGAAAAATATGGGAAGATGCAAGACATTTTATTTATTTATTTATTTATTTATTTATTTATTTATTTATTTATTTATTTATTTATTTATTTATTTATTTATTTATTTATTTATTTATTTATTTATTTATTTATTTATTTATTTATTTATTTATTTATTTATTTATTTATTTTTAGGTGCCAGAATCCAGACAGCAACCAGTTGTAACTGTATTGCAGAAGTCTGCAAAAACTTTTAAAAAGTAAATGTATTGATTGTATGTTTCAAAATCCTAAGATCCCGATGTCATATAGATCTGTGTTGTGAATAAACTGCTTTTGTATTTTTTGCTCTCTCTACAACACGTATTTTTGTGTATTGACTGTAAGTAATTGTTGAACATATGTTTATACCCCCCGCTTGAAAAGCGGGGGGTATATAGTGTTCATGGTGTCCGTCCGTCCGTCCGTCCGTCCTTCCGTCCGTCCGTCCGTTACACTTTCTATTATTTGCAACTCCTCCTACCACTGAAAGGAATTTGATGAAACTAACACAGAATCTTTGTCTCATAGTGCCATTGTGCAGGAGATATTTAACATTTTGATCGGAATGATATTTGGGGTTTCCCATAGAAAAACATGGACTTTGTCATTGACCTAAGGGGGTCCCTATCTCTTATGTGCAACTCCTCCTACACCACTGAATTGAATTTAATGAAACTTACACAGAATGCTTGTCACATAGTGCCATTGTGCAGGAGATATTAAACATTTTGATCTGATCGATATTTGGGGTTTCCCATAGAAAAACATGGACATTGTCATTGACCTAAGGGGGTCCTCATCTCTTATGTGCAACTCCTCCTACACCACTGAATGGAATTTAAAGAAACTTACACAGCATCTTTGTCACATAGTGCCATTGTGCAGGAGATATTAAACATTTTGATCGGATCGATATTTGGGGTTTCCCATAGAAAAACATGGACATTGTCATTGACCTAAGGGGGTCCTCATCTCTTATGTGCAACTCCTCCTACACCACTGAATGGAATTTAAAGAAACTTACACAGCATCTTTGTCACATAGTGCCATTGTGCAGGAGATATTAAACATTTTGATCGGATCGATATTTGGGGTTTCCCATAGAAAAACATGGACATTGTCATTGACCTAAGGGGGTCCTCATGTCTTATGTGCAACTCCTCCTACACCACTGAATGGAATTTGTTGAAACTTACACAGAATCCTTGTCACATAGTGCCATTGTGCAGGAGATATTTATTATTTTGATCGGAATGATATTTGGGGTTTCCCATAGAACAACACGGACTGTCATTGACATAAGGGGATACCCATTTCTTATGTGCGACTCCTCCTACACCACTAAATGGAATTTTATGAAACTTACACAGAATGTTGTCACATATTGCCATTGTGCACTAGATATATAAAATTTCGATTGGAATGATATTTGGGGTTTCCCATAGAAAAACATGGACTTTGTCATGGACATAATGGGATACCCATCTTTTATTTACAATTCCTCCTACACCACTGAATGGAATTTGTTGAAACTTATACAGAATCTTGGTCACATATTGGCATTGTGCATTGGATATTAAACATTTTGATCAGAATATTATTGGAGGTTTGCCATAGAAAAACATGGACTTTGTCATTGACATAGGGGATTCCATTCTTTGGGGGATTGGGGAGGGTTACATGCATTATCTGCAATTTCGCCTTCACGTTTAACTAGATAAAGTTTCAATTTCATAATTAAGAACACCCGAATTTTCAAAGTAATTGTGAAGCGGGGGGTATCAATGGTGAGCATTGCTCACAGGTGTTTTTACTCTAGTTTAATATGTATTTCCTTTTTTGTGTTTTAATAAATGTAGCTGTATTTGTGTCTGTATGTAATTAATGTCTTAAACCAACTACTGTTTATATTTTCTGTGTGTCCTCTAGTACAACTGTGTGTCAGAGGCTTAATTAACTGTTTTGTCTCGTAATATTTAAACAATAAAAAATAGGAAACTAATTTTTTTTCTATTTTAATTATACGAGTAATTTGCATCGGTTTACCTTTGAAAATCGTATTTTGTATTTCACCCTACTATGTATTTTGTGGAGCCTGCAGCAGAGCTTTTCGAGACATAAAGGCAGTTATATGTAGCTTTCTATATGTTCCTTGAATTCTTGAAATGTTCACCATTTGGTATCTCTTGCATTTGTTTTACGTTGGCTATCAGAGATGTATTGTTGTGGGTAATAAATACGATGCGGTTATGACCTTATTTCTTTCGAGGAAAAAACGGAACAGTGATTTTCAGGAAGACATTTTTTCATATAATGCAACAATTGCTTGTTTCAATTACGTTAGACAAACGTCTGTGGAACGTGTTATGTATTATTTTTAATGTTGGGACAACGTTTATAGAACATCTTCGTCAAAGTCATACATAGTCTAAATGGTCTGATAACCCCGTATAACTGAGAACATCTCGTGCACTTTACTTCCGGTACGTCTGCATCAATATCAACCACGACCGAGTCTGAACGGTTTTTAGACGGTGGAGGCACAGAGAAATTCGTTGGAAATCTTATTCATTATTTCTTGCAAAATGATAAAATTTTATTTATACTCATTTTAGTTATTATTCTTAGAGCATATGATAAAAAAATTAATATATGGGATAATCTATAACATAATAGAATTTTTCGTGTTTTTGAGTGTCATGTTTAATCGCAACACTCTACTGCACAGGTTTATTTCAATAATACATGTAGAATACAAGCGGTCAAGCGGAATCTAATATTAACTTGTTCTACCCTAGATCGAAAAGTACAATTGTTCATTAGCCAATATGAATAGCCGTCTTAATCTCAATCATCCAATTCATGTACGCTTATGTAACAAAAAATTCTGTCACCAACAATCATGACAATGGACGTGTCTTCCGTTATAGATTTGCTACGATAGCGAGGATATGTGGTCGCTATCGGTATTTCTCAACCCTCAAAAATGTATATTCAACTCGACCAGGGAGCTCGGTGCATATTACATTTTCTCTAGTTTAAGACTTTATCAAAGTCAGTTATTGTATATAGCAATGCAATATAATAGAATATTATTATTTGATAATTTTGCTGTTTTAATTTGTCCAAAGTGTACCACGTGATATTTTGTTTTTTGGTGGATTAACTAATTTATTGCGGATTGACTTTTGCGGATTGCACGGTTACTAAAAATAGAACGAAAATTTTCAAAAATTGTGTTACGTTTAGAAATCAGCCAATCATATTTCACATCCGGCTATCAATCAAAAACAATGGACAGTGTTGACCACAAAAGATTTGTATCCTTAAACAAGGATGAGATTTAGTTGTTATTTTTATTTATTAATATTTTTATGTAACAAATTAAAATACAGCAAAATTATCAATTAATAATATAAAAAAATAAAGCCTTTCTCTTAGTCAATACAAGTTATATACCCTACGTCCTCGGTCGATATACATCTCTCAGTCGATATAAACTTGTATTGACTAAGAGAAAGGCTGTATTTGTATAATAGTAATACAACATAAAACAAAAGTAATAAATAACACAATATAACGTGTTGAGTATAATCGCAGTGTACAGTCTATGCTGTGTAAGGTCTAGCAGGGGAAGGAACTATATATATTCCAACTGTTAGTATGCACTTAGATATTGTGTATTCCTCAATACATTACACTCTGATTATAATCAGTCTTCTTTGTTATTCAGATCGGATCCAGCAATTTTGCAAAAGATGTCATTCTACAGTAAAATATCTTTGTAAGTGTGGCATACTTGTATTTTTGTCAAAATAAAGAAATCCTATACAATTTAATGATATTTGACGCGATAGCTCAGAACACAAATTAAGCCGTACGTCGACGAGTTTAAGAGTTTTTATGTCTTGATTTCAATCAATTTTAAGGCTACAGTTATTGGGAACTGTATATTGTTGTTCTGTTATTCTGAAATTGGCGATCATCTCTTTTCATATCATCAACACACTTCTTTCTCTACAGGATATACACGTTTCATACACCATTTAAATAGTTAAATTGATTGTTTTGTTTGAATGGTGTTAAACGCAATTTTTCAGCTATTTATCAGCTGCGGTAGGAAAGCTTGCAATTTGTCAATTTAGATAGGAGTCGAGTACACCTTGCCCGCAGTAAGAGTCGAATTAAATTCAATACCATTACATAATAATTCAAACGATTCAAATATTTCATGCTGTATAATAGTATAATATGTTTGTAACATAGTAATTAATGTTTTTATTGTGACCATGCCTGTTCGAAAGATATGTTTGTTTGTTTGTTTGTTTGAATGGTGTTTTAACGCCACTTTCAGCAATTTTTCAGCTATTTCATGGCGTCCAGTTTTTATTGGGGGAGGAAGCCGGAGTACCCGGAGAGAACCCCCGACCTGCGGTAGGAAAACTGGCAATCCTTGTCAGTTAAGATTGGAGTCGAGTACACCCTGCCCGAAAGATATGACAAAGACACGTGAATATAGTTGAACGTTAAAGAACATGTGAGTTGTCACACATGTAAACAATCGTATTAAAAGATTAAGGCGTGTCAGTTATTATCTTTAAATTAAGATAACCTTCAGCATACTTATAAAAAGGGGAAATTTAAAATGGAATTTCTTACTGATAACATTAAAAGGTGTTTTTACGCTCAGTCTGTTACGTCATTTGTATCTCCATCTATGGTGGGCGGAGTTAACAATTTTCGCTTTTTATTATCACAATTTCGCATTATTGCCATACTTCACATTTTTACGGGTTGTTTATAATTCGTAGCTTTCATCTCGTATTTGAAGTGCGTGAACACGCAGGTTTGTAAAACATACAAATGAAGCCAATATATAGTATGTTGTTGTCTTGAAATTTCTTTATTATAGAACGTGTACTAACATACAGCAAATCTACGCTGGATACTAAGTAACAGTAGTCGTACATACGGTTGTACAAATCAAGTTAACGTATCGGAAATGCATTATAAAAAGATAAATTACGAGAACCCGAAGTTTTTAGCTTCCGTGTTAACGTCTTGGATAGTTCAACAGGTCCCAGTTCAATAAAACTCTTGATTTTTTCGAACTTGAATTTTTTCAGCAATCTTATCGGTCAATATTTGAACCGAGTATAAGGGAAATTTACTAATACGAGATGTTTTATGAAATTGTTCTCAAAGACATGTCATTTGACAGATAATTATGACGGTTTTCTGTCCCTTTCTCTAACAACAATTCAAACGTAGTATACTCTTTTGTTTATTAGTATAGATTATTGATGTTTATTTGTTATTAACCCACAATTAAATGGCTAGAAACTCGATTTTATAACGGGACTGCGACATTATTAATTGCAATGACACTTATATATACGAATTCATTCGCCAAAAAAGAAAACGGAGTGACTGTGATGAGTTGCTAACGGGCTCCTGTAAACTAGTTCAATTGTCATATAAACAGGATTGTAAATGTTTTTGATAATAAAAATATCAACTCACAACTGTCCTTAGTTCAAACGACTGCTTTGAAATAAGAGCCGACTAGTTTTTACAAGTTTGATTCGTATACGGTTTAATAATTAACAGATTTGTTTGTAATGGGACACAGATTCTTATGCACGATTTAACATGGAATACATCTACTATACATTTTTAATTTTATATTCCAAGAGCAAACGTTTATCGTAAAACAAACCATTTTGCAATGCTGCACTTCTCAGGGTACATAAAAACATCGACCCTTCATCATATCTGTCAAAATTAATACCAGAAAATTACAGGCTCACATGTATTCTCAGCAGAATACTAGAACACATTATCACTAGTGTCATCCATCTTGACATCAATTATTTACTATACGACTCCAACATTGTTAATATCTAAAGTCAGCTGGGAAACACAACTCCTTATCTTAACACAGCATATCTTTGTTCATATGATAAAACTGTTTTTGATTATGATTCTTATAAACGACTCGCCAGACAACCTTAAAAGTAGTGTCCGCCTATAGATGGCACTCCTGTATATCTGACTATCTCGTCACTCAGCCACACTCTACAATCTGACAATGATCAAACAGGAACTATGGTAGTACCAATAGTTAAGTCCTTTAGTCCATATAAGTGTGAAATCATCAGAAAAACAAAGCAAACATAAATCTATTATCTTCAATTACACACTCCATTACCTAACCCTTTAAAACAACTGACAAGTCTGAATATCTGGGCATCAACACCACTAAGATCTTACCTGGAATAACCATATAAATGCTGCCTCAGACTATTCTCAAAAAGTATTAAAACCAAAGAAACAGCATATAAAACTTATGTTAGGCCTGATTTAGAATACTGTAGCATTACCTGGTGCCCATGGCAAAAAGAAATAGCCAATAAATTAGAAATGACACAGATAATATCAGCTAGATATACTCTAAATCAATACAGCCACCAGAGCAGTGTCATTGCCATGTTACAACAACTTAAATGGCCACTACCCCAACGATGAAACCTAGCATCCGTCATCATGCTTTACCAAATACAACCCAACCTAGTAAATATCATTTTTCCAAAATACTATACGCTACCAACAAAGGAACACAAATTTTTATTACCATTCCCTCCAACGAACTACCACCAATATTCATTATTTTTCTAGGACAGTCAGGAGGAATTCCTTACCATGCAGTGTCGCGAAAAACCCAAACTCATATCTGTCCAGTCTAGTGCCCAATCTAGTTTTATTATTACCTTCACTCAAGTTACAAAAATGTTTTTATCTTATTAAATATACTTGAATTTTTTCTTTGTATATACGTTCATTTAATGTTATTATTTAAAATTCCCTGTCATGTAACTTCTAGTGATCATCAGTACATTGATGTTTAGAAGTAGAGGTTTATAAAACCTTATAATTTTTAAACTGATTTATAATTTTTTGTATAAAAATATTTTTTTTAATAGAAATGAGTATCTTGATATAAAATTTTCACAAAAATTTACAAAAAAAGTTGCTGTCCTACTCTTGCAGACGACATCTCGTGCATTAGCACTTCTCCAATTGCTGTCCGAAATGTTTTAGATATATGCACTGAATACGCCAGAAGATGGCGGTTTAAATTTAATGCTCAAAAGTCAGCTGTGATACAATTTTCTACTAAGTCGCGAGAAAGGCATGTAAATTTTGAATGGACTATTGATGGCGAAAATATTCCTATGACTGAGGATTACACCCATGTTGGCATTGAATTAAATTCTAAGTTCAAGTCGGAAAAACGAACTGAAAATATGTGTCGAAAAGGACGTAGCGCCTTGTTTGCTCTAAACGCTATTATATCTAAAGAAACTAATCCATGTGTCTTACTCCATTTATATAAAACTATTGTGCTGCCTTCTGTCTTATATGGGTGCGAAACGTGGACAAATCTGAAAACCGCAGATTATGCAGCCCTTGATCGGTTTCAACATTTTATAGTTAAACAGATTCTTGATCATAAAATAACAACTAGATCGGATATGTGCCAAAGTTTACTTTATTGAGAAGAAAAAGTTATTTTTCCTACAAAAACTGTGTTCATTAGAAGAATCACACTTGGTGAAACAAATATTTCATGTCCGACTATTTTCGTACCTAACGAACATTAACCGTGTACAATTTGGTTACATACCAGACATTTTTAATATTCTGGTGAAATATAATCTACAGGAATATATGTTGGACTATATGTCATTCGGAACATTCCCAAATAAAACAGCATGGAAAAATATAGTTAACGTTTCAATTGATAAATTCCAGACACAAGAGTGGAAAAGCCGACTATGCGCGGACACTGACTTCCTTCGATTTAGGAATATTCACAAAGCTGTGGAAGTATGGAACTACCTAAAATATGCAAAATCATCTAAAGAAACTAGAAATTGTTATTTTATTATTAAACTTATAACCGAGACTCCGGGTTCTACAGAGAGACAGTGCAAACTGTGCAATAGAGTTTATTCTGATATTTATGTTCATATTTGCTGTAACTGTACATGCACTAGAGATATACAAGATGCTTGGTGGTTAACAATTATGGAAAACTTTCAATTAGATTTATTCGTTGAACTTAACGCTTATGATGAAGAAACCTTGTTTCAAGTGCTACTTGGTCGACCCGTATCTACAGAAGGGATTGATGACACATTTGTCAGTTTGTGCCACGTTCACATTGTTCAGTGCATTTCAAACTATAGTAGACAGTCTAGATTATGTGCTGATGCACGGGATGTCATTTGTCAAAATTAATTTTTCTTTTGTGCTCTTCTTTCTTTACTTGTAACGTGTATAAGTTATACATTTACTATTATTAGTTTGAGTGTAAATAAGTTTAGATGTATATAATTCTTGTATAACATTATGTCATTAATCTCTGTATTAGAGGAATTAAATAGATGATGATGATGATGATGATGATGATGTATAAAAATATTTTTTTTAAATAGAAATGAGTATCTTGATATAAAATTTTCACAAAAATTTACAAACACGACAATAGATCTAATGTTTTATTATTCATCAACTATTTTGGTTATCGATAGAGGGTTTAGGGGCTGAGAAGATGCGTACATTTTCGTCCGAAATTAAAAAAAACATAATTGAAAAGGAAAAGAGGCGCAATTTCGAATAAAATTTCTATTCTATTTTGATAAAGCTTCTTTTTTAAGCAGATCATTCTAATTACTATTACTTTTTATCCGATTCATATTTGTTCTGAACAAATAACCTAAATACGACAATATCTAGGTCGTCAATATACACGGGAATTCACCTTTAGTTACAGCTTCACCCATATTTGCTTGTTAACAAGAAAATCTGATACGATTTCAATAACCATATGAAAGTGTAAGGGCGTTTGCACTATGGGACCTCCGAAATTCGCTTTTTTTCAAGGTTAGGCGATAATGTTCACCTTGTATACCATTATATAATCATTCAGCTCATATATTGTGGATTTTTTAGAGGTCAATATAAAGCGTATTGATTACATGAATAGAATTTTTGCGTGGCTTTTATTGATCTATAAAACTACTTCAATTGTTTTAAATTGCAAAAATTCTAAAATTGCATCAAAATAAGATTGCTTATGTCCGCTGCACAGTTGCGCTTTTGCTTGCTATCAAGTGGAATCAAACATTAACCTGTCACAGTTTCTGATTCATTTACGCGTCTATATTTTGTAGTGTACGTGGCGTCAATATAAGTAAATATAGAAACATAGCGTCAATATTTGTTAAAATAACAAGGCACAGAATATTATTTTTTTAATGTCATTTAAGGTATCCGACCCATAATTCAAGTCACGGTTCAATTTCATTTTTCGACAAAGAAATACAGCTTTATTCAATCAATGTATTGTCAAATAATGATACAAATAAAATATTTTGAGTCAATGTATACATTTCTGAGCAAAAAAATTTAGTTACTCAAATAGTATTTCCAATGTTTCCCGGAAATTACCGAGGTCTGCTCCATTGAAATACAATGGACATCCGGGACATCAAATATGATCACGTGGTCAATTATGGTCCGGATACCTTAAACCGTAAAAATACCGAAATCATGTTATTTTCAAATATAATACCACCAGATATGAGTTTTACACAAAATGATATTAATTATACCAGTTACTAATTTCCTGTCAAATCTAGGGGTTAACTTTAGCAGGGATGCCAAGTTGAATACACACATTGATAATATTATATGTAGTCTTTTAAAGCACATGAGCGTACTCAGGAAATTAAAATAAAAACTTACTATAGGATTAAACACTGGGTTGTAGGAAATTATCAATGTGTAAACTACGGCGAATCACTCATGTTTGTGAGGGAGTCGCCGGAGTTTACACATTGATAATTTCCTAAAACACAGCGTTTAATCCATATAATTCTGGGAAATAATCGTTGCGATTTTTAAAACAGCAAAAACAGTTATCTAAACTTATCTAGACCTCAAAACGTACATAGGCCAGAAAGCGTAGGAATATGCAAAACATAGTACCAAAGGAATCGCGGTTCTGTAGATATTGATAGGAAAAAAAAACAAAATGAAGCACTAAATTGTATTTATATTATATTTTATTTGAAATCTAAATCGATTTAATAAGAAATCATTGCGGCAGAGAAAACATTGTCCCCTCTCCCTGACGAAACGCTAGGAGGACGCCATCTTGTTTACATTGGATACTGAAAAAGTAGTCCGCTCAGAGGAAATATCGATATATAAATTATCTGAGATGACGCCATTTAAGTGTTTTTATCCAATCAAAGCACTTAATATAAATAAATTACAGCATGAATAGAATTATTCCAAAATAAACTTAGTATAATCATATTTGATCATATTTAGTCTTCATAAGACGTACACTTTTTGATAAGCCTGTGAAGTTTGGGACAACATGTGGGTGGGCTACTGCAATAAACTTGAACAATTACAGCTTGATTTTGCTCGTATTGTCACAGGCCTAACAACTTTCATGTAATATATATCCTGATATAGGGTGGGAGTCTTTAGGTGAGCGCAGGAAAGGCAGTAAGTTACAAATGTTCTATAAAAAGACGTCTTTATATTTCCTGCATTTTTAGATGCTGTTTGTTGTGTTTTGTTGTGTATTAGCGATACACTTATAAGCAAACATATATGTGCTATTATTAAACGTTAAATTATATATTCGGGTAAATAATCTTCAAGTTTTTTATGAGGGTCGAAGGACAACCCCTCTCCTAACCCAGGATATGCAAGAAAGATTCACAAACATTTTAAGGTCAGTATTTGATATCGATAAAAGAGAATTATCTTGGATAGGAATTACATTTATTTTTATATTGAACCTGTGTTATATCCAAGGGTAAAATTGTTTGGGTTAAATATAGCTGCATTGGTCAGGGACACAATACTACTTAATTTACTCACCTGGTTAATATAAGTGTCTTAAATGACCCTTGACCCAATACGGCTTCCCTTGTATATAATACAAACCCCATATACATCAATCATCTAATAACGCTATAGAATTGACCTAATCAAGCCAAATATATTCGTCACAGTTTGGATGTTTTTACATTACTTTGTTATAAGCTGATTTTTGATGGTTCATTTACGGTGTATTGGGTCGAAAGAATGACACGTGGTATAATTGAAGGCCATTGCTGTGGGAAGTTTTTTTGCCTGCTTTATAGAAGTATTCGTTGTTTTTTTTTTTACTTATCTGCCTAGTGCAAACAACCAACTAACTTGCAAAGGTTTTGTCAGAGTTCAGGTATTTTTAGTGTATGGGTCCTTGTACCGAAATTTAACTTTAATATGATCGATATGTTGCCTAAATGTTACTGATAGTAGTTTGAAGACATCATTGCTGTAGAAAGACTGCAGAAGCTGGTAAATGCTTCAAAAATTCATTTCATTAGTATTACTCCTATAATATATATCAAGTTTTGTTAAAGATGCATGAGCGCTTATCTTTTCGAAGTACCGGGCTCCATTCCTGATATGTTTTGGCGTTTGTGTTAGTACTGGATATTCGTTGATATCATCTTTTCTCGTATATTGTATGTTTTAGCTAATTAGATACATAAACAATATTCGTAAATTGTTAGAAAACAGAAATTTATTTCTACGTGCCTTAAACACAGGTAGAAATGAAGGCCTCTTCTTTGCATTTCTCGCCTGGATTGCCGTTAGTACAAATGCAAAAAAGCATTAGTGGCCGAATTATGGGTTAAACATTTGGGGCGTATTGAAATAATAATTTGGTTCAGATTGCATTTCACTTTCAGCAATTTTTCAGCTAAATTTTGGCGTCTAGTTTTTAAGTAGGTGGTTTTGGGTTAAGAACCCCCGTACTCCGACACGTTGTTAATTAAGGTTAGAGGTCGAGCACACCCTGCCTCCAGAAAGGTTCAAACTGATAACCGTTTTGACAAGCCACGTATTCAAGGGAAGATGACAACGAGGCCCAAACAATAATAATATAACGTAACAAACAGATGTCGTCTGCGACAACATGTCGTGTACCAGAACATAATACTAAATACAGTTTGAAGTTCAAAAATTTAAAGTGGATGTGCAGGTGTATTTTTATTGTCTGAATTTAATGTTTGTTTAGATGGTGTTTAATGCCACTTTCAGCAATTTTTCAGTTATATGGTGGGGTCCAGTTTTTATTTGAGAGGAACCCCTAGTACCAGGTGAAAACCATTCGGTAGCATGTATATAAGTTTAATTATCTTTTGTAATACCCTTAATAAATCATCGTTGAAGATGGAATAAATGGTCTCCATTTACACAACTGTCACAGCTTTATTTTCTGTTGGTAAAATTTAAAGTATAATTATGAGCTGAACACAAACACAGGAATTCATTCAAGATTCTTTGGAAAGTTCAGTTCAAGTACTAGCGAGCGATAGCTCGCTTAATGGTAGAAGTATCCTTTGACTATGAGACTATAGAGTTGAAACCAATTCTTGCAACCGGAAGTTTTCAAGTTAATCTCACATTTCTACGCAACATCACAAAAATCTCCGTTGTATGAGAAAAGTGTGCAACAAAACTCCTTCTAGGTATCAAGAATTTAAATTTCGTTAACGAAAATAACTGAAAACAATTTCAAATGTTTTTCCTTTAATAATGTATTTTTTCTGTTTAAAAATTGGAGGATATTTTCTTTCCGCCATTTTTACTCTACTTCTCGTAAGTTATCGCAACTACGTAAAATAAATGCAAACCTCGACACAAGAAGAAGAAATAGAGACAAAATATGTTTTTTTATGTTATATTTATATAACATTTATTTTTTAACCAAAGTATTATACTTTTTTATGTTTTGCAAAAAACGTGAAACGACAGTTCACGTGAATTATTTTTCGTCTGCTTCTGACTGGCGATACTTGACGCACAGGAATTTGACCCCTAATCATGTGGGTCGAAATATGGCCAGAAAACGAAAAAAAAGTATTCTTGAGCGTTCGCGACAATAAATTTTTTTTTCGTGCTTTTCCTGTGCTTGACGTGAACTGATATTTGCTGCATGACTTGTGATCATCTGCTGATCCTGGATCATAAAAACAAACCTTATCTTGTTAACTGGTAAGTGCTAATTTCTTACTTTAATTTGTACATGTTTCCAACTGAATTTAAACAGACATGTGACGTTGCAGCCGCTCTTGCTGCTCGTATCTGGGTAAACTAATGGGAAAATAGCAACAATAAAAAAGTGACAAAATAATTAAAAATTTTATCTTTCACCTGCTCCCTCTTTCATTCATTGGTCGCTGCATTAGCGACCAACAACAAAATTTGTTAATTATTAATTTTAATTATAGATTGAAAACTTGAATTACAAGTCTTACCCGTCTACTATAGGTAGCAAGTAGTTCCTGCCATTTAGCTTATATCATGCAGACAACCAATAGTTTTACAGTAAAGAGTCTGGTACTACTGAACTGTACCTTGATAATTTTCACACATTATTATGTTCTGATTGGATTGATTATAATTCTACTTATGGATTACATTGCATTATTGATTAATGTGTTTTTATCCAATAATCTGATTGATTGATAATTAAAACGAAAAATTGTGTTCTTGTAAGAAATAGCTCTTGTTCAGCTTGTACATTTATTAATATTTTTATGATTTTATTGTTAAATCTTAACTGTATATTTCTCAGAAGCAAGACACAGAAATATCATTCCTGGAATTATAGTCACTTGCTTGCAGAACTTACACATATATAAAGTGGGAATACAAATACTGAAAATGACTGTTGGACTGGACAATTGGCCACAGTTTGATGGCAGCAACATAGATGAGACAAATGAACAAATTGGCCCACAACAGTTATTAAAAAAGAATCTAAATTGTGTGATGCACATGTTTTAAACAAAATGATTAAAAAGTAGGGTTTTTAACTTCATAATATTGCTATCAAATTAAACAATACCATTCTAAAATTGTGCCAAAAATGTCTCAAAAAATACATTACACTACTATAGTCAAGGCAACTGAATAAGTTAGCACTTGAATTTGTAGCCAGTGACAAATCTTTATATTGAGGTTTCTATTTTTATTAGGGCCAATGCCCTATAGTCATCAGTCTGTCCGTCCGTCTGTCCGAAACTAATCATGTCCGGGCTGTAACTTTTTTATCTTTTGATGTTGGCTTGTGATATTTGGTATGTGTGTAGATAATATAGATTAAGGTGATGTGTCGAATACCATGGTTGATGACCTTTCACCTTGACCTCAAGGTCAGCTGGACCCACAGAGATGGATTCCATCTCTGACACTGATATCTAGTTTTTACTGTTCTAAACCAAGTGCAATGTACAGAGATAGTTTAACCAGGCTCACAGTTTATATATATAACATCATTAATCAACTGTTGTTGCTATGTTATGCTTAAAAACATTAATCTACAAGAAAATTTGCAAGACTATTTTTCCAAAAACTTTCAGAAAGTTACCAGGTCACTGGGATATATTTCAGTTGTAGTCCAGCAGTAATAACTTCTGCACATGGAGTTTTGCACATTGCATTTTCGTCAAAGTACGCACACAAATATATATACAGTATTATAAGGCACATAACTCCTGCCAATGGAGTTTCAATATTCGCATGAAAACGTTCATCTAAGCAAATTTCTACGGCAACTGTGATAAAATAATGCATTATTTACATTTGCATCATTTCACATTAAATCCAGTGAATAAACAAGTTAACATCGAACTTCCACTTGACCCTGGGTGACCAGCTGAAGGTGACGCGCAATGGCCACAAGGTCATAAGCATGTTTTCAATGGTTATGACCTCCGCTACAAGGTGGGGTAAGCGCCACCTTTACGCTACTCAGCCGAGCCCAACTTATAACCTACAGAAAATTTAACCCTACCCCCGAGAAAGTTATAGAAACAAATTTCACTGTTGTACCATTCATTAATTAACATATTAATGACCACAATAGATAGCTAATGGAAATGGACCGATTCATTTCTAGCATATATACTAGTGTTCACCCAAACACTTGCTAGCGCCATAAAATAGTACAGGTCAAATTAGCACCTACAATAAATGCTATAATCTCAATTATGTGGGTTCATGCGATCATAATCTGTATATGTACCAACACGTGCATCTTTAAATGCTCACTACTGGATCCCGTCTCCCTTTCAATAGAAATCCGACCCAGCTTCTGGGCCTGCCATGTCTCTTTGAATACCAAACTAATACTTCTCCACTGCACTCCCAAGGTATGGACAACCAAGATCTGGTAAAGCTTTCAGTCACCCAGATCTTTTGGTATTACAAAATTTAGAAAATTTCCCAATCAAAATTGAACCGTTAAGTAGAAACTCGACACATATCGCAAAAATGGAAAGTCCACATCTCGAGTATCCATATGAACATGAAGCGGAATTGATAACGAGTTAAAAAGAAATAGACCTGGGTGGTATAGCCCGTCCTTATGATTCCTTGCCATTCTATCACCAGTAGGCATTATTCTCAAATCTGACGGGTTATTACAACTTTATTTTACCCCAAATCTCGTTGGATAAATGATTATATTGATCTGAATTTTGGTGTGTCAACCTGACAATTTTGGGCTGCTTAGTTTTAAATTAATATATGTTGCATCGACAAAAATTTGCTCAATATACTGTAACTAATTTGATAAAGTATCTTCATTTTTGAATACCTAAGATCCCTATCTAGATGATTTCATTTTTTTTTTCTGGTAAATCGGGTTCAAATTACTTAAAGGGACTGCTTTGTGGGTTCCTGTGACAACTTGGGATTTCCGTTAGCACTGGACAAGTATATGGCCAACCACTGCCGGACAAATTTTTATGCCAAATTATTGACACAATGAAATGCTCATAAAAAATTCCTGGTGAGAAAGTAGTCAAATTAACTAAATTGTTTGGCAACGGTATTTCGTCATTGGGCGATCCATCAAGATTAACATATTCAACAAAAACCCCGTTTGTGATTTACTTTTCATCGCTTCTGAATCATTCGTACTTAACTGTGCATTAATGCTAGGCACGTTTAAATTTGTAGGACAAGTAAATTACTATAGTATCATAATGTTATTGTTACTTTGAGCATTTTGAAATCAAATGTGATTGTAGGTTGCTTTTGGGGCACCAGTTCAAAGTTGTTATACCTGCTGGATTATTGGCCATAAACTCTGTTGCATTCTGTTAGGCTGCAAAATTTAAATGCAACACCTTATTTGAAAATGGAATTCGTGACAAGTTCAAAACAGCTTAATTTTTTTCAAATATCTCTTTTTATATCAAAGAATTCGATATTGGCCCAAAACTGTTTCCACAGAACAGTTATATATATAAATTTGCAATAATAATTATATTAATGTTTGGCTTGAATAAAATGAAATTAACCTATATAAATATTAACTCAAAATGCTTCAATAGCAAGTAGTTTTGTCAACGTTCTCTTCATCTGTCTGCAAGATTGTCACATAAAAAAAAGTCGTTTAGTGTTTTCACATGTAAGAGGAATTTATCAAGTGCAACAACAAACTTTATTTAGGAACACAATCATTACATTGGTGTCATTCCCACAGTTATCAGGACATTAACTTCTTCATATATAATATAACATGTACAAGATGAATAAAATATCCCATTATGAGCAAATGAATTATCTATTTTCAAAACATGTGTCTCTGTATTTGCATATAATAATAGTATCATCTTTACAAATATGATTCAATGTTTTTTTCAATGTGGACATAGAGTAAGTGTTTCCTGGACACAGATCATTGGTGTTTACATTCGTTTTGTAAATAAACTATAGTGTGTAAACCATTTAAATTGTTTACAGTATAGAAGGAAATTGTTCTTCATCTTCGATTTCCTTACATTCAGTGCATAGTCTTTTATTTCTTTCCATACTTTGTCTAAAATACCTACCCATTTCAATAAGTAATTGATGAGTACTTATTCTTACATTTGTAAGATTTTTTGTTAATGAATTTGGAAGATTACTAATCTTGAAATTCAAAATGTAATATATATTACTGCAGAAAAATAACTTATTGTCATACTCTTTTCGTGATAATGCTTATAGCATTCTCATTATAGTTATCTTTTAGAAGGGTTAATAAGGTTTCTATATTAATCTTATCTGTATCGAGTTTGTATTTTTTCAAAGAATTATCGATAAAAGCAAACCATGATCTGTGCCCTGCATCAAGGAACGCTTTGCCAAATTAAAAAACTTCATGTAGTAATCTATCAACTGAGATCTGCTGTAGTATTTGATAGCCAAGTATATAATAAAATCAATGACTTGTGATCTACCTAGTTCGCATTCTGCAGCAAAATTAGAACTTTTACGATCAACATTAAAAACATGTTTGCAGAATTTGTGTTGAATTTTTTTTAATGGCATTTCATCAGAGTTGGATTCTGTTATATTAAAGTCATTAGTCCATATCTCAGATCCATAAATACAAATTGGTCTGACAAGCGTGTTGAATAATTTCAGTTTTAAGTTTATATTGTTTAAGAATTTTAGAATTGACAGAAAAACTTTGGTTACACAAGTGTTCAGCTGCATGTTTCAGATTGCCATTCAAGTTGAATATGATGCACAAATATTTATATTTTTCAAGTATCTCAAACAATGTTTCATTTACTGTGAAATACTTTTTATTCGTGGGGTATCAATTTTCGTGGTTTTCGTGGAGGCCTCGGACCACGAAATTAAAAATCCAGCGAAGAATAAAACTTCATTAACAGATGGGAACTTGGGAACAACGATCTGAAAATGTCCGAGATCGGACATTTATTTGTAAATGTAATATATGATTTTGTGGTTCGATCCATTACTAATGTTCAGCTCAAAATCCATCTTAATGATTATGTTACAGGTTTCATGTTCGAATTGTGTTTTTATTAAATGTAGGTATTATTTAATTGTAAAGCGTACGAAGAAACATCGACTTCCGGTCAAGGTGGGGATATATGAGGTGTTCATTTCGATGTTAAAAAGTAACAAATTATTATCGGAATTATGAGTTCTTTGAACATAAATTAAAATAACAAATAAAATATTTAAAAGATAA
This sequence comes from Limnoperna fortunei, assembly GCA_944474755.1. Lineage (NCBI taxonomy): Eukaryota > Metazoa > Mollusca > Bivalvia > Mytilida > Modiolidae > Limnoperna > Limnoperna fortunei. The sequence goes on along the minus strand of OX104121.1, from coordinate 16,284,586 downwards.
GCTATACTTTATCTTTATTAGTTCATATCAATGACACGCTTTATCAAATGGATGTTGTGACAAATGACATTAAATTACACCTTTGTATTTATTGCTACTCAACACATGAAGTGACAAATGCCCTTCGGCTAGGAATGCTTCTATAGATAACAATTAGAGAATTAAATAGAATCAAAGTAGTTTTTATTGCAATTAATCAATTAATTATTACATTACCGTGTTTATAATTAGCTATTGATTTCCGTGTTGTTAATTTTACATTCGTTACCACGCGCGTAAACAACATCATGTGATGAAACTGTTTTGTCTTCTTTATATGTTGATGTTTATTATCAACAGGGAAAATGATTCTGTTGTAATCATTAATTTTGATCGCTACATCACTTTTTGCATTTTAGGAAACAGTCAGTCCACGAATTTAAGAACCCACGAACATGTAAAATTTCACCAAACCACGAAAATTGATACCCACGAATTTAAGTACTTTCACAGTATATAAAACCTGAATTTGAAGAAATCTTTTTCCCCTCCTAAATACAATTACTTTAATTTTATGTTATTTTTTTTATTTCCAATTGGAACAGTATCTTTCCAATGCATTTACACAAGATTGTAGACCCTTTTCTATTTCTGTAGTAAGAGGAGGTCATCATCGTAAAATGACAATACAAAAATGTTGAATTTAGTTGTATCACATTCATCTTTGTCAAAGACTGTATCTAAATCATTAAAGAAAATATTGAATAGCAGACACTCCAAGAGATTTCATTTTTTGGAAGAGTCCTTTACGCTATACCGAGTCACGCGCTTTTGATAGATCGACACGATGTTCAGGTCTAAGGCCAGCTTGACATTTGTTATAGAGTATGTTATCATCCATATAGTTGTGCAATCTGTTTTGCAACAAAGAAGTGAACAGTTTGTCAAAATAGCTTGTGATACTGAGGCATCTGCAGTTATCTCTGTCATTGACATCATGTATGATCATTTTATTACATGGGAGGTAATTTCGTCATGACAAAATGGGGGAGGACATTTATAACTTTTTAAAAAATATTAAAACGGAGAATCTTTTTAAAGATGATGTATATATAGAGAGACTGTTCTTTAGAAGTTTCATTAATTAACTGTGCAAATAGCTATCTTTGACGAGCAAGGAATTTTGAATTCCGGTTTTCTCCCAACCTAAATACGTCCATAAACATGATAAACTATCAGATATACGGTAAATGTGATGCAGTCCCCCATGAATTCATAAACTACATTTGAACACATTTGATACTCTGATTATTATCGTTCAGTGAATGCGCCAACGTACTTATCGGAAGTTATCTGTTCTTTGTATTTACGTCTCAAATTTCATGTTTTGTTTAATAAATACTGTACATCATTCAAGTCCAAGGATTAGATTAGTTTTTATTATTATTCACTTTGTTATAACATATTGTTGTCAGACCATGAAAGCGAGAGATTCAAATATTGTATTCTTCCGTAAATGGCCGATATCTGGTACAGATGACCCAGTACAGATGAGCTCACGCGCACACATCTGTACTTGCTGCGCCGTCATCCAATCGAAACGCCAGAAACAAGAACGTTGTTATGGAAGCATAACAACGTTCTTCTATTACGTTCTTGTTTCTGGCGTTCTGATTGGACGTCAGAAACAAGGGAGTCTAAAACAATGGAGAGTCTATATGTTATAGCGATTTCTAATATGACGTCCTGCTTTAGCTATGTAAACAAAGCCGTTTCAAAATTCCAATAAGTTTAGTTCGCACATGCGTAAACTGCGTGTTTTGTGTAAATGTAAAAAATTGACTTACAAATGCCGTTTGTTATGTGTTATCCATAATTATCGTTATTGTTAATAATTTAGTTATTTTTAGTCTGAATTCTGAGATTTATTTAATTTAAACTACTCCCGATACATTATTTTTTTAACAATTCTACATTCGAATTAATATGACGTCATAATTAGAATTCCGAAGACGTCATATTACGCTGAACTGAAAATTTCAAACTGGAACGATGCAATTTCGTTAAGATTGCTCAATATATTTGTTTAAAAGGTACGTACATTCAATAAAATGACGAGAAAATATGTTTATGTCAATTTTATTTGCTTTAACATACTGTTTTGGGATATATCGTATTAGTTTTAAAAAATATTACCACTGAAAGCGTCCTCTTAGAACCGCTTCGAAATTGTAAAACATTTGTTAGACATATTAGAATCGAAATAGATTATTGCGAGCGGGCTTTATGGGAATTAGAACATGGTCAGACCTTATATTTGTCTTCATTTTATACCTCGCTATCGCTCGGTATAAAATATTGACAAAATATAAGGTCTGACCATGTTCTAATTCCCATAAAGCCCTCTCGCAATAATCTATTTCTTAAGTGAAAGTTGTTGGTTTACGGAAGAAATAGGTACTTTCATACGTTTTTGGGAAAGGCCGTTTATTTGTTTGTGAGTGAGTCGACTTCGTTCATACATCGATGAATTACCGAAAATAAGAGTTTAATCCTATATTGAGCAACAAAGATACTAGAATTATTGGAAACTAACATTTGTTTAACTAAGATTTCGAGTATAAACCGAGTTGTAAATTGTAACAAGGAAAGCAAGACCAGGTTTTTGAAACCTTCAGAACTTTTTTTTATTTAGTCATTTGTTTTCTTGAAATTTGGCTTGAGTGTTGGGTACTCAAAATTGTGTACGTCTTCAGTTTTCCGCATCAACATATCACGTCATTATATAGTATATATAGTATGATGACGTAATCGTAACTTTGAATTTTTGTGAATATTGGTACCGAAATAAAGTAACTGTATTTTGGTACGTTTTTGCCTCATTTAAAATTGTTTAATTGAAAAATAAAAACTTTTTCAAGTATGCGTTTTTTCTTAATTTTGCCATTTTAGAAAATTGCGTATTGTGAAAGAGCTATACATTCAACCTTGACTAGTCACGTTTGTTACAAACACATTTTTACAATTTATTAACGATTTATTACAACTTCTGACGTATTTGCCGTACCTTTAATTCACACTTTAAAAAATCTAATAACATTTCAGATATGCGTTTTTTTTCTTTTTAAGTTGTCCAAGAATTTTTAGTGTCAAATATACGTTTTTCCATGCCTAGTCGTTTCGTTAACGCCACATTTTTTAAAAAACTTTTTCATTTGACGTCAAACGATGTTATCACAAAAGTAGTTCAATGAAAATATTAGAAATATATATTCGCTAAGGAAAATATTTACTGCGCAAAGCGTTGTATGTGTGCGAATTTAAATACGTTGTGACCATTTAATGGTTATTTTCTGTGCATATAGACATAAAAAAAAACTAGAGACAAGGACCTACTTTTCACGTGCGCTTGCTCATAAAACAAAAACTAAAATGATGTTAATTTTAGAGGACACCAAAAACTTTTGGTACGGGTTTATATAATTCGCTCCTTTAGATATTTTTCTCTGTGAATATAATCATCATACCTTCAATCAAGCTGATTTAAATGCAATTTAAGCGTATTGCCATCGATATCCTTACATTCCGACATTTCACTTTTTATTATTTTGAACAAAGTCACGTGACAACAACGTGACTTAAATCCAGTGCTGAAATCAGCTTGGTGGTCTGACTGAATTTAGAGTCATTACTCTAGAGTAGTGGTCTTTCTTAACAATTTGGTTTTTTTTAAATCGGCTCATAATTTTTTCCAGTGTTACTTTAACGCGCATGAATAATAATGGAATAAGGGTCGTTGACACTCCGTTTCATTCTACAGTTTTTATAGATCATTCAGGAAGACATGTTGATGTATATGTTTAAATTTCATGTAATTGCAGATCTATAAGTTAATCCCGAGGTAAAGAAAGACACGTTTTCATGTAAAAAAACGAAAAATATTTTTTAATGTATTTAATAAACTACAACTGCCTTGAGTGTGGGATGTACAGAGAGCACAGAACTAGATGCACTAACGCTGATATGAAGTTTTCCACTATATTTAGCAGGTGAAATGTGTCGATCATAAGCTTTAGGAGCTTTAAAATGTAAATATACTGAATAATAATGCATAATAGTTGAGAACATAAAAAAAAGGTGCATAATTAATTACGATTATAACCTTGCTTGATGAGGCATTAATAAAAAAAGTTTTTAATAGTCTTTCTGGAGAGTGTACCAAGTCGAGAATTTATAAACTCTTGATTAAAACACGAAACTACCCCTGCCTGAATGAAAATTTTGTCTGGTGCGATGTCGAATTCATACGAAGCTCACAAAAATATCTCGTAATGACTAGTAACAATCTCGTAATAACAAGATAATAAGTCGCAGTAACTAGATAATTTTCTCCTAATAACAAGATCGTTTTCTCGTAATAACGAGATAACTGTTCGGGAGTTTGTAGTTTGTTAGTTTGTCTAAACAGTATTATTTTAGAGATTGTTTTAAAATTATTAGCAAAATCTATTTTTATAATGCTGTCAGTTTAAAGGAAAACAAACGCGTTAATGTATGTTTTTTTTACTTTTCTTACTACTGATCATATACTAAGTAAATGTCAAAGGGGGGGGGGGGGGGCTTCAAGATCCGCGGACATAGTGTTTTAGAACTAAGTTTTAAGTCTGTGAGTCTTACTTTTCCAATTGACCAAGTCACGAGCATTAAAAAAACTTTTATTTCAATGCATTTTTATAATACTTCTTTGTAAGAATTTGCAATCTTCCAGCCAGGTATGTTCCAATGATTGATTAAAGGAATAACAGGTTGTTCTTCTCGATCTTTAGTATTTTCATTAACCTGCTGTACTTTTAGGAAAAGGAATCTATTTTTCCGACATTATTTTGCTGCCTTGATATGGAATTACGTCATGTAGTAACATCGGAACAAAAGTAGGAGAATTTCCGGATTGAATACTACCCAGACAAATAGAATGAGTATGGTTGGAGAATTTTTGGACTGAAAACTACTAAGAACATATAGAATGAGTATACGTCTTCCTATTCCACTGTCCTTTCTTTAAAAAAATGCCGTTTCGTTTGTGCACGCAGGTGCGTCGTTGCATAATGGTATCTTCGCCACTGAAGGTGTCTTAGTTTTTCATATAGCGTAAGTAAACTTTGCATAACTTGACAATCTTAGATTATCAGTGCTACTTTTGCAAGTTACTTCCGATTCTCGGGTAAATATCTGGTAACGCGAAAGTACTACTGTCTCGTTATTTCGAGATAAGTATTGTCCTAATAAAGAACAGATTCTTGTAAAAAAACAAAAAGTTATCTCGAAATTACGAAATAATATATCGTTATTACGAAATAACTATCTCGTTATTACGAGTTATTTTCTCGTAATTACGAGATAGATATCTCAACTATCTCGTAATTACGAGAAAATTTATTTTATTTGTGAGCCTATACGTCTTCCTTAATTTCAGCTATCGTCAATAATTTAATGCTTTTTTCCTCTGAAGAACGAATGTACGTATATAATAAACCGGTATAGCATTTACTTATCAATATGATATACTAAAAAAAAATGTGGGTACCAGTCTAGCTCATATCTCCCCCATGGCGCACATAACGTTACTGTGAATCACATACTCTTCCGATACAGTCATTTTAACCAAATAAGAAGGAGATACATTCATAGGTTTGAGATAAATTGTGGTTAAATAGCACTACGCTTTCATGCAGACATAAAACAAAATAGAAAAGTTTATTATTTGACATGGATAACCCCTAAAATAAAACAAAAATAAAAAATAGCAGCGCACTATGTCATAAGCTGCTTAGTGGTTATTTTAAAGATTATATCTTCTATATGAACCATTCCGGATTGAAGCTGCTCTCTCAGACGAAAGAACATAAAAGCATATAACAGCTGTTATTTATTGTGACCGACAAATATAGTCCCAAAATTTGCGTCTCTTCTTACTTTGGATTTCGCTTAGAGTATCCCATGGAAATGTTGATCAATTAATTAATGGCATTAGTTCATCGGTTTACTCCAGACAGGAATATTTATATAATGAAGAAGATATCAAAATGTAATAAACTTTTTTGCAGTTAGTACATAACCTTTTACAGTATAAATCATCTACTAATACAAAGGTTAACAAACACTACATGTTTAAACAATTTTCTTTAGATTTGATTGGATGTTATGAAAAAAAGCTTCATATATCAACCATGAAACTGTATTTTGGGCGATACCATCTAGCTGTCTAAATAAAGGAACAGCGTAAGTTTTTACAAAATGTAAAAGATTATTCTAGTTAAATTAAAATTTTTATGTTATTATTATTATTATTATTATTATTATTATTATTATTATTATTATTATTATTATTATTATTTTTATTATTATTATTATTATTATTATTATTATTATTATTATTATTATTATTATTATTATTATTATTATTATGTCGAAAAATAAATAAGTTTTTTATTCAAAAATATATAGCTGTTGTCATATATATTAATTGACATGGATATTAAGTTCAGATTTAGTCCGTAAATGTTTGCCATTTATTGGATTCCTATATTGAAATATTTAAGTATCTTAAAAAGTGTTTAGACGTTTGACAAGTTTGAAGCAAAGCAATTTCCGTGTTTGGCGTTTAAACGCGGATTGTTGCTTTTACCAACTACCAGAAAGGACAGCACGAATTATCAGTATTGAAAGCTCCACCACGACACATCATTCTGACACCGAGTCAGAGTCTTCGACTCATTTCTACCTCCCGAATGCTTTCTGTTACTTTACATGTATAGAAGCGGCATATGTAATTATTTTGTTTTTTGGCGACTTCGACTATAGAACTAACTCTTTAACATTTAAAAAGAACAGAAGGAGAAAGACAAATCACGCATTGTGAGTTCTTGTAATACTGGATTATTTGATTGCCTAACGTCCAGTGAGAGGAATTTTAACCATATTCAGGACGAGAACAAGTAAAAACAAACAAGGAAAGGAGGAAAAAGGAATTGAACCAATAGACTGGAACGTTTTATTTCCACGAGAAAGTTTTTTTGGGACGAATAATTTAATCTCTTGTAGCGGCTCTTATACGCATACCATATTTTCTGTAACACTTTCCAGGAAATGGGCGTTCCAATCATTGTCGTTTTGATTTCCTTCATTGTTCAAACCAATGCACAATTTTCTGCTGAAGAAGAACAAAGCTTTGTTATTCAATCGGGTCCAGGTAGTGGTGGTTTCGGAGTCGACGCATTTCTTCCAGCGCTTGGGCGTAAGTTATATTTTTTAACTACAAAAAAACTCTCATATGGATTCATCATCTCATGTGGTAATTTTACTTTTTTGTGTGATCATTTCTGACAAATCTTTGACGACTACCATGAACATACCGAACCGAACACGTTAGGGTACAGATAACTTGTTCATTTTACAAACGAAGATAAACATTAAGATTAGGCAAACATTGATGTATCTGTATATTTAGGATCTTACATTGGTACAAGAGGATTTTCGAGAACGTAGAAATCCGATTATAAAAAAGTACTCGTGTAAGAATCTGTTTCTCTAATTAAAATTTTTTTTATTAAATTGCATGAAAGTACAAACTCTCACGACCACAGTTTTACGATCATGCATTTAAAACTCGAAAAATAGAATTTGTTTTGTTAAAGACATCATTCATTTTTACTATGATGTTTGTTTGTTTGTTTGTTTAATGATGTTTAACGCCACTTTCAGCAATTTTTCAGCTATCTCATGGCGTCCAGTTTTTATAGGCGGAGGAAGTTGGAGTACCCGGAGAGAACACCCGCAATTCGGTAGGAAAACTGGCAATCCTTGTCAATTAAGATTGGAGTCGAGTACACCCTGCCCTCAGTGAGACTCGAACCCGCAACCTCAGTGTTGACAGACCACGTGATCATCAGTAGACGAACTACCTTAACCACTCGGCCACCGAGGCCCCCCATTTTAACTAAGACGTTATTATTTTTAACCAATCAACAGCTAAGATCCGCATATTCACCAGTGACGAGAAATAATATTTCCACACTGTCAAGCGGTTTGAATATCACATAAAAATTGGAAACTAGTTTCTTGGTGTTTGCCTCATTCACTACTTTGATAAACACCTGTTCATGCATATTTTTGTATTTTGCAGTCCCCCTGTTGGGTTTACTGCTTTTGTTAGGCTTTGCTGGAGGTGCTCCAGCACCAGCACCAACAGTACCAACAACACCACCAGCACCAACAATAATACCACCAGCACCGAGTACTCCATGTCCAGCATGTCCTACGCTACCAACCACGGGCTGCCCACCATCTACAGGTGAGTAATGTTAATGTATTCTTTATTATTGCACCCTTGTTCTGTTTTGTATGAAACATCGTCCATGAATCAATTTTACAGCAATTTTAATAGTTAAAAAAGTCAGGACGTTTCTTTATGTCTGAATGGTAGTGGTTGACAGTAAGTAATTTATTTTTTATTTTTCAATTTCTCCTTTGCTGCGTACCAAGATATTCTGAAAGCAGATCTCGTTGGGACGAACATATTTAAATTAAAATAAATTACAGCGTGTAGTAATATTCATTACTGTGTTTGTGAGCGTCTGGTTAGTTATTTGTATAATATTTCAGTATGCAACCCTATGCCGGCCTGTCCCCCGGGCTTTACGAGAATTGGAAGTCTCACTAAGTGCTATAGAAAAGTTACAGGACCCTTTTCAACTTTTTTTTCTGCACAGGTTAGTATTCGTTATTTTGTGTTTAAAAGTTGAAATTATTAAAGATTTTCCTTAAAAAATTAGCATTGTTTAAAACGTTTATAATAATTGAAACAGTGTTAGATTATTAAATGGCAATAATTGTGGTCTGTAATGTTTGTTACGGGATATTTCCTAGAAACAACTGTTTACCCGTGTTGGTTTCATTAAAACCCCCACACAAACGACTTTTTCTAAAAATATTTATTTTTTTTTTACCAACTACAGACTAGTTAATAACGTTTCTTGAAAAAAACGGTTTTGAATGAACATGTATGTTTCTATTTTCATAACTCAAATCATTGCATTGTATCACACGTGGCGTTATAACTAATTTCAGGTACGGTTTACTGAGCTATTGCGCGATAATATAGCTCAATGTTTGCATTTACCGAAGTAAGTACTTTCTATCTGTAATATTGTTTTGACTATTTTTCAGGTGAAAAACAGTATGTTTTGTAGTGCGAAATGTAATAATTTTGTTCATATATTCGTACGCGATCAAGCTGGCTAATGTTGTATTCATTACATTATGTGCACGTGATTATGTGTCATAACCATTTATTGTAAATCACGTGTTGTAAATGTGTTGAACAAATAAACATTTCGTACTATTATCATAAATGCACATTAAATCTGCTCTCATCTGAATTTAATTATATAACAAGAAAAGGTATGCGTTAAACCCATATCCAGAGATGTTCGATTTATATGTTATAGGTGTATCCCATTTGGTTTAATAGTTTTTTTTTCAATTTGTTTTATTTAAAATTTTATCATATGCTGTAAAGGCAGGGGCGTAGCTAGACTAGTTACAATGTGGATTCACAAAGAACTAGTGGGGTCCGGGTATGCACCCCGGAATATTTTTGAAAACAATGGTGCAATTTGGAGAATTCTAAAGTGGTTTATTTAGAACTGAAATGGACAGTTTATTGATTACAGGGATAGATTGCAATTTTGTTCTTAAAATAATGTGGATTCAGCCGCGTACTCGCGTATAGGCAGCTACGCCCCTGAAAGGGATGCAAATATAGACGATTGTGAAAGACAAGAAATAATCATCTTGATTATAATATCTCAACTTTGAGAAGAGTACTGTAATAAAAAAAGCAAAGTTTTCGAAGAACATATATATATTGTTTACCAATAAAAATACATTGACCATAGTCAAGTGGTTCTGTGGGGGAAAATGTGAATGTAAGATCGGCAGTTATCGCGTCCTCGGAAAATCAAAGAAAACATACCGACAAGTTACAATTTTTATTGATTTAATTTTACTGTAATTGCAATTGTTTCAAAAGATTTGCAATAAAATGTATTTTAAACGTCAAACTAGCATTCATGTGCATAAACCGATTGCTAAGAACTTTATAAAATTTTCAGAATTTAAAATAATAAAAAACAATTAGAAGAAGAGTCTTATTTTGCAAAACAATTGATGAGATTATTAACTTCTACAATTATTTTCAACAATATAAACTGTTGATGACCTTTATCAAACAATCAATCTATTTTCTCTATAAAGCATGACCAATACACGTTTATTGACGTTCTTTTATTGGTTTTAGATCAAGTTGAATCCAATTATCATCATAACAAATGCTTATCTATGTTTCATTTAAATTGTTGTCAGCAACGAATAAAACAGCGAAATTTATTGCGTCACGTTTAAGAAATTAAGGTCCGTAACACCGTTTGTGAGCGCTAAAACACTTAAAGACATTTAAATAATGTGTCATAACTGCTAAAATACATTGAAAAGCACTTCAGAACATCATTAATATATTACTTATATTTAGCACCTAAAGGCAAAATAATTTAAAATGCAGTGCCTTTATTGTACGTAACATATAATGTACGTAATGTTAATGTATGTAACGGTAATTTACGTTACATTACATGTGATGTTATATATTTATTTTCCATTACACTATTTATTGTAGATGAGTTTGAGCCAATACAATTATTTATATTTGTATTTGTATTTGTATTTGTATTTTAATAATCTCTCATATTACAATACAAAATGGTTCCTGTTTTAATCCTCTATTTACTTTAATTGAGTTTCCCCGATATGGTTCAACCATATCTTCTCTTGTTATACTCAAATTTTGCGACTCTTAAATTAAGCCACTTGACCTGTCCTCTTCTGCTTCATTTGTATATTATTAATAGGTAAATGATCAGAACCGTTTCTGCAATAAATAAAAAAAACATTGCAAAGTTGCAAATCATTTCTTTAGAGTGATTAAATTAATTTCCCACTACACGAAAGACCATACTGTCATTCTTATGAGTATTATTATGATTCTTCTTTCGCGGGAGTTTTCCAATAACTATCGCGACATATCGTTTCGATACCTGGTACAATAAATGGGTCATACATGAAGATGACTTAACTCAGCCTGGGAAATACTCTTATAATCGCGAACTTCATTTACTATATTGGGTTTGACACTATTCAATGAACCGTTTTCGAGTTATGGCCCTCTAAGCGTTTAGATTTATCAGTTTTGAACTTGAAAACGGTTATGGATAAATCAGTAAACAAAGAGTTGTATCGTGGTCACCAAGTCTAAACTTTCAATTTAATACCAAGGTCAAATGATTATGTACCTCCATTTCGAGATGGCCACCATACCTAACTACTTTTATTGAATAACTTTTAAACGTTAAGAGATAATATAGTAAAAACTGTTTATTGAAAGAAAGTGTTTAGTAGGAAAGAAGCTTCAATTTATGCCCATAGTCAAAAGTCATGGGTCAAGGTCATACCATAGCAACAAGGTGAATGCTATGCAAAATCTTTATCAATAATTTTTCTTTAGAATCAGGATGACGTAATTAATTTTACACTCGGCAGTGGCGTTTGTCGCTAGCAGTAGAAAACAATATATTTTCTGACAACGAACCATATACATTCGGAAAATAACTAAGTTGATGACCAAAAATACTTGGTCCTTAGCACATATATTTTCTTACTTTGACACATAAACTCCTTTTAATATATCTGAAAGTGATAATTTAGCTCATCCAAGTCTCTGCTTAGCATATGGAAAGAACTTCAAATGTATTCAAATTTATTCTTAGTTGATAATGCCCTCAATTACTTCTTTGTATGAAACTTCACCTAGACTTCCTGTATAAATGAAAATAATGTTGTCATTCAGTTAGCATTTGTTTGTATATAGATACGCTTACATAAAAGGAAAATTGATACAATCAGTTCGGTTCTATAAGTTTTATTACTTTTCTGTTGGCTGACTATTATATAAAGATCTTCTGACTGGGGTTTCATATATTTTGTACCTTCTGTTGTCATTATCTTGTTTCTATTTTACATGATATATATTGGTATTATTAAAAAAGCCAACTTTGATATCAGTATCTTGTTTTGGATAGAGTCAAGTCTTAACTACACAGATTTTTAAGATATACTGGAACTAACGTCTTGAAATTGCAGATCTTTTTGACCGAAAATATTACCATTATATGTTCTTTGTAGTAAAATTCTGCTAAGCGCATTTCTGGTAACTATTAATCGTCTCGCCGACTTAATTTTTTGTTTTGTTATAAAGCGCACTTTAAGTATGATTTTACCTATCTCAGTTATCACAGATAATTAACAAAGACTTTTAGCCCTGACGACAATACTGCTTGAACAGGAGAGATAATTGACTGAGTTCTCTTCATCAGAGTCTATCTTTGCAACATAATAATTTATTTTCACCCAGTCTACATCGTTACTATATTATGATTTACACAGTTACTTGGGAAACAGGGCAGTGCAACATGATCAAAACAACTTCTGATATGTTAGGGAGTTAACCAAGGTTTGTTATCCTGGTCTGTTGTTTATGTCTGCTCAGTTAAGGGAGTTAACCCAGGTTTGTTTGCCTGGTCTGTTGTTTATGCCTGATAAGTTAGGAGAGTTAACCCAGGTTTGTTTGCCTGGTCTGTTGTTTATGTCTGATAAGTTAGGAGAGTTAACCAAGGTTTGTTATCCTGGTCTGTTGTTTATGTCTGCTCAGTTAAGGGAGTTAACCCAGGTTTGTTTGCCTGGTCTGTTGTTTATGCCTGATAAGTTAGGAGAGTTAACCAAGGTTTGTTATCCTGGTCTGTTGTTTATGTCTGCTCAGTTAAGGGAGTTAACCCAGGTTTGTTTGCCTGGTCTGTTGTTTATGCCTGATAAGTTAGGAGAGTTAACCAAGGTTTGTTTGCCTGGTCTGTTGCTTATGTCTGATAAGTTAAGGGAGTAAACCCAGGTTTGTTTGCCTGGTCTGTTGTTTATGTCTGAATAGTTAGGGGAGTTAACCCAGGTTTGTTTGCTTGGTCTGTTGTTAATGTCTGATAAGTTAGGGGAGTAAACCCAGGTTTGTTTGCTTGGTATGTTGCTTATGTCTGATAAGTTAGGGGATTTAACCCAGGTTTGTTTGCCTGGTCTGTTGTTTATGTCTGATAAGTTAGGGGAGTAAACCCAGGTTTGTTTGCCTGGTCTGTTGCTTATGTCTGATAAGTTAGGGGAGTTAACACAGTTTTGTTTGCCTGGTCTGATGTTTATGTCTGATAAGTTAGGGGAGTTAACCCAGGTTTGTTTGCCTGGTCTGATGTTTATGTCTGATAAGTTAGGGGATTTAACCCAGGTTTGTTTGCCTGGTCTGTTGTTTATGTCTGATAAGTTAGGTGATTTAACCCAGGTTTGTTTGGCTGATCTGTTGTTTATGTCTGAATAGTTAGGTGATTTAACCCAGGTTTGTTTGCCTGGTCTTTTGTTTATGTCTGATAAGTTAGGGGAGTAAACCCAGGTTTGTTCGCCTGGTCTGTTGCTTATGTCTGATAAGTTAGGGGATTTAACCCAGGTTTGTTTGGCTGATCTGTTGTTTATGTCTGAATAGTTAGGGGAGTTAACCCAGGTTTGTTTGCCTGGTCTGTTGTTTATGTCTGATAAGTTAGGGGAGTAAACCCATGTTTGTTTGCCTGGTCTGTTGTTTATGTCTGAATAGTTAGGGGATTTAACCCAGGTTTGTTTGCCTGGTCTGTTGTTTATGTCTGATAAGTTAGGGGTGTAAATTCAGGTTTGTTTGCCTGGTCTGTTGCTTATGTCTGATAAGTTAAGGGAGTTAACCCAGGTTTGTTTGCCAGGTCTGTTGTTTATGTCTGATAAGTTAAGGGAGTTAACCCAGGTTTGTTTGCATGGTCTGTTGCTTATGTCTGATAAGTTAAGGGAGTTAACCCAGATTTGTTTGCCTGGTCTGTTGCTTATGTCTGATAAGTTAAGGGAGTTAACCCAGATTTGTTTGCCTGGTCTGGTGTATATGATTGATCATCGGTATGTCTTAACGTATAGATTTGATATTTTTGTAAATTCTTCTGCATTCTTGTTTGCGACCAACATATAAATATTGGCCCTATTCTGGTTTTCGAACATTTGTGAATAAAGTTTTCGGTGCATCAGTTACAATTGGTATTAAGATGTCCTTCAGCCGCCATTCAACATTGTTTATATCATAACTGGCCCACAAAATGTCTACCATTCAAATTTGATTTTAGCCCCAATAATAACATCTCTTCAAGGCATGCTAAATTCTTGCGCAATACATATACGTTAACTTAGGGCTTGCACAATAATGTTTCTAGATACAAGTAATTTGGCTATTGTATAATTAAAGCACATTATTGTTGTTTCAGAAGGCGTGTTTTGCCGCAGGAGGAACTCTAGCGGAGTTTACTAATACAGGGGAAGCAGCAGCTGTACAGGCGTTTGCAGGAGGTACATATATTAACATATTCGTAAATATCTTAACCCCTAATAATTCGTAGATACCACAACGACAAAACAAATTCTGGAACAGGCTAGAGGCAGTTAATTTGATCGGCTAAAATGTGCCCATTAACTGTCTCTAGCTTGGTTATTATTTGAGAAGAAAAGAATATTATACGCCTTAGTTATTCAAAACATAGGAATGCATTCAATCTCATTTTTTAAAACTAAGGCGTTTAATACTCTTTTCTCCTCAAATAATAACAATTTATATAGTAGGTCTTTATCGTTTAAACAAGTGAATTACATATTATTTTTATTGAAAATATGAAACAAAATGCAGTAAATCTTTCACATAAATGCAAAAAACCAGCAACATATCGATATGCGCAAATGTACAAAAAATATAACAGTTCTTTCAAAAGTTCCCTAAAGTAGGAAAAGGTCTTTAAATAGCCAACGAAATCAAACTGCTCAACCTCAATACACTCAACAGAAGTACAAAATTTATATTAAAAAATATATGCCATGTATATATTAAACGAAATATAGCCTGTCTAACATTCTTATGTTTTGTTCTGATCAGTATCAGATGTAACATTTTTAATATTTCATTTTTATTTGCATTTTCAATGGTTAGCTGGAACATATTATCTTGGATATACTGAATTTTTCAATGGTGCATCAGGGGTATTGGCGGGTGCTACAAGCGTTATGCCGGCGCCTGCAGGATTCTTTGCGGCGGGTAGATAATTTACTTAACAAATAAAAAATGCATTGAAATGTAATTTGATAAATGTTTTAGGTGCATACATATTTATTTATAAATGTGCTTCAAATGTTAGTACATTTAAAAGTAACATTATTGAACCTTGATTTAGTACAGTGTCATGGCAACAAATAAAATATCAAATTAGAATCGACCAAAACTAAATCTTTTTAGTGGAAAGTTAAAACATTTTGCCTAAAATGAAATGAATTATCCGTAATCGATATTGAAAAAGACTCTAAAATGTGGGACGTTAGAATACGAACAAAACACAATTCAAATAATATACGCATTAATCTAAAATGTGGATATAGAAATGAAATGAAGTTTTATATTGCTGTCGAAAACACTGATTTACCTTTTCAGGTAGCAATACTGTTGTAGAATGTGGGATATTGGACGGTGGTGGTGGTAACGTTCAGGACTGTTTTACTGCTGCCGACGATGGTATTTGTGAGGCTCGTATTGTAAGTGATGACATCCGTGCACATCGTTCAAAATTTTTTTTGCATTTTAACCAACCAAATAACTATTGATAATGGTAAACACTTCTGCTTAATGTTCGAAAGGATAAAAAGTTGTTTATTTTCCAATATGTTTAAGATATGCAATAAGATAGGCATGCAATTTAATTTTTTTATTTTAGTAACGACGGTTCTTTATAATGTGCCCTTCATAAAGTTTATTTAAACTTAAAAATTCAATCAGAAAATATAAGCACGACTGGAACATGGTTATAAATACTAGTAAACAGAAATATATAACTCATAGTAAATGTCTTCCTCTAAGATGACTACATCAGCAAAAATTTTACTGTTTTACAAAACATGTACTTTTTGTTCTTAAATGAAGTGTAATGGACATGTTTTTTTTTATTTCAGGATCCAGCGGCGGTCACATGTGTTTGTCCTTAGTGAACCAAAATTATACAAAATAACAAATCATCTTTTACATGGGTGTTTCTTATATGATACTTAAAAAAAAAATCATTGAAAGTACGTAACATTTATAAATTTTTGGAAGTATGATGCTAGTAGTTTTGACAGTGCGCAATTTTGGACGGTACATAAAGTCATATATGCTTACTTCAGGAGAACAACAGCTGTCTAAAACTCAATTTGTAACCGTTAAAGGCTTTTTTAATGAGTCGTCTAAAATTTGACAACCCATATTTTGCAATCACAAAACATGGGAACAGTTAGATTTAAGCGTTCAAACGTGGTTCTTTTGGTGACTCATTATTTTGGCGACCTTAAAATCGTGTCTTTCGTTACATCGGCGTTACCACACCTATAAATAGCAATAACGAAAAACCAATACATATAAATTAACATTTCTTTTTAAAACAAGATCTTTAAGTTAATAGTGAACACATGTATTTTTGAATGCAAATCAATCATAGATGATATTAAAAGTAAAGGGTTTAAATTACGATTAGATATTTAATTACGGGACTAACCATGATTTTTTCTTTTGGGTATACATGTACTATTTTGGGAAATTTTTTTTATGTCTCCAATTATTTGTCTCCAGCTAATAGCACAGTTTTCTCTGTATTCCTTTTTAGAAATTTTAACAACAATGTGCGTGATGTCTGTAAGATTCCCCCGCTCCCAGACCAATTGTCAAGAAAAACTGGCAGTCTCTTAGACGCTTTGAAACTCGTCCATTGATAGCCATATTAAAAATAGGATAATTTTACAGAATAAGTAAAGTCCTATCATCTGCAAAATAGTATAATTATAAGAGGTTGACACTGTCTGTATTTTTCCAGTTTATGCCAAGTATATAAGAATTTCCGAATAGAAGATGAGTTTCCTCTCACAAAAAAGATCATATTGCATAGTTAATTGTTTTCTATCGAGCAGGAGTCGATTTCACAAAAATTCGTAAGTATAAAATCTATCTTAAGTGTTTTAAGATCAAAGGGAAATCCATTGTGACGTCAGCACTTACGAAAGATTTTACACTTACGACTTTTTGTGAAAGTGACTACTGGACGACGAATAGCTACAATAACCCACTTTGTAATAACAACGCACTTTGTAATAATATTTGAAAAAGTTAAATTAAAGTTGTCAAACTGTATGCATAGCACATAGCTCCTAATAATGTATAAAAAATTTTTTAAAAGAGGTACATTATTGTAGCTAGACGACGAAAATTCAAGGCTTCTCATTATTATTTTAAGAAACGGTTCAATATTGAATTATAGAACCATTAAGTATGGGACTCGGTAGCCGAATTTGTCATCAACGTTTTCTTTATCACTTGTGTGTCAACACTAGGATTGAGAGCTTGCGCCTGACCTCAAGCCTCATTTGCTCCATCTTAATAGGCATCGATTGCCAATTTTCTTCTTGAAGTCACGGCTTCGTAAGGAATCTAATTAAGTTTCCGCATTTAATAAAACTGGACACAATATTGTCAAATTGCTGAAAGTTGCAAAAACCTTAAAACAAACAATTAAAGCAACGAATTAAAACATTATTATTTAATTGGTATAAGGGGTGTGCTACAAAGCTGCAAAGATAACATTTTAACAACCATAACAACTTAAAAACCTTTTACAAATTAATGCTAAATTTGGTGAATAATTCAATGTTAATAATTTATGGATAATGTAGTGCAATAATCTTCTTGGTACCTACAATCTCTGAAAAATTATAAGGACATTGCGCAAAAGTATGAAATAACGAAAAAGGCAAATTTAAATGATACACATATACTGATCATAGTTTCATTTGAAATAGTAGTATAGAAAATGCAAGGGTCTTATAAATAAAACAGTTTACATTGATAATTATAGGAGAGACAAACCATTATTGGCCAAACAAACAATAAGTTGTTGATAACATGCTCAAAGAGTGGATGATTAGTCATGATTAATGTTGAAACAGAAAATTGTCAGAACATAGATTGAAATTTTTAGAGATTTATAGTCAAAAGCCTTCATTACATCTACATTGTTGTATACAATTTGTGAAATCGTATGTCCTTGTCTTTTACTTGTGTTCTTTTACAAGTGATTGCATGATCTGCTAGTGCAACGGAGGTTATCCCTTCATCGATATTAAACCACGAGAAACAAAAGACTTGACATCATTATCAGATTTTGATACAGCAAGACGTAGACGATGTGTAGCAACAGCTGACAAAGCTGCAATATTCTATTACAGGCTGGTTTATGTCATTGCTTTAATACTAATAGAATCTTAGTATGTATGGTTCTCTGTAACACTGATACCATTTAAACAAAACCGCATTAATGCATATTACGTTATACGTGATTTCGAGACATCAAGACACTGTTTAAGTAACTCATATAAATGGCTAGCAAATAAAAAACTCCTCATGATTTCATTGTTTTCTAGGGTGGTAAACCACAACTAGCGGAAGATACCAACATTCTCCGGTAATGTTACGTTATAATTCTCTGCTGCACCCTTCTTATAACACTATCCTTGAATGTGTAGGCACCTCGTTGGCAGATTTGTCCAAAAAACTGGACGACATAATATAGCGGAAAATGTTGAAATTGGCGTGGAAACAATTCAAACAAACAAATCTAAGAAAGTTATAAACTGATCCCGTTTCAAACATATACACACAAAACAAAACCAAAATACACAAAAACAGAAAGTTAGTAACCCAATAAAACCCATGAGTGCACTCGTGTGCTTTGTACGAATAAGCAGAGCCTGCCACTAATTAGAAACCCGTCAAAGTACTCATTATCATGACTTTGAAAAAGTCACATCCGGGAATATTAAAGACTACCTACGATTCAACGAAAATGTACAGCGTATTTGAGAGACGCTTTTCCCATAACGATTAAGTTATTGTGGCGACCATAGAACCTCTGGAGGGATAAGAGCAACTTATGTATAACAAACCTTTGTTTGAGTAGCTTAGTACTCATATAGCAGTCAACAGCATTGAGTTGTGAAATGTACACATCATACACTGGAAGTGCTAGAATGTTGCTATTTCCAAACTAATTTTGTGTCAGTGTTTGAACAACACAATTTTCGTTTTACATTTGATGTATTTGCTACACCCGTGAGCGGAAAAATTTGTTTTGATCATATTGATGACATTTCTTAATTGTGTGACCACCAGAAATATATCTAGCACACGCAAGGCATTTATGACTAGTCTGTTAACTGGTCGAGCATATGCATCGTCATTATCGAGGGACAGATTCATTTAAGCGGTGTTCTTTCACTATCAAGATTGAAACAACTGGAACCGGAGATACACCAACCCACGTATACTTATTTCCGATTCCGGTTTACGATAAGCACGTGTTGTTTTGCTGTACTAATTATGAGTTTGATTTAACATTTTTTTTTGTCGAAATAATAGGGATTTTCTTAATAAAGGGTATTATGTCCGTTAACAAACCCAATACACAGTTTGTTCTTGTTTCTTCTGATACTGGTACAACGAATTAAGTTGTAGATAAATGGAGTTTGTTAAAATTCCATATTTACATGTATAGAAGAGTGCTTCCATGACTTGATGTCTATTATCAATTACGTCAATCTTTTCATAATATTGTATAATAATTGTAATTATCACATTAATATTGTGTAGAAACAATCAGATATTAGATTTAGCTTTAATACTAGACATAAATAAATTGATTGTGCTTTCAAAAATAAATTTAGGCAAACTTGACTTCAAATGGGTAATTCGAGATATGGAATGTGCATTGGGAAATATAGTCAAGTGCATCTGGTAGAAAACTATTCTTCGGAATTAATAAGATCATTTAGACCTGGAGGATTTTCTGGTCTTAACTGTTGTTGAGCAGGCAGCTGTACTTAGGATCATGCTGATGTCGCCGGTTAAAAACGTGGAAAAAACAAATAATGTGTCATGTTATAATTTTAGACACCAGTCTATATCATCAGGATTTTGTTGTTTCTCGAATAGCAATTTCAACTGTTTCAATAATGTACGTGCGAAGATTCCTAGAGCTCAACCCAAAGAGTTGCTTAGTGCATAGTGGAAATGGTTTGCCCTCTCGATGGGGTTTTAAGTTATAATACGGAAATCCTGATCATAGACCATAGTTGGTTACACTTCTGGCACGAAAAAGACCCCTGTTCCAGATTAAAAAAGAACAAAAAAAAAACAAAAAAACAGTTGGGTCATTGTAGCTGTAATAACAGCATAAAAACATTTTCTTCCCTTTAAGAAAATTTTAAGCC
Organism: Limnoperna fortunei; assembly: GCA_944474755.1. NCBI lineage: Eukaryota > Metazoa > Mollusca > Bivalvia > Mytilida > Modiolidae > Limnoperna > Limnoperna fortunei. The sequence goes on along the minus strand of OX104121.1, from coordinate 16,264,069 downwards.
AGCCATTGCATAATAGAAACACCAACAGAAATGTATGACTGCGTTAATATTTTGCCAAATTTTCGCAATACAGAGGAACACTGTAAAACTTTACACTGGAATTAAAACTTTGAAATTCAAAAGATCAAAAATAGAGACTAATAATTATTTTAAATTTTTTTAAGAATTGAAAATGGCCAATAGTTACACATAACATTACATTTATTAAATTAAATACTTTAATACATTAAAAAGTGTACTGGCCCGATCTCGTCAATTTACTGTTCGTTGTTGATCACGTCTGTTACTCACAGTCTGAAAATAAAAGACGTATAGTAGAATCGGTAATTTTGTAATCATAGCAAAATATTTGATTACAATGAAAGGTTTTTGAATATTGTTAAATCGATAGTGCATTTTGATATGAATAGTGCTTGAACAAAACACATCATGTATATGAGAACTTTCCTTCTTCGCTTTTAAAAATAATTTAACTCTTTATCTGTGATAAGAACAATAACATTTTGATCTCTTATAAGTAGATAAACAAGACTCTCGCTATCTTCAAAATTAGTCAATATTTACTTGCGTGATCAACCGTGGTTTCAATTCTATGACTAGAATTCTTTGAGCATCTGATCAGCATCTGGTTGACTACCCATTACATGACTAAAAATTCTTTGCGATGCGTGTAAAGGACCTATTAACGAGACTGATTATTCATTGAGTAGCATGTTGATGACCTATTTACATAACTCAAAATTCTTGGAGTAACACATTAAATTTCGATGTTTATTTATGTCAATTGTTTATTGCAATTATATGTTTATTTCAGTTGTTGTTGGCACGCGTCTGTCTGTCCATGTTAATTTACGGATTTGTATATCATGTATTGGTATCTTTTTGCTTTTGTTAAGACACATGCTCCTTAACTATTAGAACATACTTGCTCTGATGTTGTAGAACCAATGTCTTAATAAATGTTTGTCCGAATAGAACCTATAGCCTATTTTCTTCTACAAAAAAGAATGTTACTACCGGTAATTAATAGAAAGATAATATACAAAGATCCCATATTTAATTTAAAGTGTGTATTCAAGTATCTAAAATACCCAAGAAGTGTTAATATAACATATATTAAAACATAATTCTTAATAATAATCAAATGTGTCTTAAGTTAGTGTTTAGTAAAAGTTATGGTTAACAACACAGCTTTAAAAGAAAAATTGTATTTGACAACTTTTTCCTTAAAAATGTTTTTTTTACTTGTTTAAAATTATCTCTATGAATAAACTCGAACGATATAAGATTAAACAAGCATTTACTTAAATATATATATCACATCGGTCTTTTGTGGTGTGGCGGGTCGCGGTGGCCGAGTGGTTAAGGTAGTTCGTCTACTATTGATCACGTGGTCTGTCAGCACTGAGATTGCGGGTTCGATTCTCACTGCAGGCAGGATGTACTCGACCCCAATCTTTATTGACCAGGATTGCCAGTTTTCCTACCGCAGGTCGGGGGTTGTCTCTGTGTACACTGGCTTCCTCCCCAATAAAAATGGACGCCATGATATCGCAAAAAAATTGCTGAAAGTGGCGTTAAAACACAATTCAATCAATCAATCAATCAATCAATCAATCTTTTGGGTCTGAATCTATTAATAAACATGAAATCATTAAGAATATAAAAATATTAATTTGCTCAAAATCAGTCAAACACCAACAAACTGTTGTTAAAAAGCCGTTACATGAAGTTAAAAACAAAATAGGGAACACCGATGAGACAAATCACAAATTAAAGTCCGAGAAAGCATCTATGTTACGTCAAGTCTGATAGAGCGTCAAACTACACGAGATCTAAATTAAAACATTGATGTTACGTCGAATCTCATTGGACGCAAGAGATCTAGATATAACTGTGTGAGTGAAGATGACATTTACGTTTTTAATCCCTAGTTTAAAACCATCGTATTTTATTAAAAAAAATCAGTTATCACGTGCCAAAAAAATCCGGATTTACGACAGTAAAATAACAAATGACTACTTGTAAGCAATAACAAACATAAACGATAAAATCGATATCCTTCTTGCATGATGTTTGCAGGTTAACTTTTCAAACTGAACACTAAAAGTAAACCAAGTAAATATACATACTAATGAAATAAAACTAATGCCTTATTTTACTACAAAAATGTTATTATCACGAAAAAAATACAAGTTTGCATATGTAATTCGTTTTAACCTAATGTAACAATATACGTACATATATGTTTGCCAAAGGCTTCATGTGGATCTTTGATTGAGAAGAGTAAATATATAATTTTATGTTAACACTTTCTAAAAACTATCAACACAAATTTACCCCAATTTTAGTTCCAAGCATGCATTTAAGTATGTAGAAAAAAAGCAAATATTATACGGCTAATATTCAGGAAACAATATTACTGTGGATAGAGGCTTTTCCTGTTTTCAATTGCTACAATGATAGTGTTAATGGGTGTAGGAAGCTAGAGATCCCGTGAAAAAGAAGTCAAGCACAGAGATATTACTAGCTACGTTAACCACTTGATAATCGAGGCCCTCAAATACTTGACAAAAGTTCGATAACCTCAAAATTAATTTCAATTCAATTCTTTATTCACTTTAAGCAATTAATGCTTATCAGTACAGTACAAATATAAAAGCAGGAAAAAATATTTGGTATACATCAAGTGAGTAGTATGTAGATAAATTACAACATTAATTCACTACGTAATTTTGTAGCATGAAACAAGTATTTGCAAAGGTTACATATATCTTTCACATTTTCAGTACTAAAGAGTTGCACAAGTTTAAAAGAGGATGGCCGCAAGTAGTAATAACGTTTGATATACTTTTGTCTCAAATCTCTGTAGCGAGGGCACAGGAGTATAAAGTGGAATTCATCCTCAATGGTGTCCAAGTTACATAACGAACATTTTCTGTCCGATCTATTGGTACCATGGTAACGTCCGGTTTCAACCAATAAATTATTCGATGACATACGAAATTTAGTTAAATATACTCGCATATTTACTAAGATAAAGTTGCAAATTAATGCTTGAAACACAATATTTATAGAGATGACACTTTGGTGAATTATCTAAAGTTTCACTAAGACACTGTCTTGCTTGGTCGAAAATTCTGCATTTCACCACATTAAAAAGTCCATTACATACAACAAGGTTGTCTTGATTGTACCAAAGGTCATTAAAACCCAGGTTAAACAACAAATTTTTTACACTATAAGCCCAGTTCTTTGAGCATTCACTGTTTTGTAATTGGTCTCTGTAACAGAGTTTTAAGATACAGTTTTCAGAAGTTAAAAGCTTACACCAGAATTTTAATATATTGTACATTCTAGAATAGATTAAAGGAAATCTTCCCAACTCGAAATACACCATTACATTTGATGTACACTGTTTGACATGCAATATATTTTTACAAAAATCTAATTGAACCTTTTCAACGTTAGGAGCTTTATGAAAGCCCCATATTTCACTGCCATAGCCTAGAATGCTACAAATGTAAGTATCAAATAAATTTAAATATGTAAATATATTTAAGTATAATGATGAAACATTAGATTTCAAGGCAAACATAGCTTTCTTACCTTGGTCAGAAAGCTGTTTTTGAGCTTTAAAAAATTTACAATTATAGCTTAGTAAAATACCAAGGTAGCAGAACTCATCAACAATATCGATTTTAGTATTGTCAAAATTCCATTTTTCTGACTCTCTTATCCTACCACCATTCCTAAATACCACTATTTTTGTCTTGGTAGTATTAACAGTTAATCCCCATTTTTGTGTATATACTAAAAGAGTGTTTAACATGTTTTGCAGACCGTCAATGCTTTCCGAGAATAAAATCATGTCGTCGGCATACATAAGTAGAAACAAAGTTAAATCGTGAACATCAATTGGTATATTTCCATTGTTTATAAATTCCATTTCAAAATCGTTTACATAAAACGAAAAAAGAATGGGGGAAAGCACTTCCCCTTGCATTAAACCCACAGAGTTACTGAATTGTTCCGAGTAAAAACCATCAATGCGAATACAAGACTTTACATTTTGATACATTGATTTTAGAATCGTTAGTAATTTACCAGTAATACCAATCTTTGATAATTTTAACCATAAGTTAATTCTATCCACACTATCAAAAGCTTGTTTGTAGTCCACAAAGCAACAGTATAAACGTTTTTTATTGCGTAGCGACTTCTGGATCATAGCTACTAAAGCAAAAATTGCATCAACTGTACTGCTGCCTTGACGAAATCCAAATTGTGCATCGCTTAATATTCCATTGCGTTTAGACCAATCGATCAGCCTCATGTTTAAAATTGAGGTAAATAATTTAGTCATATTACTTACTAAACTGATACCACGATAGTTCATAGGATCAGACGGATCGCCATTTTTGAACACAGGAACAAGTATAATATGAGACCAAGATGACGGAAAAAATCCTGACGATAACACCGTATTGAAAATACGCTCTAAGAAGGGAACAAGTATATCTTTAAATTCTATAAATATTTCATTTAGGATGCCATCACAGCCATGACTTTTCCCTCGATTTAAATTGGGGATACATGTATTAATCTCATTTTGAGTTACTGCACGGTCCAGTTCTTCAAATACACATGTAATATTGACAGTCTCATTACTAGTCGAAGATTTGTTTAAATTGGTGTTGGATGTTAAGCTTTTGAAGTGGTTGAAAAAGTCCATCAATGGAAGATCACAATTACGGTTATTTTTCCTTTTGAACATACCATAGAATTTTTTGGATTGCTTTTTCGTAAAGACTCCAACATGTCGCCTTCCTGACGCTTATAAAATCTTTTCTGTTTGTTTTCATATGATTTGTATTTGCTTTTAGCGTCAATGAGACGCGTATGGTTACTATGGTTACTATTCGAGTTAAACGTTTTTAACGCGTCAATGTAGATGGATCGCAATTTCTTGCACTCAGAATTGAACCATGGCTTATTACTAAATTCGGTCATTCCATTGACTGGTTTGTACTTTACGCCTTTTCGTGTAATATTTGTTGAATTAAGGAAAGGCGAGACAATATCAACTAGATGTGTTGTGAACGATCGTACGCACTCGTCAATTCCATCCTGTGAAGCCTGAATATCATTGAAAGCTAGTTCGCTAAGTAGGCCGTTGTTTAATACTAGAATTTCACCGCATTGGTCCTTAGATTCGTCATTCCATCGAAAACTGACATGAGCTTTTGATATATTGCTTTCGTATATTTTCGGCTTAAGATTACTATTTATTTTGCACTGTAATTGGACGTGTAATGCTGCGTGGTCACTGTAGGTAGTAAAACTACTGACAATAAATTGGCTCACTGTTTCAATACAATCGTATGGCACCAAGAGGTAATCCACAACGCTCAGCCCTCTAGATCCACAGAACGTAAATCCATTCGAAAGCCCCTTTGTGTGACGGCCGTTTAATATTCTGAGTCCCGTGCTTTTACACAAATTTAACAGTTTGGTTCCGTATTCATTAGAACCAAGATCTGGATTTATCCTTACAGGCAATTCAATGTCACATCGGTAATCAAATAAACGGTTTACGTGGGAAAAAACAGAGTCATGTACAATATCATGTTCAATAAAGTCTTTTTTATTAGCCGTTCTAGCGTTCATGTCGCCAAGTAAAAATGCTCTAGAGCTATTAGATGTGTACTGTTCAATCTGGTTTTGCAGATCAAAATATGGATCGGTGTCATACATTTTATAATAGTTGGACCCTGAAGGTGGTATATAGACACAGCCAATATAGTAATCGAGATTACAATTTGTGATATCTTTAGATATAAGCAACCATAAAATTGTGTCATTGGTGATGCGATCAACTTTCACGTATGGTGACAAGCTGTTTCTAATCATTAAAAATATTCCACCCCCTTGTTTAAATTTACTTTTTAACAGTGGAATTGCTTTACAAGAAAAACCATCAACACAATGCTCATAATTGTTCTCTATCCAACACTCGGATAAGACCACGATATCATAGGAGCAGATATACGTCAGAAATCCTTTATCGCTAAGTTTATCATGTAGACCCCCGTTTATATTCCAGTACAAAATTTTCACGGCAGAATCACTCACTGATGTGTCCTATGCAGTTTCCATCTTTAGTCCTGAAAGTACATCGAAACGAGACCCACTTGGCAGACTCTCGCCCATTTTATTAACTATTTTCGGCGTTGAAAGTTTAGCAGTTGGTTTTGGTCCGTATTTCTTTTTTAACGACTTTCCCTTACTATCGGATGATTTAAATGTTGATAACGACGGATCTACTAAGTCACGATCTTTCGGAGGCGACTCGGAGAACGAGGCGGACTCATCAGGAAATTGTGGCACGTGTACATTTCCATCAATATATAATTTGTCCCTCACTAACGAAACGGATTTTCCCTCAGATTTTGCTTTTTTATACAGTGGAATAAGAGATTTACGCCTATTGTAGGTAGATTTGGGGAAATGCTCTGCGATAGATATTTGAGTGTCTTTTAATTTTGACGAGTTTTTCCGGACAATATCCCTTTGCTGGCGGATAACAAACTTCGCAACTATAGGGCGCGGTTTGGAGTCCCGTTTCCCTGCTACAGGCTTTTTACCCATTCTGTGGGCGGTAGAGATCTCAATTGGACCGGAGATATGCAATTTTAAAGCACATATGGATTTAGACATCATCCAAAATAATGATTATCGAATCTTATACAATTTATTGTCGTTGTCCTCTTACTTTTGGCAGAAAAACTGGCAAAACTTAAAATAAGCCTTTCGGTAATTCAGTTATACAAGAATGTTGTGAAATAGCAGATGATAATGACGGCAAAAAGTATTAATCACGTGACGAGTGCTTTTGGTCGAGTTAATGGTCCTTTTGTAGATCCCAATTGCAAGTATCTTTTTTTGAAATCATCAATTATTTTCCACAGTTAATCGGCATTTAGAAATGCGGCGGTTTTTCCATTTGGGGAAAGCGATTTATTATAGTTCGATGAAAGATCTTGGCCTGCTTTTTCTCGGAATTTTTCAATATTTCCTCGCTGTTCATACCTTTAAAAAAACTGTACACGGTACGGTTTAATTCCGGTCAACCTCACAATACCAATTTTCTTGTAACCTGCATCAGATAAAACAGCGAGTGCACTTTTCTGCTTCTTTGACAGCTCTTTCTGTTTTCGACCCTTTTTAACATTAACAACTAGCGGAAATAGCAGATGATAATGACGTCAAAAGTATTAATCACACGACGAGTGTTTTTGTTGTTCTGGCTATCTCGTACCAAAGAGTCGAAGACGTACCTGCTTGTTTGTAATTGTTCAGCCATTTTGTTTTTTACGAATACGTATGGTGGATGACTGTAGTATAACGGCAACAGCATACGACAAGCCATTGTTCTATTTGTCGCTAGTTGAAATCATGTTATAATCTGGTCGTCACCTTAAATGCTATATTTATCGCTGTTTTTTTACCGTTATCTTATAAGAACAAATTCCATGTATACTTGCAAAAACAGTTAAAAAATTCTAAACCATTCTTCTATATTGTAGATAATGTGGTTTATATGTAACAGTTATCTCATTTTTTATTTAATTGGAAAAGATAATTATAGATATTTCCATATGGACAATAACATAATATTATATTGTGCGAGCTTGCAAGTGTATAATACATCTTCTGCGAAGAAAAATATTCATCTATACCATTATTCGTGAAATAATCTTTGATTAAATATCAATAATTATTTCAAAGTGAAAATATTAGTTATTGCAAAAAATTATTTTCAAAGTGTTATTAGTGAGTATTGAACTAGTTCTGATGCTTATATGAAATTTAGATAATGCAATAGGAGGTTATTGCTAAATTAGTAAGACATAAATACATACCAATGTATCAAATAATTTGATACCTAATATTAAATATCTCAACAAAAAAGCATGTTATACTGTAGACTGCATGATAGATGATGGCGAATTACCAAGTGTATTTCAGAGATACCTCTTATAGACCTATTTAGAGTTTTGTGGGTTTGAATGTATTTATTCCTAGTCCCTTGAACATTTATGGTCGTATATTGATTTGTGTTGCAAAGCCCTGCATTTCGCTGGAGCCTAGCAATGCCTTGTTCAATCAATTTATTTTGCAGACGAATAATGCAATAGTTTATAGTGCTTTTGAATTTTTCCGGATTCGAATGATACATTGTGTCCATAGATTTACAAAGAAAAATATATACTATACAAAAACTACACAAAAAAGGTTTTATAATGACTGATTTGATCATCCACATTTTTATCTTTCAAACTAACATGTTTGAATTACTTAATTATGCAATACATAATATCTAAGTCTAACGGTTTAATTTGTAGGCGTAAATATTATAGTTACTTTAAATTACTTGGCAACAAATAAATGTGGTTCAATAAATTATATAGGATTCAAATAATCAATAGACCAATAGTACACAATACGTCCTAGCATGTAATATAGATCTTTGCATTCAGTGTTGGGCCCATGGATACATAACACAGGTAAGAAAAATGTTTATATTTGTATATAAAATAGACAGTATAAAAATTCATGTTTATTATCCGACAGGTATAAACAAAAGTAAGATTTCGCATATTTTCTATTGGTTCCATATTCTGCAATTTAAAAACTTTAGCGGAACGATGTGATATAATGCTTTATTGCTATTTTGCATTGTTTTCCTTTGATTTTTATGTGCGGTATTATCCCATCTCACTCTACTAGCGTTAGATACATGTAGGACAATCTCACCACGTCGCTGTCAAGCCGTCGTTAAGTACAACTATGACGTCTCAATTTTACAAAGCAGCGATAAACAGATTACTTACGTTTCTTGAAACTCGATGCATTTTCTCGTCATCTCATCTCAAGGATGTCGCCCTTCGATAAGATACGGACGAGAAAATGAATCCCGTTTTCAAAATACGTAAATAATCTAAAAGTATCCATGTTTACAATCATTATAACAAGTTGAGGATGCTTATTAACCGGTTAATGAGTCTCAGTTATGAGACGGCTGATAAGGTAACGACACCTTCGTTAGGTAGCATTAACTGTAAATATTTTTGCAAGACTAACTTTGACGTAGAGTTGATTCAACAAAGAATATTTTTAATAGCGGGTATGTCAGTAACATAATTCCGATTCCAACTCCAAAAGTCAACGTTAAAAACGTTATACAGAAATTGCTTTACATTTAAACAAACGGATTTGTGTTTATCCTTACAACAATAATGATTTATTCGATAACTGTTACATAGGTTAAAAATAGGTTACAGATGTCACAAATCCAAATGTGTACTATTGAAGCAATTGAAGCAAATTAAACATTACATATTAAATTACTGAAAATGCCTAAAAATTGTCCATATGTTGGCAAGTCACAATATTTATTACATCGCCGCAAATTTGTGATAGCCTGTACTCTAGAAGAAGTCAATACATTTATATATATATATATATATATATATATATATATCCTTAAGTATGATCCCACACAGTTTGCTATTTCGCAATTTGACTATGCAAGAAATTATACAATGGTCCTTCATTAAATATAACATTCAAGTTCTAACGGAGGGTAATTTAATATTTATGTATACTTTTGTAAATAGACGTCATATTTAATATTTTGAAATGTCGTAAATACAAAATTACCAATCAGCAGCTAGTCGCAAACATCCATATAGGACGCAGACAATACGACAAGGAAGGAAAACTCTCTTTGTATAATTTAGCATAGGCGGACGAGACACTTCAGAAATGACAAGGCGGACAATCCCCCTCCACATAAAGTATCGAAAATATCAGGGTAAACATTACAGAAATACCTTATACTACTTAAAGTGAAAACATATTTTTATACGATATTACGAAATTCCAAGTTAAATAGTTCTTCTAGCCATTGTTGTCGCTGTGTATAACTGATGCTTCAACGTGAGATTTAAAATGATAAACGAGACAAAGATCGTTTAAATTGTTATATTTTTTGCCCTGGTCGAAGTTCAATAAAAAAATTTACATAATATCATAAATACATAAAATCAGATTTGTAATAACTATATGTAGAGGACCTAATTTTTTTATTCGACTTAGACTAAAATGGTCTCTACTCTGCTTTGATCAGTGAAAATTAGTTTCGAAAGTTTTCATATGACAACCTATTTAATATCAATATGGAAGTTATTTCTAAATATGTAAATTCAAATGATCTAAAAGAAAAACAATTAACTCTCAGGCGCAAATTCTGACAATGTAGTAAAGTTTTTATTTTGTTCATTTCAATTATGGTATAACTGCTTTATTTGTACTCAATGATAACTTCACACATGTCACTTTTCGTGGAAAGCCTGATAAAAATGTAACGACATACGACGTACTGTGATTTTAGTCTATGACGTTTATTTAATGAAAGATGTGCATATCAAGCTCTTCCACCTGGCAAAGTTTTAATAGCAATACCAGAGATCAGCATGGGACATTACACATTGACAACACTGAAATCAATTTTATTACTTTTTATTTCATAACAAAAATAGTGCGATTGGTGGTATGATTTTAGCGTAATTGATCCAACCGTCACCGCATCCTTATATTAACCTTGTACCTACCACTCGATGTCAACATTACTTGCGCAATCACAGAATCAATTTACTTTAAATCACTGAAGACGTGCCAATAATCATACCGTTTCGTTCATACAGACATTATAATTTATTTTTTGTTTTGAATTTGATTACGCGTGTCGTAAAAACACCCCTTATGATTGTTCTAGGCAATATGAATGATTAAACATACCTGCTAGCTATTTAAAATCGCAACGTGGCAGTGCAAGAAGTCAATGCCACTGCTTGCGAGGGTGATTCAATAATCCTTTTGGTACAAAATTGGTCCCCTTAACAGCCTTGGAAGAAGCTAGGAAACTACTAAAGCGAGCACATGACCCGTACAATTATCTCAGTAAAAAAGAATCCCTAAAAGACAACAAAACTGACAAATTTTTATCCCAAAGCAAACTTGTGTCTTTTGACCGCTTTCGTATTCGTAGGGTGTGGGGACAAGTATATCAGAATAGTTTATTAAGATAAAACAAAACAGTTGGAAAAAATAGTAGACATACATAGTAGTGTGGGTAGAAAAAAGTAGAGATGCAGGATAGTGTGTGTAGAAAAAAAATATAGTAGACATACCGGGTATTGTGGGTAGAAAAAATAGTAGAAATACAGGGTAGTGGGGGTAGAAAAAATAGTAGACATACAGGGTAGTGGGGGTAGAAAAAATAGTAGACATACAGGGTAGTGTGGGTAGAAAAAATAGTAGAAATACAGGGTACTGTGGGTAGTAAAAATAGCAGACATACATAGTAGTGTGGGTAGAAAAAAATAGTAGACATACATAGTAGTGGGGGTAGAAAAAATAGTAGACATACAGGGTAGTGGGGGTAGAAAAAATAGTAGACATACAGGGTAGTGTGGGTAGAAAAAATAGTAGAAATACAGGGTAGTGTGGGTAGAAATAATAGTAGAAATACAGGGTATTGTGGGTAGAACAAATAGTAGAAATACAGGGTAGTGGGGGTAGAAAAAATAGTAGACATACAGGGTAGTGGGGGGTAGAAAAAATAGTAGACATACAGGGTAGTGTGGGTAGAAAAAATAGTAGACATACAGGGTAGTGTGGGTAGTAAAAATAGTAGACATACAGGATAGTGTGGGTAGAAAAAATAGTAGACATACAGGGTACTGTGGGTAGTAAAAATAGTAGACATACAGGGTTCTGTGGGTAGTAAAAATAGTAGACATACAGGGTACTGTGGGTAGTAAAAATAGTAGACATACAGGGTAGTGTGGGGTAGAAAAAATAGTGGAAATACAGGGTAGTGTGGGTAGAAAAATAATAGAAATACAGGGTAGTGTGGGTAGAAAAAATAGTAGACATACAGGGTAGGATGGCTAGAATAATAAATAATGTTATGTGACAATTTCCAAATATTCTGCCACGTTCGTTAACATCCAACATTGCCTTCACAACATATATCGTTATGTCATATGTCGTTATGTCTTGGATTTGAATATTAGTTAAATAGACAAGAAAGCTACGTGATAGAAGACCCTATATTATGTACGGTTGCTATAAACATGATAGTACAATACCTCAAAAAAAAGATAAGTCAGGTCATGTCGTGTGCTTGGATAGATAAGACAGATATGAACTGCATTTTATTTGACGTGTGCGTTGATAGGTGAGGTAAGTTTGGTTAGTATAAACAGATTATTTTCTTTTTGTTTCTAGTTGCAACCATATTATTAAACGTGTACTGAATATATCTACATTGTTATTAGATGGAAATCAACCATCCACCAATAATAATTAATGGAAACACTTCTGGGGCCAACTGGGCTTCCAGACATGTAAACCTAAACTTCATTCCCCTGGAAAGTTTCTTATTCAAAGAACTAACATAGTTACGTATCGTTTGCTACATGATAGAAAACCCTAAATTAAGTACGGTTGCTATACACATGATAGTATAATACCTCAAAAAAAGATAAGTCAGGTCATGTCGTGTTCTTGGATAGATAACACAGACATGAGCTGTATTTTATTTGACGTGTGCGTTGATAGGAGAGGTAAGTTTTGGTAATAGAACAGATTATTTTCTTTTTATTTCTAGTTGCAACCATATTAATAAACGCGTACGGAATATATCCACAGTGTTATTAAATGGAAATTAAACATCCACCAAATAATTAATTAATGGAAACACTTCTTGGACCAACTGGGCTTTCCAGACATGTAAACCTAAAATCCATTCTGCTGGAAAGTTTCTTATTCAAAGGCCTAACAAACGTATCGTTTCGGATTTTGAAACAAGTATTGACAAATACGACCCGCGAAAACACATAGTAGTGTTTGTTATCAAAGCGTATATTTTACCATCAATGTGGTCACTTAATCAATCATGAACAAATCGTCAGGTTATGATTGAACAGAAATTATTTGCCAAATAATATTTGTAAACAAAAAAATGTATATGTTTAAAAAACAGGGTCATTGGTTTTATATACAATATTGGGCAATAATTTTCATGAAAAAATTGTAGGAAACTAGATGAGAAATACGAACTGTCAGAAACTAAATGCTGTTATACCACACCACTGTAAATACGAATCTCGACATTGCACGAGGGGTATCACATTACATTTGCTTTGCAATAAATGTGAAATGCATTTGTTTGTCAATTGCTGGGTGATTGGATGGATGGATAATTTTGTATTTATTTTGGGCTGTTATCGTCGCATTTAAAGAACACCATATTGAAAAATGATTAATTTTTCCAATACATGACCTGCGTTTTAAAATATCTTTTTTCAATACTGATAATGTTTAATAATTAAAGTAATTGATTAATCTTAGTTATTTGTTTTTTCCAACTTTAGGAAGTGTAAACCCGCAATTTCGTGTTTGCTGCTATTGGGTATATAATATTAGGACACCTCGTTTGTGATGGATAACACCTCAGCTTAACATACTGTAAAAATAAAACCTTAGTATGACATTATATTTCAGATAGCAAATGACTCATACTTACATAACACTACAGATACATTCAGTTGGATACATGAGATTAAAATACAGAAAATATTACACTTCAGATATCTAACCAGGTACCGATAGTTCTACATTAAACTACAAATAAAGTTTTAACTGGACTATTTATTTATAAATCGATTAACGTTCTGCGAGATAGGAACGCTACGCCTAATACTTAGAAAGTTTTAATAGCCACTGGAAAATTATATTGAATTGGATCGGGTTATATATCAATAAAGTAAAATGTTATGCTCAACCCGGCAAAAATTTAAATGTGAAAACGTTGCTGCATTGCAGCACTCTTTCAACTGCGTTATTTCCAGGCTTATAGACCACTAGGATGAATTTGCGGTATAAAAATATGGCTTTGATAACGGGAGTGAATTTAGAGATAGATAGCACAATAGTTCTTGCGCGTAAAGAGGCAATAATTTATTTCCTCGGAATTCAATCTTAGTTATTCTATTAAATAGGATGACAATGAGCTTGTCAGACAGTCACGAAAAGTGAATTATATGCACAATTTTAAGTGTTGCGACTACCATATAACACATCTAGCATCCGAAATACATGGTTAATACCAAATATTTATAAACGTCCTTAAATTGTTTCTCGTTAATCGATTTCAAGATTGTACTCTGCTTCATATCAGTTGGATCATTTTGCAAGAAATTGGTGCTACACTCTTATGTATCATTAAACCGTAAAAACGGTAGATGTAGATATACAATTCCTAATTGTGCATCTTCGAAAGTACTATACAAAATACTTTATTACAGCCATATCAAAATATTGCATTCTGATTTACTAACAAGCCGTATAGATCAAGCTACATATATGTACACTTCTACAGCCGTAAATATAAAGCATATTATTATATGCCGTTATCCCTTAAGGTCAACTCTACACAGCAATTGTTCATCCCACAGTTCAACATTAACATAAATTGAATTTGAAGCTTCGACAATTTTGACATCATCACTTTCCAAGTTATGGCTTTAATATGGTTATTTATTGAACATTGATTTACATTTAGAAAGAAACAATTTTGCTGTTTTAATATATGAGCACAATTTCTTATTTTTATTTATTTGACTTTCAACAACAATAATAGTTGTTTTAATATAAACTTAAGTTATAAATCCCAAATGAATATATTTTGACTGTATCAATAATAACATAATTTGAAAATTCCCTACGGGTAATTCTGTTCTATAAAGCTATTTATTAAATGCATGTTTAAAAATAATATTATTTACTTGAAACGTATATTGTCAAAGAAACACGTATAATTACAGGTTACTCTAGTCATCTCTAAAATATTTTTTTTCTTCAGTGCAACCTTCATAATTATAGATGTGAGCTATAATATAAAAGTTATGGACTTATATCTTATAAATCCTAAGCCGTGAATTTGACATTATATACCCGGTCTTAGACCGGAATAACATATAGTATTCCTGTGTTGCATGACGCTTTGCATGAAAAAAAGATATAGCCTGGAACTCCGTTGTATCGATCTACTTATTTTCATCAACCATTTATAACATTAATAAAAATACTTATTTAGGTTTCCTTCTTTGTTTACATTCACTGATATTCCTAGTCTCGGTTTATCTTGCTAATTTCTATTGGTAATCATATTTTATACAGTTAAAAGTCAAATTTATTCACCCATGTTGAAAACTGTGTATTCTGTTGTCACTCCATTATATCGATGCATTGTGGGAAATAACTAGTTTGCATAAAGTATGGCAGACCATAGCTGTATAAAGATTGTCAGCATGTATGCAAACAAAGTCTAATGTTTTTAAGTAGTTGTTTTAACGAAAAATAGTTCGCCATATTTAATATTAAACAGTCCGCAAATGCTCTATGCAGAAAAACAACGATAACGGAGAAAACATGCGATAAAAGGTACTTACCACTGCTCTAAACATGATCCGGTGGTAACTGTGGTCAAATACGAAAGAGAAAGAAAACCGGTGCAATCAAGCGTGTGTAAACAATTGGTAGGCGGAGCTAGATGGAAATTCTCGAGATATTAATAAATAGAGCGATACAATGAATAGATCGATGCAATGGGGTTCGAGTATACAATTTACCCTCTACAATGCATAGTAAAATTACTGATATGGTGTGATTCAACAAACAAAATGTTGGATATTGTAAGTACATGAAAACACACGTCTGAAATAAACGATAAAATAAGCAGCATGTGAAAAAATACAATTTTCTTTTTAAGATTCGTGGAAAGAGAAAGTTGTTTGAGATATTAAATGGCACAAAACGAACGAGAGAATTTTTACAGAAATTCGACTGTAATTGTCGATCATGGAAAAGAAGTTACAGGAGCCTTACTTGAAAATGAACTCTTAAACCACAACATAACATTTCCAGATTTTATAAATAAACACCAACATGAAATTTACCATCTCTGCTTCAACAAAAATCCATGTTGTCTGTGTGTCAATGGTCTGGTGCCGAAAAATGTTCCAAAAAGTCGAGTTCTCCACGAAAGTCAGTTAGAACTTTTGTTCGATAGAAGTGGACAAAAATTGCTCGGGCATAATAGTAAAAGCTGGTCAAATTTTTGTTGTTTGTCTGCAAAACAAACTTTGACAACCGACCAATTAGACGTTACACTTATAAGATGCCTGCTCATAAATTTTTCAACTAACTGTACAGCTGGAAGTTTAATGCGTAATGCCGTAGATGATTTAATAGGATACAGAAACAAGCTATACGGCCATGTTGAATGTGCTAGAATTTCAGATAGTGACTACAATTTGTACAAACCACGAATTGAGTGCGCCATTTTAGATATTGCCAAGTTCTGCAAAATTGAACATGTCATGAAACAAAAACTACAAGACGCATACAAACGGCCTCTAGACCAGACATTGTGCTACCAGTACCAGAATATTCTCTTTGATGACATTCGAAGAGCAGAGCAACTTGAAATTGTAAGTTTCAATACATGTTCATATGACACACCTATTTCTGTAAACAAGGTTCTATTTCCGCTCAATTAGTACAAGGAAAACAAAAACGCTCTGAAAGTTTTTGTGGATACAAGGTAACACCAACAGAATTATATTGCAAAATAATTGCCACTTTGAGTAACGATTCACACTAATTAGTAGCTGTAAAATTATGTGGTTTACAATATATTTTCTTTTGCTTATGACTTGAATAACATAAAATTACAGGAATGATTTAAACGACTTACCTTACAGAGGTTTCATTCATTATTATCACATTCCGGCTGAATGATGTTGATGTTTTTAGTTGTGTGTTTTTATTGGGCTTTCTGGTATCGTGTTTGTCATGCTTTGTTTAAATATAAATGTTTGATGGGGTAGCTGAAATTTCTGTCGTTTAGTTAAATTTGAAATTGTGTTTATATTATAGGAAATTAAATCGCATTTAAAAAGTACGGAATCTCGAATACATGAACACATTGACACTATAAGTCTTGATATCTGCAACAAAGTCGAAAGCATCAATTTGCATAGTAAACAGCAAGATGAAAAACTCCAATCAATAGAGGGTCATCTAAAAACTGAAATACTTAAACAAGAGGGTAAATATATGATTATAATGCATGAACATCGACAAATATTGGAGGATACAAAGAAAACATTGTACGAAAATGTTGTGAAAACGGAATCCGTAATCGCAGAGGAAATCCATAAAACAGCAGAAAGTCTAGAAAACAAGATTGATGAATTTAAAAAACTGACAGAAAAACGTGTAGAGAATTTGAAACACACAGCGGATGCTACTATTTCGGAATCAAGAATGAAAAACAGCTTTTCAGGTTTGTGGAATTTTTTATTTTTCCCCTTTACCCGTACACTCGTCAATTACGCGAATATTGTTACAGCTAACTATGTGAAAATTTTCTCCAAGCAGAAGATGTTTGCAATTGTTTTCAAAATTAACGCCATGGAAACATTACACATACTTGTTATTTCTCAGTAGTCAATCTTTCGCTTTAACATAATATATATAGCAGGTGACAGATACTTACGTATCAAAAATTAATTGTAAGATCTTCATGATATTCTATAATAATATAATTCGAAAAACAATGGTATGCATAATATTTTGTTCAATTTTTGGCTGATGTTAAAAGAGTTGACACATTATAGCCGCTACAATAGGCACAATTCACTATTCTTACCTAACAATTTCATCCTCATAGTCTGTTCCATTTTCCCGCCTTTTTAATTATCGCATCGTCATGCTGAATATAGTTGAAATCTGATCGACGGAAGTTTTTCTGATTACCCATATTAAGGGTCTCTTTCACTCTATACTAAGTGACGTATTTGGGAGAGGGTTTTTTGTGTGACAAATGAAAACTGCTTACCGCGTACGGTTCAGCTTATGCACCTTTGTAGATCAAGAAGGGTACTTTTTGAAATCAACAATTATTTCTTCCAGGTATTCAGCATTTTGAAATATGGTGGTTTTTACATTTTGATAGGGCGATTTTCCATACTTAAATTTGACACTAATTAAAACGGAAGTGTACAATAGGAATAATAGATTGTTGTCTACTAGATATCCTTCGGTTGATGTCGTCTGCAGTTAAGGCGAGAAAAGTCTCGCGGTTTGTCCGAACACCATTGAACGTCACATATGCAGACGAACATTTGTATACATCACAAAGTCCCATTAGAAACAAAAATAAAAGTCAAGGACCATTTGTAACAACTAAACAACAGAGGCATAGTATAAAACATGGACATGTTATCGTATCTAAATTTTTTTCTACTGAATTTTTGTAATAATAAGGTAAAATATGGAATAATAAAAACAAATGCAAGCAATTTAGTATAAGTATTTAATGTTGGTTTTTAAGCAAGTTTTTTTACTATTTTACCTGAGCAGATATGCTGCGTAACAAGAAAGCTCAATAGGATTTATTTCATTTTTAAAATGGTGTTGCAGAATACAAAAACGTATAAAAGCAATTATGTATTTAGTCTAAATTCGATTCGTTTACATTATGTGTTCTGGATGCATTTGTTTATGTTATCTTTAACACCAAACGAAGTTAATTCTATAATCTGGTTGTGTTCGTATTTAATTATGTTTCGGTTATGTCCATTAATTATCTTTACTAACAGATTATTCGTAGGATCGTTCATTTCTTGGTTCATATTATCTGCATAAATTAAATTATCAAAAGTAGTAACATTGTTGCAAAGGAAACAACAAGGACATATCTTGATACTTATGTGTTC
Organism: Limnoperna fortunei; assembly: GCA_944474755.1. Taxonomy (NCBI): domain Eukaryota; kingdom Metazoa; phylum Mollusca; class Bivalvia; order Mytilida; family Modiolidae; genus Limnoperna; species Limnoperna fortunei. Next base: position 16,245,149 of record OX104121.1, on the reverse strand, counting down.
AACTTTGTTTGCAAAAAAAGGGCAGAATATGTTTGTATGGGTATATGTATTTTGTTTTATTTACTGGTTCATACGAAAAGTAGACAAGGACTACGAGAGATAATATCAAATTTTGACATAGATGATGGGTCATTCACCACACAGGATATTGCTGTTCGTTTCCGTCATGATAAAATCGCTGATCCTGATATCAGAGATCATCAAGACATAGGAACGATGATGATGTAAATCTTTAATATAAAACGATTAAGCATGACAAATAACCCCAGTGGACTTGTTTAAATAAAATCGTAGTACAAAAATTCGAAAATTAATGCAAGGTTGACAACTACATGGGAATATGCCTCTCAACTTCGCCATCAACACTGTAATGACACGTAACCAAAATAGCTGCTCTGAGATCACTTGTCTACTGTTCCTGCTTCTTTCGACGTCGGGTACCCATTCAGCATTTTCCATCGTGGAAAAATGACGAGCTACATGAAACACCCCTAAGGCTGACAATTGCTTTTAAGCCTACGGTATTTGGTTCTAATGCAATGGTAAAAAAAACGATGGAAGCACTGAAGATTATGATATTCTTGTAGGAATACTAGAAGCGGAAGTAATGAATTCATTTATTTTTTTTTACAGTTTTTTAATTTTTTACTATGCAATGAGAAAAGCCAAAATTAATGCGATAGTCTATAGAAATAAGGGGCTGTTACCCTGAAACATGTGCCGTTCCGGATGACATCTGACTCTTGTCAGATGAAATTAAAGTAGAGAAAAAGAACTACTTTTTAAGAATGAGATCATCTCAACGATAAGAAACGGAATAAATAGCTTGCAATAAAGTGGAATCCCCACTCACCTAGGACAGAAGATTATTTACACGAAACAGACTGGCTATTTCAAGTAATTGGAGCATAGTTAAATACAAAGGAACATTCAGGAAACGACTTGATTAGTCTGCACAATTTGAAGATATCTTGAAACCTCATATGCATATAGGATTAAAGATCAGCCTTCACCAAAGCACTTACAACGTCGATAAACGGCTGTTAAACTAGTATCTTTACAATGGTACTTTATGTCAGCTGGATAGATCACATCGTCACCACCCATTGTATGGTTGACTTTCCAAGAATGCAGAAAGACTGGACCATTACAGGTCACTTTCAATGTCATTTTCATCGCCGTGCAAAGACGTCTTACATTGGCCAAACATGGTAAGTAAGATGTGGAGACAATGGTAAGCACCCTAATCTGGAATGTTAATGTTGAAACGGATTGCAGAAAGATGTGTCGCAACTGGTATAGGCATCGGTTTACAAAACCGACCTTGTTCTAGTAGGGGAGACATTTGTTTGCCTGCTTTTCACTACTGTGATTGTATCATTGTATGTTTCCTTTCCATGGTTGTTTTTGTGATGTTTCATGTTGTGTGGACAACTTTTGTATTTTTTTAATTGGTTGGTTTGCGCTTATATTTTTACATTTTGAGACCCGTTTATGCATGTTGCGATGTTATGATTATGTAAATGGAACCAAGAAACAACAGAAGTATTGCTTTTTTTAAATTCCAATTATTACAATATGCGTCATTAAGGTAGTCATGCCTTTATGTTTTCTTTCTTTACAGATCACAGAAAAGATAATTTAATAGGTAAGAATCAATGTAACGCATTGGTGTCTATTAATAATAGAGAATAGATAATATCAACTTAATATCTAAAAATAATTATTTAAGAAATCCTTAATGTGTTCACTCAGACGAACTCGCAAACTAAATAAAGTCCGGAGGACTTTATGTCAAGTGTGCTACGAGTATTATTAGATACCTACTATTACTGACTGGTGATATATGATACTCATCCATTTTAATCAACAAACCAGCTCATATTCAACAGTAATCGGTAATGGAAGCGGGAGGTTTAGCATGCCATAAAACCTGGTTTAAGCACCATTTCTTTTGAAATGCCCGGTCCAAGTCAGGAAATTTCTGTAGTTAACTAATGAGTTTTTATTAGACGAAACCCGCGTCTGGCGTAGTACATTCTATTTCACTTGGTATCTTTGATGACATTTTATTAACTATATATTTTTTGTTGTTGGTTTGGAAATTTTTGGTTTCTCAGACTTTAATATGTGCATTGTTGTTGTTTTTTTTGGACAGTTCCTCTGTGTTCGGTATTTTGTAATTTACTTCATTAATAAAAGAACAGTGGTTAATCTTTTTAATTCTAATAGAAAGTCACTGCAATTTTTTAATCAGAAAAAAAAATGAAGAAGCCCATCTAGATTTCAAAATGTACCCAGGGAGACAGCCTTAGAATTTCGGTTCTGTAGAAAAATGAACAAAATGAAACCCATTTTTTATTCATATATTTTATTTAAAATCTAAGAATTTAAAAAGAATGATCACTCTAACTTTATGATACGCTAGAGAGTGCCATTTTGTTTACATTTGATACTGAAAGTAATCGGCACAGAGAAAATATTGATATACACATTATTTAAGATGACTTTATTTAAGTGTTTTTATTTAATCAAAACACTTGTTATAAAAAAAAACAACATGAATAGAATTATAACTTGATAATCTACGATTTTATTGTAAACTGTTGTGTTGGCATCCAATTTAAAGCTCTAACAAATATGGAAAATAGCAAAGAAAACCGACAAAACAACAAGAGCCCAAAGTCAATGGACAGTTACAAATCCGGATATAGACAAACGCAACACAAAAACCCAAAAACACAAAAAACAGAAAGAGAGTAACCCAAACCCAATAAACACAATGTTTGCACTCAGAGAATCGCGCAGTAAGAGCTGAAACAGTCGAGTAACGAATATTTGACGGTATGGAGATAATTGCAGGCAAACTATCTCATATAAAACAAAGAATTTGTATGTGATAAGAAATATTGCATTAAAATTTGTTTCTTTTCTGCAGTTTAACATTTTTATTATTAATTCAGCTCATACAAACGCAAGACTGCAATACCATACAAGTGACAAAACGTTTGTGAAAACACGCGCTGTTACCTTTGCTGAAGAGGTCTTAGAAAAACATAAGATTCTTGTTCTTCTTGCTAAAGCTGGAAGCGGAAAATCAACCATTAGCTTACACATATCAAACACGTATAAGAAAAAGGGATATGTTCCACTGTTGTTTATCGATAAAGATATTATTCAATACAGGGATTTAATATCGGTTAACGAAAAGACTCTTGTTGTCGTGGAAGATTTGTTTGGAAGGTCTAACGTACATTTTGAAGAGGATCTTCACAAAAATATTTTGGATGTTCTATGGAGTCTAACAATTAGCACTTCTTTGAAACTTATAATCACCATCAGGAATAGTCCAACCTGCAAGGAGAAAATTTTGCAAAACCATGATATATTTAGAGGAGAGTATATAGTTAATTTGGATTCAGACTGGACTTTTTCCGACAGAGAAAAAATTAGTATTCTTTTGCGTCACATGGAAAATAATTCCATCACTATGTGTTCAAATCCATTGAATACTGATATATGTTTGGACGACGATCTCTTTCCGTCATGTTCGTCGTGCACAGAAGAGGTTCTGAAGTTACCTGGAGGTAACATCCAGGTATGCACTGATTTAGTTTATTTAGTCAGCTCATTTGACACATACATTGGATTTCCGGAAACATGCCGCATGTTTTGTAGCAATAAACATTTTACAAATATGGGCGTTGATTATTTTAGGCGCACAACTCATTCTTTACTGAACACGCTAAGTGAACTTTTTACTAGTGGTTTTGTTAATCTTAAGTCCAGGTACCAGTATTGCCTGCTCGTTTACACGGCGATGCACAATGGGCTACTCAAGTTTAGTGAAATTGATAAAAATTTTGAAAACGACACTTTAATTTTGAGCCTATTTTCCATCTTCGACGATGTAAATATTAAGATTAGAAGACAATTAGTTCTAGGAGCGCTAAAAGAATTAGAAGGAACATATCTGATTACAGGCTCACAATTAAATAATTTGGAACGTACGCATCTTTTTGAAAAAGAAGCATATTTCTTTAAACACCAGTCTATTCTAGAGGCAGTTCTTATATCATTTGGGACTGAATGTCCAAAAGAACTACTTGCTCTTGAAAATTGTAATATTGATTTTATTATTTCCTATATAAGGCCAAGTTATTCTTCTTGTTGCAATGATGAGACTTCAATTCTTTTCGTAGATTCAGAAATCTTGTTGGAAAAAATGTTTAACATTCTTAAGCATGATAGTTGGTTAAAATACATATTTAAAAATAACCTTTTCACACTAACTGGAATAACACGAAACGACAGCAAAGTAAGATATCAAGAAACTGGATATTACATAGGAGAAGAAAATGTAGAAACAAATAAGCACGACGTTTCAAATGACAGCAACCAATGCAATGAATTAGTAAAAAATACAGATGAGAATCCATTTGAACACAGTGACAATGAGACGTTTGACTTTAAAATAACACAAGAAAATTATTTTACTGGCGGGTTTGCGAGTGAAGAAGCTCTTTCAAATATTAGTGATGACGAATTTTCATGCTGCGAAAGTACGTTTAGTGATCAAAATGAAGTTGACGACTGGACAACAAGTGAAGAAAGTGACAATGATGAAGTTGAAGAAGAGATGTGGGCAAATAAAGATGGTACCATCTTACATCGGTATGTGTGTGGAGTAGCAGAAAAGGTTGGCATGTTCATAAGAACTTGCATTATTGAAAGTCATAATGAGGGATTCGTCCTAGCCTTCTTTGAAAGACTCCCTATTTCATCTTTGATGCCTAGTCAAATTACCGATATTCTAAATGGGTTATCTAGACAAGGAACATGCTCAATGAATCTACAGTTAAAAATAGACAAACTGAAAGAATATATTTTGCATTATGGAACAGTAAAAATATGTTGTCATCTTTTGAGACCACGGAGCTCCAATTCGATGTCTCATTTATACTACCAAATTGATAGTGATACTCTCCGTGAAAAATTCTTTGATTTTATAAATAAAACTTCAGAGTATGAACCAATTGCAGAAATTGGGAAATACTTGTTGATAATCGCGGTTGAGGAAGGTAACGAAACATTTGTCAACAGTTTTATGAATGACGTACTTCTTCGTTTTAGTTCTAATGACGGTAAAAAAATAATGTATCTATTAGATGGATTTTGTGATAAAGGGAAACGCAACGAAATACTATCGCATTTTGGTAACTTTGTAAAGGCAAATCTACTGAAATACGGAAGTATAAATTCTATTCTTTATCTATGTTCTGTGGAAAACAGCCATAATAACAATCTGTGCGGAATAAAACTTATAAGAGAAGTTTTTTTGGAGAAATTAAAGGGAAAATTTTTAAAACATTTAATGTTCCTAAGCGAACACAAAAACGGAGTTAGTATTAAAAAACAAACACACGAATTGGGTTCCAGTGTTTACGAATTTGGTATGAAAATAAACGATGATAATTTTATAGAAGAATTGCTTTCAACTATCGTCAGATTTTATTATGAAATATACCTATCTATGGCATCTTTCAGAAAATACACTTGCGGTCGCTACAACATTCAATTTTTGTATTTTTTTACCGATGGATTAACCGGGTGTGGTAAACAAATGAATATTGTTAAAGAGAAATATCCACGTTCAATGGAATTACTGGAAACGCATTGTTCTCGCTATAAACATTTTGAACAAAGTGTCAGAATACAGGTAAAGAAAGATCGAAGTGGAGACATGTGGGATGAAAAGAATATTCAATATCTTTTCATGAATATTGATAAACTTCAACTAGTGCCCGGTAGTACCACCAGCCCTGGGTCTCGTTTAATACAACTTCTCCAATATTTGAGTTGACTATACGTTGTATAAATGTTTAAATTTCATGTGTTTAATAAAACCTATAAAGCAGCGATCACTGCTAACATGAAATATCACTGATTCCTATATTTTCACATGTTTTTCACTCTGCAATGAAGTGAATATTTTATATCGTAAGGTTTTCCTAATACTTAGGAGTAGACAAACTCGAAAAACCCTATCTAATTTTTGGTTTAAAAACCCTTCAGCATTTTAATTATTAATCCTTGTTATATATTTTTAGTTTGAGCGCCACTCCTGTGCTTTGGTATAGCGAAATTCAACTTTGATGACATAATTAGTTATAAAACATTTTTTAAACAGAAAATTAGATCCGCTGGAAATACCAGTTTTCACTCCTTTGTTCAGGTTAATTTGCGTGTTTTATATTTGCCTGCATGTTGCTTTTTTATTGATGAGTTATTGTTTTGCAGTTTTGTCATTGAACTGTTTACTAATTATTACCTACCGTTTATGTGACTTAATACTGCATAATAGTGCTATAAGAGAACTTAAAAGAATGTTTTGAAAAAAGCAAACTCCTCAGTATAGCTGACAAGCGTGATAGCGAATCGTAAAAAAAAACAAGTTATCATATTGCTGCCAATAGTGATGATTCCAATAATGTCTGACCCTCTTGATCAAGTGCAGCCGCCATCAAAAGACAAACTTATATTGTATGCAGGTAAAACACGAAGGCAGTTTTAACCTTAAGCTGTAGACAGTATGTGAGCAAAGCAGCTTGTGCATAGTTCTCAGGCCATATTCAACTGGCTTCAAGGTTTATTTTCGTTCATAGAGCTGCATTCCGCATGCAGTTATAGACCCAGTTACGTTCAAAAGACCATCGCCGTCTCCAATGTTTTGCTTTTGCTAAGTGTTGTACCAGCTACATAAAGCTGCAACACCAACGACCGCTCTGCATTCTTTCTAATAACACGAAATACGCAGAAATGAGCATTATGTACATTTTTATGAACATTTTGAACCTGCTACTTCATCAAAACTATCACCGAATAAAAAACATGAAATGTTGAAAAGAGTTAATTACGCCCAGTAAATTTATTATGAATATTTTTCTGTTCGGCATTAGACTTAAATTAATCACAAAAACATAACAAAACAACAGAACTGATAAGCAGAATTGACAAAAATCTATTTTTAAAACATGTTGAGAAAGACATTGTTTCAAAAATGTAAGATCCTCCCAATTGTGTAGCTCTATGTTGTTTATGCCATACAAAGAAAGCCTCATAGACCCTTGTTATGCAATGAACATACTGTAGACGTATTAGCATTTCCCCCTAAATGTCGAAATACGTTTTAACCACTGGTTAAAATCATATCTAGATATCATACGCTTTTAGAATTTCTGTAAATATTTTCATTAGATAAATATTTTGCCTTCACAGTTGTATCTTTTAGCTCCAGTAATAAGGGGCATATTTTTAAAGACAATACACTAGAGATGGCTGTCAACTATACTTAGACGATAGGTAGAGAAGCGATTTTTAATGCAATTGTAATACAAAGTTGATAAAAAAAACGACGGCAAGGCTTTCTCATATCCTATCAGGGTTTAAAATTAATCAGTTATATTTACCTCAGTACAAGTTATATATTCCCCGGACAAGTTCTGGATTACTAGAATATCTGTATCACCACAAGCAGACTTGCATTATTGGTAGGTTCGACGTTTTCTTTAAATTTTGTCGTCGATCTAATAGTGACTTTTGAAACGTGTTGGACAAAATTTTCTTCTATCGGCCTTTGCAAAATTAAAAACTAGCGTATATTCCCCTTCACCGCAATATGAATTCGACACAGTTATTTGCAAATATGTAAGTGATCATGCAGGTACATCTATTAAGTTAGATTTATACTTGCAATGTTCAGTTATATAAGAAATGAAGGAGTTCAAACTCCACCTTTAAATATATTGAAATGTAGAATGAGTTTTAGAGACATTGTTTCTCTCCACTTTCAGCAAATTTAAAGATATATTGTTTCGTCCTGTCCTTTAAGGAAAAAAGCCGGGTATCAGGAGAAAACCTCGACCTTCGGTTGGAACACTGGTAATCCTTGTCAATCAAGACTGAAGTCAAGCAAACCCTGTCCACAATGAGACTAGACGCACAACCTGAGTGTTGAAAAACACGTAATCAATAACTAGACACCTAGATAATGAAAACTTGTGTTTAAGCTGTATTCTGATATTCAAGTTAGTATCTATAACCTGACTTACTGGTGTAAGAATTGTCAATATACACGACTTAATAGAATATAATATTGACATGTCTGTCGATAGGGTACCACAATAATAAACTTGCTTTTCTTATCAATAAATTCAATTTCGGCGTTAATAAAAAATTTCTTTTATCTGGAATCTATAAAATTTGACCATGTAAAATGCTGAAGTTTTCAAAGTTATTGTCCATACATTGTACACTCGGAAATGTTTGCTACAAAGCACTTCAGTCCAAACTCCTGTGAAACATCTTTCTAAATATCCAGGGAATAGCTAGAATATATGACAACAACATATTTAAAGACTATAATATTCTTTTTGAATATTTTTATATAAATATTTACTTAATAACAGTTTATTATCACAGGTTTAATATGTCCCTACGGTAGGTAAAATACAGATCTTGCTTGAATCCGGACTCAATGTATTAAAAGGAAAGATTCATTTCTATAGTTTAGCATCTTTCCTTTGCAACTTTTAATTTATTCATACGGTGTTTTGATTTTTTGTTTAAAATGTATTCATCGACCTCTTTTTTCTTGTACTAATATCTAGTTGCAGTATTTGCATTAACATTGTTAAAAAATCTATATGTTGATTAAAATTTTTAATCTTTTCTGATTTTATAATGTATGATTATAACGCCAAAACTGTTCAGATTCATCGTGACGATATCGAAATGATTCAATTGTACGTTATAAAAATTCAATATCTGCTGCTACATACAAAAATGTCAGACTTTTTAAATGGAGAAGGTTGCAGCCGAAAACAATCATTACAGACTTTCATTTTCTTTTTCAAAACTTTTTGCAGTTTGAATAGGTTTTAAACTTTTCTATAGTAACCATAGGCTGTATATTTTATTTCACATGCTATCTTGGTATTCAAATATAAGAGAACCAATTGTATAAACTTTTTGGAAAGTTGTTCAGCACGTCACCCGGTGGCGTCCTGGGGAGTCATCTCTCTGCAAATTCATTCTACGGAAAACCTGAAAACAGACTCTAATGGGTGACATGTGTTTGAAGAGTACCAGGTTCCTTATACTCTTTATGCCTCGTTTGTAACGCTTGTTGCAGCTCCTACAAAAGGCTGAATTTTCTGACCCTATACAATAATCCATATTTTTAAAGTGATATTCAAAATTATCTGCCCTTTTGTCCTCGTGATATTGATTTATTCACGTTTTTGAACGTGTTCTGTTGTTGGATATAGCTGAAAAGATGCTTGCTATCAATTGTTTGAAAGATTAATTTCATGCAATTTAGGTGTACATTGAATTAAAGCTGGGGAGGTATTACTGTAAGTGTATATTGCATTTAAGCTGGGGAGGTAGTATTGTAAGTATACATTGCATTAAAGTTGGGGAGGTAGTATTGTAAGTACCCATTGCATTAAAGCTGGGGAGGTAGTATTGTAAGTATACATTGCATTAAAGTTGGGGAGGTAGTATTGTAAGTATACAATCCTTTAAAGCTGGGAAGGTAGTATTGTAAGTATACATTGCATTAAAGCTGGGGAGGTAGTATTGTAAGTATACATTGCATTAAAGCTGGGGAGGTGGTATTGTGAGTAAAAATTGCCTTAAAGCTGGGGAGGTAGTATTGTAAGTATACATAGCATTAAAGCTGGGGAGGTAGTATTGTAAGTATATATTGCATTAAAACTGGGGAGGTAGTATTGTAAGTATACATTGCATTAAAGCTGGGGAGGTAGTATTGTAAGTATAGATTGCATTAAAGCTGGGGAAGTATATATTGCATTAAAGCTGGGGAGGTAGTATTGTAAGTATACATTGCATTAAAGCTGGGGAGGTAGTATTGTAAGTATAGATTGCATTAAAGCTGGGGAGGTAGTATTGTAAGTATACATTACATTAAAGCTGGGGAGGTATTATTGTAAGTATACATTGCATTAAAGCTGGGGAGGTATTATTGTAAGTATACATTGCATTAAAGCTGGGGAGGTAGTATTGTAAGTATGCATTGCATTAAAGCTGGGGAGGTAGTATTGTAAGTATACTTTGCATTTAAGCTGGGGAGGTATTATTGTAAGTATACAATCCTTTAAAGCTGGGAAGGTAGTATTGTAAGTATACATTGCATTAAAGCTGGGGAGGTAGTAAAGCAATTTGGTTTGAATTAGTCTCGGATTAAAATTTCATAGAAATCATTTTTTCTATTAACAAAAGAGGAATAAACCAATTATTTTGCAAGATTCGAAAACATAAGGCGAGTGACAGATAGGAAAATAAAATAACCAAAAAAGTGGTGTCTGCAGCCTATAATCAGAAAACTATTCTGAATCAGTGATTCATCGTTGTGTCCGAAAAAGTTGGTATTGGTAATTTTCCTGTATATAAAGTGAAAAGTGACATGCGAGAAAAAATATATTAATCTCTTTTTCGTATACAGCGTTTGATTAAGGTATAGATATTTATATTCCTTATTGGTGTATACCTTAGCTGTTGGTATATAAAGAAAATCGTTGGCGTGTTTGATTGATGTGATATTCGTTGCAGGATATTTACTACAAAGAAGCATGTATGTGGTTACACTCCCCAATCCCTACAGTAGCCCCAAAGGGTCACTAAGTTTAGAAAAGGTATTACTAATATTATGTTGCACTGTTTGTGCTTCAAATTCCAAAACAAATTCATTCATGTAATGAACGTGTAACCCTTTTATTGTTTGCTCTTGGACTATATGTGAAAAAAAAAACCAGTTTTTAAAAGTTTTTATTTAAAGTTTCTTTCTGTTTTGTTGACGACAAATCAAATGACTCTCACCAATACATTTTGGTCCTATTTTGACCTACTTTAGATGTAGACACGGAAAATTTACAAACTAAACTCTCGGCAAACGTGAATTTCGCTTTCCCATAACAACTCCGGCGTATAGTGTGTACATTTCACAACTTATACGTTATGCTAGATCCTCCAATTGGTATTCCGACTTTCTAGACTGTTTACTGCTGTTGATTACCAAGCTACTCAAATCAGGGTTCGTTATACGTAGGTTGATGTTATCCCCTATGACATTTTTCCTGGGTCATGGGTAGTCTTTTCTATTCCTGAATTTGATTTTTCCTCGACATGACAATGAGTACTAGAAACTTGATAGGTGTCTAATTAGAGCCAGGTACTGCTAACTCGTCCGGGGCACCTGAGTGTACTCATGTTTTTTATTAGGTTCGGGTTACTCCCTTTCTGTTTTTGTGCATTTAGTTTGTTTGTTTGTATATGTTTGTCTGAATCAGATGTGTAATCGTCCTTTTTCAGCTCTTGTTGTTTGATCGGTTTCCTTGTTTATGTCTTTTATTATTGTTTCCGTCGGCAGTTTTGTTTCGGTTTTCTTCATTAATTGTTTCTGTATATTGCTGTTTTATCTTGTTTCTTTTTTTTTCTTTCATTTTTATATTAAATTATTGTTAGCACAAGACTCAAACTTTATTACTGTTCTTAAAAAAAACCGACATACCTATTAACAACAGATCATTAGCGAATTTCCGTTCGGTGGCTTTTTCGACAAGAAATATTCAAAAACAATTTGGTGTCCAACAATCATTTTGTAAACCTTGCTTCAAAAGCTCATTACATAAACAATGTACACTACGTGCCATTAAATAATGCTCTACGTTGGAATCTGATTTTATTAGTATTTGTTAGATAAATGAAATTTTTACCTTTTGCTAAGGGTGCGCTATGCGCATTACACGTTTGCTTGAACAAAATATTTTAAAACTGTTTTCGGTTTTGATGAATTAACTGGTTGTCGGGAGTAACATAAGACAGACATTTTGTAAAATTTTAGCAATACCCTTGCTACTAAGTGTACCTTTCATCCAAACTCTGACCTTTTATCTTTAATTTGCACCCAAATATTTAATTTTTTAAAACAGAACATAGGTTTAAAAAGACTTCAAAACCGTATTTACTGAATATACGAGAAAAGAATACAAATAGAACACAACAATGAAAAAATCTACTATGATTTATATTTTGTGACAGTTTTCTTGGTGTTCGGTATTTTGTTATTACCTTCATTTCTAATTATATAGTCATAAATACAAACAAGTACATGTACATGTTTAATGTTTCTGTGGTGTCATTTCTCCTTTGCTTGTATAAACATGAAAAGCAAAACAAAAATGATATTTGATGATTTGAAATTTAGTTTTTGAATTGCGATCTTTGCAAGTCTTATGAAATATTTTGTAATTTTACCATCAGTAGAAATCAACCACGGTAATGAATTTTTAGTTGTATTGATGAAGTAAAGATTCATTTTTGGTATTGATGTTCGACCAGCTCGTCATCTGCTGTGAACTACGTTGTGTTTGATCGCCATTACTTACTTGGAAGCAACACAGAATTTTTGATCGCAGCTTTTCACTCATTATAATGTAGATTATAAAGTTTACGGCAAATCCAAACTGCAGAATCAGTAGTTCAAACTGTCGGATATCATTAGAACATAGTCGTTTCAGGAAAAAACTTGACCTGCAGAAGAATGGAATGATTTCCGTGAATAAACAGAAACACGCCACGGCTACAATGATAATTGCAGATCGATGATGGCGTTTTCTAATAAACTTATTGTCCTTCTTTTTCCTCCGACTAAATGTCAAACTGAAAGCTATATATATCGTTGATGAAACAAGTAATGCAAAACACACTATATAACAAACTAAGAGTATGCTTTTGTGCCCATTGGCGTTCCATTCCTTAATGCTATTGTTTATTCGACAACACCAATTTGAGTCTACAGATGGGTAAACGGTATACAGTACTAATGAAATGTTAATGCAAATGGCCACAACAATTAATAACAAACCCGAAATTGTTGATATTTTAGACTGCATTAGATGGACTTTACTCCAAAGTGGAAAACGAATTATAAACGCCTTCTGAACAGCTACCAGGGAAGTTATTAAAAGAGATGAGCTATGAAAAACGTGACCTAGAAAGTAAGAAATCTCTGAAAAAATACAAAAGGGATATTTAATTTTGCCGATTTGTAGAAATATATCCGTTTCCTTACTTTCATCCAAAAAGAAGAAATCGAAGACGAATCCTATTTCGTGTGGCCAAAACATGAACACAGAGGCGAACATATCACAAAAGGCTAGTATTATCAGAGGTACTGTTGAAGTAGAAAGTACTCCTTTTTGCTTGAATGCTCTGACTACCATAGAATTAAATATAATTACTAACACAGTATTAGCCGCACCAGTGTGAAACACCCAAGTTCTGTACGATCGCATTTTGAAGAGATATCCGTCCGAAGAACAAGACGCATTATCATCTAGGGAATTGTTCAGAAAATGAGCTTCTGTATCTTCCATGGTATTGTAATCCAGTAAGTTAATTGTTACGTACTAAGATTAGTTTATTGATTTTGTTTTGTTCACAAAAACACCAAAATCCAAACAAATGAAATGTCGATTCTGTCTCTTTTCTAGAATAAGATGGAATCAACTAATTTATAAATTCTCGGTCGTGCAATTTCCTATGAAATATGGATATCACAATCCTATTACCTGAATTATCTGACAAGAATACATGATAATTTGAATTAGTTTACGTTTTAATTGTTCTTAATCATGTAATTTTACAATTACTGCAACACGAATTCATAAACATTTAATTCATCAATACTATCAATATAACAATATATTACTTTGCTATATCCATGGTTACATGCCCTCTGTAGAAAGAGAAAAATATTGTATTAATCCCATCAGTCAACACTTTGAACCAGGCAATGTCATCAACACGATCAAGTAAAATAAATTACTTCCTACATTTGTAGATTTCTATTATATCGATGTTATCATATACAAGTTCTTTCACAGTTTATATATTTTTATGATCCTACTACGTTTGCCATTTCGCAATTTTATAATGATGTGAAACACAACAAATTAAGCAAATTATACAATTGTCTCTCATTAAATATAACATTTACACTCATGTGGAGGATAATTTAGCATTTACGAATAGGCTGATAAAGGAACGTCAGATTTAATATGTTTAAAATATCGCAATTGACGATTTAGTGACGAAAACGAATGGTATTCCTAAGCAGAAAACCACTCGGTAGCCCTCGGCATCTCTTGTCTACTGCTTTTACAGATTGGTCTGGTCACTGCATCAATTTACAACATTGCGACAGTAAGCGATTGGGCACTTTGATTGGATTGATCGCTTCGACCGCTTAATTTCCTATTGATGAAATCAATTGACTGGTCTATACTATTGTAATTTAATTCGAAACTGAAAAGTTTGTTTCACCAAAAACCTGAGTACAATAATTTCATGTCTTCTGCCAGCAATTTCTGGCTCGCCAATACATGCCAACTAGATGTGCAGTAGTATTCCTTTGCTGAATTGTGTATCCCAATAGCAGGCATGTTAAAAGTCAGAATATATAATATAATCAACACGATAGTTTGTTGATTCAGTCAACCATTCAGTCAGAGTCATGCAACGTAAATGGCGTAAAATTCGTTTAATAGTTAAGTATCTTTCATACTCTCAAATTTATACATTAGCAATTTGCCAGTGATTTTAATGGAAAGTGTAAAAAGAACTAACAGGCAGTGTTGGTTGATTCCATTATAATCTATGTAACTATGAAGGAATAGACGAGACATTTGTCTGCACCAAATCTTTCAATGCAATCTGCTTTTTTGCAGAACATACTGTAGAAAGTAACACAGTTGGAAATCTAAAGACAGTTGCATTCTCTTTAAGCGTCGATTATATCGCTTAAAGAAACCTGTATACTAAGTAATGAAATTTGCTATAAATCATTAAGATAAGAAAATGCGTTTATGAGAATGTTTGTATATATTTAATTGCACTTAAATGAAATACCAGTGCATGATATCAATGCTGATAAGCATGTTATTTCAAAGGCTATATTCGTTTTATTTTAGAATTTTAAAAAATCGGTGAAGGCACTTCTCTCAATAATGAATTTAGCAGTTACTGCATATCTATGCACACTGAAGATGTTTTAAAATGTTGACTGATAAAACATACGTATCAGACAATAAACTGGCCGATTTTTTCAGTCATATATTAACCAACTAAGAGTTATTATGGTAAATACGCATATACATCATATATGTATACACATGGCCATTATGAACAACATGCAGGCTTATTACGAAAATAATAAATCAAGAGGACCGACATGCCTTAACATGAAAAGTATTCTAGTTTGTTAAAAAAAAATAGTATGGATAAATTTAAATTAACAAATTAATAATTTCATTTAAATTCATTGTTTAAGATAAAAAGATGTAATTTGTTAAGGAAGTTGGTAATAAAAGTATTAAGAGATGGTTGTTTTCAAAATGGCCTCATGATATTTCCATGGTCTGTAATTATGGCCTTGGAAGACTGTTATGGCCCTCAGCATTTTCTTGCATCATCTGCAACTATTATAGACCTTGGACATATAGCGAGGCCATTATGAAAACACCCATTAATGAATACTATAATACATGTAATTCAACGACGTTTTCTGAATACGCTTGATTAACTACACTCGTTTGATGATAATATAATATATATTATGTATATATTTATTTTACCCTGCCTTGTCAGATCTACTTATTTTATCGTAAAATAGATACACATAAAGCCTTTGAGTCCCAAGAAATGTTTTTATTGTTTGTTTGCTTGTTTATATTTTAACGCCACTTTCAGCATTTTATTCAGCTATATAGTGGCGTCAAGAGTTTTTATTTTAGGGAGGGGAATACGCAGTACCCGGGAAAACCCCGACGATCCGCACTATTTTTTTCGAACAGGTCTTTGTTTCTACACTGTAAACAATATACATATATCACATTATTTACGTCCTTTTGTGAATTGTCCAGTTAGAACTACCGTACACTCACAACTCAATACTAAGTGGCCTGCGTATATTGGTTAAAATAATAATTGTAGAATATTTTATGCAAAGTGTTGTTCTTAGATGCGATTATCAGAGGAGTGGCTCCATATTCACCGGAACAGGAAAAATTAAAAAATATATATAATTATAAAAAAAATAAACGTAAAAAGAGAAACTCTGTTTGATAGCACGCGATGTCTTTTTACGGAGTCCAGCAACTTTTGGTAATGGAAAAAGTAATTCTACATTGAAAAAACAAATTGGGACTTGAGTGTGTGCATTTAAACCTAGACATTACCCATATACCAACAAAAAACTACAAATCTGACAACCGCGATTTTTTTTCGTTTACACTGTTAATTCCCTGATCTTAAGGCACATTAAAAGTAGAATTGAATGCCAAGAACGTCGGATTTTGCGCCATTGTTCTCAAAGCTTCTGGGGACCTGTCGTGGACGTCACTTTGCGTACACTATCCACTCTTTCTCAATTTGTATAAAATTTGTTTAGCCATTATTAAATACCCCTCTACATATTATCTACAAAAAACAAAATTCAAAGAGTTATAAGAAAGTACAGTGAACCATTTCAGAATAATTTTAGGATTACAGTGTTACAGAAGATGATAATGGTTTAGACAAGAAATATTCACCGATAGCGCGTGATTTAAGATATTTGAAAAATTTATAACGGAGAAACACGACAGATGCCACGTGCGAAACAAAAGCATCATTTTGAGGCACCTGTGTTTACCCGCTCCCAATATTGTAAGTGTGATTTTGTGTTCTTTGACTACATTAATGATATAAAATGCTTGCTACGCCCTAAAAATGTTAAGTCGTCAGATTTCAGTACTGCAGCATTGGAATTAAATCAGGGATTAATTTTATTTGGTTTCTGTATGGGTGCGAGCGTGTGTGAATGTTTGTGTGAGCGTGCGCGGGTTATATTTTATTTTCTGGAATCTGGTTGCTCTTTCTCTGTGTAATGCTACGATTACGCAGAATATATCTCCTGTTTGAACTGTCGTTTGATAAACACATACAAGTCTTTTTGTTATTTTCATAATTTATTAAATTACAAAACCACGGGCATTTTAGGAATGCCAACTCGACTAAATTGGGGTTGGGAAAAGAGGCTGTACGATTATAAAGCGGAAAATCGGGTTGCAAACAGGTGGGAGGCGCGATCAGCAATGTCAATACTTCAAGCATATTGAAAGCTCGTTATCTATATTTAGAAATAGAACAGGCGTATTTTAGCAGCTACACTAGGTACCTCAACCACACTCTCCAAAATATTTAAGTAAGGATTAAAGTCTAATCCACCCAGAAAAAAAATTGCCACCTCCCCCCACGTCAAAAACGCTGCCACTTTTTGCAAAATCGCACACCTCCCTTTAACAAAAATCAATCAGTAAATTATAAATATGTCTTTTTTTAATTGTGTTCGTGTCTATCCGTTTTTTAAAAAGGTCACTATATAATTTTTTACGAGTATTAACCTCATTTAATCAAACTATTTATCATCGGCGTGTCAACAATGAGATATCGGCTTCGAGTCTTGCTACGAACATGGAGTGCTCGGCTACAACCTTTATTGACAAGAATGGTCAGTTTTCCTTCCGAAAAAAAAATCAAAAAAATGGACGACATTATCATGTCGACGAATATCAGAAAGCAGTGATTTCTGATTTATCGGTTTTTGGTTAAAAGTACAATTTACACTCATGTTCAGGTCTTTACATTAAGTGTATCCATTTTGTCCTAACTTGACTTTTACGTCCTACACCGACAACTTAATGCCCTTGGTCGGACGGTTGTCCTAACTGTGTTTACACTATTATTTATACAGTCACTTATAGGGGAGATACTGTAATACTATTATACCGACTTTCGTAAGGGTTAAGACGTTAGCCGAGCCCGCGATGTCAAAATTGTTCATGCACCCCAATATTTGAGTTTCTCCCTTAAACTGACTGTGAAAAGAATTACGTCCTCACGACATGTTGACGGGATACAAGTCACTTGTAGACGGGATACCAACACAATAAAGGTTGGTACTAAATTATTAGATTTCACATATGCAGGATACAATAATGTACAAGTCGCCTAGCATGCAGACAATCAAAATAAAGTATTTTTAACAGCGTTGGGATAAAATGAGATCTTCAGTATATACGGTATATCAAGTAGCTAGACACTCACTTAAAACTAAGGTTTTTTCCAAGTCCTGCAGAAAAAACAAAAAGTAAGAAGCCCATAGACTGTTAGTTATACTAGTTCCAGCTCGATATAATAATTTTGTTTTATCGAGATAACGGAATAAAATTTCTCCTTTTGTATGTCCTCTTACGGCTTCCGTACCAGAGCACCCATCACATCTGACTAGAAAAACAACAATTCTTTGTCGATTATGTTTTAAATCGTGCTCCTTTATTACAGTTGGTTGGGCTTAAAGTCCGCAATCCCAGAACTCCACGTGAGAACGAAGATACAACCACAGGAACTTGACCCCATATCATTTGGGGCGAAATATGGCCAGAAAACAAACAAACAAATGTCGAGAACGAAGTAATGCGAAGTTTAACGCATAATAAGAAGAATTGTAATAACCCCCTCCCTATTCTTGTTGGGAAGTTTACACGGGTAAATTTTAACTGTCACCATGCCTGCGGTTGTTCTACGTACTTTCTTACATCAAGGTTTAGTGCTTTTGTAAGTATAATACGATAATAATAGCCGCATTATAATTATAAGTAGAAATTATGTATTCATATTTTGTCAAAGAAATTCAAACTGTTTGTTTGAACGGTGTTTTAATGCCACTTGGTCATTTTTGTTACTTTTTTCAAAGCGTCCAGTTTTTATTGAGGAGAGAAAGATGGATTACCCGCTAAACACCCCGACATTCGGCCTTAACAAACCTTGTCAATTTCGAGCTCGTACTCACAACTTAAGTGTTGACAGGGCAGTGATCAATATTACCTAAACCACTAGCACACCGAGGCGTGAAAATCAGGATTAACTAAAGATATTTATAAGTGATCTACCCATGTCAGAATTTATATAAACTTTCAACAGATTAAGTCGGTTTACAAGAACAAACATTTTATTTCTGAAACACAAGTAAGTTATAATGGCAAGGAACATGATCGTCTATCATCTCAAATGAATTACTGCAATACATAATACACCCTATAAAATGTAATAAAAAAAACACAAATTATGCAAACTAATCGTACAACGTACATACTGTTTAATGTATCCCACCCATAACTGAAGTTGCTGTTTAATTTTATTTTTCAACCAAGAAATACAGCTTTATTAAATCAATGTTTTGCTAATTAATGATACACATTAAATATATTGTTTTACTTTGAATCAATGTTAATATTCTTCAGCAAAGAATGATAGTTAATCAAGTTTGCAGAATTTTACTAAGGTCTGCTCCACTGAGAAACAATGGACATCCAGGACACCAGATATGATCACTGGTCAATTGTGGTCCAGATACCTTAGCTGCACTGATAGGAATCTGACTTTTTAAACTTAAATTGAAAACAGCTAAAAAAACTCCTACTCATTCAACAACATTGTGTTAATTCACATTCAAGGTTCAAACAAGTCAGAAATAAAAACTGAAATAGGATGGTAAAGATAACAAAAGTGTATATACTTTGTTTTTGACAGTTTTACAGTTAAACAGAACTGAAATTAGCCTTAAAACTGATAAATTCTATAAAATACAGTAGCTAACAATAATATTTCAATGGACAAATAAAACAAGTGTGGGCTGTGAGCATGCTCACAAAGCGATACCCCCGCTTCTCTTTCAAGTCCAATTATCTCCCCTTAATGATATCCGAGGTCAATAAAAATCCTTCATGCACATGTACTATAATGTACTTCCTTTATGCTAAGTTTCATTAAATTTCATCAAGCGGTTTAGGAAGAGTTGTGCTTACAAGAGATGTGGACAGACAGACAGACAGGGTGATTCCTTTATACCCCCAAACAAATTTGGGGGGGGGGGTATAAAAATCAATTCAGTTCATTCTTAAATATGGGGATACTTTATTAAACTAAACAGAAATTGTTTGGTGACTATTGTTGATTTAAAAATATTTAAATCTTTACCAAATGAAACTGAGGAAAAACAAACAATATATCAGTCTTAGTTTCTAAGTACTGCAGAAAAAATTCTAAATATTCCAGAGGCCCCCTCTATTGCTTGTTTTGTGTACTAGATTGAACCTAACCTAAAACCATTTATTAATTGTCCATACAACTGATAGCAACAATGCACAGAAATAGTTTGAGGTTACTACAATTTAGGGTGCCTTGTTGTGTTTTTTTCACCATATTTAGTTCGAAAACAGAAGCACTATGATGGCCCATCATAGGTTTGGTCGAATCATTGGGCAGACATAAAAATACACAATGGAAGCCAAGTGATGGTAATAGCTTCAAATGGACGTTTGTTCCAGATGTGCTACATACAAGGATAGCAAGAGCAAGTAACCATAATAATAATAATAAGGACTGCAGCAATAAAATGTCTCCAACCTTGATGGGAGACTTTATAACACATACATGTATCCTTATACTGTGTCCCCTGTATATAAAATAAAAACAACAAATAACATTTTGTCAAAAATAGGGCTCATAGAGTACTCCATTGATAAATCTAATTAAAATTAACAATATTTCACTTGCTTCCCCCTTTTTTAAATTGTGAATATGAAGATCTAGCAACATCCCATTACAGGTCCTCAGACTGAACTTGTGTACTGACCAATCAAAAATTGGTTTCAACTTTTGCTGTTGGGGAATTCTGTTATTTTTTCAGGTTTTTTGTATTATTGTACAATTTTCATCAGTAAACAAGAAGTTAGGATAAAAGCTAACGTTTGATTGGTTAATTTTTTGGGGGTTGCCCACATTTTTCATTGGATAATATTTGTATAAAAAGTTCACGGTGACAACAAAAAGGGGGAGCAACTTAAAGATTTTATTTTAATTAGATTGAACACTGATGTACCAGTAACAGTATGTAGCAAACAATGAAAACAACAAGGAAAATACTTATGACAATAATGCAGTTTCTTTTGCTAGTACTTGGTTAGAAACTTAACAAATGTATAATATAAACAGTTTGATCAAACTCATTGAGTACATGTAGAAAAAACAGAGCAGTTGAACAAGAGTTGTCTCTCTTTGAGCAGTAAATTGTTGCATTGATTTCCAAACTACTACTTCCAAACCTAGATACTGTAACCTACTTAAATTGAAGTATTTCTATCAGTCATGACTTTTATGATTTATTTGTGCAACTGCCAAGTTCACATTGCTTTTTTCTTAAAGAATAACTAATGTACAAGATCTTATTTTAATTTTGTATGCATCACATGAATTAAATAAAACATAAATCACTCACCAATGCTATAAATGTCATAGTGGACTGAACAAATAGTAATTTACATGTAAAAAATACTGATAAAATAAAATTGAGCCAACTGAATTTACATGGATGCTGGATAGGCAGATTCAGAGGGTAAAAAATACAACATTTCTGCCTCATTTTAAACAAACTTTATATTCATTATACCAGTTTTCTTTGAAATTGTTATAAATGCCCTTCTTTTATTAAAACAACTAAAATAATCTATACTTATTATCAAGAAAAAATGCCTGTGAGGTTGGAAGTCCTTTTTAACAAATACTATCCAAACAATTAGTAAAAGTAAAAAAATGTCCTTTTGATTCTTTTACAGTTAAACAGTGAACCATATATTCTATTATACCCCGACTTCCAACCATCGTCCTTTCTGATCCTATCATTACAGAACAAGTATCACACAATATAATTTTCCTGCCTTAATGCCCTATCGTATCCTATTTGAATTCAGCATAAAAAATCACAACCTTGTTTTAAAAATATTTTACATGCATACACATATAACATATATATACCAGCAGATAAATAGAACAATTCTATATTGTTAAATCAATACATATGTGTCAAAGTACTAGTATAATATGCTACATGTATTTTACACCAGACTATATATATTGCATTAATAAAATATAATATTTAATCGTATAGTATTTTAAACAGATATATCATGTCTGGGAGGGGTATCACATTCCGAATGAATATTTCCAGCATAATAATATGCGTGGGTTATTTTTAAGCAAATACCACGGCACAGAGGGTAATTTTTTGCTGAATACCCCGGTGATGACGAAATCGATGCAAAATGAGGAAATTAGTGAAAAATACACTGTCTATTGACCAATCAAAAGCCAGCATTTTTATATGAGGTGTAATTAAAGAGCATATACAAAGTATTACGATTTTATATCATATTTAAGATATGCTTTTTTAACACCACACTGAATGTGTTATATTTACTTATTAATACAAACAATAAACAATGCTGCTTTTACATGTATACTAAAATGTCATGGAAACCATATTAAATATTTAATAAAACAATAAATATAATACAGGTAAACTTTTGATTTTTTCCATAGATGATGAAAACTAAACATAAATATCTGGACTACCCCCAAACCCTCTTATAACCAAAACAATTACATGTAAGGATCTTGTGTTAAAATTGGTAGAAATAAGTTTATGCAATTATGTATTCTATGACATCTAAAAGTCCATAATACTAATAGACTATAACTTTGTTCGATTTAACCAGTTTCTTCAGTCCATGCAAGATATAAAGAAACATTCTTACTAGTACCTATGGAAACCATTCATGGTAAGAAATTGTGATACTGTTCAAAATTCATCTATAACAAAACAATTTTTTTTTAAGTTCTGCAATATGTGGATAAAAAATATTGCAGAAAACCAACTATTTACCCACAGTTTGTTATATAAAGTACCAGACTCTGCAAATGGGAGATAAATCTTGTTTACGTCAAAAAGAGAATATCGGTTTGTAAAGTACATTTAGATTAATAAATTTACTGTTTTAGAGCTTGCAGACAACTAAAAGATGTATTTCTAAAATAACTATTTGTTACTTTCGTTGTAATAGCATACATTGTCACTGTTCGCCGCAATATACATGTACCAATATACATGTACCAATATACACGTACCAATATACACATACCAATATACATGTACCAATATACACATACCAATATACATGTACCAATATACACGTACCAATATACATGTACATGCATTACAAAGTTTCTTTGTTGGAGCCTTACAAACAAGTATCAATTGTAATAAACATTGTATTCGACAAAGTACTGTTATCTAGAACAGAATATTTAATATTGTTTACAATGAGGGCATCAGTGGAGTTTATTTCGATAGGTGCCAAAACATTTATTGGTATAACTTTATCATGTAAATTGTACAGGACTATAGGGCAATAGATACATGTATGTAATATGCAATTTGTCAACAGCATATTGTTGTTTGGTTTTGTTTGAATGGTGTTTAATGCCACTTTCAGCAACTTTTCAGCTATAAAAAGGCATCCAGTTTTTATTGGGGGAGGAAATGGGAGTACCTTGAGAAAACCCCAAACCTTCAATAGGAAAACTGGCAATCCTTGTCAATTAAGATAGTGCACTTACAGGGCGACTTAAACCCTCAACCTCAGTCTTGACAGACCATGTGATCAATAGTAGACAAACTACCACTTGGTATAATAAATTTATTATGATTTATTCATGTGGGTGAAGATTTCTCAAAATAAATTGATTATGTTAAATTTCAATTATACATGTATAACGACAGATCAATATTGGTGACTTAATCTAAGTTTAAAATTTATATATTTATGTCAATTATGTAATTACAGAATATTACTAAATGAATTCAACCAGGTAAATAGAGGATGTTTAACTTTTACCACTTTAAAAATCCTGTAATATAGCATTTTTTGGTCAAGCAAGAGTAGCTGCATATTTCAACCAGGTTCGAGTTATGTTTTCATGCATATACAGCTAATAGCTAATAGTATTACATGTACTTCTAATCTCCTGAAGCGTGTATACATGTACAGATGGTTAAAATTTTAAAACATCATGTATACAAAAGGTTATTTCTCGGATTACAATAACTTGTTATATTGTTTATTTTCTACAAACAAGTGGAGTCTTGAATACAGGCAACAAAACTTTGGACTAGAAGTGTTGAAAATGATTTTAAATCTTTTCAGATCAGAATTTTTTTGTATAAAAATAGAAAAAAAACTTAGATAAAACTTCATGCCAATAAATGGCCTCAGTGGCTGATTGGTTAGGTAGTTTGTCTTCTATTGATCACGTGGTTTGTCAACATTGAGGTTATAGGTTCCAGTCTCACTGCTGGCAGTGTGTACTCAACTCCAATATGACAAGGATTGCCAGCTTTCCTACTGAAGGTTTGGGTTCTCTTCCAGGCTCCGGCGTCCTCCCCCTATTAAAACTAGATGATATAGCTGAAAAATCTATCAAAGACAGAAATGGATGGATTTCGTTAAAAATTAACTAAGTCGGTAAACAAGAAGTAGGTGAGCAACAGACCTGAAATCGAATCCCATATTATGGGATGCCATGCTGATGCTGCATACCAAATTTCAAAAGAATGTGATTAGTAGTTGATGAGAAAACTGTCACGAAAATTTTTTTACTGCCAGCACGCCTGACATTCGACATACTATTACCCGGATTTTCACTGGCAAAATTGCTGAAAGTGGAGTTAAACACCATTCAAACAAACATATCATGCCGATAACTGTCAAAAACCACTATAAAAACCCCACAAAATTCAGCACTTCAATGGAAGAACTTTAAAACGTATGCAGACTGTAAGTGTTTACAAATGCTATAGGTGTGTCTATGGACATCATTAGCATTCTAGGGACCAAATGGGTACTTATTTTACATCAAGAGAACATTTAAGAAAAAAATACAGTGAAAAACTGGGATAAATGAAACACAGCCAGTATCGTTTTAAAACTAAACCTTTAATTTTACAGCCATCCCCTCTTTCATTGTTACTTTGACACAGAAAACAATAATTGAGTATAAAAGCAGCATTTTGGTGACAGGTGAACGATGAAATTAACATACAATCCTTAGCTAATTTTATGGGGAAGAAACACATTTTTAGAGGCATAAGTCATTCCAAATGGACAAAGTATCAGCATCAATGAAATGATATTGCAACAAAACAGAAATGCATATACTAGTACTAGTACAGGTATACAG
Source organism: Limnoperna fortunei (assembly GCA_944474755.1). Lineage (NCBI taxonomy): Eukaryota > Metazoa > Mollusca > Bivalvia > Mytilida > Modiolidae > Limnoperna > Limnoperna fortunei. The sequence goes on along the minus strand of OX104121.1, from coordinate 16,219,889 downwards.
TAAAAATCTAAGTAAATCACAGATCTTTTTGAACAGATCAATTTTTAACCTTGCTTGACAAAAAAGCATTTTGTTAACATTGACACATACATGAACATGAGAATTCTAATGGACTTTTCATGGAAGAAAATAAAGAGGCCAAAAAACAACTGATGAAATTCTGTTAAATTGTCTATCATTCTGCAATGTCAAGTGACTAGTGTACATTTAACTAGCAAGAGGAAAAAAGGGGACTAAAATTTGTGTCTTCTGAAGAAAAACTACTGTAACCCAAAACCTAGTAAAATGTGAATTATGTAGACAGATGACCTCCCTTGTTTCGAACAATTGTAGTTATTTTAACTAAACAAAGCTAGGAAAGGTTGCTGTTTATGTCATTCTTAGTAAAATCAAATATAAATTTTGTCAGTAATTTGGGCCAATTTTAGGTAATCTTAAGTTCTGAACATAACTTTTTAACTTTGACTTAATTTCAGAAATGTGTCTTAAATAAGTTTTTATGAGTAAAAACCAATGAACCTGCTGCCCCATATGCTACATCATATACAATGTGCGAATGCATAAATCATCCAATCATAAGGGCTTTTGGGAAAAACCAAAAATATGATGCAAAGTCCAGATAATATAGTACATTCAAATTGCAATATTTCAGTAAGCAGGACCGATTACAATAATGAAATTTACATAAATACTGGTTAAAACCAGAACTACCGATACATACAGCACAGATGATAAATGTTTCAATTCTTTTGCACAAAGTTAAGACGTATATACTTTAATTACTTTGAGCCTTTTGCAGTCAACATAGCAGAGATATTTGCAAGTGTCTCATAAGAAATGTCCTCTTTGACTTCAAAACCCCAGTGTCCAAATTCTTTAGCCTTTGCCACATTTTCTTGATCGTCATCTAAAAGAATAATTTCACCGGGTTTAATAATCTCCTGTCGTGTTTTGTACAGTGTTGTTAGTACATCTGCAATGTGAGCCTCTTTTCCATTCAGATCATTGTTGTTTCTAACCACAAACTCTGGGGAATTCCCTCTGACAATAATTCTTCCAGCATCTCTACAAGAGTTAAAACATGTTATTGACATTTAATAAAAAAAAAGAACAGTCCTCCAATCTTCCCTGCTACAGCAAATATTATGATGTATATATTATTAATAAACTTGTCAATTTACTAGATTTACATGTACTGATAACTAAATTTTAAACGATGCATAAGCTCCTTTATTGACACTGACTTAAGAGCTCTTTTGAGACAATGCTGTTTGTTTCTTAGAATTAACATATTGAAGTTTTGAAGATAGTGTTTTTCAGGTTAGCTTTTTATGATACCAGTATTTAAGAATGAATGTTTAAACAACTTACGTTGCAGAATTAAACTGTCCTAAAATGGAATATGGAGACAACTAATTAGTCCATGAAAGGTAAAAATACTTCTTTTTTTTTAACAATAATATTAAAAGTGGTAGGTACAATGTGTGGAATTGCAGGACATGCCATAACCAGTTCCTCTCGACTATACTAGTAAATAAAATGCCATAAAAAATACCAAGGTTAATATATTTTACTATGCCAGATGCACGTTCTAGTAAGGTCGTTTCTTCTAGTCAAGACTCATCAGTGGTGCTCGAAGCCAAAAAATATTTTAAAATCCAAATGTAATTTTTATCACCTTAATTCTAAAACAATATGTCAAATCCAACTAAGGCTATCTACACATAAAAAATAGAAAAACTCTTAGAATTAAAATAATTTTCGAAATTTCAGGGCAGTAAATTTAGAAAGATTCAATGATATTCTCGTCAGCACTGAAGTGGGACTAACTTTTAAGCTGAAACTCACACAGGAATCTGGGTATGTTTGCCCTATTTTTGGTATATATGGCCATATATATTTAGTATAAGATGTTTTATATAATAATGATAATTTAAATACAAAAGATATTTTTTCTCAACATGCTTACACTGAATGCAGATTATTTATATTAATAATTACACTAAAACTAATTGCTTTTTTAAATTTCTCTGTCCAAGCTAATTATTTTTAATTATTTTTAATCATTTCATTAACGATCAAAGAAACAAATTAGTAAGTGATTATAATTACATTATTAATTAGTTTAAGCCATTTACTCCATTTTTTATCATGAATCATAATGTCATATACCAACTGTAATACATGTGTATAATAAAGACGGTCAGGGGAACGGGGTGTGACTTTTTACCACAGGACACCACAGGCTAACCCATGCACCATCAATATACCACAAAATACACTTTTTTGTACAGTTTTGGTGCTTTTTATGTCATTTAATGTACCTGAAGAAATAATGTCTTTCGTGCATTTTGTAACTTCATTTTTCATGTTGTTAATAGCAGAATCAACATTTAATCCTATTTGTGTACATTTGATCCACTTATGATCATAAAGAGACAACCACAAGAACTTACAAAACTGCATTATATCTAAGTTTTATTACATGTATTTCTATTAATTTATTTGTTATTTTATAATGAATTAATTTTTTTATGCATTTTTATCACTTTGTAATGATACAAAAAACTTAAATTTGAAGAAAAACCTCATGTGTGATTGTGAATGTACCACAATCACCACTTGCACCATCGAATTTGAGTCAAAACGCCCCCACCAAAATGCCCCAAATTAAAAAGAAAAAAAAACACTAAGTTTTATAATTTTATACATGTATATCATATAATACAAAATATATACATTTTATGACAGTAAGAAAATATTAAGATATAGCATAATACAAAATATATACATACATAAGTGTGTCTATTTTGCTAAGATTTTACATAATATTATAAATTTCAAATGTATTATACTCTTGCGGTCATGCTAACCATGGACTTGATTACATAACAGATAATCCATATTTCTTTATCTGTCTCCATATGGCTTGCGTAATATGGAAATTACATCCTCGGATGACAACACGGATGAGATTGGCAGGGTTTGGTCGACTTGCTTCTGGCAAGTAATCATGTAACAACTTCTATTTTATTTACAATATGGCAATAAAATTAAATAAATCTTACGAGTACATGTCCAAACAGAACGGTCACATATTACACCACGAATCCATGATTTTAAATATAAAAGTGGAAACGGACTTTCTTATAATAGGTTATGATCATAATTATTAATTTCAACTAGAATACTTTGATTTAACCTATCAAAAAATGTCTTACAGATATGCCAAACCTCCCAAGCTTTAATAACATTTCTATTGTTTTAAGAATCAACTCTTTGATTTTCTTATTTGTATTCCAGTATGACTAGAGTAAAACACAATCTGTTATATGCATACATTATTTTATAGATGCATACTGTTGTGTTAATCATCATCAAAGCAATGACCTACCTGATTAAGTTACCTTTTGTTTTGTTGTTTTGTTGATGAGTGTTCTTCATAAGGATACATGGAACAGTAATATAAACAATGCCACTTGGAGGTTACATATAATAGAGACATATAATTAATTATATTTGTCTGCATAATACAAGCTTAAATGCATTACATTAAGGACTAGAACTAATTAGGCCTACTGTTTCAAATTAGATTTGAATAATATTCAAGTTTCATGCAGTTATATAATTAGTTTTGTAAGTTCCTGTGGTTGTCTTTTCATGATCATAAGTGGCTCATTATCAATGATACAGAAGGTAACCGGACAACTCGGACCAAAACAAATTCGGACCATTACATATTCGGACTATAACAAATTCGGCCTACTGTTTCAAAATAGGGATTTTACAGTGGACAAATTCGGACTATAAAATAAAAGTATATAATATTTAGTTAATAATATTTTAGTTATAGTTTCCTATAAATGTAATAATTGTAATAATTGATTAAAATTAATTGACCAAAGCTTTTTCATTATAGAAATGTTAATTAAAGGTTTTTTGATGAAATTTTAATTGCTACAGTAGTAAAGTAATTTTTATTTAAAGTCGGCATATATATACATAACAACAAAAGAACATGAGCTCTGAAGAGCTCTTAAACCGACTATAGGCAGACAGTACATACGTCATGAATGCACATACACATAAGACAATTATAAACAGTACATACATAATTCACATGCAGATAAAGCAATATAGACATGCATAAAAACATTCAATGATCAAAGCACAAACAATTGCAAATACCTAAGCAAAGCTCAAGTAAAGCACGATCAATAAACTGCCACATAGCGTAAAATACAAAGCACTAGACAGGAACATTAAATGTCAACTGTAGCACATTTTATAATTAATGCATAAGCGAAAATATGGTATAAAAAGCACTAAACTGTTAATACCCAGAATATATTTACCACTCATTATAGCAGGTTTAGCAAAATTTCTTAATTGCTTATGATTTTGTATTGGTCGTTATGATTGCACATAATTAATAAATAAATATATAAAGGGTTATTGTAACACTACCGGTATGTTGTTTATAATAAACTTAATTAAGAGGTGTACAAACAGAAACATGATATGACATTTCCACTATGGTTTTTGTCATTTCTAAAATGGATATGCTTCAAACAGATGTGTAGATTGCCATCGTAAAGTTTCATCAAGTCAGCATGCTTTACAGTGCGCCAGATGTGAAAGGTGGCAGCATAGAATATGCAACACTGGTAAATTTTATTATTTTTCATTAGGGTTCTTATTAAAGGGAAACTTCGCGAAAAAATGAAAATTTGATATGTTATTCTTCAAATAAAAAGAAATATAATTGCCTTTTGATGTTTTATTATATTCTTGACCGTTACGCTTCTAGAGTGGATTAAAGGTGGTAAAATTTTGTGTATGGGGGCCGCCATATTGACAGTATTTACCGCGAGATTGCATTTGTGACGTGATAAATGTAATTATCCAGTAAATATGATAAATAATCCAGTTTAAAAATATGTTTTTTTGCCTTTGCTCTATGAAGAATATAAAAGCTGTGGCGATGACTAATGACCAGCTGACAATATCAGATTAACAAAGACGTCTTATTTTAATGTTATAATGGTCTTTTTGTATTAATAAAAGTACTTTTAGACACAATTTTTAACCTGTCTTTATTTATTAACTCAGAAAGGATTTACCTAAATAATAATTGTAAATAAAAGATATATTTATATATAATTATTTTTAAACATAAAATAAAATTCCGTAGATAATTTTGCACGTCTTGAAACGGTAGTTGTACCTGGACGTGAACATTTTACAGGTAAATCATTACTCGTTTATGAAGGGTAATTAACAGAATTAGCAGGTAAAATAACAGGATGTTTATTGCAAATACTAGATCATTTGACGCCGACTTTGAAGTATGAATATTCGGACATTTCAAAAGCTAACCAGATTAAAGGTTAATCATGTAATTCAAAATTAGAACGGCACGCCCCTCTCATGCCAAGTACAGGTATGATTTGAATACACCGGGGTGTCAGAACACAGGATGTATATAAGATTTCGAATACCTTTAGATGCCAGGTCAGAGGAAATGTAAAATTGACACATTAATACAAATATACACATGTAAAATTTGTTACGCACACGCACAATAAATATTACCAGTAATAATATTAATAAATGTACTAAACGTGAAGTGAAATTTTGTTGCGCGAAAACAGAGTATTTAAAAATAATTTATTTAATGACAGTTCTTTCTTAAATAGTCAACTTCGCAAATATTTTGTATAAAAAAGTTTCGTTCCTTTAAGTTGCATTATATGATTACACGATACAAGTTGAAAATAATAATACGAATAATTTTCAATTTAATTAAAATTTATGGACAAAATTTAAACTAATATTCGAGGAAAAATGAAAAATGCAAAATAATCTTCGCATACGAAGTTGTTGCTGCTGTGGACAAGTTTTAAATAGAAGTCTTTAAACTGGTTAAATACTTGTTACACAAGTCGGGTTTTTTGCTTAGATCAAGAATATGAAACGTAATCTTGCCAGAACATCGTCTTATAGTACAACCTTCTGTTATTGACCGTTTCGCGTTATTATCATACGGCGACTTTAAGGTACTTGGATGTCAAGGGATCTCTAGTATCGCCATCTATTGACTAGATAGTGACAAGATGGCGGACCTCCATAAGTGAATTTTTTACACGGTAAATTCTATCTAGAAACTTAACCAATGGAAATAAAATAAAACATCAAGAAGAAAAAGTGTTTCTTTTTATTTGAAGAATAACATATCAAATTTTCATTTTTTTGCGAAGTTTCCCTTTAAAATCTTGTTAAAATTTGTTACAGATATACGCATAAAATATTTAAATAAATTTATTCACTCACACAGTATATTTTGGCACGGGCCACATACAACCCTACATGTATATTGAATTCTATTGCCAGTAAAAATGTATTATTCAAAGGCTGGCTCTATATAAGTTTTGATACCAAGAAAATGTTGTTACAGATATGCGCATTACCTAATTCTTATCTATAATTTAATTATTCGCACGTGTCATAATAATCAAATCGTACCAGCTAGACATCCAGCCTGCATTTGACCAGCTGTGAGAGAGAGCTACATCGACAGAATTAAAGTAGCTTGTAGCCTACGTGGACAACCAGTGGATTAGCAATTCTGCATGGTTACCGCACAACTGGAGCATCTACCAGACCAGTATAAGAACTAATAATGATGTAGAAGGTATTTTTTTCATCATTTTAAATTAAAAATTTTACATGTAATGAGTAAATATTGAAATAATCATTTCACCTTAATATAGCGAGGAAATATAATATGATATATACTTTATAATATATTACAGGAAATAAAAATTTTATGTATAATCTTTCGCTAAACAATTTTAATTTTGTTTCATTTATCTTTTTAAGGATGGCACACCAGAATTAACAAAGTCCTTCTACATCCTGATACCTGCATTGCAACGGAAGGCTGACCTTATTACTTTGACACAACGACTGGTGTGTGAGCAGTCAGCTATTACGAGAACAAAGAACGAAGTACAAAGAATTACAAGGCAGACTGCACCAAGTATGGGAACAGTACGAGGAGGGTGAACTGACAGCGTCACAGTTGCTGAAGCAGTGTGGTGCTGTATATGGACCAGTTAATGACTGAACCTTTAAAATATTGTGTTTTAGCTTGAACTTGTTTTGTGTATGGTGTATATGTTTTTGTTATATTTATATTACTATTATTGTTGACATGCAAAATATATAAATAAAAATTAAAATTTTTTTGTGTTTTAATATATTGTAAATATTAACATTATTATTGGTAGTCCGAATTGGTTATGGTCCAAGTTGGCAATAGTCCGAATTTGCTTTGGTCCGAGTTGTCATGTAACCATACAGCAAACAGATAAAATGTTGATTCTGCTATTAAAAATGATGTAACAACTAGAGGCTCCCAGGAGCCTGTATCGCTCACCTGAACCTGAAACCAAACAACCCTTTTTTATCCAGCTTTTCGTTGCTATAAGGAATTGCCCAACACTTCTGCAAAAATCATTAATTTTGACCTTTTAAGGGAAATAACTCAGATAAGGAGGAGCTTTTGATGCTTAGAGGGATAAGGGAGGTTCACTTCAAATTTGCTGTACCTGTAATACTTTTTTAACTATCAGTCGAAAACTCTCTCGACTCCCACCCCCCCCCCCTTTTCATTTTTTCTATTTTAAGCCAACATAGCTATGTAGGTAGTCAGGTGTCATGATTTGCAAAATTTTGGTAGAGGACGTCTAAAGATGATGTGTGCAATGTTTCAAAGCAGTCCTTTCATTGGTTAAAAAGGAGAAGATTTTTTAAAATCAAGTAAAATTGATTAAAAAAATGCTCAAGGAGAATAATTCCTAAACGGTTCATCAGACAATCTTGACCCTAAGTCATTTTTGTAGCCCTCATAGAGCAGAACAATTTAGCAATGCTAACTTTTTCTCTAGTTCTAATAATTTTTAAGATTTTGAGGCAAAAATGTCAAAAATAATCAATTTCGACAATTAAAGGGCAATAACTCCTATAAGGAGTCATCATACAACTTCAACCCAATGAAGTGTTTCGTAGAGCTTTTGATGCAGATGAAGGCATGTCTCTTCGGTTTTCCTGTATCTGTTACACTTTTTTAAATATAAGCCAAAAACTGAATTTTACCCCCCCCCCCCCTCTGTCCTATTTTTAGCCATGTTGGCCATGTTGGTTAATCTGCAGCCATGGTTGGTGCAAACTTGGTTGAGGACATTTGACGGATGATGTGTACAAAGTTTCAAAGCAGTACTTTCAGTTGTTTCAGAGGAGAAGATTTTAAAAAATCAATTAAAACCGATTAAAAAAAACAGTTCAAAGGGAATAACTCTTAAACGGTTAATCAGACAATGTTGACCCTTAAGTCATTTTTGTAGCCCTCATAGAGCAGAACAATTAAGCAATGCTAACTTTTTCTCTAGTTCTAATAAATTTCAAGATTTTGAGGCAAAAATGACAAAAATCATCAATTTTGACAATTAAAGGGCAATAACTCCTACAAGGAGTCATCATACAACTTTGACCCAATGGAGTGTTTTGTAGAGCTTTAGATGCTGAAGAAGGAAGGTCCGTTCGGTTTTCCTGTATCTGTTATACTTTTTGAACTATAAGCAAAAAACTGTATTTTGACCCCCCCTGTTCTATTTTTAGCCATGGTGGCCATGTTGGTTTTAGCTCACCTTCGGGTCAGGTGAGCTAAAAAGCACTACTAAAGACATTATTTCTACATAATATAAAGTAAAAACCAATTAAACTGTACAAAAACTGTATATTGTGGTATTTTGATGGTGCATGTGGTAAAAGTCACACTGGGGCGAAACAGACCCACTATCCAGTGTGAATGGACTCGATACCCTCACACAGCTAGATTAAAGGGAGAATGATCCTCAAACAAACAGACACCCATTCTTACATTTCTTATACACAACCACAAAAGCAAAGTATGTAGTACCTTTCAAATAGTTTTTTTATCAGATCCTTGATCAACCAAGATTGTGTAGAGTAAGTAACAATGGCAACATAGATGCCCTTTTCTAACGCGGCAGGAATTAAATCTCTGATACAGGGACGGACTTCCTGGACTAAGTTTTCTATAGACTCTTTCCATCTTCCACCAGTGTGAACAGATATAAGGGTCTGATCAAAGTCTACAGCAAGAAGTCGAATGCCTTTTTTGTGCATGGCACAAACAAGTTCTTTGACCTTGTTCGCATTTGTTCCTTTGAAAGACATGTCTTTCTGTCTATAGCGTGAAGGAAATGTCCGCGTCCTTACACAGCCCAATCTATTAAATCTTATTTACATTATTTCATTTATGTTCAACTAACTGCTTCATATTTTCGACTTGTTTTCAAATATTTTTAGAATTTTTACCGGAAATGTCTATTTGTTTCTAATAATAAACCATCACGGATAGCAGAATTCCGAACGCATTTATGATATGGTTACAATAAACCAAATATTTAACATTGCGTCTCCCATATGGGGTTCCTGCAATTAAGATTTTATGTGTGAAAATCCTCTCAAATTAAACCCCCGAAAGCAGTTGCTTGTGGAAGTTGACATGTTAGACTACATTATTAACAAATAAAAAAATATAGGTCGTGCGGCAAAAATGACCGAAAATTTTGGGTGAAAAATCAGCACTGAATGAAACTAACAAACTGTCTAACCTCCACCGTATTTTTTAAAAGAGCTCTATTTTCCCGGCTCTTATTAAATTTCCCCCAAATGTAGAAGATTTTCAATCAATTATGTTTCTATTTTTAAATTTTGCTATTTTCAGAACCCCAACATCCAATCAGATGCATCCGTGTATTTTCTTCTGATTACTATCTTGGGTTCAAAAATTTCCCGGTGTAATGTAAACAAATATTTGGTTTATTGTAACCATATGTATGACATTTGGTTTATAAAGCATAAAGTTTACGAATACGAATACGAAAGCTTAATTTTTATTCGGTGCATTATAGCTACAATAAATGCTCTATTGAAACACTTATAAAAACATTTAAATTAATTTAAAATTAAAATAAACAATACTGGTACAATACTGGACTAACAATACTGGAATAAAATCTTGTTCCAGTACATGTATTGTTAACAACACTGGTATTCCAGTATTGTGATAGCCAAGTTCAGGAGATCCGCTCTATTGAGCTTTTGAACGAATACACAGGAAACATAACAAGCAACATGCAAACCATAAACGGCAGACATATATCCTGATACTGGAACTTTAGCATGTTTAGCTAAATGAGACATGAGTATGCAATTACACAAACATAAAATATTTAAGCAATAAAAACATTTAGCATACAAGCCAAGATAAGCACAAATGAGCAGCAACTAAACAATTACCTAATATAGACACAAACATTCTTTAAACGTAATTGAATAGAAAAGTGACAAATATTGTACATTAATTTTTCAGAAAAAACATTGTACAATTTATAAATATCTAAGAGTTAAAATTTGATAATATAGAATAGGTATTCTGTAATTGTCAACAACATCCACAACTTATTTCTATATTGGATAAGCAATATTAAGATGGAACTTAATTGCAAAATAACAAGCAAGTTACGGATGCTCTGAAAGGGCACATTACATTTGGGCCAAAACGAAATATTGACAGGGATTTATTTTGGTCATGACAACTTAATTAATACATCTGTTACATCTGCATTTGACAGTTAGCCTAATTGGATTTCTACTTAAAAGTAAATCTACCTAACGCTCACCACAGTTATTTATAGATCTTTATTATTAATATGTAGATATAGCAAATGCACGTTTCAATGAAAAGTTGCGCGTTTAGTTAAATCAAGGCTTCAAAATCTGTCGAGCGCCTTATACACCTTGGCGAAAAAACAATAGAATTAAAACATTTTCGAAATCTCCAGACAGTAATTTATATAATGACTATTATCATTGTGTTCGCATGTACAAGTTACATAAGTGTTATACTCTAGAAGCCCGTTTTAGTAAATCAGCAACTCTTGCGCACCGTGCAGATAAACAAATTTTTTCCACGGCACTCCTTTTTTCCATGGCACTCCAGTGCTTCCGTATTAAGTATTCCATTTAGTACTTTAAACTTCCATTTAAACATTGTATTTCTGACTCATCATTTTTTCTTTCCTTTTTTGTGTTTTTCTTATGTTGCACGATTGAAGCTTTGATTACAGGTGATATTGCAAGTCAGAATATTTTGGCGCCAGTACGGAATTTCTTTTACAGCGTGCAATATTACTTGCAATCATGTATATAAAAAACCATTATTATAGATACTTATCATAAAAGGTCCATAAATGCATCGAAATATAATAAAACACTGAGCTTCTATAATTGTATACAGATATATATATACCACAGAATACAATTTTGGTATCGGCCTTACAAGGATTATATCAAGTTTGGTTCGAAATTGAAATATAACATTAAAAATTCGCATACTGAAAAAAATATTACTTTTTCAGAAAAAAATTGTACAATTTACAAATATTTAAGAGTTAAAATTTGATAATATAGAATAGGTATTCTGTAACTGTTAACAACATCCACAACTTATCTTTAAATTGGATAAGCCATATTTAGATAATTTTGTAATCTTAAGACGAAGAGTGTCAAACTTCCCACGTCTGCTTTCACACGTGGAAGTAGTTAACTTGAGAGTATGGTAAGATCTACGTGTGCTAAATATCATTCATTTTTATTTGTTTTGGTTAGAAATATTTTTCTTTTTACTTTTTATACACCGAAAATATATATTGTAATATATCATATACCGGCATCTTGACCTAAATTATCTTTTCATCGCAATAACAACTTATCTTAATTTTTAAATTCAAGCTGACGTCATTTTACTGCATTTATAAGTAACTGAAGGCAACACAAACAGTTTTAATTGAGTTAAACCTAACTTTCAGCAAATTTTAGCTATATTGTGTTGTTGAGTTGTTTATTGGGGAGAGTACGTAATTTTTCCAATAGGAATAAAACACGGGAATTTCTTACCAATGGAATTGGTCATCAAAATATTTATCGAAAAGAAAGATGTTTTAGTAGCTGTTTGAAAATCGTTTTTATAGTAGAACTTCCAACCATATTTGATTTATTTTAAATAAATATATATAAAACAGTTTAATTTGAGCTTACAGTTACTGTAATGAAGCAGAATGAGTTAAAGGATTTTAATTTTTACAAGTAACGGCGACCTTCGTGGTTGGAAAGTTTGTAGAACCCTTATTTTAGCTTGCTTTTGCCTGAATTCTGTGGGAAATAAAACTATAAAAAAACAAAACACAGAATGTCACATTTTAATTCAAATTTTAAAAGTTTGAAGTTTCTTTGAAATTTAACATTCATAGATGTACATGATGACTGTACTTGACATATTTTCAAGTCACGCTTCTTGTTTAAATTTGCTGTGTACAGTTTATATAACTCGTGTTTATTATTTTTTTTTAAGTTAACTGCAACCGGTACAATGGTGCACAAAGGTCATAAGAAGAAGGAAGGAACGGACTTGGGGAAAATCCTACACGATCACGATGAGAAATTAAAGGGCCATAAGGTAGAATTGTGATACAACACCAACCCTTAAACTAGCAGCCACAATAATCCCCAAACCACAACAAAAAATCTGACGTACTGTACATTCACCATTATTCGTTGGAAACCATCTTTCGTTGATTTCTTGAAGACAAATCGCAAACCACGAATACATTGTGCACTTTACACCAACAAACAATAACAACTGAAAATACGCAGTTTTAATATAAAAGATTGAGGCTTGTCTAAGTACTAAAATAATCATTCTCTGCATTATTTATCGCATATCACAGAGTTAAATATACAAGCATCACAGAGCATCGCTAATGAAATCCCCCTCTTTTCCCAGCACGCCGTGACTGAAACTTTCACGGTTTGTTATTGAACTTTTTCTTTTAGCTGCCAAGAAAGAAATACGATTAGCTGATATACAATTATGTATGTTTCTAGACGCTAAGATTAGTCGTTTAAATGATATGAAAGTGGATATAAATATATTTTGTTATTTTGTTTAATTATATCACTGACTTTTTTCAGGGTTCATTTTTTCGCAGCATATTCAAACAAACAGGTTTCGCTGTACTAGTTGTAATTTTGGCTTTATGCTTGTTTAACTACATGGATACGCAAGTACCAGAAGGTGTAACAGAAGTCTGGAGTGCAAGAATACTAGACACAACTCTCAGGACTAATGCAATATTTGTATGTTATTTTAAAAATGTTAATGTAGGAAATCTCAAGAATTGATCAATATATGACAAAGCAATACACACATGTATAAAGGCAAACACATAGAAAAACCAAGAAAGCTACACAATAGATGCACAAATGTAATAAAAAAACCAGTGACATAATGTCCTAGCTAATACTGGATTTGAACTCGTGTGCTCCGGGTACGTTAGTAGTACTTGCTTCACAAGTATGAGTAAGTAAAGCTCTTTGTACAGAGCGCTATAAAATTGTTTTGCGTCACGTGTTTGATTTTATTAACACATGTAGATTCGCATTGTTTAAGTTTGTAACACCCAGCAACGCACACACGTCGTAAGTGTCAAACTGCTTATTTTGATTTATTCATTTATATTTAGTTCTTAAATGTATCATATTAATACGAAACTGTAATCCGGAGAGGACTTCATATGTCTAACCTGGGTCCAATTCATTTTCATTTTTATATTTATACAAAAAAATTATGTGTAAACTAAATAAGTGAGAATGGAAATGTTACTCAAAGTAAATTAAAAAGACGAAAAAAAAAGAACAACACTGACCAGTACGCGAAGTTAATTTTTAAATATTTTATTGTTTGTTTTTTTAAATGTAAGTTTTACAGCTATATCATGGCGCCCAGTTGTTATTGGAGGAGGAAGCCGGAGTACCCGGAGAAAACCCCCAATTCGGTAGGAAAACTGGCAATAATTGTCAATTAAGATCGGAGAAGAGTGCACCCTGCCCGCAGTGAGAACAGAACCCGCAATCTCGGCAGTGTTGACAGATCACGTGATCAGTAGTAACAAACTACCTTGACCTCTCGGTCACAGAGGCCCCTTTAAATATTTTAAGATCGATTAAGTAAATTGGCGATGCTAAACAAATCAGTCAGCTCTCAACATTTTTTAATTTGGTTTTGTGAAATAATGTGTTTTTTTTTGTAAAGCAGCAGCGAATCGCGTTTATTTTAAGAGAAGTCAGAAGTCACCTTTCCAGGTTTTCTAGGATACCAGCTAGTGACAAAACTGAACAAATATGACAATGTGAATCTGTCCTGCGTTTTAAAGATCTTTTGCATTTTTAGATTCTTAACTTGCATAAATTTGGTATTCATGGAGGAGTATGCCGCTTTACACGGAAACTAGTTAATGTTGCGCTGACAACTCTGATAACCGGTAACCCATTTGGACTAGGTTCAGATCCAGAATTGAAAGTAAGTATTGTACAAATACTACACGAATTTATTGCTCCTTGAGATATACATGACACTTGCCAGTTTGGGCCAAAGTCGTAATCCGCTAGGATCAATATTCATCAAGATTCTTGCAATAATCCTTGTATTGCATAGCAAACAATTCAAAATACTCAGAAAGACAGCCTTATCTGCGTGTAAATAACAAAATACTGTATACTTTTGATTACGTTCTATGGTCAATTTTAGATTTGTGCAAAATAATGTGTATGAAGAAAATCAATAAATATGACATTATCATTGCAATTGTTTCTTGCATTTTACGCCTTGCAATCGAACTTGTACATTACTAGACAACCGACGCGCTAAACACGGCGAAATGACATAATAATACTGTTTTCATGCTAGTTACAAAGATCCTGACCGCGCAACAAAGAATCTTAGAATGGACGATAACAGACTGCAAATATTTCTTTCTGTGTAATGTCAAATTAATCTTTTGCGCAAACTCCCAAGTGCGTCTATTTTGCCTCCAAGATTAATTTAGTCATATTTACCGTTTACGTACTCGAACAGGATGGAGTAATTGCACGTTATCTACCTCATCATTGGTTGAATTGGACTAACATAAAATCGGGTTGATGATTGGCTAAGAATTGTTACTTATTCAAGTGCTTCAAATTTCATTTCATCACATCTGATCACTTGAGTACTTCTTACTTCATCAAGTCTTATCACCGAGAAGCTTGAGTACTAAGCATTTCATCAGGTCTGATCATTGAGAAGCTTGAGTACTACGTACTTCATCAGGTGTGATTACTGAGAAGCTTATAAGTGTTCAACTTTTTTATTAAAACGTCGACAGTGTTAAGCAGTATAACTGCTGCTGCATTTAATATATTATTCTACTGCTACACATGTTCATTCCTTTCTTAGATTTACGACACACAGTTTGATGGTGTAAGCGTAAGAGTCTATGAACCAATTAATGTAAAATCTGACAAAAAGCCAGTTTTGGTATATTATCACGGTGGAGGTTGGTCATGGTTGTCAGTTGGTAAGTGTATCAAGTTGTTTTACTTTGTTCCATCCTATAACCGTTTTGATCAATACACCAACTCACACCCTACAATAATGAAAGCGAATGGTTTGGCATGCCATAAAACCCGGCATAACACACCATTTCTTTTGAAATGCACGTACCAAGCCAGAACCTTGGTGTAGTTGCTTCATTTTAGGTTGTTGTTGTTTCTCGAGTTTACAGTTTCTTAGTCTTTGATTTGTTTACTGTCTTTTTTATAGTTTCCTTGTGTTCGGTATTATGTTATAACCTTCAAGTACCATTAATTAAAAATAAAAAAAATACTCTTCATACTAAACGTTTTAGACATATTTGATTGATTGATTGATTGATTAATTGATAAACGTCATATTAGCAGTATTTTAGCTACATTCAGGACCATAGCAAGTTTACTAACAATAAATCAGTTAAGGAAAAAAGATCGAGCCGAGGACATTTGATATTAGAACTCTCGTTTCGTAGCTGCTACATTGTGTGTACTCCGTTCTTCAAACACGTCGCCGTTTTCTATATAATTCTATAACTTAACCCACCTCTTCGTCGATCCGTCACCTGGAACGTATGGTCTGAATTCGCATAAAATTTGAGGGCACATATGTTTTTCCCAATATTGCAAAACGTAACAATGACGTTTCAAAGCAACTGTAGTCTTCAGAAGCGTTAAAACGATTTATACTGCTGAGTTTACCACCCGTATCACCTCTGTCCAAAACTCTTGAGAAGAGTTTGGCTGAGCGTACAAAGTTTCAGTCCAGTGCAGACGTTAAAATGGGGATACGATGTACATCTAAAAAAGTTTGCGAAAACAAAACTTGAGGAGTAGATGACAGTCACCAAGAGGTTTGACGTCAGTGTATACCTTTAATAATGCTTGCAACAAAAAACCTGATGAAGTTATTCGTTTCCATGCATACAGATGTTTGTACTTGCCGTTTTGCACATCTTTACTTCGACAGGAAGAACGCCTTTTCTTCCGGAAAAAGCCGATTTACGGTTAACATGACGAGTTGAGGTGAATTAACTCTCCCTTATCTCTACTCTTTGCAATGGTGGGGGTGCGGAGGAAAGCCCCTGTGATCATCCACTCGACATAAATTTGTATCACACGTGAAAGATTACCCGGTTTTTGCCCAAAACGTATGTATGTCCAGTTAATTTATTGTTAAAATTAATGAATCATGATTGTGTTTTAACCTAGTCACGTGAAACTAGTGATTGTAAGTGGACATGAGGATAAACGCTACTCAATTAATCTTACATATTTCTGAAATTCTATGTTACTTCGTATTTTTAGACGAACACTTTGTGTACAAAACATTCAAGATAGTTTAATTATGTCTATTTCAGATGTGTATGACCCAGCGACAAGAGCTTTAGCAAAAAGAGTCGGAATGGTTGTGGTATCAGTAAAGTAAGTTTACTCATCACACAGTTATGGTAGAACAGTATACAGTTATTTCATATGTGATTTGGGAACAGTCAAACTGTTGGCCCGAGGTGGAGGGGATAGTGTTTTGAACTGTTGCCAGAGGCCGTAGGCCGAGGGCAACAGTTCAAAACACTATCCCTGACACCGAGGGACAACTGTTTGACTGTTCCCAATCACATATGAAATAACTGTTTTATTACCTGATCAATTACTGTTTTAACAGTACGTGCAGAAAAAAAGGAACAAGAAAATAGCTTTGCAAATATGTTAATAATTAAACTTTTCTCATGATTTAACAATCTTTTAACTATGTCACACTGCCAACATTTTATATGTTTGTATGTTTTCGTATTGTTTTTCTCTGTTATTTCGTCCAAAAAAAATTAAGGAAACAGTGATTTTGCTATTTTAAACTGACAAAATGACGTCAGAGCACGCAAGGGAAACAGTCGAAACTATTGACCGGTCAACAGTTCGCGAACATTGACGTTTTTATAATTTCAGAAAACAGTAAAAAATACCAAATTACATTTATATAAGGTATCAGGTAATAATAGTAAATGTTTTGGCTATAGTAGAAAATACTAGCATTTCTGTGATTTGCATACCTTTCTTACATTAATCAGCATTTACCTGGACTAGGAAATTAATAAACTTTCATTCAACATTAAAAAATTATGCCATGTATATCTGTGACCAATTCCTTTCTTCGCTTTATTTTGAGATGCTCCCACATTGACATGCAATTTCTAATGCAGTGAATGTAAAAATACAATTGTTTAAAAAAAAATTACCAAAGTTTGATCTTGCAAGGTCTAAGAAAATTTTTTCCACTTTTTAAAACTTAATTTATGTAGGAGCTTACAGACGAAAAATTGTACACATATAACCACTATTGTTATTGTCCAAATCAGAACACAACGTAGTATTCAGTGTTGTACTTAAGTGGTAACCTGTTACTGGTATACATTTACTACTGTTATACCTTAATGTCACTGTTATATGTGTGGTGTATAATTTAAGGATGATCGTTGACTATGTTTTAAAATACAAAGTTCCGGTTGCCTTCCAGTGTTATTTTCCATATGGAAGATGGTTAGGGGTTATACCTAGGTGATAATATTTCGTTGAAAGGTTACTTTAGTGATAAATCAAGACAACATATCTATTTTAAAGAATAGCGTTTCACAATGATTTTCTGGCTGAAAATGAGAATCAAAAAAAGGGGAATTCATATTTTGTAAACTTTCAGCGAGGTCCTTCTACGTTTTCAACGAATTATTTTCAGTGTAATTTAAGGATGATCGTTGACTATGTTTTAAAATACAAAGTTCCGGTTGCCTTCCAGTGTTATTTTCCATATGGAAGATGGTTAGGGGTTATACCTAGGTGATAATATTTCGTTGAAAGGTTACTTTAGTGATAAATCAAGACAACATATCTATTTTAAAGAATAGCGTTTCACAATGATTTTCTGGCTGAAAATGAGAATCAAAAAAAGGGGAATTCATATTTTGTAAACTTTCAGCGAGGTCCTTCTACGTTTTCAACGAATTATTTTCATCTCCAAATGCATTTAAAACTCCCTTTTGTGTATACTCATACCAAATATAGCATTTTTTCACAATATATATTTATTTCAACAATCATTATTAACCAACCATACCAACCAAACAACCTGACATGTGATGCTTTATTTTGTGCTCATAAAATACATAATATGTGCGCTCATAGAGTTATACATTAGTACATTGATACTTTTAGATGTGTTTTTCAGATTTTTAACTTCGGCGGCTGTTTTCTTTTCGAACGTAATGCTTTGTTTTGCTCAATGGCCACCAACTTTTATTTATTTCCTAACAAAAATCTTAAAAGGCAAGGCGACACAATTTAATAAATTACTTAATATTTCATCAAGGTTTTTGAGAGTTACCAGATTGTACTTTTTCATACAAAACCTTAAAAAATGCAGAGTTTTCGCAAAATATCTTATATTATTAAATAAAATTAACGCAATGACATACTGTGTTTTGTTAATTTTGTAATTGTATCAATTTTTGCTAAAATATTTTTTATGTTGCATTCAAAATGATACGATCTTTTATATATAAAGAAGTATTGCTAATAATGTCGCATCCAAGAAAACGTTTGGGTGTCTTCCTGTTCTCTTCTTTCCTTCGTTACATCTCACCGATTTTGACCGGAAGTAACACGACGGGAGTTACACTTCCAGAACAATTAATTTTGTTCAAAGGACTTGTTTATTTGTTTGAATGTTATGAGAGTTTATTCTTTGTTGTGTTCGAGAGTTAGCCGCGTGGCTAACTTATTCCTATATCTTCTAGTTTACTTGAGACATCTGATTATTTTAAATAACTTATTTTTAGCTATAGACAATCTCCAGAGCATCCACATCCGATCCCATACGAGGACTGCTTAACAGCAACGAAATATGTCATTGCAAATGCAAAAACGTTAGGAGTAGATCCAGCACGTGTCGCAATTTCCGGTGACAGCGCAGGAGGTCATTTGACAGCTGCTGTTGCTATGCATATGAAAAAAGAAATCAAAATATCCATTCCCATTTACCCCTGCCTACAATTATTTGACTTGCAGACACCATCATACATTGAAAATAAAGCTTACATACCAGGCATGCTCAACGACGTTTCCATGTTGACATATTGGATGAACTACGGTAACATTAGCTACGATCATATTGAAGACTTTTTAGCCAACCGCCATATTTCACCCAAATTAAAGCAGTCATTTTATGCAAATTATGTAGACCCCAAATGGTATATGACCGAACATATAAGAACGCCAAGCTTAAGAAATATGAAAAAAGACACTAATTTTGGCAAAGAGGAATTATCAAATGAAGTTCAGAAAATAATTTTAAATCCAGACTTTTCACCATTAATGGTTGATGATTCAAAATATGCGGATTTACCATTAACATATGTGTTAACTGCCGGATATGACGTATTGCGGGATGATGGTTTGATTTATTATCAAAGACTTAAAAAAGCAGGCGCAAAAGTACATCTTGCGCATTATACAGACGGATTTCATGGCATGATTTTCTTTTTTGATGGGCCTATACCATTTCAAGTAGGAATAAGAGCAATGAATGACTTGGTAGAATTTCTTAAAAAGAACTTGTAGTATTTACATAAGTATGTTTAGAATTTTAAATTTTAATATAACGTAATAAAAACGTTTTACTTGAGTGCGGTTATTTTAGCAAGCATAGACATTGCAAGTTCTCCAACTGTAGATTATGAATTTATTTTCCGGGTACTCCGTCTTCCTCCCTCAATAAAATGTGAACGCCACAAAAATTGCTGAAACCACAAACAACAAACAATCTCAAATTTTGAAGCAATTTTCTTAATCCATTTATATATAGTGGCCATTTTGGAGTGAAGAAAATAACAAAGATGGAAAATATAGATACGTCTGTCATGTTTGCTAATTTATTACGGGTACAACTTTTACTCTATTCACTATTTCGAAAACCACATGTCAAATGTATATATATGTAATTAATATCAATTCATTTATTTCTTGAAACACGTATAGCTAGGTTTGTTTCATAGGGGATGCATAAAAGGGAAAGACTTCCATTTGAACCCCCAATAAAAATGCATTTTATAATAAGAAGAATTTTAACTGGGTGGCAGCCAACACCACAGTGGACACAGTCATGCATTGCCAATTGGTCAAGTGCGAGCCGTGTGAACTCCATGTATCTTGTGATAGTCTAATGCATTGCGTATTTTTTATTGGGGGGTTCAATTGGAAGTCTTGACACTATATTATTTAGTGTAGGTATGAAGTATATGCAAAGTTTTGTATTTGATGAATGCGGTAGTACGACTGAGCTTTTCGTTATATATTGTAGGTACGCTGAGTACCTGATGTATGTCGGTCTATTGGCTGTGTATTTACAAGGTTTCACATAAAAATAACTAATACTGTAAACTTTATCTAGAGTGGAACTTAACACAGCGAAAAACTACCAGCAACTAACAGCTTGAGTTTATTTATTGAATAAGCTAACATCAAAGACAATAACACAAAAATGCTAGCTATATACATCTTAAGTAAAGCATTCAGCTAAGAGACGATGTAACAGCCATGTTACTGATTTCTCGAAAAATCGATATAACCAAAAAATTGAACCGAAGATCAATCTGGTTAAATTTTTTAAAATTTATTTTAAGAAAATAGCATTCCAAAATTTCAAGTAAAAATACCTCAATATTAATAAAATAGCACACAAGCAAACACGATTTCTCTAAAATCCCTTTAATAGAAGTTTTAGTATATAATAAAAATATCGTAAAGATACAGAAGCTTCTTTTCAACTCCAAAAAGAATTTTTTAACTCTTGATCAACGAATTCGAAAATCGTTAAATTCGTTATAACAAATATTAGATTTTGTGATCACGGATTATAATTCGTAATATCGAATTTTTGAATTCGATATCTCGAATTTTATTTCATTATAACAAATTTCAGAAGTCGTGATCATGGATTTTTAATTCATTCTAATGAATTCCAAAATTCATGTTAACGGATTTCAATTTGTTTTCACTCAAATTTATTTCATAATAATTAATTTCTTTCGTGGGTTTTAACACAGCTGGAATGTTAGTGGATCTCGACACAATCTAATTATTATTAAATCTTTCATAAGCTCCCCCTTTTTGTTATTTTTTTAGATCTAACAACATCCCATATCAGGTCATCTCATACTGAACTTTTGATATAAATATTATCCAATGAAACATTTGAGTATCCCTAAAAAATTAACTAATCAAACGTAAAGCTTGTATCTTAACTTTAGTCTCGATCACCCAGACGCATATATAATACAATTAAGCGTCTGGATGATCGAGACTATCTTAACTTCGGCTTTACTGATGAAAATGGTACAATAATACCAGAGAGATTCCGAATAATGACAGAG
The DNA here is from genome assembly GCA_944474755.1 of Limnoperna fortunei. Lineage (NCBI taxonomy): Eukaryota > Metazoa > Mollusca > Bivalvia > Mytilida > Modiolidae > Limnoperna > Limnoperna fortunei. The sequence goes on along the minus strand of OX104121.1, from coordinate 16,197,909 downwards.
GATTCCCCAACATTAAAGGTTGGTGAACACAGTTTTTTGATTGGTCAATACAGAAGTTCAACCTGAGATGACCTGTAATGGGATGTTGTTAGATCTACAGAGCGACAATAACAAAAAGGGAAGCCTGTGAAAGATTTAATTTTAATTAGATTGATCTAGACAGTTCTATCGAACGTAAACATGTTTTGACTGTCCCTTTCGATATAAAATTCAGGTTAGTCGCAATAAATCCGTGATTACAAATTCCGGAATTCGTTTTAACGAATTAAAAATCCATAATTACAAATTCTAAATTCCGTATAATGAATTTTCATTCGTGGTCACGAATTCTGATAGCCAGAATTCGTGGTAACGAATTAAAACTATTGAAACAGATAATAAAAAAAAACAAAATCTTGTAGGTCCTTAGTTTCCGTATAAAAATAATTTACATCCATTTCAAAAACAATTTGATTGCACAGATAAAAATTAAGAAAAATATGCACAAAAATAACCAATGACGTCACAGATACAAGTTCTTTTAATAAACAACCAGATAATAAAAATCATTCACCACCAGGGACATCGACTACTGGTCATCTAAAATAAACAAATTCCTGCATTTGATTCGTGTAGTGAGCATTAAAAAGAACAGCAGTCCGAATGCAAGCAATTAAGATATTAATGAGTTATTTCACAAACACCGACACACATACACATGGGATGGCAACACAGAAGTCACCTTAAATCCCCATGGATAGTATTGCGTTCCATTCAGGACATTAAAATGTACCTACACATCAAATTTCATAAAATCGAACAACGTTAAAAATTTGACGTGTACTTGGTCGCTATTTTGGAACACACGGTCGAAAAAATTCGGAGAACTTAAATCTACCTCCACACCAAATTTTTTTGCAATCTGAGCAAGTTAAATTTCATCGAGATCGGATAATGTTGACAATTTTACACGTTTTCGCCGCCATTTTGAAACGCGAGGTGGGAAAAAAAAATTCAAAGGTAGCGTTTCACTCGAAATACTAAAGGAGTAGGGGCAATAAGGGGTGATTTTGGCCTAGTGCCAAAATATAAAAAAAAATCATATTTTTTAAGAGATGAGCATATAAGTTTTATGATTTATCTCATTTTTAGACAATGCTTCATACGTATGGTGTTTTTGTGGGTATAGACGGGTGGGGGTCAAAGTTATGAAAAATGATTGTTTTCTGACAAAATCCAAAAGGTGCTTTGGCCATCTTTTTAAGTAACAATGTATTCAATTGTATTGGTTAATTATAATAAAGGGAACACCAAAATGAATAAACTTGGAGGTGCCCGGACAACAATTGACCAAGTAATCATAGTTGATATCCCGGATGCCCATTGATGTTTAATGAAGCAAACCTCGATAATGTTCGGCAAACATCGGAAATACAACATGTGTAACTATTTTTTCACTCAAAACTACATATGTTTTACCAATAAATAGGAATACGTTAATTTAATAAACTTTCTTGGTTGAAAAATTAATTTAAATGGTAAATTCAATTATGGGTCGATAGACTTGATGTATTGGTCAAATATTGGCAAAAAGAACAAAATCTCAGAGAATTTTAGACTGCATAAGTCTGCAGGATCTTCCCCTTTTTTTGTTCAAATGATGAGTCTCATCCTAATGCCAATACATAATTTCCGCGTCAAGTAGTGTAGCTGGAATTAGTTATCTTCTCGGCCGTAAGTGTAAGTGTACGCATGTTTTTGAGGTTTCAAGGTTGAAAATTGATGTATGAGGTTTTATCAGTTCTAGCTCGGCTCTAGCTGCGAACACATTGCATTTTTATGTCCTGCCAAAGAAAGTTGGGTCCTTATAAATTTCCGGTCTGTTCGTCGGTCGTATGTCCGTCCAAACTCGCCATTACCTTTGCCTTGAAGCTTTTTATGAAGATGACTTCACATCTTAATGAAACTTATACATAGTTACAACATGACGAGTTCTGTTTACTGGCAAATTCTATAGGGCTGTGCGAAATGTTTCACGCTTGACAGAACATAGAAAAAGGGGGAGGGGTTGTTATCAGTATGTGCCAAGCGGGACATAAGTGTCGACGAAACACATTTTCTTGTTGTTTATATAAGTGATCATAAATGTATTTTGTTATAATTCAGTATTGATTTTTTTGTGGGAGCCAACACTAGGTTGTGCCTGGCACTGGCAAACGGACACTGAGTTTTCCTGGCCAACTGAACGTTTTTTACTAGTTTATACTTTGTCTGCTGGCATGAATTAGTTCATCCTCACAAGTCAGGGTTTCTGTGTCCACATGTGTCTACGAACACTTACAGTGGACATAGAAACCCTGATTTGTGAGGATGGAATTAGTTTAACTATATATGTATTTGCAATAGACTCAAATAAACCCGACCGCTCACAGAAGATACAGCAGCTGCTAAATAGCGACAAGTTTGTGTAGTGTTGTATTTTGAAATTGATACATCGATTATGGTGATTTGTAAATGAAATGGAATTTTGATGAGACAACTAGTGTAGTGAAGACCTTATATGTGGAATAAATTATTCTTATTATAATTGGAATTTTAAGATTGATGAAAATTTTGTTTGTAACATAATTTAAAGTACATATTTTAAGTAAAATCACAAGAACGAGTCTATTCCTCAGTATTAGTAATATTGTCATCATCATCACTGACATCAATGTGTTCTGGATCGGGAAGATCAGCTGCATCATAGAGATACTGACCCCAGTCAGTAATATGAAAAGATTTGTCCGAGTACCTACCAAAGCTTAAGTACCAAATAACCGAGGCAATGTGTGAGCACATTCCGACAACGCGACCTCCGATTTTACATTTACAATACCAGCCAAGAATTACACATTCATTAAATCGGATCCACAGCTGATAACTTTTTGACGAGATATGCCTGCTTTGGATTTTTGCCGAAATTATATTAGCATTTTGTTGAGAAACAAGAACATCATAATGTCCCTCTGAATTAAAATGCTCATCTGCATACGATTTAGCCATTTTAACTTGGTATGTTCCAAGTGTAAGATTTCTTATGTCATCCTCCGTCAGACGAGGAAATAGTATATTTGAAGATTCAATCTTGGACCATTTGTAACTTCTTTTGTCTAAGCAGTCTTGTTCAACCTCATTTTTTAGCTCGTTACTCTGCTTAGACAAAAACAACATTTTTGCACCTAACAGTTCATCAGCTTCATTCGTACCGGAATACATAGGCTTGAAGTATTTATTGATTAGAGCGCATGCGATTTTAACATAATCACCTATAAAAGGTATCTGATTGGTTGGTAATACCTTGTCAAGATATCGAAAGAATTTTATTCGACCATTTATGGACTCCACGACCCACCTTAACTTTGTGACCAAACGTGAAGTATTACTCTCCTCTACAGAATGTTGTTTTTGTAAACGATTTAAAAATGACGGCATCTCCGACTTAATTCCCATATCACTGAGCAAATCAACAGAATCTCTAAATCCCCTATCTACTATCAAAACATCACTGTCTTGAAGCCAGGTTTTAATTTCTTCCATGTTAGTTTTAATTATATGATTTAATATTTTTGAATCATTGTTTTTGTTATCACTCATGTATGGCCCCATTACACTAACAATGTACCCGGTAGTTGTTACAAACACCATTGGTTTGACAAGGGGTCTATGTTTATGTAGACTATAAGACCTTCGTTGGAATTGATAGTTCCCACTCTTATGTATGTACCATCCACGACAAGAATAACAGGGTTCAATCCACCTCCAAATAATGTTTGAGCTAAAGATCGGGTATGATTATTTATTATATTTTCTCGAGATATGTGTTGAAATCCCAGGTTTTCTGATACAAAAGTTTCAATTAGGTACTTTCTAGCGGAAGAAACTGCGCGTCTTGTGGCATCGCGGCCTAGATTGAACAACGTTGACAATAACTTATTTGATAAACCACACTTAAGTTTAGTTAAAAAGAGGCCAACACATGTACGAATCGTACGACAGTGAGTTTCTCTCATTGAAGAAGATTTGATTTTTGAACAAAGTTCATCAAAGTTGTCTTTAGTCAATCCCGTTAAATTGTTCATATCACCTTCTGACAATGCATTTGGTGTGTCAAAATCAAGCCTTTTACTGGCATTTTTTAAAGCAATATCACGAATTTGTTTCAATAGATTTGTAACTTCGGTACGATTTAAATCGCAATATTGTTTCTTAGCTAAAATTTGATCGACGGCATCTTTTGAAAATAAGTCACCAGTGATATGAACAGGGCAACATCTAGCTCCTTGTGGCAAAACAATGAGTTTTTGAATGAATAAATCATTTCTGGCTGAATGTGGTACTATGACAAGCTTTGAACCAGCAAGTTTACAAACAGTACAAGAGGAATGACCAGATGTGGTAGATGGTATATTTAAATGAATACTTGGCGGCGAACGACCAATTTGTGAACTAGTACGGCAGATCTTGATTGGGGGTACAAACTCGGGGTCATCTGTTTTGTCATCACTTGTCAGTTTTGGTTTTGTTTCCTTTTCAAGTCCTTAGTGCAGAATAATCTACATTTATTGCATATTACTCCTTCGTTTACTTCATGTGGCCTTAAAAATAATTTATTAATCAGACATTTTCGAAGATCTTTATAACTATCCCCATTCAGCTTTCTCCTTTCATCAGGTTTGGTTCGCTCAGAACAAACGACACAGGAATAAAACTTTGGTGCAGGCATGTGCTGTAAAAAAATTAAACCTTTCATAGATTTGCAATGAATAGCACGACAGAAACCCCCCTATTTTTGGATTGGATTTTATGTCGGAAAATGAGGAACTAGCCAATCACATAATCCTTATCTATGTATATCGTACGTTAAGTTATTATTTTATTTATTGATGGGAATACAAACTTTGTCAAAAAGCATCCATGGTGTTGTAATTAATATCCCGTTTCTTCAAGACGAAAGGCGCCCATATGCGGTTTAAAAACCACATTAATTAATTCAGAAGTAATTTGATCCCTGTGAAATCCGTAATAGATAGAAACTCCCCACAACAGGGCTAGACAATTTAATAGTTTATATGTTCCTCTGTGTGCCCTTAACATGTTTAACTGGGGCTTTTTAAAAACAAATTCTGCTACTTTCACTTTAGAGTTTCAATTTGCAGTGTCCTCATAACGAAATATGTTTAAAACGATAAATGATATTAAGATGAAAATCATATTTAATATAGATTGTTTCATAAGTTACATAGTGTGAGAATTCTGTCATTTACGGTGCTTTGGTCACAATTTTCTTCATTTTTCATTTAAAGCTAAAAATAGATTATAAATAGATAGGGAATTCCCGCGATCTGTTTTAGTTTTAATTAGTTTTTTTTATTATACACATTTACTTACGACTGTTATTGATTTTATTGCTTTCAATATTTTAATATTTCTACATTTTTTGTCGTCTGCAAATCATAGATCTCTGTGTTCTTCAAAAAAAGGCTAACATTCCGAATATAACTTCGAGTGCGTTTTGTTCAAGATCTGCCGTTCTAAATTTAACATTATTAATACGTCTAAAACGGACACTATTTTAGACAAAATTATATAGAAACTGTATTCTTTTCTGATTTTTAAGTTCATTTCAGCACAACAAAAGCCTCGCAAGAAGCTTATATACTACAAAAAGGTGTACTTTAGATCAACTGTACAACTTGCGATCGCCGATGAACATTATTGTAAACATTGGTCGATTTTGTACCGTGCACATGCAAGAACCAGCTTGGTTTTCAACTATCTTGTTGATTGTTTAATGGTTAATAAAATATGTGAATGTTAAGCTGGTTCTAAGGTGTGCACATAGTTAATTTTTAGAAAATGTATTGTCCTACGTAGATAGCGCGCTGGTGACGTCATTAATAATTAATGACAAGAAATAACACTGGGAGGTTGAAGTACATTACTTGGTCATTCTTAGGAAACAAAACAAAAAATATCGGAGACACTTTAGTTTTTCCCTTCTAGCCAGGCCAAATTAGGGCCTTATCACACCCACTCCTTTCATTGAAATCGGACGCAGGAAAATATTTGCCATTTTTGGGTGGGTTCGTCAAGTGGCGGCCATTTTAAAATTGCGGCCATTATCAAAACTCTGTCTATTGACTGCACCCCTCCATATGTCGATCTACAACAGTGTCCAAATTTCATTTGATTTCATGAGGCGTCTCTGAGAAATGTGTCGGACAAGTTCACGGTCTAGAAAAAGTTGAAACCGAAATAATAATTAAAAATAATGTGTTGGGATGCCAACACAGAAGACGCCCAAAATAGCATGGATAATTTTGCGTTCCACTCAGGACATTAAAATGTACCTACAAATCAAATTTCATTAAAATCGGACAATGTTTAAAATTTGACGCGTTTTTGGCGGCCATTTTGAAAAACACGGTCGAAAAAAATCCGAATGTGGATTCCCACTCGGGACACCTAAATCTACCTCCACACTAAATTTTGTTGCAATCGGAGCACATTCAATTTCATCGAGATCGGATAACGTTGAAAATTATACACGTTTTTAGCGGCCAATTTAAAACCCGACGTCGGAGAAAAAATTTAAAGGTAGCGTTTCACTCGAAATACTAACCTCTTCCTACATACCAAATTTAGTTGAAATCGGACCACGGGAAAATTTTTGCCATTTTTGGGTGGGTGTCGTCAAGTGGCGGCCATTTTGAAATGGCGGCCATTATCAAAATTCTGACTATTGACTGCCCCCCTCAATATATTGATCTACAACTGTGCCAAGTTTCATTTTATTATTTTAAGGCGTCTCTGAGAAATGTGTCGGACAAGTTCACGATCTAGAAAAAAAGGAAACCGAAATAATAATAATAATAATAATTAAAAATAATGTGTTGGGATGCCAACACAGAAGTCGCCCAAAATCCCCGTGGATAGTATTGCGTTCCACTCAGGACATTAAGATGTACCTACATATCAAATTTCATTCAAATCGGACCACGTTTAAAATTTGATGCGTTTTTGGCGGCCATTTTGAAATGCCGGGTGGAAAAAAAATTCTGAATTGGGATTTCAACTCGATACACTTAAATCCACCTCCACACCAAATTTTGTTGCAATCGGAGCACGTTAAATGTCATCGAGATCGCATAACGTTGAAAATTATACACGTTTTTAGCAGCCATTTTGAAACCCAACGTCGGAGAAAAAATTTAAAGGTAGTGTTTCACTCGAAATACTAACATCTACCTCCATACCAAATTTCGTTGAAATCGGACCAGCGGAAAATTTTTGCTATTTTTGGGTGGGTGTCGTCAAGTGGCGGCCATTTTGAAATGGCGGCCATTATAAAAAATCTGACTATCGATTGCACCCCTCCTCATATCAATCTATAACTGTGCCAAGTTTCATTTGATTCTATTAAGGCGTCTCTGAGAAATGTTTCGGACAAGTTCACGGTCTAGAAAAAGTGGAAACCGAAATAATAATAATAATAATAATTAAAATTTACGTTTCGCGAAACGTGAAGTCTCCCAAACGAAGTTACTGATAGTCCTGTGCAGCCTGTGAATCACCTTATATTTGACTTTACCTTTTTCAAGTTATAATTAAGTTTATAACATTCAGAGGGCTTAATAATAATAAGAAGGGGAAAACGAAGAAATAGTGTAAGAAAATTCTAATTGCACCATTCAACTCGCCATAACAAATTTACTTTAAGAACCCAATTTCATTGAATTCCAACGTTGTTGATTTTTTGCCGATTTGGCAACTTCGGCGGCCATTTTACAAAAAATAGCGCGTCATATAAAAATTCTGAGTTGACCATTGAACTCGACATACTAAATTTACTTTAGGAACCAATTTTCATTGAGTTCCGACAATGTTGAATTTTTGCCGATTTGGCGACTTTGGTGGCCATTTTTAAAAAAATGGCGGGTCGTATAAAAAATCTGAGTGTACCGTTGAACTCGGCATACCAAATTTACTTTTAGAACCTATTTTCGTTGAATTATGACAATGTTGAATTTTTGCCCATTTGGCAACTTTGGCGGCCATTTTACAAAAAATGGCGCGTCGTATAAAAATTCTGAGTTGACCATTGGACTCGGCATACCAAATTTACTGTTAAAACCCATTTTCGTTGAAATCCGACAAACTTGAATTTTTGGCGATTCGGCGGCCATTTTGAAAATGGCGGCCGGTTCGCGCGCGATTTTTTGCCAAAAATAAATCAAGACCACTATGCTGAACCTACATACCAAGTTTCATCGAAATCCATCTGGCGGTTCTCCGGGAACTGCATTTTGGCGGGAAAACTTAAATGGCGGCCATTTTGAAAGTGGCGGCCATCTTGGAAATTCCGAAAGATGATTGCACATCTAGCCAATAGGGTCTAACATCCTACCAAGTTTCAAATTGATCCCATTTACGGTTTCTGAGAAAAGTGTCGGAAATCTCTACGGGGAAACCAGAAGAAGAATAATAATAATAATAAGAAACAGAGTAAAAACAATAAGTCTCCAAACTTCGTTTGGGAGACTTAATTAAAATTTACGTTTCCCGAAACGTTGAAGTCGCCTCCCGTTCCGCACTTTTGACCGAGTAGAGGGAACTAAAAGTCAAGAGCACAACTTCATAACATGAGCTTTCAGTTGGCCAAGTTTCATTTCGATCGGTTAAAAGATGAGCGAGAAAACGAGCAAACTTTAAAACGGCCGCCATTTTGAAACCGGAAGTCGGACAAAAAATTTTTTTTGCAAAAATGCTCAGGATAGTTAGCTGTATCAGTATACCAATTTTCATTGAAATTGCTCTGGCCATAACTGAGATCTGACAACGGCCGCCATTTTGTAAAACTTTAAAACGGCCGCCATTTTGAAACCGGAAGTCGGACAAAACATTTTTAATAGTGGCACACTTAGGGTATCATAAGCTACCTGTATACCAAATTTCGTCTAAATCGGATGACGTTTAAATTTTTACATTTTTAGGGGGGTGGTGTTCGGATGGCGGCCATTTTGAAATGTCGGCCGCGTCAAATTTTTTTTTGCAAAAATGCTCGGGATAGTTAGCTGTACCAGTATACCAATTTTCATTGAAATTGCTTTGGCAATTACTGAGATCTGACAACGGCCGTCATTTTTTTCAACGGCGGCCATTTTGAAAATGGCGGCCATTTTGAAAATTTCAAAAGTGGATTGCACAACTTCAGGTCACCCTTAACATGTTCCTAAAGTTTCATTTCGATCGGTTAAAAGATGAGCGAGAAAACGAGCGGACAACATTGCGAGGGGAAAACATAAGAAATATGAAAATAATAATAATAATAAAATTTACGTTTCACGAAACGTTGAAGTCGCCTCCCGTTCCGCACTTTTGACCGAGTAGAGCACAACTTCATAACATGAGCTTTCAGTTGGCCAAGTTTCATTTCGATCGGTTAAAAGATGAGCGAGAAAACGAGCGGACAACATTGCGAGGGGAAAAAGGAAAACATCGTGGTCGGCGACTTAATAACTAATGCTGATTGTGTTGGGATGCCAACACAGAATGTCTCCCAAACGAACCCCCATTGCCACTATAATCCCCATGGATAGTATTTCATTCAAATCAGTACATTAAAATATGCCTAGAAATCAAATTTTGTTGAAATCGGACAAAGTTGACTTTTTCCTGCAGTAAAATGGCCGCCATTTTGAAACCGGAAGTCGGACAAAACATTTTTAAATAGTGGCACACTTAGGGTATCATAAGCTACCTGTATACCAAATTTCGTCTAAATCGGATGACGTTTAAATTTTTACATTTTTAGGGGGGTGGTGTTCGGATGGCGGCCATTTTGAAATGTCGGCCGCGTCAAATTTTTTTTTGCAAAAATGCTCGGGATAATTAGCTGTACCAGTATACCAATTTTCATTGAAATTGCTTTGGCAATTACTGAGATCTGACAACGGCCGGCATTTTTATCAACGGCGGCCATTTTGAAAATGGCGGCCATTTTGAAAATTTCAAAAGTGGATTGCACAACTTCAGGTCACCCTTAACATGTTCCCAAAGTTTCATTTCGATCGGTTAAAAGATGAGCGAGAAAACGAGCGGACAACATTGCGAGGGGAAAACATAAGAAATATGAAAATAATAATAATAATAATAATTAAAATTTACGTTTCCCGAAACGTTGAAGTCGCCTCCCGTTCCGCACTTTTGACCGAGTAGAGGGAACTAAAAGTCAAGAGCACAACTTCATAACATGAGCTTTCAGTTGGCCAAGTTTCATTTCGATCGGTTAAAAGATGAGCGAGAAAACGAGCAAACTTTAAAACGGCCGCCATTTTGAAACCGGAAGTCGGACAAAAAATTTTTTTTGCAAAAATGCTCAGGATAGTTAGCTGTATCAGTATACCAATTTTCATTGAAATTGCTCTGGCCATAACTGAGATCTGACAACGGCCGCCATTTTGTAAAACTTTAAAACGGCCGCCATTTTGAAACCGGAAATCGGACAAAACATTTTTAATAGTGGCACACTTAGGGTATCATAAGCTACCTGTATACCAAATTTCGTCTAAATCGGATGACGTTTAAATTTTTACATTTTTAGGGGGGTGGTGTTCGGATGGCGGCCATTTTGAAATGTCGGCCGCGTCAAATTTTTTTTTGCAAAAATGCTCGGGATAGTTAGCTGTACCAGTATACCAATTTTCATTGAAATTGCTTTGGCAATTACTGAGATCTGACAACGGCCGTTATTTTTTTCAACGGCGGCCATTTTGAAAATGGCGGCCATTTTGAAAATTTCAAAAGTGGATTGCACAACTTCAGGTCACCCTTAACATGTTCCTAAAGTTTCATTTCGATCGGTTAAAAGATGAGCGAGAAAACGAGCGGACAACATTGCGAGGGGAAAACATAAGAAATATGAAAATAATAATAATAATAATTAAAATTTACGTTTCCCGAAACGTTGAAGTCGCCTCCCGTTCCGCACTTTTGACCGAGTAGAGGGAACTAAAAGTCAAGAGCACAACTTCATAACATGAGCTTTCAGTTGGCCAAGTTTCATTTCGATCGGTTAAAAGATGAGCGAGAAAACGAGCAAACTTTAAAACGGCCGCCATTTTGAAACCGGAAGTCGGAAAAAAAATTTTTTTTTGCAAAAATGCTCAGGATAGTTAGCTGTATCAGTATACCAATTTTCATTGAAATTGCTCTGGCCATAACTGAGATCTGACAACGGCCGCCATTTTGTAAAACTTTAAAACGGCCGCCATTTTGAAACCGGAAGTCGGACAAAACATTTTTAAATAGTGGCACACTTAGGGTATCATAAGCTACCTGTATACCAAATTTCGTCTAAATCGGATGACGTTTAAATTTTTACATTTTTTGGGGGGTGGTGTTCGGATGGCGGCCATTTTGAAATGTCGGCCGCGTCAAATTTTTTTTTGCAAAAATGCTCAGGATAGTTAGCTGTATCAGTATACCAATTTTCATTGAAATTGCTTTGGCCATAACTGAGATCTGACAACGGCCGCCATTTTGTAAAACTTTAAAACGGCCGCCATTTTGAAACCGGAAGTCGGACAAAACATTTTTAAATAGTGGCACACTTAGGGTATCATAAGCTACCTGTATACCAAATTTCGTCTAAATCGGATGACGTTTAAATTTTTACATTTTTAGGGGGGTGGTGTTCGGATGGCGGCCATTTTGAAATGTCGGCCGCGTCAAATTTTTTTTTGCAAAAGTGCTCGGGATAGTTAGCTGTACCAGTATACCAATTTTCATTGAAATTGCTTTGGCAATTACTGAGATCTGACAACGGCCGTCATTTTTTTCAACGGCGGCCATTTTGAAAATGGCGGCCATTTTGAAAATTTCAAAAGTGGATTGCACAACTTCAGGTCACCCTTAACATGTTCCCAAAGTTTCATTTCGATCGGTTAAAAGATGAGCGAGAAAACGAGCGGACAACATTGCGAGGGGAAAACATAAGAAATATGAAAATAATAATAATAATAATAAGAAACGGAGTAAAAACAATAAGTCGCCCGACACTTCGTGGTCGGCGACTTAACTAGTGCTGATTGTGTTGGGATGCCAACACAGAATGTCTCCCAAACGAACCCCCATTGCCACTATATTCTTGTGCATGTTGAAAACCCCCAAATAGACATGATATTCTTAGTTTGTGGATTAAAATCTACCTACATATCAAATTTCGTTGCAATCGGACTAAGTTGACGTTTGGGGGGAGTGTGGTGAAACGGGTGCCATCACAAAATGGTGTTATTTGCATCCATTTTTTTTTGGCAAAAATGCTCAGGATAGTTAGCTGTATCAGTATACCAATTTTCATTGAAATTGCTCTGGCCATTACTGAGATCTGACAACGGCCGCCATTTTTTTAAACTTTAAAACGGCCGCCATTTTGAAACCGGAAGTCGGACAAAATTTTTTTTTTGCAAAAATGCTCAAGATAGTTAGCTGTATCAGTATACCAATTTTCATTGAAATTGCTCTGGCCATTACTGAGATCTGACAACGGCCGCCATTTTGTAAAACTTTAAAACGGCCGCCATTTTGAAACAGGAAGTCGGACAAAAATTTTTTGTTGCAAAAATGCTCAGGATAGTTAGCTGTATCAGTATACCAATTTTCATTGAAATTGCTCTGGCCATTACTGAGATCTGACAACGGCCGCCATTTTGTAAAACTTTAAAACGGCCGCCATTTTGAAACCGGAAGTCGGACAAACATTTTGAAAATAGTGGCACACTCAGGGTATCATAATCTAGCTGTGTACCAAATTTCGTCGAAATGGGATGACGTTTGAATTTTTGTATTTTTAGGGGGGTGGTATTCGGATGGCGGCCATTTTGAAATGTGGTTCGCGTCCATTTTTTTTTGGCAAAAATGCTCAAAATAGTTAGCTGTATCAGTATACCAATTTTCATTGAAATTGCTCTGGCAATTACTGAGATCTGACAACGGTCGCCATTTTTTTATACGGCGGCCATTTTGAAAATGGCGGCCATTTTAAAAATTTCAAAAGTGGATTGCACAACTTCAGGTCACCCTTAACATGTTCCCAAAGTTTCATCTTGATTGGACATTGCGTCTCAGAGAAAATGTGCGGACAAGATTGAACGGAAAGAAAAAAGAAAGAAAGAAAGAAGAAGAATAATAATTAAAATTTACGTTTCCCGAAACGTTGAAGTCGCCTCCCGTTCCGCACTTTTGACCGAGTAGAGGGAACTAAAAGTCAAGAGCACAACTTCATAACATGAGCTTTCAGTTGGCCAAGTTTCATTTCGATCGGTTAAAAGATGAGCGAGAAAACGAGCAAACTTTAAAACGGCCGCCATTTTGAAACCGGAAGTCGGACAAAAAATTTTTTTTGCAAAAATGCTCAGGATAGTTAGCTGTATCAGTATACCAATTTTCATTGAAATTGCTCTGGCCATAACTGAGATCTGACAACGGCCGCCATTTTGTAAAACTTTAAAACGGCCGCCATTTTGAAACCGGAAGTCGGACAAAACATTTTTAATAGTGGCACACTTAGGGTATCATAAGCTACCTGTATACCAAATTTCGTCTAAATCGGATGACGTTTAAATTTTTACATTTTTAGGGGGGTGGTGTTCGGATGGCGGCCATTTTGAAATGTCGGCCGCGTCAAATTTTTTTTTGCAAAAATGCTCGGGATAGTTAGCTGTACCAGTATACCAATTTTCATTGAAATTGCTTTGGCAATTACTGAGATCTGACAACGGCCGTTATTTTTTTCAACGGCGGCCATTTTGAAAATGGCGGCCATTTTGAAAATTTCAAAAGTGGATTGCACAACTTCAGGTCACCCTTAACATGTTCCTAAAGTTTCATTTCGATCGGTTAAAAGATGAGCGAGAAAACGAGCGGACAACATTGCGAGGGGAAAACATAAGAAATATGAAAATAATAATAATAACAAGTGCTGATTGTGATTGCAAGCAAGTCACAAAAAAATCCCCTCCCGTGCCCACTTTTGTCACAATTCGGACAACTTTTCAATTTTCGCACTTTGGCGGCCATTTTGAATATGGCGGCCATCTTGGACTTTGGCAGCCATCTTGGATTTGTTCGACATGTTGTTCGTAATATCAATATTGACCTAAATGCCAATTTTTGTTGAAATCAGACAACTTTTCAATATTCGCACTTTGGCAGCCATTTTGAATATGACAGCCATCTTGGATTTGTTCGAAAGTGTCGCCATGTTGTTCGTAATATCAATATTGACCTAAATGCCAATTTTCGTTGAAATCGGACAACTTTTCAATTTTCGCACTTTGGCGGCCATTTTGAATATGACGGCCATCTTGGACTTTGGCGGCCATCTTGGATTTGTTCAAACATGTCACCATGTTGTTCGTAATATCAATATTCACCTAAATGCCAATTTTCGTTGAAATCGGACAACTTTTCAATTTTCGCACTTTGGAGGCCATTTTGAATATGGCGGCCATCTTGGACTTTGGCGGCCATCTTTGATTTGTTCGAACATGTCACCATGTTGTTCGTAATATCAATATTGACCTAAATGCCAATTTTCGTTGAAATCGGACAACTTTTCAATTTTCGCACTTTGGCGGCCATTTTGAATATGGTGGCCATCTTGGATTTTTCGGAAAATGGTCCCATATTGTCCGGGACCTTAATATTGACCTATAAACCTATTTTGGTTCATATCCATATTGTTTGTGATTTTTTATGATTAATTTTGTATTTTTTTCAAATTCAAAATGGCCGCCAATCCAAGATGGCCGCCATTTTCAAAATTTCGAAATCGGAAACAACATTTCCTAGTGGTGACCTATCTTTCTGGTAAGTTTCATTGACCTATGTCTTTTCGTCTTCGAGAAATCCTACGGACAAAGTTAGGTCCAGAAGAAGAAGAAGAAGAAGAAGAAGAAGAAGAAGAAGAATAATAATAATAATAATAATAAGAAACGGTGCAAAAACAATAAATCCCCGACACTTCGTGGTCGGGGATTTAATAATAATAATAAGAAACGGAGTAAAAACAATAAGTCGCCCGACACTTCGTGGTCGGCGACTTAATAAGAAACCGGACAAAAACAATATGTCTCCCAAAACTTCGTTTGGGAAACATAATAATAATAATAATAATAAGAAACGGTGCAAAAACAATAAGTCGCCAAAACTTCGTTTTGGGCGACTTAATAATAATAATTAAACATGATTATGATCTTATGGATCATAACTGGCTGCCAAACGACCCCCGTTGACACTGGAGTTCAGAAATCCATTCACAGCAACTTTATCTACCACGAAACCAAGTTTTGTGCAAATCGGAGCATTTTTCAATTTTGTCGGCCATCTTGGATTCAAAATGGCCGCCATAGAAAGTCCAACATGTGCGTCATATGGTGCGGTATAACATACTCTACTTATATTCCAATTTTCATTGAAATCCGTTAACTTTTGGATTTTTAAGGATTTATTTTCATTTTCAAAATGGCCGCCATTTTAAGATGGCCGCCGTGTTCAAATTCAAATTTTGATGACTAACATCTGATCTCAACACAGTTATCTTCCTAAAAACCAAGTTTCGTGCGATTCCGAGCAATTTGAATTTTTGGCGGCCATCTTGGATTCAAAATGGCCGCCATAAAAAGTCAACATGTGCGTTATGTGGTAAGGTATAACATACTCTACTTATATTCCAATTTTCATCGAAATACGTTAACTTTTGGATTTTTAAGGATTTTTTTCATTTTTAAAATGGCCGCCATTTCAAGATGGCCGCCATTAAAAAAATTTTAAACCTGAAAGGCACAACTCCACATCATGACCTATTTTTGTGTGAAGTTTCATTTGGATCCAATTTATGGTCTCCGAGAAAACAGCCGGACAAAATTCAGGCGGAAAGTGGAAGAAAAAAAAAATAATAAGAAACGGAGCAAAAACAATATGTCTCCCAAACTTTCGTTTGGGAGCCATAATTAAAAATAATGTGTTGGGATGCCAACACAGAAGTCGCCCACAATCCCCATGGATAGTATTGCGTTCCACTCAGGACATTAAGATGTACATACATATCAAATTTCATTCAAATCGGACCACGTTTAAAATTTGACGCGTTTTTGGCGGCCATTTTGAAATGCCGGGTGGAAAAAAAAATTCTGAATTTGGATTTCCACTCGATACACTTAAATCCACCTCCACACCAAATTTTGTTGCAATTGGAGCATGTTAAATGTCATCGACATCGCATAACGTTGAAAATTATACACGTTTTTGGCAGCCATTTTGAAACCCGACGTCAGAGAAAAAATTTAAAGGTAGCGTTTCACTGGAAATACTAACATCTACCTCCATACCAAATTTCGTTGAATTCGGACCACAGGAAAATTTTTGCTATTTTTGGGTGGGTGTCGTCAAGTGGTGGATATTTTGAAATGGCAGCCATTATCAAAATTCTGACTATTGAGTGCACGCCTCCATATGTCAATCTACAACTGTGCCAAGTTTCATTTGATTCTATTAAGGCGTCTCTGAGAAATGTGTCGGACAAGTTCACGGTCTAGAAAAAGTGGAAACCGAAATAATAATAATAATAATAATTAAAATTTACGTTTCCCGAAACGTTGAAGTCACCTCCCGTTCCGCACTTTTGACCGAGTAGAGGGAACTAAAAGTCAAGAGCACAACTTCATAACATGAGCTTTCAGTTGGCCAAGTTTCATTTCGATCGGTTAAAAGATGAGCGAGAAAACGAGCAAACTTTAAAACGGCCGCCATTTTGAAACCGGAAGTCGGACAAAAATTTTTTTGCAAAAATGCTCAGGATAGTTAGCTGTATCAGTATACCAATTTTCATTGAAATTGCTCTGGCCATAACTGAGATCTGACAACGGCCGCCATTTTGTAAAACTTTAAAACGGCCGCCATTTTGAAACCGGAAGTCGGACAAAACATTTTTAAATAGTGGCACACTTAGGGTATCATAAGCTACCTGTATACCAAATTTCGTCTAAATCGGATGACGTTTAAATTTTTACATTTTTAGGGGGGTGGTGTTCGGATGGCGGCCATTTTGAAATGTCGGCCGCGTCAAATTTTTTTTTGCAAAAATGCTCGGGATAGTTAGCTGTACCAGTATACCAATTTTCATTGAAATTGCTTTGGCAATTACTGAGATCTGACAACGGCCGTCATTTTTTTCAACGGCGGCCATTTTGAAAATGGCGGCCATTTTGAAAATTTCTAAAGTGGATTGCACAACTTCAGGTGACCCTTAACATGTTCCCAAAGTTTCATTTCGATCGGTTAAAAGATGAGCGAGAAAACGAGCGGACAACATTGCGAGGGGAAAACATAAGAAATATGAAAATAATAATAATAATAATAATAATAATAAGAAACGGAGTAAAAACAATAAGTCGCCCGACACTTCGTGGTCGGCGACTTAATAATTAAAATTTACGTTTCCCGAAACGTTGAAGTCGCCTCCCGTTCCGCACTTTTGACCGAGTAGAGGGAACTAAAAGTCAAGAGCACAACTTCATAACATGAGCTTTCAGTTGGCCAAGTTTCATTTCGATCGGTTAAAAGATGAGCGAGAAAACGAGCAAACTTTAAAACGGCCGCCATTTTGAAACCGGAAGTCGGACAAAAAATTTTTTTTGCAAAAATGCTCAGGATAGTTAGCTGTATCAGTATACCAATTTTCATTGAAATTGCTCTGGCCATAACTGAGATCTGACAACGGCCGCCATTTTGTAAAACTTTAAAACGGCCGCCATTTTGAAACCGGAAGTCGGACAAAAATTTTGAAAATAGTGGCACACTCAAGGTATCATAAGCTACCTGTATACCAAATTTCGTTTAAATCGGATGACGTTTAAATTTTTACAGTTTTAGGGGGTGGTGTTCGGATGGCGGCCATTTTGAAATGTCGGCCGCGTCAAATTTTTTTTTGCAAAAATGCTCGGGATAGTTAGCTGTACCAGTATACCAATTTTCATTGAAATTGCTTTGGCAATTACTGAGATCTGACAACGGCCGTCATTTTTTTTTCAACGGCGGCCATTTTGAAAATGGCGGCCATTTTGAAAATTTCAAAAGTGGATTGCACAACTTCAGGTCACCCTTAACATGTTCCCAAAGTTTCATTTCGATCGGTTAAAAGATGAGCGAGAAAACGAGCGGACAACATTGCGAGGGGAAAAAGGAAAACATAATAATAATAATAAGAAACGGAGTAAAAACAATAAGTCGCCCGACACTTCGTGGTCGGCGACTTAATTAAAAATAATGTGTTGGGATGCCAACACAGAAGTCGCCCAAAATCCCCATGGATAGTATTGCGTTCCACTCAGGACATTGAAATGAACCTACATATCAAATTTCATTAAAATCGGACAACGTTTAAAATTTCATCCGTTTTTGGCCGCCATTTTGGAAACCACGGTCGAGAAAACATTTCGAATGTAGAGTTCCACTCGGGACACTTAAATCTACCTCCACACCAAATTTCATTGCAATCGGAGCATGTTAAATCTCATCGAGATCGCATAACGTTGAAAATTATACACGTTTTTGGCGGCCATTTTGAAACCGGAAGTCTGAGAAAAAATTTAAAGGTACCGTTTCACTCGAAATACTAACATCTACCTCCATACCAAATTTCGTTGAATTCGGACCACGGGAAAATTTTTGCCATTTTTGGGTGGGTGTCGTCAAGTGGCGGCCATTTTGAAATGGCGGCCATTATCAAAATTCTGACTATTGACTGCACCCCTCCATATGCCCATCTACAACTGTGCCAAGTTTCATTTGATTCTATTAAGGCGTCTCTGAGAAATGTGTCGGACAAGTTCACGATCTAGAAAAAGTGGAAACCGAAATAATAATAATAATAATAATTAAACATGATTGTGTTGGGATGCCAACACAGAAGTCGCCCAAATCCCCATGGATAGTATTCCATTCAAATCAGTACATCAAAATACCTCTAGAAATCAAATTTCGTTAAAATCGGACAAAGTTGATGTTTTTGGGGGCGGGTGTGGTAAAACGGCCGCCATTTTAAAATGGCGGCTTTTGCATCAAATTTGTTTTCGCCATACTGCTCAGGATGGTTAACTCTACCAGTGTACCAATTTTCATTAAAATCCATCCACCCATCTCCGAGATCTGAGAGGGGGCCAAAAATCTTTAACGGCGGCCATTTTGAAAATGGCGGCCATTTTGAAAATTTCAAAAGTGGATGGCACACCTCTGAGTGACCCTCCACCCACCTCAGCACGTTCAGTACATCAAAATACGTCTAGAAATCAAATTTCGTTGAAATCGGACAAAGTTGACGTTTTTGGGGGGCGGGTGTGGTAAAACGGCGGCCATTTTAAAATGGCGGCGTTCGCATCAAATTTTTTTTCGCCACACTGCTCAGGATGGTTAACTCTACCAGTGTACCAATTTTCATTAAAATCCATCCAGCCATCTCCGAGATCTGAGAGGGGGCCAAAAATCTTTAACGGCGGCCATTTTGAAAATGGCGGCCATTTTGAAAATTTCAAAAGTGGATGGCACCCCTCTGAGTGACCCTCCACCCACCTCAGCAGGTTTTATATTGATTGGTCAAAGCGTTTTCAAAAAATGTGTCGGACAAGTTCACGATTAAGAAAAATGTGTGGAAAAGAATAATAATAATAATAATAATAATAATAATAATAATAATAATAATAATAATAATAATAATAAGAAACGGTGCAAAAACAATAAGTCTCCCAAAACTTTGTTTTGGGCGACTTAATAATAAGAAACGGTGCAAAAACAATAAGTCGCCAAAACTTCGTTTTGGGCGACTTAATAATAATAATAATAATTAAAATTTACGTTTCCCGAAACGTTGAAGTCGCCTCCCGTTCCGCACTTTTGACCGAGTAGAGGGAACTAAAAGTCAAGAGCACAACTTCATAACATGAGCTTTCAGTTGGCCAAGTTTCATTTCGATCGGTTAAAAGATGAGCGAGAAAACGAGCAAACTTTAAAACGGCCGCCATTTTGAAACCGGAAGTCGGACAAAAAATTTTTTTTGCAAAAATGCTCAGGATAGTTAGCTGTATCAGTATACCAATTTTCATTGAAATTGCTCTGGCCATAACTGAGATCTGACAACGGCCGCCATTTTGTAAAACTTTAAAACGGCCGCCATTTTGAAACCGGAAGTCGGACAAAACATTTTTAAATAGTGGCACACTTAGGGTATCATAAGCTACCTGTATACCAAATTTCGTCTAAATCGGATGACGTTTAAATTTTTACATTTTTAGGGGGGTGGTGTTCGGATGGCGGCCATTTTGAAATGTCGGCCGCGTCAAATTTTTTTTTGCAAAAATGCTCGGGATAGTTAGCTGTACCAGTATACCAATTTTCATTGAAATTGCTTTGGCAATTACTGAGATCTGACAACGGCCATCATTTTTTTCAACGGCGGCCATTTTGAAAATGGCGGCCATTTTGAAAATTTCAAAAGTGGATTGCACAACTTCAGGTCACCCTTAACATGTTCCCAAAGTTTCATTTCGATCGGTTAAAAGATGAGCGAGAAAACGAGCGGACAACATTGCGAGGGGAAAACATAAGAAATATGAAAATAATAATAATAATAATAATAATAATAAGAAACGGAGTAAAAACAATAAGTCGCCCGACACTTCGTGGTCGGCGACTTAATAATAATAAGAAACGGTGCAAAAACAATAAGTCGCCAAAACTTCGTTTTGGGCGACTTAATAATAATTAAAAATAATGTGTTGGGATGCCAACACAGAAGTCGCCCAAAATCCCCATGGATAGTATTGCGTTCCATTCAGGACATTGAAATGAACCTACATATCAAATTTCATTAAAATCGGACAACGTTTAAAATTTGACGCGTTTTTGGCCGCCATTTTGGAAACCACGGTCAAGAAAAAATTTTGAATGTGGAGTTCCACTCGGGACACTTAAATCTACCTCCACACCAAATTTCATTGCAATCGGAGCACGTTAAATGTCATCGAGATCACATAACGTTGAAAATTATACACGTTTTTGGCGGCCATTTTGAAACCGGAAGTCCGAGAAAAAATTTAAAGGTAGTGTTTCACTCGAAATACTAACATCTACCTCCATACCAAATTTTGTTGAATTCGGACCACGGGAAAATTTTTGCCATTTTTGGGTGGGTGTCGTCAAGTGGCGGCCATTTTGAAATGGCGGCCATTATCAAAATTCTGACTATTGACTGCACCCCTCCATATGCCCATCTACAACTGTGCCAAGTTTCATTTGATTCTATTAAGGCGTCTCTGAGAAATGTGTCGGACAAGTTCACGATCTAGAAAAAGTGGAAACCGAAATAATAATAATAATAATTAAAATTTACGTTTCGCGAAACGTGAAGTCTCCCAAACGAAGTTACTGATAGTCCTGTGCAGCCATTTTACAAAAAATAGCGCGTCATATAAAAATTCTGAGTTGACCATTGAACTCGACATACTAAATTTACTTTAGGAACCAATTTTCATTGAGTTCCGACAATGTTGAATTTTTGCCGATTTGGCGACTTTGGTGGCCATTTTTAAAAAAATGGCGGGTCGTATAAAAAATCTGAGTGTACCGTTGAACTCGGCATACCAAATTTACTTTTAGAACCTATTTTCGTTGAATTATGACAATGTTGAATTTTTGCCCATTTGGCAACTTTGGCGGCCATTTTACAAAAAATGGCGCGTCGTATAAAAATTCTGAGTTGACCATTGGACTCGGCATACCAAATTTACTGTTAAAACCCATTTTCGTTGAAATCCGACAAACTTGAATTTTTGGCGATTCGGCGGCCATTTTGAAAATGGCGGCCGGTTCGCGCGCGATTTTTTGCCAAAAATAAATCAAGACCACTATGCTGAACCTACATACCAAGTTTCATCGAAATCCATCTGGCGGTTCTCCGGGAACTGCATTTTGGCGGGAAAACTTAAATGGCGGCCATTTTGAAAGTGGCGGCCATCTTGGAAATTCCGAAAGATGATTGCACATCTAGCCAATAGGGTCTAACATCCTACCAAGTTTCAAATTGATCCCATTTACGGTTTCTGAGAAAAGTGTCGGAAATCTCTACGGGGAAACCAGAAGAAGAAGAAGAAGAATAATAATAAGAAACAGAGTAAAAACAATAAGTCTCCAAACTTCGTTTGGGAGACTTAATAACTAGTGCTGATTGTGTTGGGATGCCAACACAGAATGTCTCCCAAACGAACCCCCATTGCCACTATATTCTTGTGCATGTTGAAAACCCCCAAATAGACATGATATTCTTAGTTTGTGGATTAAAATCTACCTACATATCAAATTTCGTTGCAATCGGACTAAGTTGACGTTTGGGGGGAGTGTGGTGAAACGGCTGCCATCACAAAATGGTGTCATTTGCATCCAATTTTTTTGGCAAAAATGCTCAGGATAGTTAGCTGTATCAGTATACCAATTTTCATTGAAATTGCTCTGGCCATTACTGAGATCTGACAACGTCTTAGTTTGTGGATTAAAATCTACCTACATATCAAATTTCGTTGCAATCGGACTAAGTTGACGTTTAAGGGGAGTGTGGTGAAACGGCTGCCATCACAAAATGGTGTCATTTGCATCCAATTTTTTTGGCAAAAATGCTCAGGATAGTTAGCTGTATCAGTATACCAATTTTCATTGAAATTGCTCTGGCCATTACTGAGATCTGACAACGGCCGCCATTTTTTAAAACTTTAAAACGGCCGCCATTTTGAAACCGGAAGTCGGACACATTTTTTTGTTGTTGCAAAAATGCTCAGGATAGTTAGCTGTATCAGTATACCAATTTTCATTGAAATTGCTCTGGACATTACTGAGATCTGACAACGGCCGCCATTTTGTAAAACTTTAAAACGGCCGCCATTTTGAAACCGGAAGTCGGACAAAAATTTTAAAAATAGTGGCACACTCAGGGTATCATAATCTAGCTGTGTACCAAATTTCGTCAAAATCATATGACGTTTAAATTTTTGTATTTTTAGGGGGGTGGTGTTCGGATGGCGGCCATTTTGAAATGTCGTTCGCGTCCATTTTTTTTTGGCAAAAATGCTCAGGATAGTGAGCTGTGGCAGTATACCAATTTTCATTGAAATTGCTCTGGCAATTACTGAGATCTGACAATGGTCGCCATTTTTTTTATACGGTGGCCATTTTGAAAATGGCGGCCATTTTAAAAATTTCAAAAGTGGATTGCACAACTTCAGGTCACCCTTAACATGTTCCCAAAGTTTCATCTTGATTGGACATTGCGTCTCAGAGAAAATGTGCGGACAAGATTGAACGGAAAGAAAAAAGAAAGAAAGAAAGAAAGAAGAAGAATAATAATAAGAAACCGGACAAAAACAATATGTCTCCCAAAACTTCGTTTGGGAGACATAATAATAAGAAACGGAGTAAAAACAATAAGTCGCCCGACACTTCGTGGTCGGCGACTTAATAATAATAAGAAACGGAGTAAAAACAATAAGTCGCCCGACACTTCGTGGTCGGCGACTTAATAATAATAATAGTTAAAAATAATGTGTTGGGATGCCAACTCAGAAGTCGCCCAAAATCCCCATGGATAGTATTTCGTTCCACTCAGGACATTG
The DNA here is from genome assembly GCA_944474755.1 of Limnoperna fortunei. NCBI lineage: Eukaryota > Metazoa > Mollusca > Bivalvia > Mytilida > Modiolidae > Limnoperna > Limnoperna fortunei. The sequence continues at coordinate 16,174,174 of OX104121.1, read as the reverse complement.
AAATGTACCTACACATCAAATTTCATTAAAATCGGACAACGTTTAAAATTTGACGCGTTTTTGGCGGCCATTTTGAAACACCAGGTGGAAAAAAAAATTCGAATTTGGATTTCCACTTGGGACACTTAAATCCACCTCCACACCAAATTTTGTTGCAATCGGAGCACGTTAAATGACATAGAGAGAGCATAACGTTGAAAATTATACACGTTTATAGCGGCCATTTTGAAACCTGACGTTGGAGAAAAAATTTAAAGGTAGCGTTTCACTCGAAATACTAACCTCTACCTCTATACCAAATTTCGTTGAAATCGGACCACGGGAAAATTTTTGCTATTTTTGGGTGAGTGTCGTCAAGTGGCGGCCATTTTGAAATGGCGGCCATTATCAAAAATCTAACTATTGACTGCAACCCTCCATATGTCGATCTACAACTGTGCCAAGTTTCATTTGATTCTATTTAGGCTTCTCTGAGAAATGTGTCGGACAAGTTCACGGTCTAGAAAAAGTGGAAACCGAAATAATAATAATAATAATAATAGTTAAAAATAATGTGTTGGGATGCCAACTCAGAAGTCGCCCAAAATCCCAATGGATAGTATTGCGTTCCACTCAGGACATAAAGATGTACCTAAATATCAAATTTCATTAAAATCGGACAACGTTTAAAATTGACGCGTTTTTGGCGGCCATCTTGAAACGTCAGGTGGAAAAAAAATTTCCGAATTTGGATTTCCACTCGGAACACTTAAATCCACCTCCACACCAAATTTTGTTGAAATCGGAGCACGTTAAATGTCATCGAGATCGGATAACGTTAAAAATTATACACATTTTAAGCGGCCATTTTGTAACCCGACGTCGGAGAAAAAATTAAAAGGTAGCGTTTCACTCCAAATACTAACCTCTACCTCCATACCAAATTTCGTTGAAACCGGACCACGGGAAAATTTTTGCTATTTTTGGGTGGGTGTCGTCAAGTGGCGGCCATTTTGAAATGGCGGCCATTATCAAAATTCTGACTATTGACTGCACCCCTCCATATGCCGATCTACAACTGTGCCAAGTTTCATTTGATTCTATTAAGACGTCTCTGAGAAATGTGGCGGACAAGTTCACGGTCTAGAAAAAGTGGAAACCGAAATAATAATAATAAAAATAATTAAAATTTACGTTTCCCGAAACGTTGAAGTCGCCTCCCGTTCCGCACTTTTGACCGAGTAGAGGGAACTAAAAGTCAAGAGCACAACTTCATAACATGAGCTTTCAGTTGGCCAAGTTTCATTTCGATTGGTTAAAAGATGAGCGAGAAAACGAGCAAACTTTAAAACGGCCGCCATTTTGAAACCGGAAGTCGGACAAAAAATTTTTTTTGCAAAAATGCTCAGGATAGTTAGCTGTATCAGTATACCAATTTTCATTGAAATTGCTCTGGCCATAACTGAGATCTGACAACGGCCGCCATTTTGTAAAACTTTAAAACGGCCGCCATTTTGAAACCGGAAGTCGGACAAAACATTTTTAAATAGTGGCACACTTAGGGTATCATAAGCTACCTGTATACCAAATTTCGTCTAAATCGGATGACGTTTAAATTTTTACATTTTTAGGGGGGTGGTGTTCGGATGGCGGCCATTTTGAAATGTCGGCCGCGTCAAATTTTTTTTTGCAAAAATGCTCGGGATAGTTAGCTGTACCAGTATACCAATTTTCATTGAAATTGCTTTGGCAATTACTGAGATCTGACAACGGCCGTCATTTTTTTCAACGGCGGCCATTTTGAAAATGGCGGCCATTTTGAAAATTTCAAAAGTGGATTGCACAACTTCAGGTCACCCTTAACATGTTCCCAAAGTTTCATTTCGATCGGTTAAAAGATGAGCGAGAAAACGAGCGGACAACATTGCGAGGGGAAAACATAAGAAATATGAAAATAATAATAATAATTAAAATTTACGTTTCCCGAAACGTTGAAGTCGCCTCCCGTTCCGCACTTTTGACCGAGTAGAGGGAACTAAAAGTCAAGAGCACAACTTCATAACATGAGCTTTCAGTTGGCCAAGTTTCATTTCGATCGGTTAAAAGATGAGCGAGAAAACGAGCAAACTTTAAAACGGCCGCCATTTTGAAACCGGAAGTCGGACAAAAAATTTTTTTTGCAAAAATGCTCAGGATAGTTAGCTGTATCAGTATACCAATTTTCATTGAAATTGCTCTGGCCATAACTGAGATCTGACAACGGCCGCCATTTTGTAAAACTTTAAAACGGCCGCCATTTTGAAACCGGAAGTCGGACAAAACATTTTTAAATAGTGGCACACTTAGGGTATCATAAGCTACCTGTATACCAAATTTCGTCTAAATCGGATGACGTTTAAAATTTTACATTTTTAGGGGGGTGGTGTTCGGATGGCGGCCATTTTGAAATGTCGGCCGCGTCAAATTTTTTTTTGCAAAAATGCTCGGGATAGTTAGCTGTACCAGTATACCAATTTTCATTGAAATTGCTTTGGCAATTACTGAGATCTGACAACGGCCGGCATTTTTTTCAACGGCGGCCATTTTGAAAATGGCGGCCATTTTGAAAATTTCAAAAGTGGATTGCACAACTTCAGGTCACCCTTAACATGTTCCCAAAGTTTCATTTCGATCGGTTAAAAGATGAGCGAGAAAACGAGCGGACAACATTGCGAGGGGAAAACATAAGAAATATGAAAATAATAATAATAATTAAAATTTACGTTTCCCGAAACGTTGAAGTCGCCTCCCGTTCCGCACTTTTGACCGAGTAGAGGGAACTAAAAGTCAAGAGCACAACTTCATAACATGAGCTTTCAGTTGGCCAAGTTTCATTTCGATCGGTTAAAAGATGAGCGAGAAAACGAGCAAACTTTAAAACGGCCGCCATTTTGAAACCGGAAGTCGGACAAAAAATTTTTTTTGCAAAAATGCTCAGGATAGTTAGCTGTATCAGTATACCAATTTTCATTGAAATTGCTCTGGCCATAACTGAGATCTGACAACGGCCGCCATTTTGTAAAACTTTAAAACGGCCGCCATTTTGAAACCGGAAGTCGGACAAAACATTTTTAAATAGTGGCACACTTAGGGTATCATAAGCTACCTGTATACCAAATTTCGTCTAAATCGGATGACGTTTAAATTTTTACATTTTTAGGGGGGTGGTGTTCGGATGGCGGCCATTTTGAAATGTCGGCCGCGTCAAAGTTTTTTTTGCAAAAATGCTCGGGATAGTTAGCTGTACCAGTATACCAATTTTCATTGAAATTGCTTTGGCAATTACTGAGATCTGACAACGGCCGGCATTTTTTTCAACGGCGGCCATTTTGAAAATGGCGGCCATTTTGAAAATTTCAAAAGTGGATTGCACAACTTCAGGTCACCCTTAACATGTTCCCAAAGTTTCATTTCGATCGGTTAAAAGATGAGCGAGAAAACGAGCGGACAACATTGCGAGGGGAAAACATAAGAAATATGAAAATAATAATAATAATTAAAATTTACGTTTCCCGAAACGTTGAAGTCGCCTCCCGTTCCGCACTTTTGACCGAGTAGAGGGAACTAAAAGTCAAGAGCACAACTTCATAACATGAGCTTTCAGTTGGCCAAGTTTCATTTCGATCGGTTAAAAGATGAGCGAGAAAACGAGCAAACTTTAAAACGGCCGCCATTTTGAAACCGGAAGTCGGACAAAAAATTTTTTTTGCAAAAATGCTCAGGATAGTTAGCTGTATCAGTATACCAATTTTCATTGAAATTGCTCTGGCCATAACTGAGATCTGACAACGGCCGCCATTTTGTAAAACTTTAAAACGGCCGCCATTTTGAAACCGGAAGTCGGACAAAACATTTTTAAATAGTGGCACACTTAGGGTATCATAAGCTACCTGTATACCAAATTTCGTCTAAATCGGATGACGTTTAAATTTTTACATTTTTAGGGGGGTGGTGTTCGGATGGCGGCCATTTTGAAATGTCGGCCGCGTCAAATTTTTTTTTGCAAAAATGCTCGGGATAGTTAGCTGTACCAGTATACCAATTTTCATTGAAATTGCTTTGGCAATTACTGAGATCTGACAACGGCCGTCATTTTTTTCAACGGCGGCCATTTTGAAAATGGCGGCCATTTTGAAAATTTCAAAAGTGGATTGCACAACTTCAGGTCACCCTTAACATGTTCCCAAAGTTTCATTTCGATCGGTTAAAAGATGAGCGAGAAAACGAGCGGACAACATTGCGAGGGGAAAACATAAGAAATATGAAAATAATAATAATAATAATAATAAGAAACGGAGTAAAAACAATAAGTCGCCCGACACTTCGTGGTCGGCGACTTAATAATAATAATAATGAGAAACGGAGTAAAAACAATAAGTCGCCCGACACTTCGTGGTCGGCGACTTAATAATTAAAATTTACGTTTCCCGAAACGTTGAAGTCGCCTCCCGTTCCGCACTTTTGACCGAGTAGAGGGAACTAAAAGTCAAGAGCACAACTTCATAACATGAGCTTTCAGTTGGCCAAGTTTCATTTCGATCGGTTAAAAGATGAGCGAGAAAACGAGCAAACTTTAAAACGGCCGCCATTTTGAAACCGGAAGTCGGACAAAAAATTTTTTTTGCAAAAATGCTCAGGATAGTTAGCTGTATCAGTATACCAATTTTCATTGAAATTGCTCTGGCCATAACTGAGATCTGACAACGGCCGCCATTTTGCAAAACTTTAAAACGGCCGCCATTTTGAAACCGGAAGTCGGACAAAACATTTTTAAATAATGGCACACTAAGGGTATCATAAGCTACCTGTATACCAAATTTCGTCTAAATCGGATGACGTTTAAATTTTTACATTTTTAGGGGGGTGGTGTTCGGATGGCGGCCATTTTGAAATGTCGGCCGCGTCAAATTTTTTTTTGCAAAAATGCTCGGGATAGTTAGCTGTACCAGTATACCAATTTTCATTGAAATTGCTTTGGCAATTACTGAGATCTGACAACGGCCGTCATTTTTTTCAACGGCGGCCATTTTGAAAATGGCGGCCATTTTGAAAATTTTAAAAGTGGATTGCACAACTTCAGGTCACCCTTAACATGTTCCCAAAGTTTCATTTCGATCGGTTAAAAGATGAGCGAGAAAACGAGCGGACAACATTGCGAGGGGAAAACATAAGAAATATGAAAATAATAATAATAATAATAATAATAAGAAACGGAGTAAAAACAATAAGTCGCCCGACACTTCGTGGTCGGCGACTTAATAATAATAATAAGAAACGGAGTAAAAACAATAAGTCGCCCGACACTTCGTGGTCGGCGACTTAATTAAACATGATTGTGTTGGGATGCCAACACAGAAGTCGCCCAAATCCCCATGGATAGTATTCCATGCAAATCAGTACAGCTGTACATCAAAATACGTCTAGAAATCAAATTTCGTTGAAATCGGACAAAGTTGACGTTTTTGGGGGGCGGGTGTGGTAAAACGGCGGCCATTTTAAAATGGCGGCTTTCGCATCAAATTTGTTTTCGCCACACTGCTCAGGATGGTTAACTCTACCAGTGTACCAATTTTCATTAAAATCCATCCACCCATCTCCGAGATCTGAGAGGGGGCCAAAAATCTTTAATGGCGGCCATTTTGAAAATGGCGGCCATTTTGAAAATTTCAAAAGTGGATGGCACACCTCTGAGTGACCCTCCACCCACCTCAGCAGGTTTTATCTTGACAGTACATCAAAATACGTCTAGAAATCAAATTTCGTTGAAATCGGACAAAGTTGACATTTTTGGGGGGCGGGTGTGATAAAATGGCGGCGATTTTAAAATGGCGGCATTCGCATCATATTTTTTTTCGCCACACTGCTCAGGATGGTTAACTCTACCAGTGTACCAATTTTCATTAAAATCCATCCACCCATCTCCGAGATCTGAGAGGTCGCCAAAAATCTTTAATGGCGGCCATTTTGAAAATGGCGGCCATTTTGAAAATTTCAAAAGTGAATGGCACACCTCTGAGTGACCCTCCACCCACCTCAGCAGGTTTTATCTTGATTGGTCAAAGCGTTTTCAAAAAATGTGTCGGACAAGTTGACGATTAAGAAAAATGTGTGGAAAAGAATAATAATTAAACATGATTGTGTTGGGATGCCAACACAGAAGTCGCCCAAATCCCCATGGATAGTATTCCATGCAAATCAGTACAGCTGTACATCAAAATACGTCTAGAAATCAAATTTCGTTGAAATCGGACAAAGTTGACGTTTTTGGGGGGCGGGTGTGGTAAAACGGCGGCCATTTTAAAATGGCGGCTTTCGCATCAAATTTGTTTTCGCCACACTGCTCAGGATAGTTAACTATACCAGTGTACCAATTTTCATTAAAATCCATCCACCCATCTCCGAGATCTGAGAGGTCGCCAAAAATCTTTAATGGCGGCCATTTTGAAAATTTCAAAAGTGGATGGCACACCTCTGAGTGACCCTCCACCCACCTCAGCAAGTTTTATCTTGACAGTACATCAAAATACGTCTAGAAATCAAATTTCGTTGAAATCGGACAAAGTTGACATTTTTGGGGGGCGGGTGTGATAAAATGGCGGCGATTTTAAAATGGCGGCATTCGCATCATATTTTTTTTCGCCACACTGCTCAGGATGGTTAACTCTACCAGTGTACCAATTTTCATTAAAATCCATCCACCCATCTCCGAGATCTGAGAGGTCGCCAAAAATCTTTAATGGCGGCCATTTTGAAAATGGCGGCCATTTTGAAAATTTCAAAAGTGAATGGCACACCTCTGAGTGACCCTCCACCCACCTCAGCAGGTTTTATCTTGATTGGTCAAAGCGTTTTCAAAAAATGTGTCGGACAAGTTGACGATTAAGAAAAATGTGTGGAAAAGAATAATAATAATAATAATTAAACATGATTATGATCTTATGGATCATAACTGGCTCCCAAACGACCCCCGTGGACACTGGAGTTCAGACATCCATTCACAGCAACTTTATCTACCAGGAAACCAAGTTTCGTGTAAATCGGAGCATTTTTCAATTTTGTCGGCCATCTTGGATTCAAAATGGCCGCCATAGAAAGTCCAACATGTGCGTCATATGGTGCGGTATAACATACTCTACTTATATTCCAATTTTCAGCGAAATCCGTTTACTTTTGGACTTTTAAGGATTTATTTTCATTTTCAAAACGGCCGCAATTTTAAGATGGCCGCCATGACCAAATTCATATTTTGATGACTAACATCTGATCGCAACATGGTAATCTATCTAAAAACCAAGTTTCGTGTAATTCCGAGCATTTTGCATTTTTGGCAGCCATCTTGGATTCAAAATGGCCGCCAAAAAGGTCGACATGTGGGGCATATGGTGCGGTATAACATACCCTACTTATATTCCAATTTTCATCGAAATCCGTTAACTTTTGGATTTTTAAGGATTTATTATCATTTTCAAAATGGCCGCCATTTTAAGATGGCCACCATGATCAAATTCAAATTTTGATGACTAACATCAGATCGCAACATGGTAATCTACCTAAAAACCAAGTTTCGTGTAATTCCGAGCATTTTGCATTTTTGGCGGCCATCTTGGATTCAAAATGGCCACCATAAAAAGTCAACATGTGCGTCATATGGTGCGGTATAACATACTCTACTTATATTTCAATTTTCGTCAAAATCCGTTAACTTTTGGATTTTTAAGGATTTTTTTCATTTTCAAAATGGCCGCCATTTCAAGATGGCCGCCAATTTAAAAATTTTAAACCTGAAAGGCACCAGTTCACTTCATGACCTATTTTTGTGCGAAGTTTCAAGTCGATCCAATTTACGGTCTCCGAGAAATCTGTCGGACAAAATATTGGCGGAAAGTGGAAGAATAAAAATAATAATAATAATAATAACAAGTGCTGATTGTGATTGCAAGCAAGTCACAAAAAAATCCCCTCCCGTGCCCACTTTTGTCACAATTCGGACAACTTTTCAATTTTCGCACTTTGGCGGCCATTTTGAATATGGCGGCCATCTTGGACTTTGGCAGCCATCTTGGATTTGTTCGACATGTTGTTCGTAATATCAATATTGACCTAAATGCCAATTTTTGTTGAAATCAGACAACTTTTCAATATTCGCACTTTGGCAGCCATTTTGAATATGACAGCCATCTTGGATTTGTTCGAAAGTGTCGCCATGTTGTTCGTAATATCAATATTGACCTAAATGCCAATTTTCGTTGAAATCGGACAACTTTTCAATTTTCGCACTTTGGCGGCCATTTTGAATATGGCGGCCATCTTGGACTTTGGCGGCCATCTTGGATTTGTTCAAACATGTCACCATGTTGTTCGTAATATCAATATTCACCTAAATGCCAATTTTCGTTGAAATCGGACAACTTTTCAATTTTCGCACTTTGGAGGCCATTTTGAATATGGCGGCCATCTTGGACTTTGGCGGCCATCTTTGATTTGTTCGAACATGTCACCATGTTGTTCGTAATATCAATATTGACCTAAATGCCAATTTTCGTTGAAATCGGACAACTTTTCAATTTTCGCACTTTGGCGGCCATTTTGAATATGGTGGCCATCTTGGATTTTTCGGAAAATGGTCCCATATTGTCCGGGATCTTAATATTGACCTATAAACCTATTTTGGTTCATATCCATATTGTTTGTGATTTTTTATGATTAATTTTGTATTTTTTTCAAATTCAAAATGGCCGCCAATCCAAGATGGCCGCCATTTTCAAAATTTCGAAATCGGAAAGACCATTTCCTAGTGGTGACCTATCTTTCTGGTAAGTTTCATTGACCTATGTCTTTTCGTCTTCGAGAAATCCTACGGACAAAGTTAGGTCCAGAAGAAGAAGAAGAAGAAGAAGAAGAAGAATAATAATAATAATAATAAGAAACGGTGCAAAAACAATAAATCCCCGACACTTCGTGGTCGGGGATTTAATAATAAGAAACGGAGCAAAAACAATATGTCTCCCAAACTTTCGTTTGGGAGCCATAATAATTAAAATTTACGTTTCCCGAAACGTTGAAGTCGCCTCCCGTTCCGCACTTTTGACCGAGTAGAGGGAACTAAAAGTCAAGAGCACAACTTCATAACATGAGCTTTCAGTTGGCCAAGTTTCATTTCGATCGGTTAAAAGATGAGCGAGAAAACGAGCAAACTTTAAAACGGCCGCCATTTTGAAACCGGAAGTCGGACAAAAAATTTTTTTTGCAAAAATGCTCAGGATAGTTAGCTGTATCAGTATACCAATTTTCATTGAAATTGCTCTGGCCATAACTGAGATCTGACAACGGCCGCCATTTTGTAAAACTTTAAAACGGCCGCCATTTTGAAACCGGAAGTCGGACAAAACATTTTTAATAGTGGCACACTTAGGGTATCATAAGCTACCTGTATACCAAATTTCGTCTAAATCGGATGACGTTTAAATTTTTACATTTTTAGGGGGGTGGTGTTCGGATGGCGGCCATTTTGAAATGTCGGCCGCGTCAAATTTTTTTTTGCAAGAATGCTCGGGATAGTTAGCTGTACCAGTATACCAATTTTCATTGAAATTGCTTTGGCAATTACTGAGATCTGACAACGGCCGTCATTTTTTTCAACGGCGGCCATTTTGAAAATGGCGGCCATTTTGAAAATTTCAAAAGTGGATTGCACAACTTCAGGTCACCCTTAACATGTTCCTAAAGTTTCATTTCGATCGGTTAAAAGATGAGCGAGAAAACGAGCGGACAACATTGCGAGGGGAAAACATAAGAAATATGAAAATAATAATAATAATTAAAATTTAAGTTTCCCGAAACGTTGAAGTCGCCTCCCGTTCCGCACTTTTGACCGAGTAGAGGGAACTAAAAGTCAAGAGCACAACTTCATAACATGAGCTTTCAGTTGGCCAAGTTTCATTTCGATCGGTTAAAAGATGAGCGAGAAAACGAGCAAACTTTAAAACGGCCGCCATTTTGAAACCGGAAGTCGGACAAAAAATTTTTTTTGCAAAAATGCTCAGGATAGTTAGCTGTATCAGTATACCAATTTTCATTGAAATTGCTCTGGCCATAACTGAGATCTGACAACGGCCGCCATTTTGTAAAACTTTAAAACGGCCGCCATTTTGAAACCGGAAGTCGGACAAAAATTTTGAAAATAGTGGCACACTCAGGGTATCATAAGCTACCTGTATACCAAATTTCGTTTAAATCGGATGACGTTTAAATTTTTACAGTTTTAGGGGGGTGGTGTTCGGATGGCGGCCATTTTGAAATGTCGGCCGCGTCAAATTTTTTTTTGCAAAAATGCTCGGGATAGGAGCTGTATCAGTATACCAATTTTCATTGAAATTGCTTTGGCAATTACTGAGATCTGACAACGGCCGTCATTTTTTTTCAACGGCGGCCATTTTGAAAATGGCGGCCATTTTGAAAATTTCAAAAGTGGATTGCACAACTTCAGGTCACCCTTATTATGTTCCCAAAGTTTCATTTCGATCGGTTAAAAGATGAGCGAGAAAACGAGCGGACAACATTGCGAGGGGAAAAAGGAAAACATAAGAAATATGAAAATAATAATAATAATTAAAAATTACGTTTCGCGAAACGTGAAGTCTCCCAAACGAAGTTACTGATAGTCCTGTACAAAAAATAGCGCGTCATATAAAAATTCTGAGTTGACCATTGAACTCGACATACTAAATTTACTTTAGGAACCAATTTTCATTGAGTTCCGACAATGTTGAATTTTTGCCGATTTGGCGACTTTGGTGGCCATTTTAAAAAAAATGGCGGGTCGTATAAAAAATCTGAGTGTACCGTTGAACTCGGCATACCAAATTTACTTTTAGAACCTATTTTCGTTGAATTATGACAATGTTGAATTTTTGCCCATTTGGCAACTTTGGCGGCCATTTTACAAAAAATGGCGCGTCGTATAAAAATTCTGAGTTGACCATTGGACTCGGCATACCAAATTTACTGTTAAAACCCATTTTCGTTGAAATCCGACAAACTTGAATTTTTGGCGATTCGGCGGCCATTTTGAAAATGGCGGCCGGTTCGCGCGCGATTTTTTGCCAAAAATAAATCAAGACCACTATGCTGAACCTACATACCAAGTTTCATCGAAATCCATCTGGCGGTTCTCCGGGAACTGCATTTTGGCGGGAAAACTTAAATGGCGGCCATTTTGAAAGTGGCGGCCATCTTGGAAATTCCGAAAGATGATTGCACATCTAGCCAATAGGGTCTAACATCCTACCAAGTTTCAAATTGATCCCATTTACGGTTTCTGAGAAAAGTGTCGGAAATCTCTACGGAAAAACCAGAAGAAGAATAATAATAATAATTAAAATTTACGTTTCGCGAAACGTGAAGTCTCCCAAACGAAGTTACTGATAGTCCTGTGCAGCCTGTGAATCACCTTATATTTGACTTTACAGGTTGCTATTCACCTAGATTTCAAATTCTAATAAAATTGAAAAAAATGGTAAATTTTCAAATTTTACTGGTATTCTGTTGACACAGACATGTTTCACCTGTCCCACATGAACGTTTGCCTAAAAGAGAATAACAAAAATAAAGTAAGTGGAGCATGACGCCAGGGGCATACATATGAACATTGAAATGCTATTGCAATTGATGTAGACAAATGCTAATATGTAACTGCAGACAACATATCAATGGTCTACCATCAATGCTTCATATTAAACAGACACAAGAAACAAGAGGCCCTAAGGGTCCTGTATCGCTGACCTGGAATTTTTGCTATCAAGGAGCAATAGCTTATACAACAAGGAGCTGTTTGACAACTTCGGCCCAATGAAGACTTTTGTAGTGCTTGATGAGCTGAACATTTCAGCAATTGAAAGTTTTTCTCTATATACTATCGTTCTCAAGTTACAGGCAAAAAACACCCAAAATCGCTATTTTTGACTTTTCAAGAGAGATAACTATTACAAGAAGCAGTCTGGAAAGTCAAACCAATGGAGACTTTTGTAGAGCTTGATGAGCTGAGCATTTCAGCAAGTAAAAGTTTTTCTTCATCTACTATCGTTCTCAAGTTAAAGGCAAAAAACCCCAAAAAATCGCTTTTTTTGACATTTCAAGAGAGATAACTCCTACAAGGAGCCATATGACAACTTCGAACCATAAAGTCTTTTGCAAACATTTTCTTATCATTTTAAGATAATATTCTTTGTAACCTGAGAAAAAATAACCAAGCAACTTTAATGACCCAATTGCGTTGAATGCCAACGATGCTGAATTTTTGCAGATTCGGCAACTTTGGCGAATAAATGTTGTGCTAGGGACAGAGAATATATATCTGGTTTAATGAAGGGGATTTCAACCTTTTTCAAGTTATAATTAAGTTTATAACATTCAGAGGGCTTAATAATAATAAGAAGGGGAAAACGAAGAAATAGTGTAAGAAAATTCTGATTGCACCATTCAACTCGCCATAACAAATTTACTTTAAGAACCCAATTTCATTGAATTCCAACGTTGTTGATTTTTTGCCGATTTGGCAACTTCGGCGGCCATTTTACAAAAAATAGCGCGTCATATAAAAATTCTGAGTTGACCATTGAACTCGACATACTAAATTTACTTTAGGAACCAATTTTCATTGAGTTCCGACAATGTTGAATTTTTGCCGATTTGGCGACTTTGGTGGCCATTTTTAAAAAAATGGCGGGTCGTATAAAAAATCTGAGTGTACCGTTGAACTCGGCATACCAAATTTACTTTTAGAACCTATTTTCGTTGAATTATGACAATGTTGAATTTTTGCCCATTTGGCAACTTTGGCGGCCATTTTACAAAAAATGGCGCGTCGTATAAAAATTCTGAGTTGACCATTGGACTCGGCATACCAAATTTACTGTTAAAACCCATTTTCGTTGAAATCCGACAAACTTGAATTTTTGGCGATTCGGCGGCCATTTTGAAAATGGCGGCCGGTTCGCGCGCGATTTTTTGCCAAAAATAAATCAAGACCACTATGCTGAACCTACATACCAAGTTTCATCGAAATCCATCTGGCGGTTCTCCGGGAACTGCATTTTGGCGGGAAAACTTAAATGGCTGCCATTTTGAAAGTGGCGGCCATCTTGGAAATTCCGAAAGATGATTGCACATCTAGCCAATAGGGTCTAACATCCTACCAAGTTTCAAATTGATCCCATTTACGGTTTCTGAGAAAAGTGTCGGAAATCTCTACGGGGAAACCAGAAGAAGAATAATAATAATAATAATAAGAAACAGAGTAAAAACAATAAGTCTCCAAACTTCGTTTGGGAGACTTAATAAGAAACAGAGTAAAAACAATAAGTCTCCAAACTTCGTTTGGGAGACTTAATAAGAAACGGAGTAAAAACAATAAGTCGCCCGACACTTCGTGGTCGGCGACTTAATAATAATAATAATAAGAAACGGAGTAAAAGCAATAAGTCGCCCGACACTTCGTGGTCGGCGACTTAATTAAACATGATTATGATCTTATGGATCATAACTGGCTCCCAAACGACCCCCATGGACACTGGAGTTTAGACATCCATTCACAGCAACTTTATCTAAAAGGAAACCAAGTTTTTGCAAATCGGTGCATTTTCCATTTTTGTCGGCCATCTTGGATTCAAAATGGCTGCCATAAGAAGTCAACATGTGCGTCATATGGTGCGGTATAACATACTCTACTTATATTCCAATTTTCAGCGAAATCCGTTTACTTTTGGACTTTTAAGGATTTTCATTTTCAAAACGGCCGCCATTTTAAGATGGCCGCCATGACCAAATTCATATTTTGATGACTAACATCTGATCGCAACATGGTAATCTATCTAAAAACCAAGTTACGTGCGATTCAGAGCATTTTGCATTTTTGGCGGCCATCTTGGATTCAAAATGGTTGCCAAAAAGGTCGACATGTGGGGCATATGGTGCGGTATAACATATCCTACTTACATTCCAATTTTCATCGAAATCCGTTAACTTTTGGATTTTTAAGGATTTATTATCATTTTCAAAATGGCCGCCATTTAAAGACGGCCGCCATGACCAAATTCATATTTTGATGACTAACATCTGATCGCAACATGGTTATCTATCTAAAAACCAAGTTTCGTGTAATTCCGAGCATTTTGCATTTTTGGCGGCCATCTTGGATTCAAAATGGCCGCCATAAAAAGTCAACATGTGCGTCATATGGTGCGTTATAACATACTCTACTTATATTCCAATTTTCAGCGAAATCCGTTAACTTTTGGATTTTTCAGGATTTATTTTCATTTTCGAAATGGCCGCCATTTTAAGATGGCCGCCATGTTCAAATTCCAATTTTGATGACTACCATCTGACCGCATCATGGTTATCTATCTAAAAACCAAGTTTCGTGTGATTACGAGCATTTTGAATTTTTGGCGGCCATCTTGGATTCAAAATGGCCGCCACAAAAAGACAACATGTGAGTCGTATGGTGCGGTATAACATACCCTACTTATATTCCAATTTTCATTGAAATCCGTTAACTTTTGGATTTTTAAGGATTTTTTTCGTTTTCAAAATTGCCGCCATTTCCAGATGGCCGCCAATTTCAAAATTTTAAAACTTGAAGGCACCACTTCAAGTCATGACCTATTTTTGGGTGAAGTTTCATAATGATCCAATTTACGGTCTCCGAGAAAACGGTCGGACAAAATTTTGGCGGAAAGGAGAAGAAAAATAATAATAATTAAAATTTACGTTTCCCGAAACGTTGAAGTCGCCTCCCGTTCCGCACTTTTGACCGAGTAGAGGGAACTAAAAGTCAAGAGCACAACTTCATAACATGAGCTTTCAGTTGGCCAAGTTTCATTTCGATCGGTTAAAAGATGAGCGAGAAAACGAGCAAACTTTAAAACGGCCGCCATTTTGAAACCGGAAGTCGGACAAAAAATTTTTTTTGCAAAAATGCTCAGGATAGTTAGCTGTATCAGTATACCAATTATCATTGAAATTGCTCTGGCCATAACTGAGATCTGACAACGGCCGCCATTTTGTAAAACTTTAAAACGGCCGCCATTTTGAAACCGGAAGTCGGACAAAACATTTTTAATAGTGGCACACTTAGGGTATCATAAGCTACCTGTATACCAAATTTCGTCTAAATCGGATGACGTTTAAATTTTTACATTTTTAGGGGGGTGGTGTTCGGATGGCGGCCATTTTGAAATGTCGGCCGCGTCAAATTTTTTTTTGCAAAAATGCTCGGGATAGTTAGCTGTACCAGTATACCAATTTTCATTGAAATTGCTTTGGCAATTACTGAGATCTGACAACGGCCGTCATTTTTTTTCAACGGCGGCCATTTTGAAAATTTCAAAAGTGGATTGCACAACTTCAGGTCACCCTTAACATGTTCCTAAAGTTTCATTTCGATCGGTTAAAAGATGAGCGAGAAAACGAGCGGACAACATTGCGAGGGGAAAACATAAGAAATATGAAAATAATAATAATAATAATAATAAGAAACGGAGTAAAAACAATAAGTCGCCCGACACTTCGTGGTCGGCGACTTAATAATAATAAGAAACGGAGCAAAAACAATATGTCTCCCAAACTTTCGTTTGGGAGCCATAATAATAATAATAATAATAATAATAATAATAATAATAATAAGAAACGGTGCAAAAACAATAAGTCGCCAAAACTTCGTTTTGGGCGACTTAATAATAATAATAATTATTATTAAAAATAATGTGTTGGGATGCCAACACAGAAGTCGCCCAAAATACCCATGGATAGTATTGCGTTCCACTCAGGACATTAAAATGTACCTACACATCAACTTTCATTAAAATCGGACAATGTTTAAAATTTGACGCGTTTTTGGCGGCCATTTCGAAACGCATGGTCGAAAAAAAATTCCGAATGTGGATTTCCATTCGGGACACCTAAATCTACCTTCACACCAAATTTTGTTGCAATCGGAGCACATCAAATTTCATCGAGATCGGATAACGTTGAAAATTATATACGTTTTTAGCGGCCATTTTGAAACCCGACGTCGGAGAAAAAATTTAAAGGTAGCGTTTCACTCGAAATACTAACCTCTATCTACATACCAAATTTCGTTGAAATCGGACCACGGGAAAATTTTTGCCATTTTTGGGTGGGTGTCGTCAAGTGGCGGCCATTTTGAAATGGCGGCCATTATCAAAATTCAGACTATTGACTGCACCCCTCCATATGTCGATCTACAACTGTGCCAAGTTTCATTTGATTCTATTAAGGCGTCTCTGAGAAATGTTTCGGACAAGTTCACGGTCTAGAAAAAGTGGAAACCGAAATAATAATAATAATAACTAGTGCTGATTGTGTTGGGATGCCAACACAGAATGTCTCCCAAACGAACCCCCATTGCCACTTTATTCTTGTGCATGTTGAAAACCCCCAAATAGACATGATATTCTTAGTTTGTGCATTAAAATATACCTACATATGAAATTTCGTTGCAATCGGAATAAGTTAACGGTAGGGGGGGGGGAGTGTGGTGAAACGGCTGCCATCACAAAATGGTGTCGTTCGCATCCAATTTTTTTTTTGGCAAAAATGCTCAGGATAGTTAGCTGTATCAGTATACCAATTTTCATTGAAATTGCTCTGGCCATTACTGAGATCTGACAATGGCCGCCATTTTTGAAAACTTTAAAACGGCCGCCATTTTGAAACCGGAAGTCGGACAAAAATTTTAAAAGTAGTGGCACACTTAGGGTACCATAATATACCTGTGTACCGAATTTCGTCGAAATCGGATGACGTTTAAATTTTTGCATTTTTAGGGGGTGGTGTTCGGATGGCGGCCATTTTGAAATGTCGTTCGCGTCCATTTTTTTTGGCAAAAATACTCAGAATAGTCAGCTGTATCAGTATACCAATTTTCATTGAAATTGCTCTGGCCATTACTTAGATCTGACAACGGCCGCCATTTTTTCAAACTTTAAAACGGCCGCCATTTTGAAACCGGAAGTCGGAAAAAATTTCTTTTTGGCAAAAATGCTCAGGATAGTTTAGCTGTATCAGTATACCAATTTTCATTGAAATTGGTCTGGCCGTTACGGAGATCTGACAACGGCCGCCATTTTTTAAAACTTTGAAACGGCCGCCATTTTGAAACCGGAAGTCGGACAAAAATTTTGAAAGTAATAGCACACTCAGGGTGCCATAATCTACCTGTGTACCAAATTTCGTCGAAATCGGATGACATTTAAATTTTTGCATTTTTAGGGGGGTGGTGTTCGGATGGCGGCCATTTTGAAATGTCGTTCGCGTCTATTTTTTTTTGGTAAAAATGCTCAGGATAGTTAGCTGTATCAGTATACCAATTTTCATTGAAATTGCTCTGGCCATTACTGAGATCTGACAATGGTCGCCATTTTTTTCAATGGCGGCCATTTTGAAAATGGCGGCCATTTTGAAAATTTCAAAAGTGGATTGCACAACTTCAGGTCACCCTTAATATGTTCCCAAAGTTTCATCTTGATTGGACATTGCGTCTCAGAGAAAATGTGCGGACAAGATTGAACGGAAAGAAAAAAGAAAGAAAGAAAGAAAGAAGAAGAATAATAATAAGAAACCGGACAAAAACAATATGTCTCCCAAAACTTCGTTTGGGAGACATAATAATAATAATAATAATAATAATAATAATAATAATACTAATAAGAAACGGTGCAAAAACAATAAGTCGCCAAAACTTCGTTTTGGGCGACTTAATTAAAAATAATGTGTTGGGATGCCAACACAGAAGTCGCCCAAAATCCCTATGGATAGTATTGCGTTCCACTCAGGACATTTTAAAAAATGTACCTACAAATCAAATTTCATTAAAATCGGACAATGTTTAAAATTTGACGCGTTTTTGGCGGCCATTTTGAAACACATGGTCGAAAAAAATTCCGAATGTGGATTTCCACTCGGGACACCTAAATCTACCTCCACACCAAATTTTGTTGCAATCGGAGCACATTAAATTTCATCGAGATCGCATAACGTTGAAAATTATACACGTTTTTAGCGGCCATTTTAAAACCCGACGTCGGATAAAAAATTTAAAGGTAGCGTTTCACTCGAAATTCTAACCTCTACATACATACCAAATTTCGTTGAAATCGGACCAGCGGAAAATTTTTTGCTATTTTTGGGTGGGTGTCGTCAAGTGGCGGCCATTTTGAAATGGCGGCCATTATAAAAAATCTGACTATCGACTGCACCCCTCCATATGTCGATCTACAACTGTGCCAAGTTTCATTTGATTCTATTAAGGCGTCTCTGAGAAATGTGTCGGACAAGTTCACGGTCTAGAAAAAGTGGAAACCGAAATAATAATAATAATAATAATTAAAAATAATGTGTTGGGATGCCAACACAGAAGTCGCCCAAAATCCCCATGGATAGTATTTCGTTCCACTCAGGACATTGAAATGTACCTACACATCAAATTTCATTAAAATCGGACAACGTTTAAAATTTGACGCGTTTTTGGCGGCCATTTTGAAACACCAGGTGGAAAAAAATTCGAATTTGGATTTCCACTTGGGACACTTAAATCCACCTCCACACCAAATTTTGTTGCAATCGGAGCACGTTAAATGACATAGAGAGAGCATAACGTTGAAAATTATACACGTTTATAGCGGCCATTTTGAAACCTGACGTCGGAGAAAAAATTTAAAGGTAGCTTTTCACTCGAAATACTAACCTCTACCTCTATACCAAATTTCGTTGAAATCGGACCACGGGAAAATTTTTGCTATTTTTGGGTGGGTGTCGTCAAGTGGCGGCCATTATAAAAAATCTAACTATTGACTGCACCCCTCCATATGTCGATCTACAACTGTGCCAAGTTTCATTTGATTCTATTTAGGCTTCTCTGAGAAATGTGTCGGACAAGTTCACGGTCTAGAAAAAGTGGAAACCGAAATAATAATAATAATAATAATAATAATAATAATAATAATAATAATTAAAAATAATGTGTTGGGATGCCAACTCAGAAGTCGCCCAAAATCCCCATGGATAGTATTGCGTTCCACTCAGGACATAAAGATGTACCTAAATATCAAATTTCATTAAAATCGGACAACGTTTAAAATTGACGCGTTTTTGGCGGCCATCTTGAAACGCCAGGTGGAAAAAAAATTTCCGAATTTGGATTTCCACTCGGAACACTTAAATCCACCTCCACACCAAATTTTGTTGAAATCGGAGCACGTTAAATGTCATCGAGATCGGATAACGTTAAAATTATACACATTTTAAGCGGCCATTTTGTAACCCGACGTCGGAGAAAAAATTTAAAGGTAGCGTTTCACTCCAAATACTAACCTCTACCTCCATACCAAATTTCGTTGAAATCAGACCACGGGAAAATTTTTGCTATTTTTGGGTGGGTGTCGTCAAGTGGCGGCCATTTTGAAATGGCGGCCATTATCAAAATTCTGACTATGGACTGCACCCCTCCATATGCCGATCTACAACTGTGCCAAGTTTCATTTGATTCTATTAAGACGTCTCTGAGAAATGTGGTGGACAAGTTCACGGTCTAGAAAAAGTGGAAACCGAAATAATAATAATAATAATAATTTAAATTTACGTTTCCCGAAACGTTGAAGTCGCCTCCCGTTCCGCACTTTTGACCGAGTAGAGGGAACTAAAAGTCAAGAGCACAACTTCATAACATGAGCTTTCAGTTGGCCAAGTTTCATTTCGATCGGTTAAAAGATGAGCGAGAAAACGAGCAAACTTTAAAACGGCCGCCATTTTGAAACCGGAAGTCGGACAAAAAATTTTTTTTGCAAAAATGCTCAGGATAGTTAGCTGTATCAGTATACCAATTTTCATTGAAATTGCTCTGGCCATAACTGAGATCTGACAACGGCCGCCATTTTGTAAAACTTTAAAACGGCCGCCATTTTGAAACCGGAAGTCGGACAAAACATTTTTAAATAGTGGCACACTTAGGGTATCATAAGCTACCTGTATACCAAATTTCGTCTAAATCGGATGACGTTTAAATTTTTACATTTTTAGGGGGGTGGTGTTCGGATGGCGGCCATTTTGAAATGTCGGCCGCGTCAAATTTTTTTTTTGCAAAAATGCTCGGGATAGTTAGCTGTACCAGTATACCAATTTTCATTGAAATTACTTTGGCAATTACTGAGATCTGACAACGGCCATCATTTTTTTCAACGGCGGCCATTTTGAAAATGGCGGCCATTTTGAAAATTTCAAAAGTGGATTGCACAACTTCAGGTCACCCTTAACATGTTCCCAAAGTTTCATTTCGATCGGTTAAAAGATGAGCGAGAAAACGAGCGGACAACATTGCGAGGGGAAAACATAAGAAATATGAAAATAATAATAATAATTAAAAATTACGTTTCGCGAAACGTGAAGTCTCCCAAACGAAGTTACTGATAGTCCTGTACAAAAAATAGCGCGTCATATAAAAATTCTGAGTTGACCATTGAACTCGACATACTAAATTTACTTTAGGAACCAATTTTCATTGAGTTCCGACAATGTTGAATTTTTGCCGATTTGGCGACTTTGGTGGCCATTTTTAAAAAAATGGCGGGTCGTATAAAAAATCTGAGTGTACCGTTGAACTCGGCATACCAAATTTACTTTTAGAACCTATTTTCGTTGAATTATGACAATGTTGAATTTTTGCCCATTTGGCAACTTTGGCGGCCATTTTACAAAAAATGGCGCGTCGTATAAAAATTCTGAGTTGACCATTGGACTCGGCATACCAAATTTACTGTTAAAACCCATTTTCGTCGAAATCCGACAAACTTGAATTTTTGGCGATTCGGCGGCCATTTTGAAAATGGCGGCCGGTTCGCGCGCGATTTTTTGCAAAAAATAAATCAAGACCACTATGCTGAACCTACATACCAAGTTTCATCGAAATCCATCTGGCGGTTCTCCGGGAACTGCATTTTGGCGGGAAAACTTAAATGGCGGCCATTTTGAAAGTGGCGGCCATCTTGGAAATTCCGAAAGATGATTGCACATCTAGCCAATAGGGTCTAACATCCTACCAAGTTTCAAATTGATCCCATTTACGGTTTCTGAGAAAAGTGTCGGAAATCTCTACGGAAAAACCAGAAGAAGAATAATAATAATAATTAAAATTTACGTTTCCCGAAACGTTGAAGTCGCCTCCCGTTCCGCACTTTTGACCGAGTAGAGGGAACTAAAAGTCAAGAGCACAACTTCATAACATGAGCTTTCAGTTGGCCAAGTTTCATTTCGATCGGTTAAAAGATGAGCGAGAAAACGAGCAAACTTTAAAACGGCCGCCATTTTGAAACCGGAAGTCGGACAAAAAATTTTTTTTTGCAAAAATGCTCAGGATAGTTAGCTGTATCAGTATACCAATTTTCATTGAAATAGCTCTGGCCATAACTGAGATCTGACAACGGCCGCCATTTTGTAAAACTTTAAAACGGCCGCCATTTTGAAACCGGAAGTCGGACAAAACATTTTTAAATAGAGGCACACTTAGGGTATCATAAGCTACCTGTATACCAAATTTTGTCTAAATCGGATGACGTTTAAATTTTTACATTTTTAGGGGGGTGGTGTTCGGATGGCGGCCATTTTGAAATGTCGGCCGCGTCAAATTTTTTTTTGCAAAAATGCTCGGGATAGTTAGCTGTACCAGTATACCAATTTTCATTGAAATTGCTTTGGCAATTACTGAGATCTGACAACGGCCGTCATTTTTTTCAACGGCGGCCATTTTGAAAATGGCGGCCATTTTGAAAATTTCAAAAGTGGATTGCACAACTTCAGGTCACCCTTAACATGTTCCCAAAGTTTCATTTCGATCGGTTAAAAGATGAGCGAGAAAACGAGCGGACAACATTGCGAGGGGAAAACATAAGAAATATGAAAATAATAATAATAATAAGAAACGGAGTAAAAACAATAAGTCGCCCGACACTTCGTGGTCGGCGACTTAATAATAATAATAATAAGAAACGGAGTAAAAACAATAAGTCGCCCGACACTTCGTGGTCGGCGACTTAATTAAAATTTACGTTTCGCGAAACGTGAAGTCTCCCAAACGAAGTTACTGATAGTCCTGTGCAGCCTGTGCGGCCATTTTACAAAAAATAGCGCGTCATATAAAAATTCTGAGTTGACCATTGAACTCGACATACTAAATTTACTTTAGGAACCAATTTTCATTGAGTTCCGACAATGTTGAATTTTTGCCGATTTGGCGACTTTGGTGGCCATTTTTAAAAAAATGGCGGGTCGTATAAAAAATCTGAGTGTACCGTTGAACTCGGCATACCAAATTTACTTTTAGAACCTATTTTCGTTGAATTATGACAATGTTGAATTTTTGCCCATTTGGCAACTTTGGCGGCCATTTTACAAAAAATGGCGCGTCGTATAAAAATTCTGAGTTGACCATTGGACTCGGCATACCAAATTTACTGTTAAAACCCATTTTCGTTGAAATCCGACAAACTTGAATTTTTGGCGATTCGGCGGCCATTTTGAAAATGGCGGCCGGTTCGCGCGCGATTTTTTGCCAAAAATAAATCAAGACCACTATGCTGAACCTACATACCAAGTTTCATCGAAATCCATCTGGCGGTTCTCCGGGAACTGCATTTTGGCGGGAAAACTTAAATGGCGGCCATTTTGAAAGTGGCGGCCATCTTGGAAATTCCGAAAGATGATTGCACATCTAGCCAATAGGGTCTAACATCCTACCAAGTTTCAAATTGATCCCATTTACGGTTTCTGAGAAAAGTGTCGGAAATCTCTACGGGGAAACCAGAAGAAGAATAATAATAATTAAAATTTACGTTTCGCGAAACGTGAAGTCTCCCAAACGAAGTTACTGATAGTCCTGTGCAGCCTGTGAATCACCTTATATTTGACTTTACAGGTTGCTATTCACCTAGATTTCAAATTCTAATAAAATTGAAAAAAATGGTAAATTTTCAAATTTTACTGGTATTCTGTTGACACAGACATGTTTCACCTGTCCCACATGAACGTTTGCCTAAAAGAGAATAACAAAAATAAAGTAAGTGGAGCGTGACGCCAGGGGCATACATATGAACATTGAAATGCTATTGCAATTGATGTAGACAAATGCTAATATGTAACTGCAGACAACATATCAATGGTCTACCATCAATGCTTCATATTAAACAGACACAAGAAACAAGAGGCCCTAAGGGTCCTGTATCGCTGACCTGGAATTTTTGCTATCAAGGAGCAATAGCTTATACAACAAGGAGCTGTTTGACAACTTCGGCCCAATGAAGACTTTTGTAGTGCTTGATGAGCTGAACATTTCAGCAATTGAAAGTTTTTCTCTATCTACTATCGTTCTCAAGTTACAGGCAAAAAACACCCAAAATCGCTATTTTTGACTTTTCAAGAGAGATAACTATTACAAGAAGCAGTCTGACAAAGTCAAACCAATAGAGACTTTTGTAGAGCTTGATGAGCTGAGCATTTCAGCAAGTAAAAGTTTTTCTTCATCTACTATCGTTCTCAAGTTAAAGGCAAAAAACCCCAAAAAATCGCTTTTTTGACATTTCAAGAGAGATAACTCCTACAAGGAGCCATATGACAACTTCGAACCATAAAGTCTTTTGTGGAGCTTGATGATCTGAACATTTTAGCAATTTAAAGTTTTTCTCTATCTACTATCGTTCTCAAGTTATAGGCAAACAAGAGGCCCCAAATTTACTTTAAGAACCCAATTTCATTGAATTCCAACGTTGTTGATTTTTTGCCGATTTGGCAACTTCGGCGGCCATTTTACAAAAAATAGCGCGTCATATAAAAATTCTGAGTTGACCATTGAACTCGACATACTAAATTTACTTTAGGAACCAATTTTCATTGAGTTCCGACAATGTTGAATTTTTGCCGATTTGGCGACTTTGGTGGCCATTTTTAAAAAAATGGCGGGTCGTATAAAAAATCTGAGTGTACCGTTGAACTCGGCATACCAAATTTACTTTTAGAACCTATTTTCGTTGAATTATGACAATGTTGAATTTTTGCCCATTTGGCAACTTTGGCGGCCATTTTACAAAAAATGGCGCGTCGTATAAAAATTCTGAGTTGACCATTGGACTCGGCATACCAAATTTACTGTTAAAACCCATTTTCGTTGAAATCCGACAAACTTGAATTTTTGGCGATTCGGCGGCCATTTTGAAAATGGCGGCCGGTTCGCGCGCGATTTTTTGCCAAAAATAAATCAAGACCACTATGCTGAACCTACATACCAAGTTTCATCGAAATCCATCTGGCGGTTCTCCGGGAACTGCATTTTGGCGGGAAAACTTAAATGGCGGCCATTTTGAAAGTGGCGGCCATCTTGGAAATTCCGAAAGATGATTGCACATCTAGCCAATAGGGTCTAACATCCTACCAAGTTTCAAATTGATCCCATTTACGGTTTCTGAGAAAAGTGTCGGAAATCTCTACGGGGAAACCAGAAGAAGAAGAAACAGAGTAAAAACAATAAGTCTCCAAACTTCGTTTGGGAGACTTAATTAAAATTTACGTTTCCCGAAACGTTGAAGTCGCCTCCCGTTCCGCACTTTTGACCGAGTAGAGGGAACTAAAAGTCAAGAGCACAACTTCATAACATGAGCTTTCAGTTGGCCAAGTTTCATTTCGATCGGTTAAAAGATGAGCGAGAAAACGAGCAAACTTTAAAACGGCCGCCATTTTGAAACCGGAAGTCGGACAAAAAATTTTTTTTGCAAAAATGCTCAGGATAGTTAGCTGTATCAGTATACCAATTTTCATTGAAATTGCTCTGGCCATAACTGAGATCTGACAACGGCCGCCATTTTGTAAAACTTTAAAACGGCCGCCATTTTGAAACCGGAAGTCCAACAAAAATTTTGAAAATAGTGGCACACTCAGGGTATCATAAGCTACCTGTATACCAAATTTCGTTTAAATCGGATGACGTTTAAATTTTTACAGTTTTAGGGGGGTGGTGTTCGGATGGCGGCCATTTTGAAATGTCGGCCGCGTCAAATTTTTTTTTGCAAAAATGCTCGGGATAGGGAGCTGTATCAGTATACCAATTTTCATTGAAATTGCTTTGGCAATTACTGAGATCTGACAACGGCCGTCATTTTTTTTCAACGGCGGCCATTTTGAAAATGGCGGCCATTTTGAAAATTTCAAAAGTGGATTGCACAACTTCAGGTCACCCTTATTATGTTCCCAAAGTTTCATTTCGATCGGTTAAAAGATGAGCGAGAAAACGAGCGGACAACATTGCGAGGGGAAAAAGGAAAACATAAGAAATATGAAAATAATAATAATTAAAATTTACGTTTCCCGAAACGTTGAAGTCGCCTCCCGTTCCGCACTTTTGACCGAGTAGAGGGAACTAAAAGTCAAGAGCACAACTTCATAACATGAGCTTTCAGTTGGCCAAGTTTCATTTCGATCGGTTAAAAGATGAGCGAGAAAACGAGCAAACTTTAAAACGGCCGCCATTTTGAAACCGGAAGTCGGACAAAAAATTTTTTTTGCAAAAATGCTCAGGATAGTTAGCTGTATCAGTATACCAATTTTCATTGAAATTGCTCTGGCCATAACTGAGATCTGACAACGGCCGCCATTTTGTAAAACTTTAAAACGGCCGCCATTTTGAAACCGGAAGTCGGACAAAACATTTTTAAATAGTGGCACACTTAGGGTATCATAAGCTACCTGTATACCAAATTTCGTCTAAATCGGATGACGTTTAAATTTTTACATTTTTAGGGGGGTGGTGTTCGGATGGCGGCCATTTTGAAATGTCGGCCGCGTCAAATTTTTTTTTGCAAAAATGCTCGGGATAGTTAGCTGTACCAGTATACCAATTTTCATTGAAATTGCTTTGGCAATTACTGAGATCTGACAACGGCCGTCATTTTTTTCAACGGCGGCCATTTTGAAAATGGCGGCCATTTTGAAAATTTCAAAAGTGGATTGCACAACTTCAGGTCACCCTTAACATGTTCCCAAAGTTTCATTTCGATCGGTTAAAAGATGAGCGAGAAAACGAGCGGACAACATTGCGAGGGGAAAAAGGAAAACATAAGAAATATGAAAATAATAATAATAATAAGAAACGGAGTAAAAACAATAAGTCGCCCGACACTTCGTGGTCGGCGACTTAATAAGAAACAGAGTAAAAACAATAAGTCTCCAAACTTCGTTTGGGAGACTTAATAATAAGAAACGGAGTAAAAACAATAAGTCGCCCGACACTTCGTGGTCGGCGACTTAATAATAATAATAAGAAACGGAGTAAAAACAATAAGTCGCCCGACACTTCGTGGTCGGCGACTTAATAATAATAATAATAATAAGAAACGGTGCAAAAACAATAAGTCGCCAAAACTTCGTTTTGGGCGACTTAATAATAATAATAAGAAACGGTGCAAAAACAATAAGTCGCCAAAACTTCGTTTTGGGCGACTTAATAATAATAATAATAATAATAAGAAACGGTGCAAAAACAAATAAATGAAAATTACGAACAATAAGATATGTTTACTAACCTTTCTCACTGCAGGCAGGGTGTACTCGACTCCAATCTTAATTGACAAGGATTGCCTGTTTTCCTACCGCAGGTCGGGGGTTCTCTCCGGGTACTCCGGCTTGCTCCCCAATAAAAACTGGATTCCATAAAATAGCTGAAAAATTGCTGAAAGTGGCGTTAAAACACCATTCAAACAAACAAACAATTTACTAACCTTATGCTACCTTTTAAGATAACGAATCAGTACAATATCGCTTCTATTGCTGGTTTGTGTTCTTCACACTTCATAGTAAATGTTCTTCGATAACTTTATTTGATCTAATAAACTTGGCTATGTATTTATCCGCTGCTGCGTAAACTGCGGAGATGAAAACATATGAAATCTTTTACCTGAATTAATGAAGTACTGCTTTTAATAATAAATGTTTTTTTTATCCTTGAGTCCGCATATCAAGCTGTCGTCTCAATTTCATTTAGACGACAGCTTGATATGCGGACTTTAGGATAAAAAAAAACATTTTTTATTAAAAGCAGTACTTCATTAATTCAGGGTAAAAGATTTATTGCCTGTAAAAAAGAACTAGAAGGATAGTTGGTAAAAACCAATATTTATTATGACAAATAGTGTTACATTTAAAGATGGCTCTGAAATTTAAGAAAATAATATGCATGTATCAAAAATTAAAAAAATCAAAGGCGTCTCCTTTGTAAACGATTTTAAAGAAGTCTTTTGTCGTCGACAGTACAGTATAGATCAATGAAGCAATTCGTTTTCTATCCTTGTAAGAGTTTGCTGGTAACTTATTTTGTGTCTTTTTTAATTGTTAAACGTTTCTTTGATGCTGTGTATTTTTTTATTACCTTTGATATTAATTTCATAACTTATGTTAAGTTTACTAAGATGGTTGTGTTGTAAATAATCCCCAAAATTGGTTTGGTGACAAAACATCTTACCAGTAACTTATTGTTAAACGTTTCTTTGATGCTGTGTATTTTGTTATTACCTTTGATATTAATTTCATAACTAATGTTAAGTTTACTAAGATGGTTGTGTTGTAAATAATCCCCACAATTTGGTTTGGTGACAAAACATCATACCAGTAACTTATTGTGAAAATAAAGGGTTTGTTAATACACTATATAATTGCATCTGGAAAAAAATACACGTTATTTAGGTTACCTGGCGTCATACGATTGACAGTGTTGAAATTAATACACTTTTTAATTCTTTCGATTGCCTTCCACAAATGGATGCATTTAGCCACGTTTTGTGGGTTTTTAACTGACTTGCTGATCCACACACCAAGAAAAGGTTCTTCACTGAGATTGTATTGCATACTAAATTATTCAACATCAATACTTCAAACAGTGTAATTATTATTTATCTCTGTAGTTTCAAAAAAGCCAGTGTTTAACTTTATATTCGTTCATTGGCTTTGCTAAATATGGTATACTGCTAAAAAACTTAAATCATATTGAGCTGAAAATCTAAAATAGTAGTATAAATGGTACAAGTCATAATTAAAGAGGAAGCAACGCCGGGCTGGTATTGTGTTTCAAAATGTATCAGCATAGTTTAGTTAGTTCAACTAAACACAATAAAAGAATTTATTAATATTTTCTGCTAACATAACGGATCAAATTTTGCTGATAATGCACCTGACAAAACATCTAATTTTCATGTTGTACCACAAAATAAAATATATGAAATTATGAAAAATTAAACATTTCATTAACATTATTGCATAACAAGTGTAGAAATAAATAAAACAATTAATTAAGTTATTCTTTCGAAAGTTGGCAATAATTATCGATCAATTCCGTATTCAGCAGATCAGTAATGTCCCAGATAAAATATTCTGTGGCTTTAACCTGCTGAATAAACAATAAAGATTAAAGTGATAACAAACCTCTAAAACATCGTCATTTATTTGAGTTTAACAGGATATATAAGAAACATTGATGTGTTATTCTTTGGTATTGATGTCAACTAATAACTTATGAAATGATTTACACCATGTCACTTCGTAACAATCCAAAAATGTCAGGTATAAAACCACAATTCTACATCGATGCCTTTTTTAACTCTATTTTCAATCTAAGAGGTTGGTGTTATACATTCTACAATATTATTAAATATTTGGTAGCACTATTAAGGATTTCCTTTACGCTAAGTACAGGGTAACTTTATTTACGGATTTTGGTTACTTGAAAACTGGAATATCAACGTGTCGAGCAATTTTGATAGTATGAGTCAGGCCAGATTAACATAATTTTTCTTTTATGGTCAAGCTGTATCTTGGATTAGTCTCGATGACAAACTCTGAACTGCTACATGTGCTTATTACCAAAGTATTAGATATTAAATCTCATACTTATGTTACAATAAACACCTCTTTTAATTGTTTTCCTACATACTGAGCACAGTAAGTCATAGTAACAGTACAAATATTTGCTTGAATCACTTACTTGTCTGTGACGGTGTGTCTCATATCGTAGATATTTGTTTGCAAAATATATAAATATTCTTGAAATAAACATGAATTGAAGGATATTTATTATCGCTAATTTGGAAGATTTATTTTTTATCTTTTGGGGCAGTATTGTCCAACCTTACTCTACTTGCGTGAGATGGGCAAATGTCAACTCGCTGTCAAGACGTCGTTAAATTAACAACGTGACGTCACAATGTTCAAAACCAGCGATAAACAAATTATTTCGCTTTATGAAACTCGATGCAAGTATGATAGCCATCTTTTTTGACAAATCAGTATCCATGTCCATGACCTTTTATTCCATTGCATACTCCTTACCGATTAGTCGGTTTATTTGATAATGTTATTCCACTCTTTAGTAAAGATGTTTACACTGATTACACTTATACGCAACATGTTCGCGGTTCATCATTTGCTAGGTTGCTTGTCCTATAAAGCTATAGACAAATCTCGACTGTATAGTGGTCAGCAAAATGGAGGGTCGTTATGTTGATTCAAAAAGAAAAGTTGCAGCACACCGTCGTACTTTGAGACTTGGAGTTATATGATTTCCGATAACTGGCAGAACGGTACATTTTGCGGGTAAGATTGCCATTGATTTTCATGATGCAAATATATATATACACATGTGTCTTCAGGTGAGTTGTTTTGGTCGGTAGACTCCTTGATATTTGATTGACAGTGTAAACAGGCACTCGACTTTGAATAAAAAACGTCCACGGTGCTTTAAAGCTTAAAAAACTATCTGGTTCATATGCATAAAAGCACTAGAAATTTGTCACGTCGCGATGTAAGATGCCGATCTAAGAACGGACGTCATTGCTTCGGCTTCAATTATGATCGTCCTTGGACACTCTAAGTACCATTGCTTAGGCAGCCTTGACTTCGTGATACATCACCCAGACATCCGTACCTTAAACGATTAGCCACTCTTTCTGAAGCTTTAAACCTTTGTTTCGATTTGGCTTTCATATCAACCAGACACGATTGTGCATACAGGTTTCACGAAATAGCCATTGTTTCTTGCATTTTCAAGCATGTTATTGTTTTTTCTCTTGGTAAAGTTAATGTTCTACGTCCCAGAATTGGGAAATTAAAAGAAGTAATTACTCAGTACACATAAGCTGCAACTGCCTAGCGTTATAATGACGCATTTTAAGTTAAGAACCCTATATGTACATGTTTTGAGGTTTGGATGGGTATCTAATTATGCATTTCGTAGAATACGTGAAAATTTTTATATAATACATAGTGCTATCTTTTAACATTTATTTCTTTATTTTAATCACAAATCTATCTTATTGGTCAATGACTCTGAGTGGATCCGGTTGTCGAGTGATCTGGGTATTTAGTCATCCACCATTAGCTTGCCACCATTATAAGGTTTCAATTCAAGCCTTCAAGCGGGTAGTGTGTTATCGACTCTACCTTAAAATAACAATGATGGTCGCTTTTCCGGTCGAATGTTGGGATTTTTTTACCGGATATAGCTGCTTTCTCTCCTAAGATCAAAAGTATGTCATGATAAACTGAACAAATACTTGAAGTGTTATTTAATCCCATGCTAACAATCATTTGAGGTCTTGTTCAAAGATAGAACATAATTTCTGTGTTGATATAAATATGTGCTCATAAAACTAGGAAACCAAAATGCATTTAACAATGAAGACAAATCTACAGTGCACTTGATTAACATTTATTTTGTTGCATTCGTATATTAAACTTATCTATTATTCCCAGTCTGCATTACATATAATCCTGAAATTAAAAAAAAAGATAAAATCTTGGACATAATGGAATATAGTTTAGTTTGCTGTTTAAACAAAACATAGCTTATGTTTCCGTAATAGTAATAAGTTAATATTTGCTTTTGTGAGTAATGTTTTATTTTCAGTTCAATGTGCGGGTAAGTAAAACCTTTAATATAAAGGGGAGTTTGTCATTGCTAAACGACAGACAACAATGTCATGGTCGCAAATCTACTTTGATTTGGAAGGGTTATTGTATTTGATCATTGAAATCTCTGCGTGGTCGGATACTATCATGTACAATCTGCCCGCCAGGCTAAGGATTTGGGACAATCCCATTAGGAAATCATGTCAGTAAATTTAACTGCTGCATAAGTTTTTTTAAATATGTTATATGTGCTAAATTATAAAATCGTAATTTTATTGCCATTTTATTCAATACAAATGCTTACATTAAGAGACATTATGTAGCTATCTCTTCGCACACATTGTGACTTTCGTTAATGGAATCATTAAAATACTATCTTGTCTGTTCTTATAATGTATTATATTCATACCTGATGCTACCATCCACCGTCGCCACCGTCGCCTTCGCCGCCCCATCCACCGCTACCTCCACCACCGGAACCCCAACCGCCTCCGCCATGCCATCTTGGTACACATTTATAATATGGCCAATGCCAAATTTGTAGACAATGCTTAAACCATGGACAGGGTCTTGGCTATAAATGTTAATTCGTTATAATATATATATATATATACTTAAATTCGTTCGATGTAGAAAGACATTTAAAATCATCCATCGGTTGTACTCTTCAAACATATAAAGTTGATTACTTATGCTTTTATCTTGCTTCTTTACAAAATTGACAGCGTTGCATACAGGCCTGTTGACTGTCCATAACACTGAAGATTTGTAATGAATTTTTAACAATTTTCCTTCTGACAAACTTTCAAAATTTTAAACTGTATTTTCTGCGTGATTGTCGAACTAGTTTTAACAATTTTTGTTGTTAGTTCTAGGATAAAATCTTAATAATTTGGTAACAAAACATTTGAATGCATAATTAATTCGATTAACATTAAGTTAAACATTTTTGACATTGCAGGTCAAACAAAAGCAGAGGGAAATTACTGTCAACTTAGTATTTTATTCCCTACATTATATTCACAAATCATATTGCACAGAACACTTTGAGAGTTTGCGCCCTCTGGTGATAACCCCAACATAATTTTCAAATATGTAAGGATATGTAAAGGTTTTGTCAAGAATATCGCGATTAATGTATTTACATTGAAAGATGAACTTAAGTTCACGTACCCATCTCCAGCATGGATTTTGATTCGAATTCCATCTTGCAGTGACTTCTAAAACGAAATATATATACAGAGAGCGTACTTAAAGCATTTCAATTTGTGAGTTTTTTAAAATAAACAAGACGTTCTTACTCACACACCGTTTTCTCATCTAGCTTGGGGATTTTTGCAAAAAAAATGTCTTTAAAAATCACTTATATTAATTTCAATTTTAACAACAATAATGAACTCCTCTATCTGGGGAGGAACACTTTTCCCACAACATCCAACCAAAAAAACACAAAATCGAAATACCACCAACTAAAGAAAGTGAAGTCCCTAAAATCGGCAGATTTATAGTGATGTCTTAAAATGAATTTGCTCTGAAACCACGAAAAACATCCTGACAAATATTCGTACATCAATTTTCCTCATTATGCTTTCAATTTTTTCATTCATTTAGAATAACAGAATACAGTATTTATAATTTGTTTTCACAATACACATATAAAAAGTATGTTACCTTGCATGATGACACCAAGTATTAGAAAGCAAAGGAAGACACAGCTTACAAACTTCATGGTGGTGAACTGAAAGGTACACAATATCAATAACTGCCAAAAAGTGTCATTTTGAAAAGAGACAAAAGTGATTAAAACACAATTATCATAGCTGGAACCCAATATGGTTACAAAAACATATATAACGTAAGATTGTTAGTTTTGATTAATGTTTTCAATTTGTTCAAACATCAACCTTTCATACAAAATCCATACATAATGAACTGCGAAATGAACACAAAACAATTAATGTAAGTATTGCTAATTATATATATATATACTAAACCAGGAGGTAGAAAAGTCCCATTTATAATTAAGAATAAATATTTTAACCAAGTTACGTTCGCTGGTAATGCCAGATTTTAAACCCACAAAACTGTCTAGAGTTGTCCAAAGTGTCTATCCGTGGTCAAACATACAAATTTCACTCGACTGTTTACGTCAATGTACAATTATATAATTTTTACTATTACTATTTTACTATTCACAAACAAATCGTCGGGCATCATATTAAGATCAAGCACATACATTAATCAAATAGATTTTATAAGCAATAGTGAATTTATATACGAGAATTTGTTTTAATATTCTTTGTTATTCCAACCCTATAATAATGATTTGTGGGGTAAGTAAGTAGTTATTAAATCCTTGATAGATTTTAAAGTGAGACACACAAATGACAATTGCGAATTATTTGCTTCATTCATTAGGCATGCGACATATATTTTCTTTAAACTACAATGACTTAGACTGCAAATGCAGCAAATTATTAATATTTTTCATGACGAAAAATGGTTATGAATTTTTCTACATAACTTTAATTGCTATCGCACACATTTAATCAAAAGGTACATAATGTTTTTTATTTAATAGTAATCCCTCTCTTTTTGTCTGAGTCTGCGATATATTGAACTTAATTGTTCCATGGTGACCGTACACTTAATTTTTATTACATTTATGGAATTTTATACCAAAAATTAATAAAACTTACTGTTTTTTCTTAGATTATGAAAACAAAGTATTTATTTTCAATATTACATCACATTTAAAGTACACATTATTGAAACAATGAATTAGGACATGTTTATCCTATTAAATTTGCAATATGTTCTGATATTTTGAAGTAATATTAAGTGAGCTATTTAAATATAAATTTAGTATTTGGACAATATATTAAATAAAAATATCTTACCTTTGAAATTCGTTTTCTTTAAACTTAGGTACATGAATGGTGGATGGAATCGTTTGAAAATCAATATTTATAGTAAAATTGTACTACATCTAAACAAAAGTTTTTGCATGTTAATTTGATTTTGTAATTAAGGTTTTCTTTAGACAACATATGCAGAAAATGAAATTTATGAATTACAATGTTTTCTAAACATGACATATTTGCTAAAATCAAGCAATGATTTTTTTCATTTGTTTTTGTACATCTCTATACATTTAATAATGTGCCCAGCAATTTAAATGTTGACTCACAAAAACGAAACATCATTCCGACACAAGGCAGAATTGATTACAAATTTATTGTTTATACTTTTTACAAAAGTAGACATGTCATTTCTAAGTGCAAAGTATAGCCTAATTGAACTTAAAATTTTAGCAAATTTAAAACAATAGTGTCTGCATTTCGTTAGTTATCACAATGTAGCCATAGATCGGGCCTTAAATACAACAAGTCGTGGATGACTTCAATTATCCATGAATCATGGTCTACTTTTTTGCATGGTTATTAACGACATTTTCAGCAATTGTTCAGCTATATTATTGAGTCCAGTTTTTATTGGGGAGAGCCGGAGTATCTGGAGAAAATCCACGACCTACGTTAGAAAACTAGAAATCCTTGTCATTTAAGATTGGAGTCGAGTACACACTGACTGCAATATGACTCGAACCCGCAACCTCAGTGTTGACAGACTACGTCATCAATGATAGATGACTATCTGAATCACTCAGACACCAAGCCCCCTATTCGGATTGATACAAAAACACAAGTCACAATGAAGAAACAACATCAGCAAAACCTAAAACATAGAGTTTATCATCGTTTTCTCCATGAAAAAGTCATATTCAAGGAGAAGGAAGCCTATCTATGGATTAAACAAAATGTATGTCTGTGCGTATATGGTATATAGATAACCATCGACTAAGTCACCATACGTCAGAGGTGAAAACATATTGCTAACAATGAAAGGAAAGTTGACAATTTGGAAGTTGAAGTAATGAAGCTTGTCTAAGAGTGGTGTTTGCAGTTT
This sequence comes from Limnoperna fortunei, assembly GCA_944474755.1. Lineage (NCBI taxonomy): Eukaryota > Metazoa > Mollusca > Bivalvia > Mytilida > Modiolidae > Limnoperna > Limnoperna fortunei. The sequence continues at coordinate 16,139,182 of OX104121.1, read as the reverse complement.
TCCTCTTGCAGATATTTTGTTAGAAATGTTCAAGAAAAAAGCCAACTTCGATGTATTGTAGTGTCCTTAATTAAAGATCTCTGAAAGAAATGTATTACATTTATTTATCTTTATGATATTCTCCATATATTGCAACGAGATCGTTCAGAGTTGTTCAGTGACAAAACATGTTTCTACATTGCGGAACTTGGAATTAAAGATCTGGCAAAATTCGGTCATAATATTTTGCGTACAAAAACATGAACACAGTAAATACTCAAAATTATCTACCGTAGCTACAAATGGTATAACGATTTCAAAAAAGATACTCGCGTTAGTGCAGGACTCGCAAATACGCATCTTGTACCATATTAAGAAACTAACCCCGAAATCATCTTAAATATATATCTGACCGTAAAAAGATCCTATCAAATACGACATTTAAACGGTTTGCTTGAATAACAAGGCTATACTGTTTGACATATTATTTGCATGAAAATAACATTTGCAAACCATTAAAATTTGCACATAGTTTCTCAAAAAGTTTAGATAAATGATTAATCTTAAGAGATCTATAAAACGACTTTGAATGTTATATTTTATAGGAATAAATTGTATACAACATTGAAAGTAGCGGAATACCGTCAATGTATTGGATGTCAGTTCCGTCGCCTGCTTTCAGAACTAGAGCACTGAAAATTAATGTAACAATTTTTATCGTTTGTTGAAATATCAATTTAGTCAACTAAATTCACATTTATTTAATTTTAAGTTAACACGTTTAGCGTTGTAAGTTGAATTGAGTTACTTAATTCACATATATGTAGTTTACTCTGGATGCATCTATTACAATGTACAGTTTCGCTTTGTTTTTTTTTTTAAATGTATAAAAGTGTTAACCATGAATTCAATGATAATTTTGATATTCAACAATTTTACTCCATAGAAGCTTCAGAGTTTTAAAAAACAGGTTATTAACTTTCCAAACTATTGGCGCCACAAAAAATGTTTTTGCCATAGAGACAAGCGGTCAAAACAAAATGATAGATCTTATTTGTTCGACAATAAATCTTATTTTAAATCAACAAACAAAATCATAAAAAGTTCCAAAAATTTCCTTCCAAACAGATATAAATCGAACGATTTCTTTCTTCGAACTCCTGCCATCCATTGTTGTTCAGGTATGATTAGTGCTATCTTAATTTTATTTTCACATAAAATATTTAGTTTTTTTTTAAATATGTCTGGTTATCAATACTATACTGACATAAGTTGATAAATTGCATTAAGTATAAGGGATTTTATTTCAATAATGGCAAAATAAATTTGCAAACCCGGATTGTTTCTTTTTGTGATTTGTGACATATAATTATCAGATTTTGTTAGTTCTTTTTCAGGTATAATATTGCTTCATTTATTAATTAAAACTATTATTAAATCTTAACTTTTGGTGTCAGCTTTGGATATACATTGTTTTGACCGTCTTTACTATAAATCAATAAAAAACATTAAAGAAACAAATAATTACTTCTTGAACTACGTTATAACTGTTTATTACTTATCTATTACAAGAAGAAATTGCAAAAAGAGTTTTATAAACTTCTTAAAAAAAGCAAATTTCTATAAAATTTGAACTGGATCTCTTGAAATACTAGCACAGCGAATTATTAAAAGAGGCAGTAATAGCGATAAACCGTAAGTAAAACAAGTTTAATTAACGAACTATTTTGATTAACATTTTAATGTTTCTGTGCATTGTAATTAGAATTTCCCAATTTTGGGAAAATACTGAATTGCTGGGTTATAGAACCCTTGCTTTTTTATTTATATGCTTTGACAAATGCAAGTAATACTGATAGATGGTACTGATATACAAAAAAAACAATTGTTGAAGTCCAAGTAGGTAGAATATAAAGGGCCATATTTACCCTTTGATCGTCATTTTAACTGATAGATGAAGGCCGGTTTGAGTACTGATCGGTGCACAATGAAACGCTCTTGTTCGATATATATCAAGAAAATAACCTACGCGCAAGCGCAGTTACATTTCAATCACTTAAAAAGACAGAACAACAAATTACCAATAATAGCGAAAAACAAATACGAGGGCATAAACTACTGACTCAAAGCAATCAATTAACACGAAGTGTGGGGATAAATTCGGTAAAAGGGATTGCATGCCTTCCGTTTTGCAAGCCCTTATGAAACAGACTTGCTGACACGTATATGCGAACAAGAATACAAAAAACTACCGAAACATTAAAGAACCATTTATTTTGTTTTTCTGGTCAAGATTGTTTTGTTATCAGATTTTTCTTAAGTAGTTAGTAACTAGTAGCTCTATCGTGATATTTAAAGCATTATCATGAACGTTTATTTTGTTATATGGCCTGCACTTTGTTTTTCTTTACCCTCTTCTAACTATGATTTTTATGTCAACACATATATATTAATAAGCTCAAAGCAAAATATGTTGACAACGCATTACTGATGTAGGGATTGCTTTAAAGATATCACAAAACAATACATAAACGAAAGCTAGTTATCAGAACTCTTAAGAAAATGAGTTACTCAAGTGCTGTACCAGCATAAGCATTTCGTGCGTGTTGCAACACATTGGTCTTTTCAGTGCTTGTCTGTCGTTTGTCGATTCAGGAAGAGAAATAATACACAAACTCTACAAGAAACCTACATCTATATCTATAAAGAGAGACTTGTCTACAAGCTCATGATGTCTTTCAAATTTCCCAACAGAAAATAAAACCTCGAGTTTGCAGTTTCCGCGTTATTCAAGTAGCTCAAGCAAAGAAATTAAAATCCGATTACACAGCGGACATATTAGTGTCTGTGGTGTCCCTAATCTAAAGCCCATGGGGATAAATGAGATGTAGAAAATCACCAAATCGAAAATTGTAAATGGTTCATATTAAAGACTGGGCTATCTTGTGGTCTTTTATATCTAAATGTTACTGTGAGAAGTCCACTTCATATACAGTGAGGACGAATTCGGCAAGCAATTGTGTACAAATAGTGTCCATACCAATTGTCTGTTTACAAAAAAAGTCCACGAACTGAACAAATATGTTTTCAGTCAGAAAATCAAGAATTTTAATTATTTGGTCATTCGTAAACTTGTTTTTATTTTTGGATTCAATGGTCACAATAAAAGGTTTTTTTTGCAAATTTAGAAACCCGAAGGGTGCCTAAGGAAACGCACAAACACTCCTAAAATAGTCCAGAGATGGGTTTTGCACAATCAGCTAAGTAAAACAGCTAATACTTTTAATAAATTATTTCCAATACTATAAGACACTACTTTTTCAATGCAGCTCTATTAAAATAAAAATTTCATCGCATAATAAATTCTTTATCCATGCTACAATTGGAACTAATTTGCTATCTCTAGGTCAAAGTTCATATACAGAGCCGTTTTCAAATGACTCTTAAAACATAAGTAAAACGGATGCAAATGAATACAATCTAGAAGAAGAGATGCAATTGAGGAATTAATTAAATTGCACCAACAATTTTGTTTTTTCAATAAAAATATCTAATTATTAAAGTATATAACTGGATAGAATATTCCTGACAGTTCTTTGAAATGCCATCTACTTAATATTGTTTTCGACTTAAAAAGTTATATGTATCTATTTGATTGTAATATATTTGACAGTAACATTATTGATCGTTGCAATAAATGAATTGAAGCTCAATCTAAGTGCAATGTTTCAGTCAGATACGGAACGGGAAACAAGATTGCAAGCAATAAATTATTCTGGATCATTTAAGGACAAATGTGTTGAAATTTTATTGCCACTATCAAATATAGTCGTTGATCAGAGAGAGTATTTTCTTTTGGTAGTTGCGAATATTCTTTATCCCAGTCTAAACATTAGTCTCTATCTTACACGGAATGAGTTTCTCTTTTAACACATTTCCCACTATATTCCAGGTTTTCCTTGTATCTCCCCTTTGGCACCTAACTGCTGGGTAAATAATTATGTATGCATTCCTTTACTTTTGGATTACAAGGAGGTAAATTGATAATTTAATGTTAAATGTTAACTAATTTTGAATTTTAGACGACTTTTCTAATTAGCAAGAAAGCGTATAACAGAAATGGCACACTGGATTTTACTTTCATATTAACATGTTTTCTGATTTGTAACTCTTTTTTATTTTGGCATACTTTTGAATCGTACCATTCTGCTGAATGATGAAAATTAACATCAGACATATTTTTGTTTATTCCTGGTTTAAGCCTTAACAGAGGAATGAAGAGTTGTTCTTAATCGAAAGTGCAATGTCCGAATATGTCGGCTGAAAACTAAAAATCCAAGGTTCCGTTTTTGATAAGATGACAGCCATATATAAAACATTGATTTAAAATAATATTGTTAAAAAGGTTGATATAAACTCCAAGACTTCACTATTGGTAAAAGTAAGTTTTCATTCAAAGCAAAGTACGCATGTGATTATTTGAGTCTCGTAGATATATTAACACGTTAAAATAATTCTTGAACTAAATCATCTTCTTGTTTTGGTTAAGAATACTTTTCGAAGTGGTAAATTAAAAAAAAGCATTTGCGGGTTTTCATCATGCTTCAACAAACAGACAAAACCTTTTATTGAATGACTTTATTGTTTACAAGATGTCGTAAAGATACAAGGGCCCTCATACGGTCGGCTAATCTGAAAGAAAAACAAACACGATCATATATTATTCAGTACCATTTATGTATTTTATAACTAAAAAGATGACATTTACAAATGCGTTCAAATTGAAAAACTGAAACTAATGCAATACATTTTTATTGTTCAAAAGATGCTTTTACGATGAAAAAGTCGTTTATTATGTACTATCAATAATGTATTGTATTAATAAAAATTATGACTTTTTAACGTGCTTACGTTAATAAAATTCAAGTTGGGTGCAAAACATAATGTGCGTCATTTAACTGTAATAGACCTGTTTCATAATTTTATGGTATACCATAAACTTTTGAAATAAAGGATTCTGGGCATGCGCATAAATAGAATATCTAAGTAAAATAAAACATATTTAAGAGATTTATTTATTACGGAAATTACCCAGAAATTATTGACTGTGATACACTTTTCCCAGTCTTAACATACTTGTAGGGATCGGGTTTCGCATCTACGTTGTTAAGATCAAAACATTTTCTTTTGATTACTTAGTTTATGATTAAATTGTCATAAATATAAATAAAACTAAATTGTAATGCTAATACACTTCGAAGCATCTTGATGTATACAATTAGAAATTAATAGATTTTCAGAAGAGTTATACAAATAATATATTTATTACTTACAATGGCCAAACTTTCCACCAAATATAGGTATGCAGTAGTAACGCGGCCATCCGTACCAATTTGGTATACACCTCTGACCCCAAGGGCAGGGGTTCCACTAAAAATTAAAAAGATATATAAATGAACTGTTTAAATTACACATTTTAATTTCTGATACAGACTTATTTTGTTGTTTTATAACCACATGAATGATTATTTCTTATATTAAAAACCACCTTTACAAAACGTTAAATACAAATAGTTTAGGACTGCATCACACTTTAGTAGAAATCAAATGTAATTATTAAAATATCTACACTGGATTTAAGCTCAAGGTTGGAGGTTAATTACTACTAAACTATTCGCAATAATATTTAACAATGAAAAGCAATGAGGATAATGATATATTCTACATATTTAATCAAATATACAAAGATTTATTTGCACTTGTTATACCATGTTATATAGTTTAACCACTGTTCATTTTATGACTAAAATTCTGCCCTTTAGCTTGTTCCCCAATGAATGTTGAAACGTTTTAGACAATAACATGCATACTTACAATGCACGGATTGCCATGATGACCCCAGAACCTTGCTTCAGTACCTGTACAATATGAAAATAGATATATTTAATATGTTCAATTATTTTCATAGTGGTAGAGTATTTAATAGTATTGTAAAGTAATATATTTATCAAATATTCTAAAAAAACAGAAGTGTACTTTCATATTGTTAAATTATTTTTCATGAAAACATAATAGGTGAGTTGTTGTACCAAAAAAATAATAGGGACAAAAATATGCTAGAAACTGAATATAGGCAAACATTTCTTAAAGTATTGGAAAAATTATGTTGTTATTTTAATTGATTAACTGCAATACCTTGGACGGCAATGCCGACTATGAGTACAAAAAGAAGCAGAGAGGCAATGAGTTTCATGGTTACCTGTGAAATAAATAATATCCATTAAAAGTTAAAAAATTGCATTCAATTAAACATCACTTAGCTAAATTGTATTGGCAAACTGACATAATTGTGTAGATTATATCAGGTTCCTTGATAAAAAATTGATGACAATAGCGCACCTAATTTAGACCATAATACTGAATCTGATTAACAGCCATTGAAACGGAAATAAAATACTTGTATAGTAACATTCAACAAAAGCGGTATAGTTTAATTCTGAGAGAATAGCTGTTAATGCATACAAATATTTTTAATAATATAAACCAAACTTCAGCTTTAGTCAAAAGACAATTATAATAAATATATATTTTTTTGACAGTAAAATTGTAAATATCAAAATTTAATAACAACATCATAAAATGCTATTAAAGAGATAAAATAGAAAGTTATTATTAAAATTCATAACTTTGAAACCAAAAGATGCTTTCAGAGGTTATTTGGTCCATTACAAGGTTGTAAACAGATGCATATCTTAATATTTCGCAAAGTTTAAAATGAAAAGGAAATAACAATAATATAGGTACACATTTATGAGAGAAAATTAGCAACAGTTATACTTACTTTCTTGTGTGCAATTAGGAAGATATCGGAAGCTCAAAATTGTCTCGTTTATATATAAATCTAAAATAAATTTTTTGTCAACCACAAAAAGGGACTTTTTTGTTAGATATCTCTGTTCCCTTATTTTTGCCAAAAAGACAGGGTCGCTTAAGGTAAATTGTAAAATCTGCGAACTTTTTCAGTACAAGAATCAACACATTATATGCCTTTTTGACCATAAATATCATGTTTAATCTAAATTTATTCAAAGTTTTAACGATTTACAGAAACGGTCAACTATATTAATTAAATTTGACACATAATTCCTAAAGCAGACCCAGTCTAAGGCCTATTAATTATCGACAAAACCAATGTGACAAGGAATAACTCATAATTTATGCAATCAATAAAAAGGATTTAATCATCTGCATTGTACTCAATCATATAAGTGTGGTCTATGAATGACATTTTTCATGTTTATTTACCTTTTTTGTTTCGTTCTACATTAATGCACTTATTTGTACTATCATATTACAAGGTCGATACATTAGTTTGTCTAGCAAACAAAAGAAATTATTTATGATTTTGGTTTTGATCAGATATATAAATGTGGACAAAAGCTTTAAATAATACCACATTGTTTACGAGATGTGGTTATTCAAATGACTAAGCATTTATATCTAACTTGTTTACGACTTTCACTTTAATACAGACCAAGGATGTCTTATTGTCGATGCAAGCTTAACAGTTTTATTTAAATCGCGAATTTATCAAAGAAATATTAAAAACCCACTTCGTGAAATATAATTTTATAATAGACAATTAAATTTGCTACGCCAGAAGAAAGTCTCTTCTAATAATGGCTTATCAGTACCGCTCAACCACAAAGACAAATAAGGACGATTTTAAAGAGCATTTTATTGAATAGAAGTCCACATTTGTTCAACATAAAAAGGAAAACTGTAATATTATTTACACAATCTTGTTTGTGATAATAAATAAATAGCAATTTCTCAATGCAAACAAGTTACAAGAATAATAAATAAAGTTTTTTTCAATACATAACATTTTATTTTGATTGTGAATGTTTTTATACAAAAGCTTGATTGACAGATATATTTAAAAATGTTTCATGTGTGTTTAGTTTTTTTCATTTTATTATACCGAAATAAATAAATAAATGTTGATGTCGATTTAACAATTATAAGACACTTTTTTTTATTTAAAAACAAATAATTACGCAACACGTGTAGTTATTAAACTTTAAATTATTTTAATACATTCGAGCTCTTAATTTATAGTTTGTATAAGTTTATAAGAAGAGAGCTTTTTATTGATGAATATTTTGGAGCTAAAATATAGTCATGTTATACAACATCAAATTTAATGACCCAATATTGAAGATAACACATGAAATTGTTTATAAGACGTTAAATTTCATAATATTGTTAAAAAAAAAGTTTTATGTACACACCACACTTGCATAACTTAATTGGAACGTAGACGCCATTTCGTCTATTTCTAATTATTAAAGCGAAGTGCCATTTGTGTTTGATAAACTTCCATTGTTGATATTTATTTAAATAAAGGTGCTAAATAAAAAATACAATGCAAATAAAATGTTCTGCTTCGTAAATTAAGCATAACAATTAATCATGATATTACTTTTAAAATTTACTTCTCAAAGATAAATACGTTTGTGATGGAAGAGATAAAGACAAAAAAATATTGTCGTTGAAACAGTGGTTGCATAATAGATGATGCATGTGCTTAATGTGATCAAATATGTTATTCTGAACGGTATTATCCCCATTTGATTAATCTGTGCAATTCATCACGATCAAAGACTTTATTTAATTTACACATTGGATAGGCAGGAAGTGCAACCATATTTCAGGTGTGTTTCAATATGTACAAACTGTTAACGTATTGAGTAATATATACATGTATTTCATATCGTGTGCACATTTAGTCCAATATAGTGTGAAATTGCCAAAAACAAGTTGTTACAGACACCAAATCAGTTTTGAGATTAATTTATTCTTCGAGTAACTTGTTGAACTTAATTGCTGCCTGTGCAAAAACTGTTTGCGACAAATTGAATTTTGTCAACATTTAAATAACTGATTTTACTTTATTATACCCGACAATCCTTATAATTATATCTGACACATGAGCACAGTAATATAGCTATAACAACATCATCAGACCAATCCGATTGTAAGGTTAGACTTAAGTTTAGTTTAGTTTATAACAATTTTTATTTGCTCAAAGAACAAATAGGGATAGGACACAAGTTTTACCAACTTACGAGGTCTTCTCCCATACAATACAATATTAAACAAAATACATGTACATAAGAGCACGCATTATAGATAAACACATGTATGCATATATACAACAGTATGTTCTAGAAAATATTGCTTTTTTCCCGTATTGTTGTTGTCGACCAAACTTCGGTTTTATCTTGCCAAAGTACTAGTATTTATTATTTATGATACGAGGAAACGTTATGAGCTTTTTATAAATTTAAATACCTCATTAAAAATTGTCGTATTAGTTTCTTCGGATAGGCGCTCGTCTCCGCATGTCATCAGACGTACATCAGTTTGTATTGGTAACTTTAGTTTCCCTAAATTTTGCAGAAGAGTTATTCTAATCGCAGTATATTTTGGACATTCCATAAAAAAGTGGTTAATATTTTCGACAGGAGCACCGCAGCTGCATTCAGAACTCGTTATTAAATTTACTTTAAAGAGATCCGCGTTTAGGTATGAGGCTGAGCATCGAAGTTGAGTATAAAAGATATTAAGTTTACGGGGTCCGTATGAATAATATGAGGGAACTGTATCATAGGGATTTGGTAATTGTCGTCTAAGTTCTGATTTAAATTTGGATGCAGATTTTTATTCGCGGATAGGCTAATCTAATTTGTTCCATTCGCGAACTGTTGATGGAACAAAGGATTCGGCAGTAATCGTTAAACGGCAAAAGGGCACTATTATATCCGTACCGTGTCGTAATGGATAAGTAGTAGTACTCTGAATAGTAGGCGGTATGAGGTTTTGAAGATAGTTTGTTGCATTTCCGTTTTTTATATTGTATAGAAGATTAAGCTTTCTTCGATTCCTCCTGTTGCTTAGTGGCTCTAAGCCAGCTTCATAGTAAAGAAAATCGGTATTGGTAAAACTTGGTAATCCGGTTATAATTCTGGCTGCTTCGATTTGCAATCGTTCTAGTCGCGTCGCATTTGTAATTCCACAATTATCCCAAACCTCACAACCATATTCGAAAAGTGGTCTAATATAAACGGTGTAAAGATTAAACATATTATTTCTACTTAGTCTGTATTTTAGCTTTCTCAACACATTTAGATGTTTAGTTACGTTTTTAATCATATCATTAATATGGGAAGACCATTTGGCATCTTGCGATAGTGTTATTCCAAGATGCTTATGGCTTTCCTTAATAGGTATGACCTTATCATTTAGAGAAAATATCATTTCACTTTCCCTTTTTATGTTGGAAAAAATCATAATTTCTGTCTTCTTAGGATTAAATTCCATAAGCCATCTTCGCGACTAATCGTCTAAAATTTTTAAATCAGAATTTATAGTACTTTTTATATTATGTTGATTATTCTGATTATCTCCAGAATAACTGAGAGATGTATCATCAGCAAACATACGCGATAGAGACACCAGATTATCGCCTATATCATTGATATATATCAAAAATAATAGTGGGCCTAGAACAGAACCCTGAGGTACACCGGCTTTAATATTTGAAAGCGATGAAGAAAGCGATTTGCATATCACTTTCTGTTTTCTATTAGATAAATAATCTTTAAACCAATCATGAAGCTTTCCTTTAATTCCATATGCATTTAATTTTAGCAATAGACCTTTATGCCACACCCTATAGAAAGCTTTCGAAAAATCGCAAAAAACCAAACAAGAAGTTTCTCGCTTTTCCAGGGAATTAAGAACAGTGTTGTATATCTCAATAAGCTGGTGAACAGTTGACCGTTTAGGTAAAAAGCCTGATTTGTACTCGTATAGGAGACTGTTTCTGATTAAATGATTGTACACATGTTTATATACAACTCTTACCATTAGCGTACCAATGCAACTGATCAATGATATAGGTCGATAATTTGAGGGAAGGGATTTATCTCCCTTTTTAAAAATCGTTATTACATCACTGTTTTTCCGCGCAGACGGAAATTTCCCTTTTTTGAGGGATTCATTAAATAAAATAACAAGTGGTTTAGTTATGTATTGTTTGGTTAACTTAAGCATACGATGACTAATTTTATCCGGACCGGTGCTTTGTTTGGATCAAGTATATATATATCTTTATTCTCGTAAAGCCAACGTTACATTGGTACAGAGAAAATACACAAGCAATAGTTTAAACACACATACAAACTATTTACAATATATACAACTAAGAAAACTGTGTGCATGCGGTTTTAGCCAGGGGCACTGAAACAACAACAAATATGTTTGATAAAATCACACAGTTTTCTTAACAACGACTGTTTTGTGGTAGACATTATCTCACCAAATTTAAAAGCGTTGTGTCGCGTGGTATAATATCTAGGAAGATACAGGTTTCTTTGCTCTGAGAAAAATGCGCATTCCAGTATATAGTGATATTCATCACCAATTTTTGAACAGATACATAAATTACAGTGTCTTGCATTTCTATCAACATTCCTCCATCTTCCAGTTTCAATAGGTAAATAGTGATTTGTTGTACGGAATTTACACACTCTTATTGCATCTGACGTGTTTAAAATACTAAGGTAATCTTCAAATCCAAATTTTGTCTTGAAGATTCTATAATTTGTTGCTTTTGGAGAGTTATTAATTTTCGTGTGTCAATTTTGAATAAACTGGTCAAGCAGTCGTTGTTTTATAATAACTTTTAAATTATCAACTGACATAAAAACCTCATTGTTCCATATATTTGTAAACCCACATTCATTAAAAATTCTATGTACATATTTTAACCAAGGAAAAAATGCACTTTGTTGTCTTTCATAGAAAATTTTACATAGCTTATACAGTACAACTGATATCTTTGTTTGTTTACCCATTATAAGTCTTCCCCAAAATGATACCATTCGTAATTTTATATCCAAATCTAACGGGTATCGGCCAAGTTCTCCATATATCATGTAGGTAGGAGTCGCCATTTTCAGATTTAGTAGAATTTTACAGAATTTTAGGTGTATTTTTTCCAGTATATCAGTTTTCCCAAAACCCCAGACCTCACAGCCATATAGCAAAATTGGTTTTACAACTTTATCAAATAGGCCTAGTTGAATTTTTAAGGGCAATTTATATAGTCTACCAAGTTTTAGAATTTCATACATGGCCTTTAGTGCTTTGTCTGCAAGTTGTTTCTTCGTTGAATCATAGTTACAAGTTTTTGTGAGAATAACCCCGAGGTAATTAAAGTCCTTGACGATTTCTAATTCAATATTTTGATACAAAAATCGAACGTTTGGATTTACTTTTCCCATGCCAAATACCATTATTTTAGTTTTATCTACATTTACTTTCATCTTCCATGTGTCACAATATTCACCAAATGCAGTTAACTGATTTTGGAGATTTTCTGCCGACTCCGCTAATAGAACAGTATCGTCGGCGTACAGAAGTATAAATATTTTTAAATACAAATCTAATCCTTCCTCTATCTCACATTCAATACTTTGCAGACCATTAACATTTTTTGTCATCAAAAAGTTTTCTAAATCATTCAGAAAAAGCGAGAACAGAAAAGGTGACAGATTTTCTCCCTGTCTTACTCCATTGTCACAACTGAAATACTCAGAAATTTCATTATTGTAAATCAATTATGTCGGTAATTTTGCTTTCTGTGATCTGAATATTTTCCAAACGATTTTGAGTTTCGTTACCAAATTTCGGCATTTCCATTCCATCGTCATTTAGTGACGAAACTGAACAAAAATAGTTGTTTAGTAAGTTACACTTTTCTAAATCATCATATACAATTTCACTTTCGCTATCTTCGGACATGATGTTAACGAGAGGGGGGATGGAATAGGACCCTTTGTTATTTTTTACCAACATTTTCATAATTTTCCAATATATTTTGGCTTACTTATGTTTTCAGTTATGTTATTATCAATATTTCTCTCAAAGTTTTCTTTTGCCATTTTTTTCATGTTATTAACTTTGTTTCTTTGTTTTTTGTAGTCAATCACGTCTTGTTCGTGATTGCGTTTCAAAACTTTTTTACGGAGTTGTTCTCGTTTACGAATTTCCTTCGAATAGTGTTGTTAAACCATGGTTTATCGTACGCGCGTACTGTTATGATTTTTTTCGGTATTGCGGTTCTGGCTATATTTAAAAAGCAATGTTCAAATTCTATGCACATCTTGTCAATATTATTTTTTGACAATAATAGATTTACCCAATTTATTTCAGACATTCGATTATTAAGAATATCAATATCTATGTTTTCATATCTCGCGAACGAAAGAATTAGATACCGAAATTGGGGCATCGAGAAATGCAATCGCCTACTTATTATAATAGGATCAAGCAGAGTTAGGGTCGCATTTGTGACTCTTGTTGGTTTGTTTATAATATTTTTTATGTCAAACAGATTTATGAGCTCTACTAGCTTGTTATTTGTCTCGCATAGTAAGTTCAAGTTAAGATCGCCTGCAATCACGATTTTGTCATTCATTAGATGGGCCAACTCGAATGCATATTGCAATCTTAGCCGGAGAAGTTGCGGGTGATCGATATGTGTTACATAAGAGAAAGGACTGATCTCGAGCACGAACTTCAACCCATAAAGTTTCTACAAAGTCATTTTCGAGTTCATTTTTTCTATATAAATTTATATCATCTTTGGAATATATTAAAAGACCACCTCCGTTATTTGATCTGTCTTTCCGTACTATACTCTCATTGAAGCAGTCAAGAAAAATATCCTGATTTTGGATTTGGTCACATAAGTGAGTTTCCGTTATAACCAATATGTCGAATTCGTCAAAAGTGTTTTGGAGGAATGACAGTTTATTTCGTATACTGCGAGTATTAAAATTACATATGGATATAAAAGCAGGTTCTGCTCCCGGGTTTTGTTCAATGTTCCCCTCCAATAAAACAAAATATATTAAAAACAGAAGGAAAAAAACATTTATATGCGGATTAATGGCTTGTAGAAACGTTAGGGTCGCGACCAAACATGTGAATCGTAAGTTATTTAATAGAATTTCAATATATGAGTATTGGTGTCCATCTCGACAGAAAATTTTATGGTTGCATGCAATTTTCCTCGTTTGTCTGTAATAGAGACCTATTGCCGCCCTGTATTCTTGGACTGTATTACCCATTATTAAACATTAGGCTCACACCTAGATAGCAATAGGCCCCTAAGGGTCATACTTGGGAAGACAAACACCGATTTGGGTCCACAAATAATATCAAATACAATTGGTAAGTTAATAAATTGACACATACAAAGTTGAAAACATATATACATATACGCAAATACAAGCACTGTAAGAATTGAAAGAACCTGCTGGTCATGAACGGAAAAAATCAACCATTGGAAATTATGGGATTGTATAAAATTTAAACCAAAAAGCTTTCCTAGATGGGATTATCAGTATCATCACTCGACCTTTCAGTTTTTTTTTAAAATAGTAAATACTAGCAAGAAAATTCGTAAACCGTACTCTATATACACTTTACAAATACCAAAACGTGTCTTCATAAATTATACTTACATACAACATACCACATTTGTTTACCCTTTTATATGGATAAGCTTAGTAATAATATATAAAGTATGGAATGTTTGTATGACAATTTTTTTATTTTAATTCACGAAATTCAAACTTGATTTCATATACAATTATAGAAACATGATCACACTCGCAAGCTTTTCAAAAACGACTTTGTATTGTTAAAAAAGTATAAACCGTTTACCAAAATATCATTTTAAGATTCAATTCACAAATACTATGCCTACATGCAACTTACATGCAATTTACTAGCGCACTAGAAGGTATAGTAAGAACATAATAACGGATTCAGTTTAGGTTTTTAGTCAAACGCACCTGTATTTTAATGAAGTACTCAGACACATATGCATTCTTACATGAGGTAATTTAACATAACATTTATACAATTAATATATATAAAGCATGAACATGTGTGAATAAATGAAAGCAACACATGAAGTTAACAGTATTAAAAACAGTATACAAACTGTATTTAGAAAAGAGAAGCAACTTTTCTGATAAAAGTGACATTCTTTCATAAACTTCAACATTACAGTACGAAACCTTCTAGTTTTGTAATTTTTGAGAACATCTATAGTATGACTGTCAAAACAACAAAAAGGATATTGATAGTCATCTCCAACATTTTCTTTTACTGAAGTTACATAATCTATCATTTATTGGTATGTTGTGGCATCTTCCTGTTTCAACCAGTAATCGTAAATTTGATGTTCTAAATTTTGTGATCCAGGATCTAGAAGTTTCTACGAACTACAAACTAGACTCTACGACAAACGTGATGACTTCAACTTTCCAATTGTCAACTTCCCGTTCATCGACAGCAACATTCCAGCAGCTCCAGCGTATGGTGTGTACATTTCACAACTTATACGTTATTCTAGATCCTGCGATCGGTATTCCAATTTTCTAGACCGATCCCTGCTGTTGACTGCTAAACTACTCAAACAAGGGTTTGTTGCACCTAGGTTGATATTATCTTTCCAGAAGTTCTATGGTCGTCACTTAATTGATCGATATGGGAAATCAGTGTCTCAAATACGATCTGACATTTTTGATGAGTCATATGGAAGTGATTCCTATTCCTGGATTTGACTTTTCCCTTGACATGACAATGAGTAACTCGACGGGTGTCTAATTAGAGGCAGGCACTGCCTACTCGTCCGGAGCACCTGAGTGCACCCATGGTTTTTATTGGGTTCGGGTTACTCTCTTTCTGTTTTTTGTGTTTTTGGTTTTTGTGTTGCGTTTGTCTATATCAGGATTTGTAACTGTCCCTTGACTTTAGACTCTTGTTGTTCGGTCGGTTTTCTTTGCTATTTTTCTTCTGATAAATTAAGTAAATAGTTTTCCATTGAATTTTTTTCATCTTAAAAAAAACCTAAAAGAATTGGCTGCGTGATGCGTTTGATCACTGAACCATTTTTGCATAAATTGATCAGACAATATTTGACGCAATAAATTTTTGTCATAATATGTGAAATTGCTGGTAAAAAAAATTCATATACCAGTATCATTAAATTTAGACTATACATATCTTATTTGAAATCATAGAAGTACTGTAACATAAAGTTGTTCAGAATGCTACTAAATGTTTTCTCAGTGCCAATTTAATTAAACAATCATATGTTTAATAATAATTTTAAGGGGAAATCTATCCAATTCACCGTCAACCATAAAATTTGAATTTTAGTTTCTAACTAAGAATTCTCTTACTGAAATTCAAGTGAATTTGCTCAATTATTTTCAAATGTTCATATCCCAATATTTCTGACCCATATAATAGATGTTTTCAATCATAGAATTGGGGCCTCGATGGCCGAGTGGTCAAGGTAGTTCGTCTACTATTGATCACGTGGTCTGTCAACACTGAGATTGCGGGTTCGATTCTCACTGCAGGCAGGGTGTAATCGACTCCAATCTTAATTGACAAGGATTGCCAGTTTTCCTACCGCAGGTCGGGGTTCTCTCCGGGTACTCCGGCTTCCTCCCCCAATAAAAACTGGACGCCATGAAATAGCTGAAAAATTGCTGAAAGTGGCGTTAAAACAACATTCAAACAAACAAACAATCAATCATAGAATTAAACATTTTGACCGGGATGTCTACAGATATGTTTTTATAACGGATTACCTTATAAATACAGAATAAAGACTTTTGTGATTGGTCTACAAGTTTCTATTTGGTATCAATGAAAGAGCCATTACATTTAAAAACAACACCAATATATGTATAAGTATCAACAATCTCTTGAAATGTAAATTTACATTTGTGTTTTACCTTTCTCTTTCAAAATATCATTTACCGAAAGTCCGGGATTTTCTCCGGGTACTCCGGCTTCTTCCCCCAATAAAAACTGGATGCCATGATATAGCTAGAAAATTGCTTAAAGTGGCGTTAAACACCATCATACAAACAAACAAACAAACAAAATATCATTACCTTTGTTTTATTTACATTAATCTTCATTCGAAAGTTCACATTATGATTAAAATATATTCAGAGCATTTTGCATACCCTTTTCTGTTTTAGGCAGAATCACAGTATCGTCGGTATGCAGGATTACACAAAGTTTATAAAAATGTGTACTCATGAACCGTATAAAATCCGTATTTATTCGAAGGCCCGATGTACGGATTGCTTATATCTTGATAGGTCCGTGAGGCTCCATTCGTGGTTCGTCCTATTCAGACCGTTCTTATTCGTACTATCCCTTACTTATGCCGTAGGAAACCGTTGTTCATCCGCAGTGCAGACAACAGTACAGATGTGATAAAACCGTGGCATTTCCGTATTAAACCGAGCCGTACCGTAACAATCCGTATTACACATGTCAATAATGGTTCTTTCCTACATTATCCTTGTAGGTATGTAATTATTGTGTTGTGCATCCGTACCGGATCTGTATCATACTACGGAAGTTGGCATTTCGGAATCATCCGTTAAATTAAATCCTTAGTGGAACCGGCTGAAGTTACGTAATCTGAACCTTATTGACTATGATGTGATGCATTTTGACATTTTATGAACTTAAATATCGCTTATTTTCGTCGTAATTTGCTGCTTATTACTGCATACAAAATATGTAGAAAATTGTATGCAAAATTATATTTTTTTCTCACAGGCTGAGTTTCGCTTTTAACAGAGTTTTTTTTTACAAATGTACCTGTGTATTCATCCTCACAAGTCAGGGTTTCTGTGTCCAAATGTGTCCACGAAACCCTGACAAACTTAGCTAGGAAATTCCCAGGCTAGAAGTCACTATTTTGATTGGCTACATCATACCTGCATGTAGCCAATCAAAAGCTCGCTCGCTTTCATTCACAATTTGGTTAGGGGATATCCCAATGTCGATTAATAAACTAAACGGATGTGTTGCATAGACCATGTGAAAATCAGTGTATTTTGTACAGTAGTGTTAATAGTTTGTTATTACCGCGTTATTTATTAGTTGCATTACGTTTTATTCCAACTCGAGAATGGGTAAGAATGACTCATGCCAAACACTTGCTTCTTTCAATCAATTTCATTGGTTGATATTTCGAAGATTTGACATCATATGAAAATCTTCTAGCCCGGGAATTTCCTAGCTAAGTAAGTTTGTCAGGGTTTCGTGGACAAATGTGGACACAAAAACGTGACTTGTGAGGATGCTGTGTATTAGATCTGGCTCAGATCTACATTGGTAATGTGATTAAAAGTATACCAGAATAAATTATAAATAAATATATTGGTATACTTTTGTAATGTATGTAAATTACATTTATTGAAGTAACCAACTGTCTGATATATACTTGAGCAACTGCACTGATTTTACTGAGAATAAACAGATAAAATGATAAATAGGTATGATCGTGGTTAATACCTCTCATCCTCCCTCCCCATTAAAAGAAAATTTAAAAACTGATTGTAATACGACCATTACGTGCAATTAAATCAGTGCTTAAGAAAATTTTAATACATCATGAAAACCTTTAATTACAGCATATCTAAGACAGCAGTACATTTAGTTCTTTGATTATAACAGTCAATAAATTAAAAAACTTGAAAGATAGTTGTCAATATATTTTATATTATCTAGAATCTATTATTTTTTATTGTCTACAAGTACATGTACAATGTATTTCAACGATATGTGTAGGTCCCCGTCTTGTTAGTCTCGTAAACAATCTATGTTATTTATGGAAACATATTTTATTGTCTCAGACTACTCATGGTCTAACACATGTATGATTGTTTGTTTTTGTGAATGGTGTTTAACATCACTTTCAGCAATATAACATGGCGTAAGGAAAACTTGCAATAATTATCAATTAAGATTGGAGTTGAGCACATCCTGACCGCAATGAGACTCGAACCCGCAACCTCACGAACTGACCGCGTAGTAAAAAGTAGATGACTAACTACCTGTTTCCCTTGGCCACCGAGGCCCTTATACATGTATGATCCAACACGATGACGTAAATGCCAGAAGTACTTTAACAATAACAAAATAAGAATAGTCACTCACAAAAGGACTGGTTTCAACTGGTTCTACTGGACCCCCCAATAATGTGCCATAAAATGTCAAGGCTCACAAAGAAAGCACAAATGCTACAAAATGTGCACAACTTACACATCACAAAAAATAAGTTAACTTGATTTTACTACCGATGACAAGAAAGGAACTGCCTACTATTACGGAACACATAGGTTCACTGTAATTCTCTTGAAAATTCGTGTTACTGGCTTTTGTTTGTGTGTTGTGTTGTTTTGTGTTTGTTATTGTGTGTCCCGTTGTTTCGTATAAGTGCTTTGGACAGAGATTGATTGCCCTATTTGGTATATATATGCCTCAGGGTGCGTAGTAATGAAATATTAGCAATAATTTAGAAACCAAATTAATTATAGTTAAACTTTTTTTAGAAAAAAATACAGTCAAATGAAAAAATCATATTTCAAATCTCGAGGATATAAGTGTTTATTTAAAAAAGTAACCTTCTTGATCGGCAAAAGAAAAATAATATGAACCTTACGTGGTACGCAGTTTTCATTTGTTTCGCAAAACACCTTAACGAAATACGTTAACTTGTAATTTAAGAAATTAATTGTCCTTTGGTATTTCTTCGCTTCTTGGTACGTAATCATGAACTATTCTTTAAGAGGCGCTCGCAATAAAGAACAACATTAACCTCATTTCAAAGAACTAGAACTATGTTCTGCAATTTCATCATTTTCATTAAAATATGCAATTCGTGAGATCGTTTGTCTAGAACGTGGGTCCTTTGGATAACAAGTCATTTTGCTAAGTAATCAAGGGACTAATTGCCCTTTAGTATTTCTTTGTTCTTGGTACATAGTCATACACTATTCATCAAATTTGTATTTCTTCGATTCGTGATACATATAGTCATGAACTACTAATCAAAGCCAGGAATTATTCTTCAAAAGGTGCTCGCATTAGATAAAATAAAACATTAATTTTAAAACAAATTGATTCCAATGTTTAACTTCACTTCAAAAATGCAATTACGTTTCTTAATTTCATTATTATTACGTTTTGCAATTCCATTATTTCATTTTAAAAGTGCCATTCATCATATCATTGTCTAGAACATGGTTACTTTGATCACTGGTCATGTCGCCGAGTGATTTAGTTTTAATTTTTAATAAGAAAACATATATCTATATGGTTCGTGTATAAACATTTTCATTGAGTAAAAAAACAATGGTTTTCCACAGTTCACACTATAGGAAGTATTGTTAAACTCTAAAAACATTAATTGAAATACCATTCTAATTGCTGTTTTACCTTTAAAACTTGTAACTTTTCACCTTGTACTCTGGCTTCCTCCCCCTAATAAAAATTGGACGCCATGATATAGCTTATAAAATAATGTGGCGTTAAACCACAAACAAACAAACGTGTAAAGAAACAAGACTTTTTAACTCATATCATATTGATCGTTAGGGTTAGCAATTAGCAGGGACCCTTGTGAATTAGATTTGGCTCCACATATTACTCTTTAGTAGACCCGGATCTCTAGCACTCAACAGTCATTTAATCATAACAATTCCGTGAAATCAATAATCAGAAAAGACAGAATTGGTATTTAGTGCAGAGTTCGCCTTCGAGATGTATTAGCCCTAAACCAGTCTGCCAATCTGCACCCTTGAAGTCATTCCGACATTCAAAAACTTTGGCCCCGAATTTAGTTTAAGATTATATTACTAATACTACTACTACTATCCTCTTCATCCCTGGTGGGACATAAGGCCACATATTACTAATACTACGATTAAAAGTGGCATTAAAAGTGGATAAACTAAAAATGAAGAGTCAATCTTATATAACCTTTAATAGTTAGTGATGTGGATACTGTGCACACCTGTAAAGTTAATTGTCTTTTTCGGTATCCACTTTTTATTTTTCCTAATCTTATCAGAGAAATATAATTACATCAGCTGTCAAAGGCAGGATAAGACAAATATTACAATTAATATGTTGCAGTGAAAAATTATTAAAATACTGTATAATTTAATAAACAAATAGTTACAATATATTTAGATAATTACAATATAACACGTGTATACTGCAGTTCGAATCATGCATTGTATATTTACATTATATTACACATGTGAAACATTTTAAAATAATCTCTGTAAAATAGCGAATTTGATTTCAAATACAATTACACACGTCATTGGCCTGTTAATACTAGTATTATAAACAAGAAGATAAAGGCTAGACACATAACGTTTTTTAATTAAAGGTACTACAAGTATGGTTTGGTTTTTTCAATCTCTTCAGATATAACATAAAACTGAATACGATTTTACAACTTTACTTCAAACGTCCATTGTGTAGATAGTTTATTATTTTTCTCTTGCTTACTACGTTAATCTTGTACGGCAACTTTTTTCCATTAAGCTATTCTAAAATAATTATTTTGTGTTCATTTATTCCTTAGTCTTACGTATGCAAATACCCGAATTTAGTTGGTATTTGAAAGAAACAGTCACAGCGGACAAAAAAGTGTAGATACACAGTTGCTTATATTGACTGGATATATATAGTTGTAAATACAGTCTTTTGTTACGTTAAGGAATCCGGAAAACAGAGTTGGACCAGCTCCATAGGATGGATTGTTGATGGGTACACTAGCCTTGACATTAAACAGAAAGGGCCTGATCCCACAAAACAAATACGATAAGCATTGTTATAATGCTTGCTGTAGCACAATGTGCTGTGCCTACCGGGCAAGGGTTTGCATAACCTTTAATATTATTACAAACTGTGTCAGGATCCTGTCCGCGCATAATATAGGTATATCGGACATACTCGTCAGTTGTCGATAAGAACCAAGATGCGCCGACTAGAGTTATGTTGCTTCCTTTCACAAATCGGGTCACATTGAACAAGCACCTGAAACAGAAAGTTATACAAAAATAATTTTTGCAAATACGACATTGGAACGTGGTATTATTGTCAATAATTTAGTCTCTTGTAAATGCTTTTAGTACATTTTGTTGTCCCTGTATATTTGTAGGACATGCACAGTGCACAAACTTATGGTTACCCTCTGCGTTTTTTAGGATTCGGGTACTTTCTGTAAGTTAGGTCGGGATTTTGGGATTTTTGTTTCATGTTTTATATGTTTGTCTAAATCCGGATATGGAATCGTACCCGTGACTTTCGGCTATTGTTGTCCGGTCAGTTTTTGTTCTTAGGCAATTGATCCATCTCTTCCTCGTTGGTTTATTGTTTGTAAACTTGTTCTCATTAATAATATAGCCGAGATATTGCTATTTGGACATTAAGCACACATTTAATCCATCCATCCAGTTTTAGGGCAAAAGTTGTAGTACACGATGAGAACCCCGCCGTCTGTGATCAGGAAAATTAGCAAATAAAAAAGTCAATAGTAGATGCGAATAATTCCCTGGACCCTATTGTCCCTGAGCTTTTGGTTATTTTTATTCTGTTTTGGTTACTAAAAATATTGTTTTAATTTTTTTATATTTAATACCTGGAAACCGAGAAATGTGTGTATCTAAAAATAATAATAAAACAAACTAAACTTGTAGCATAATACGGCATTTTTCCTTTGATCTTTTTATGGATTAATCACACTTAATCTTTGTGTTTTACAAAATCATTCTTTAACATCAGACATTTCTTGTTAAACGACGGTTCATCTCACCTGATAAAATGATCGTCTAGCACGTGATCCTCTAACAACAATAATGTCATGTCCATTAAAAATTCTATTTATTGAATTATGTTACGAAACATATATACCACGCCTTTTACCATTTAACGTATTTAAACTATTCGACACAAGCGTCTCATAGTTTAAATAAATGGGAAAAGACGTGGTATATATAATACTTACCGCCCTGAAATACGATCTGCACAGCCTTCTGTCAAGTATTCCGATGTTTTATTTTCAGCTTGCATAGAACTTTGAGTATAAAGCAAGAATATATAGGTATGATTTTTGTAGTCTGGTGGAGCTGGTCCATTGTATGATCTTATGACGTCGCCGGAACCTAAATTACTTCCGTTAATATTTGTAACGAGCATGTGCAGTAGTGGTAAATCCCTGGTTCCTGATGCTGGATTTGGTACATCAATGTCGACACAAACCAGTGTATAAATTGAATCTATAAAATTTTAAAATAAATATTGTTAAATTAAGTTGTATGCATATTTTTGGAATCTGTCTAAATGCTTGTAAACATATAAGTTATTAATAAATAAACAGAGCAAGCGGGTACGGCCGGTACGGTTCCGAACGTACCACTTTAAATTGCTGGTACAGAAAACCGTACCAGTTTTTTGGTAAACTGAAATAAAAAATGATAGAATTTCATTACATATACTCTTTCAATTGTGAAACGTTCAACATAAATCTAATTCTTTAAAAATAAATTTCCATATAAAACAGCATGCAACTGTTACGATCTCCAGTGCAAGTTGGTTAGTGACAAATAATAGCACATGGAAAACCCTTATCTATATTTAAACATTTACGGTAAACGGGTCGACCCTTAACAGACCGTACCACTATTTTTCTGGGTGCTACGCCTATGATAAAAATGATTAATTTGTAAACTAGATTGCATCACATGTTTGGTCTTCACAAGTACACGGGGTACAAAAATAGGACCCAACTTTCTCTGCGTGTGCTTTAACAATCCTTAAGAATCTTGTGTTATGTTTACGCACCTTACGATGACGTTTCATGTTAGTTCCCGCTATTGAAAAACGGCAAGTTAGGTGTTCGTAAATATAAACATAGCATGTAGACTGCAACTGGGTGAAAGGCTAAGGTATCCGACCCCGCATTACAAGTAGACTACCTGGTCGGCCGTTATAGGATACGGTATCCGATCACCGCAATACAAGCAGACTACTTCGGTCATAGGATATTAATGTATCTGATCCCCGTATTATAAGTAGTCAGAGTACTTGGTCGTTCGTAGGATATTAAGGTATACGATCCCCTCATTACAAGTAGACTACTTGTTCCGTCCTGAGGATGTTAATGTTTCTGACTTCCGCATTACAAGCTAGTAA
This sequence comes from Limnoperna fortunei, assembly GCA_944474755.1. Classification (NCBI taxonomy): domain Eukaryota; kingdom Metazoa; phylum Mollusca; class Bivalvia; order Mytilida; family Modiolidae; genus Limnoperna; species Limnoperna fortunei. Next base: position 16,115,026 of record OX104121.1, on the reverse strand, counting down.
ATTACTTGGTCGTTCGTAGTGTATTAAGGTATACGATCCCCCGTATTATGAGTAATCTACTTGGTCGTTCGTATAAATATTTAGGTATCCGATCCCCGTATTACAAGTAGATTACTTGTTCGGTCGTAGGAATATTAAGTTATCCGATCCCCAAAATTACAAGTAGACTATTTAATCGATCCTAAGGATATTAAGGTTTCTGATCCCGATTTATAAGTAGACTACTTGGTCGATGAATGGATATTAAGGTATTTGATTCCCATATTACAAGTAGACTACTTGGTCGATGAATGGATATTAAGGTATTTGATTCCCATATTACAAGTAGACTACTTGGTCGATGAATGGATATTAAGGTATTTGATTCCCATATTACAAGTAGACTACTTGGTCGATGAATGGATATTAAGGTATTTGATTCCCATATTACAAGTAGACTACTTGGTCGATGAATGGATATTAAGGTATTTGATTCCCATATTACAAGTAGACTACTTGGTCGATGAATGGATATTAAGGTATTTGATTCCCATATTACAAGTAGACTACTTGGTCGATGAATGGATATTAAGGTATTTGATTCCCATATTACAAGTAGACTACTTGGTCGATGAATGGATATTAAGGTATTTGATTCCCATATTACAAGTAGACTACTTGGTCGATGAATGGATATTAAGGTATTTGATTCCCATATTACAAGTAGACTACTTGGTCGATTGTTAAATATTTTAAGGTATCTGATCCCCGCATTACAAGTAGACTATTTGGTCGATTGTTAAATATTTTAAGGTATCTGATCCCCGCATTACAAGTAGACTACTTGGTCGATTGTTAAATATTTTAAGGTATCTGATCCCCGCATTACAAGTAGACTACTTGGTCGATTGTTAAATATTTTAAGGTATCTGATCCTCGCATTACAAGTAGACTACTTGGTCGATTGTTAAATATTTTAAGGTATCTGATCCCCGCATTACAAGTAGACTACTTGGTCGATTGTTAAATATTTTAAGGTATCTGATCCCCGCATTACAAGTAGACTACTTGGTCGATTGTTAAATATTTTAAGGTATCTGATCCCCGCATTACAAGTAGACTACTTGGTCGATTGTTAAATATTTTAAGGTATCTGATCCCCGCATTACAAGTAGACTACTTGGTCGATTGTTAAATATTTTAAGGTATCTGATCCCCGCATTACAAGCTGGTAGAGTAGCTGATCGGTCGTAGGATACTCAGGCATCCGATTATAACGTATTTTAAGTCGACTACTTGGTCGATCGTAGGGATTAGTTATATACGTTCATATCTGTAGACATGGAGATTGCAACACCTGAAGTGCCCCAAGTACGCCCTGGGGCGAAGCCGTAGATAGTAGGCCGTAAGGCCTAGGTATCCGATCTCGCATTATACTTGCGCTGTAGTTGTTTGCCGTAAGACTAAGATATCCAGTCCCCTCGTTACAGGTATTATGTAGTGGCCGTAGGTAGCCAGTTGCAAATCTTAGTAATGCGATCAAGAATACCGTAGTTTGGCGGCCGTAAATCTAAGATAACCAGATCCTCTCTATCATACATCAATGTCTGCAAAATTTATTTTATTTTCCAGTTTTTAATATCCACCTTAGATTCATTATTCCACAGTTTGTTTTGTCCCCAATACAGATGAATGTTTCCCTGCGTGATTTTTTTATAAAAAATCAATTCAAGCAAATGGTACACATTTTTTTTTGCAATTTACCTACCTGCCGCGTTTGGCGCAGGTAAAGTAAGCACACCTTCTCGCTGAAGTGTCATTTTTATTTTTGAGTCACTTCTGGTATGTCCAGGTCCAAAGTAACCATTTCCAAGAGGGTTTAGCCTAGCAGTATGTTCACTGAAAAAACAAACTTGTATTAAATGTATCGATATTTAATAAAACACATAATTTCTTAATACACAGCAATACTTAAAATAGCAAATACGTGTCTATCCATTTTATTAAACGCGCCCACGTAATATGTAATATTACAGTCTTCCCTAATGTAGTTGCAAAATGCACATGAAGTAAGATAAATATATCATTCGAATCAAAGTCATTTGGAATGGGTACTTTTAATCAGAGATTACTTTTGGCAACATAAATGTACAAAGGTCCATGCAAACAAACTCAACAGAAAATGTTCTTTTTTTTAACTCTTAAAAAGCAATATTTTGTGAACAGTACAAGTAGACGGCGTAAACTATGATTGTTTGTTTGTTGTTTAAACGCCACCTTCATCAATTTATCAGCATTATCATGACGTCCAGTTTTTATTTGGGGAAAAAGCGCGTTACCCGGTTAAAATCTCCGACCTCCGACAATCTGGCAATCGTGGACTCGACCACACCCTGCCCCCAGTAAGACTCGAACGCACAATAGTGTTGTCAGACCACGTGAGCAATAGTAAATAACTTAACCACACGGCCACCGAAGCCCCAATGTTTTGTGATCTGTATAAGTAGACGATCTAAATTACATAGCACAATCATATACATGTACTATAACCCAAGGAAAGTGGGAGGAAGATCATTTCTATTAATGTGTTTCGGGCATTTTTACAGGTGTGTTAACTGCTTTTTTTAATAAAGCTGTTAACTGTTTTTCAACCATTAGCTGTTATCTGTTTTCTTAAAAATTGACATCGTTGTTGACTGTTATAATGAAAACAAAAACCCTGTTTGCGGTTAATAGTATTGCCTTTCGATGACATTCTGCTGTTTTCTGGTTCTTCGATTTTTTCTCATGTAAATTGCTATTATTATTTTACATGTACTGTTATCTGTTTTGGACCCCATTTAGCACCCCCCGTTTTCAACATGGTGCTAAGAAGCCGAGAAATCTGTTAAGAAAAATTTTCCTATTTTGATCCTGGAAACAGTCTAAGTCGGCTCGGAAAACAGGAAGTACATGTAGATAACTGACTGACCTGGAAAGGGGAGGCACGGTACAACTCATCATGCTCAAGCTGTGCATCAAATTTGAAATCAATCCCTTTATTAGAAGCCGAGAAATCTGTTACAAAAGTTTGCACTGGACGGACAGATAGACGGACGGACAGACGGACAAGGTGATTGCAATATAGCCCCCACTCGGGTATAATTTTTGGCAGAAGAAACTAGAGTAGCCAGTTAAAACTCCGACCTTTGGGAGAAAAAACAGACAATCCTTGTGAATTAAGGTTGGAGTCGAGCATAATAGTTAGTTTCAATGTTGAGACTGACAATGGCATGTGGCATATCTGGACGATCTGGACGAGACATCAGAGCGAGTTTAGAAAATCCACGTGATCACCTCTATTGTGTCACTATCAACCAATCATCAACGCAAATACTTACATGAGTGTAAAAGATCAAAGGAAAAAGGTACACATTATCGATGCAATACGTACGGATACTTATAAACTGTACAACACGATTCAAAGCTGAGTGCTGCTGTCTGAAGTTCTATGTCTAATGTAAGCGATAGATCTACGTCGTCTGGAATGAAGCTTAGGCCTTTGCTTTTAAGAGCTGCAAAAATAAAGATTACTTTGACAGTTAAAATTTCTTATACCTCAGCAAAGAATTCTATAAAAATTTAATTTATGCTGCAATAAATTTTCAGTATTTTCAGATTGACAAGAGTTTCCATTGCAAGATCAATAAAACTGATAACATGTCTCAAAAAAGTGGGGGTCGGGGGCTGAGTAGTTATGGTAATTAGTCATCTACTATTGATTATTTAAGTTGCAGGTACCAGTCTCACTGTGCTCGAGACCAACCTTAATTGACAACGGTTGTTTGTTTTCCTAGTTAAGGTCCTGTCTTTTCACTGGGTACTCCGGTTCCTTCTGTAAATAAAAGATAGACGCCACAATAAAAATTGCTTAAACCCCATTCAAACCAAAATAAACCCCAAACAATCCACAAATAATCAAACAAAAATCATCTCTATTAAAGGTCAAATAACAATACCCCAAAAATTTAAACGAAGACTCAACCAAATTCACCAAGTTTAATCTTACCTTCGGTTACAAGATCCGGGCATTCATTCCTTGAACCCCTATCCAAGAAGTACTGTACAGAGTAGGGGTCTCTGATGACTTGTACCCAGTTCATGGCTATTGGACCTACACAAAAATAAAATGTACAGTCTGGGTTTGCTCTTTGTCAAGTAAGAATTGATATCCTGCACATTTTAAACATAAACATTTTCAATCTTTTGGAATGGCTTGTAAAGTACACAATCTACTTTCATGTTTTGGCTTGTTATATATATCGTCAATACCAGCTCGAATATTGAAGGATTTTTAGAGGTGTTTACGTTACTTAACAAAAGAATGGAAATGAATTTTGCAAACCACGCCTGAGTGGATCAATATGTCGCGTGCTCAGAAGTAATGGAGATAATATGTTCAGTCCTTAGTCATGTTAGTATGGTCAATCGAAATACGTTTAAACTGGTTCGCGCTGGTTTTCCTCTTACCACGCAGCATACATGGAACATATAGAGCAATCACTGTTGATATGGAGTCAGAACAATTTGTCCCAGTGGGGCGGTGACAATGGATATTTACTTTGCTTAGTTGGCAGAACAAAGACATGTATAACACTGTCTGAGATAATATCCAGGACATAGCTGAAAACGTACCTACTTAGCATTAACTAGATATCAGTGAGATGGTATCTATCTCTGTGGGCCCGCTGACCTTGAGATCAAGGTCTAAGGTCATTAACCATGGTATACGATACATCGCCCTGATATTATCTACCCGAATAAAAAATATCAAAAGCCTACCTCGAAGATAAAACGCTATCTGCCTAGTTCTTAAAAAATATCTGATACATCTATTAGCTTTTTAGATTTACGATTTAACGCTAATTTGTTGATTAAGTTTTGTATCCCCTATCCCCAATTTTCAATAAAAATATAAAATCCTTGGAGAAATTGCCAAAAAGGCATAGATTTCCTTTTTCCCTGTATCCCATAACATTTAGAAAAATCCTGATATTGTTTTAAGTCTTTTAACATTGATCCTTAAAGCAGTTTTATAAGACAAAGCATCTCAACAACTGCCCCAACATTGTACCTAGTAACTGTAGTTCTCGAAACACATCAGTGAAATTATAAGCTGTTGGAACTCTTGATTGTGACAGCTTATGTCTCCACTCATCGGTTAAATTAATTCTTCTCGTTTGTTCAAACAGTAGGAAGACATATGGCTGCTCTCGTGTTGAAGGATTTTTAGGACCGTTATATGCTCTGATAGTCTATGACGAAAATGTAAATCTCTATATTAAATTATAAATGTAACGTCTAGAAATGACAACCGGTAGAAAAATAAAGGGTTTTTAGGGTAGAAAACTATGTTTAATATAAAATGCTATCATGAACTGATGTATGTTTTAAATCAACATTATAGCTGTCTTCAACACTATATTCTAAGAAACTAACTACGCGTCATATAGTATAAGCATTGTTCCTAAATAAACATATCACATCAAAGTAATTTGCGTTTTGCTAGATTTGAATGCTATATCCTAGCGATCAGCTTTATCACAACTTTGACAGCTATATCCTAGCTATCAGCTATATCCTATCAGCTATTTGGGGGTAAAGAAATAATTTACCAGCTTTATTACAATGCCGGATCATCGAAGGGAAAACTGGAAATCCTTGTAATTACGGTTATATTCGAGCACACCTTGCCGAAAACCACACATGAATGTACAATCTCAGTGGCAAGTTGACACTGGCATTCGATTTTTTGGTTTAGCTGACACTTTCAGCTATTTTTCAACTATATCATGTAGTTAAGTTTTTATTTGGGGAGGAAGCCGGAGTACACGGAGAAAACTGCGACTTTCGGTAGGAACACTGGCAATCCTTGTCAATTAAGTTGCAGTCTAGTACACAATGCTCCTATTGAGATTCGAACCTGCAACCTCAAAGATGACAGGAACGTATCTACTGCACTATGTAATAATTGTTTTTAAAAATACATTTGATATATTTCACATGAATGCAGACATTACAGCTGCCGTAGTTATGAAAGTTACTATGATAAGAAATAATACATTATAATAAATACACTCTAGATATCAAATGCCCTTATCTTACTTTAACCTCTTAAGCACGTATTATAAGCTACATGTATATATGGACTCGTTCCATTTTAGATCAGATTATTTGTTTACAGACGTGTGTGTTTGCGTGTTTGCATGCATTGATTGTCATACGTGTAATTTCATTTAAATTTTTTTATTATCAAGCACAGTGTTATCAAGTACTTGGATAAAACTTAATAAAATTACTTAATGAATTAAAATTACCTCCGAGTTGTCAATATCATTTCCATTAATATTAATAAACACTCCGTGAGAGATGTAAGCGCCTGCATCAAAAATAATCAGGGTGTACAGAGTGTTTGCTGCAGGAGTCCACTTGACAGCAGGCCTATTCATGGTGTCCCATGGATGGTAGTTCTTTGAAAGTAAAGGTTCCAGGTCAATTGTCCTTGTATCTGTTACCTTGTAAGTATTGCCACAACTGTCGTATGTTCCTATAAAGGGAATAATGTCGTTGGTATGAAGGAAGAAGTTACATGGCTATACGCATGGTGTATGTATTGTTACAATCGTCGCTTTAGGTTCGTTTCTGTTGCATTTGTTAAATCGTCTTTTATTCGGTAAATTGTCGGACCAGTTTGGTCTTGAAAGAAGTTATCATTCACTGGTATGGAGGTACTCTAGATCGGCGTCCAGTTTTTTATGTATAAGCCAGAGTATGCTAAGACTACACCAAACCTATATACTGAGAAATAAGTTTTTGCAACAATTTGCTTCACAATAAAGATGTTTGGAATCGGTTATACATTTAATGTTGCAATACATATTTTAGTGGATTTCTATACTTCTAAGTATTGTGACATCCATATATCTATCCTGTGGATTTCTATACTTCTAAGTATTGTGACATCCATATATCTATCCTGTGGATTTCTATACTTCTAAGTATTGTGACATCCATATATCTATCCTGTGGATTTCTATACTTCTAAGTATTGTGACATCCATATATCTATCCTGTGGATTTCTATACTTCTAAGTATTGTGACATCCATATATCTATCCTGTGGATTTCTATACTTCTAAGTATTGGGACATCCATATATCTATCCTGTGGATTTCTATACTTCTAAGTATTGTGACATCCATATATCTATCCTGTGGATTTCTATACTTCTAAGTATTGGGACATCCATATATCTATCCTGTGGATTTCATATAAATAATTCTTATAATGTGAGTGCGTCAATTTAAAAACAAATTTATAGTACGTTGTGACGCATTAACTGGAGTGACATAACGTTGACCGCAAACACTGGTACAATCCTATTAAACTATTGAAATATATTTCTACAATCAAGTGCCTTTTACCGCGTGTAAAAACGGAAATAACATATCATATCAATTTAACATTAAATTCGTACTTTTGTGTCATCAAATGCTTTGTCACAGAAACACGCGTTGCCATGGAGTTTTTTTGTACATTAATCTGGTTGGATTCAATATATAAACAAACTCGTTCAAGTACTTATGCTTACCGGTTTTTGTTTGGTACGTGACGTGTAGATACTGTGTTAATGGGTTCTGAGTCAAATCCCAGTTCAAACCATATATGGTATTTAGCAGACTGTGTGGACTGTATGGCTGCACGATACTGGTGCAGTAAGGGGCTACAAGTGGGTTAGGGCCACAGATGCTCAACCATTTTGTTCCGAACCAGAAAGCACTTTTGTCATTTGCTTTGCTCCAGATGCTCGTCAAACACTGTTGAAGATTGGTTTGAATATGTGAGCTAGAGCAATCGTTGCCTAGCACTGTAAAAAAAACTGTACGTTTTTCTAACGCTTGAAATTCATGGCAAGGATTAAATATTTTCTTAATGTACATGCTTAACATATGCGGCGTTGTGGTTGTTTTACCCCATCTTCAGTATTTTGTACGCTGTATAATGGCGTCTAGTTTTTATTGGGGGGGGGGGGGGGCGATTAAGTCTTGCCCAAAGTCAGACTAACACACAACATCTAGGGATTTATTTAACCTTGCTCTTGTAGCACATATAATAAATAATCGTCTTTGTGTTATAATAAATTTTAATACAAATTTTGTTTATTGTTTTGTAGGTTTGTAAATCATCGAATTTGTCTGGCTAATACATTGCACGCCGTATATGTATTTACTCAATGTTCAAAATGTCGCATATAATTTATTAGATATATTAAATAACATAAATTATAATTTACAGTTATTCTAATAAATATTTAAGTATATAAATTATCGAAGATATCTCATAATGTTTATCATATATTTCGTATATTTTATTATGCTAGTGAGTGGTATTTACTGCTTGAGACATTGGTGAGGATTACACGAGCCCTAAGGCAAGTGGTATCTTCACCAGCCTCAAAAAGCAGTTCCAAAAAACTACTCAAGAGCATGATGTATTTCTTTAATTTCATCGAATATTTCAAATAGTATAGCTGAAGATTTAATTTTCACTTTAAATTGACTTGGTAAAATTTTTTTGTATTTACATTATTGTTTTTTGTGCCAGTGGTGGATTTTTATACCGACAATTTGATCCGTCTGCTTATGTCAGTCTCGATTTATTTTTAAACCATGCATTCCCATGCACTACCGTTGTATATTTTGAATATCATGTAGCACTATAAAATGGCGGGAAAAATATACACGGAGAGAAAAATTGAAGTAATAAAAATTGCAGAAAAAAATAATGCCGCTTATCCAATGAAAACCAAGCATTTTACATCATGTGGAATTATATCATTTATTAGAATTTAATATAAATGATAAAAACAATAATTGTTTGCCCCGTATATAACTAGAAACCCGTAAAGATAGAAAATCTGCTGACACACTACCGATTAGACTTCAATGAAAGACCAAAATCTGATAATAATTTTAATGTCAATCTAATTAAACCCACAGCGACAATAGCAAAAAGGGGGAGCTTGTGAAAGATTTAATTTTAATTAGATTGTTTTAATGTTTACCTAAATGGTGAAACTATTTTACCCATTATATGTAAAAAAAAAAGTATGAATTTGCTGACACTGGAGAAGCTCGTTCAGTTAAGAATTTATTAGAACACAGATCCCATCAAAACCGGATACAAATACAAATTTCCTACACATCAGAAATATTGAAAATATCAACATGTATTGTAATTTATATGGGAGTCACATTATTTACCCTTTAATCCTACTACCACGACATTTCACTGTTAGACAAGAGACATCGACAACAACGACAACGCCATAATACACGGCAAAAAACTGACGGTCTCACAACAAACGTTTCAGTTTTTTATAATGATCATTGTATCTTATCCAATCTAATTAAAATTCAAAATTCACTAGCTCCCCCTTTTTTGTTATTGTCGCTGTGAATATCAAACAACATCCCATGTTGTGGGAACATTAAAATTATATAACTATGGAGATTCGAGAAATCCGATATTCCTAGAGTACTAATGCAAGATTCTCTTTTTATAATTAATAAAAATAGTAAATACGCGAAATGAAATACAAGTTCTCACAACCCAATTTTTTGGAAATGACTTGAATACGCGGTAAATGGAAATAGTTCTTGGTAAAACTCGAACTTTAAAAGGTGAAAATTCAATATATATTATCTGGTGATTTGAGAAATTACAGTAATAAACGGGAAACAATATGTTAGAGACTATATTTCACTAGTGACAAGAACTATTTATTCCACGAGATTCAAGCGGTTTGAAAAATACGTAAAATTACAGAACGAAAGTTTGTTATAAAAAATCCTAAGTCACTTATTATAAGTATAAAATCTGTACGCAAGTACAAGTATGAATATCATTGAAAGCTATTGTTTGCACGTGAGGCCAGAATTATGCACTGTTTATTAAGGTCTTTCCCACTTCCAGTGGGAAGACCTTATTGTTTTTTAAGGTCTTTCCCACTTCCAGTGGGAAGACCTTATTGTTTTTGTTCGGATTATTTTTCTTTTTTTTTCTTTTTTTTTTCCGCCAACTTCAAAACCAAACAGTTTAAAAACTACGCGACATATCAATTTGGTCTTTCGCGACAAGTTTTGGGCACTGAAAGTCTATTCGAAATTCACCCTGTGAAACCGAAACATTTTTCTTTACGGAGTTATATGCCCAGACAATGAAAACCTTGTTATCGCGTAATCTCTGGAACTCTAACAGATACTAGAAAACTAAAAAGTGACAAATGTTAAGGAACTTTTGGGACAACTTTATGACATATTTTGGCTAAAAATTTCTGACTAGCGAAGGCGAGCGGTATCCCTTGAATGTTTCAAAGACTCCGCTTATCACAAAAACTCACAAACCATAAGTCGAAATCACAAAAGGTCTTCACCATTTATCGTCCTGTGACATGTCCTTAAAGAAAATCTCAGTCAAAGTTCAGAAGTGACCTCGACCTTAGGCCTCCAATCTTGTTATCATTACAACTCGAAAACTATAAAAGATAGAAGAAGACAATAAATGGGAAAAATACTCCTCTCATCAAGGCCTTCATTTGATACATTTGGTCCGAAACTGTGCGATGAACCGTTTTCGAGTTCGGGCTCTTGGCTCATTTCGGTTAATCAGTTTTAGGCATACAACTTGAAAACCGTTACAGATAATATAGTAAACATATAGGTTTAACATGATCATCAAGTAAAGGCCTTCAATTTGAGCCCAAATTCAAAGGTCACAGGTCAAGGTCATACCATAGCAACCTGGTCACCATTACAAAAAGTCCTTAGCAACCATATATTTTTTAAATCAGGATGATGTACTTTACTGAAATATGTCATTTTACAACCGGAAGTGGCATTTTGTCCTTAGCAACGGCCACGAAAGTCCTTGACAACCATGTATTTTTTTACTCAGGACCACAGAAATAGTCTATTCCGCCTAAAAAATGGTTCAGTAACTTAGGTAGTCAAGTTTACAACAAGAGATGAAGAAAAATTAATTTTATAAAGGTATCTGGGAAAGACCTTTCTAATTGTTCTTGAACAATTAGCCCTATCTTGTTCGGATTATTTTTCTTTTTTTTTTTCCGCCAACTTCAAAAACCAAACAGTTTAAAAACTACGCGATGTATCATTTTGGTCTTCTGCGACAAGTTTTGGGCACTGAAAGTCTATTCGGAATTCACCCTGTGAAATCGAAACATTTTTCTTTACGGAGTTATCTGCCCAAACACCAAAAACCTTGTTATCGCGTAATCTCTGGAACTATGACAGATACAAGAAAACTGAAAAGTGATAAATGTTAAGGAACTTTTGGGACAACTTTATGACATATTTTGGCTAAAAATTTCTGACTAGCGAAGGCGAGCGGTATACCTTGAATGTTTCAAGGACTCCGCTTATCACAAAAACTCACAAACCGTGAGTCGAAATCACAAAAGGTCTTCACCATTTATCGTCATGTGACATGTCCTTAAAGAAAATCTCAAAGTTCAGAAGTGACCTCGACCTTAGGCCTCCAATCTTGTTATCATTACAACTCAAAAACTATAAAAGATAGAAGAAGACAATAAATGGGAAAAATACTCCTCTCATCAAGGCCTTCATTTGATACATTTGGTCCGAAACTGTGCGATGAACCGTTTTCGAGTTCGGGCTCTTGACTCATTTCGGTTAATCAGTTTTTGGCATACAACTTGAAAACCGTTACAGATAATATAATAAACATATAGGTTTAACATGATCATCAAGTAAAGGCCTTCAATTTGAGCCCAAATTCAAAGGTCACAGGTCAAGGTCATACCATAGCAACCAGGTCACCATTACAAAAAGTCCTTAGCAACCATATATTTTTTAAATCAGGAAAATGTACTTTACTGAAATATGTAATTTTACAACCGGAAGTGGCATTTTGTCCTTAGCAACGGCCACGAAAGTCCTTGACAACCATGTATTTTTTTACTCAGGACCACAGAAATAGTCTATTCTGCCTAAAAAATGGTCCAGTAACTTATGTAGTCAAGTTCACAACAGGAGATGAAGAAAAATTTAATTTCATAAAGGTAACTGGGAAAGACCTTTCTAATTGTTCTTGAACAATTAGCCCTATCTTTTTATTTGTATTACGTCAATCACATGTAGACAAACAGTGGCTATATGTCTAACATTTGATCGTGTTGACACCTAAATATCTAGTACAATGTCCCCTTCTTTTCAAAGAGCAGTTGATCACCTATTTAATACATACTTGGACTATTGACACATGTGACGGTATTATGATTGTGTCTTCTTTTCTTCTTTTAATTATAAACAAACAAAAGTACAAGAAAATGTATTGCGAGATTACTACAGCAACACAGAATAGGGTGTATTTTATTTGCCAAATATGTACGGGGGGGGGGGGGGGGTGTTACGGCACAATTTCGCCGGCGACAATATGTGCATACATTTGTTAGCATAAATTGTCGCCAGTTGCATAAATTGTCGTCGGCGACAATTTGTGCCGCAAGTTGGGGTCACCTATTTATCGTTGTTCGGCGACAATATATGCCTTTGAAAAATTTTTGACTGCACAAATTGTCGCCAGGACATAATTTTTCTGTGGCTTTAATAACGTTATCTGTAAAGTAAAACAAGAGAAAAGTCATCACCATAAAACGTCAACATGTGGGTCAAAAGGTGCGGCTTATCCTATTCCATTTATATACCAATTTTTATTAAAATGCATTAGATTCTGGATTTTTTAGAATCTATTTTGATTTTTTTTTCTTTTTGAAATTGGCCGCCATAATCGAATTCAAGTTTTTATGACAAACATACATTGGTAACATTTTAATCCAGCAGGAAACCAAATTTGATGAACCTAACTCTTATTATATCAACTTCCCCAACCTCGTACTTATCATTTTTAATTGGTGCATCAAGTTCTTATTTAAGAAAACTGAGAAAAATGTTATAACTGTGCCTACAATGTGTGCTGTATATATTGTCGCAGATGAGGTAAAAATACGGCGACAATTTGTGCTGTTAAAACCTGCATCTATTGTCGCCGGCGACAATATATGCAGACGACAATTTATGCTGTATTCTAGATTGCACATATTGTCGCCCTGCACATATTGTCGCCAGCGACAATTTGTGCAGGGCGACAATATGTGCCGTAACAGGGGGTAACTAAGGATACTTTTAGGTACAGGTCTGCGGACGGATATTTGAAAACCCACCCTATTCATATATATTTGCGAATATTTTAAACTGGACCCAATCATATATTGAATAAAATCAGACCTATTCATATATTTTTATTACTGCACATCCCCATTAACAAAATAGTCCATTCACTACCAAAATGATCAAATGTTGTTAATGGAACACTTTGTTTGTAAAATAACTGGTTACATAGGCTTAACATGCTCAAGATGAGAATTGAGGCATGGGTATATTTAGATAATTTACAACTATACCCAATGATATATTTTTCAATGAAAAAAGCTAACCTTTCATATATTTTGGAGAGGTAAAAAAGTGACTCAGTAGGGCCGCACATCCGTATTACCCTATATGTACCAAATTACCCCCCCCCCCCCCCCCCCGTGCAAATATGCAACCTAACTACTTTTAATGGTAACCGGTAAAGTATTGTCAAGTCGTCTGCACACTTAACACATCATCTTTGATATGTACTGCGTAAAACAATGTAATATGCATTTAGTGTTACTTACCATTCGGAATGCATCGCTGCATAAGAAAAATTAATATCCAACTCCTCATGGCCATTATAGAAATATTAACGTGATATAGACATTGACCTATTTAATAAAGGGTTGCAGATGACAAACGCCTGAATTTATATATTCTATTTACACATATCGGTATATATCATTCACACACGTACAACCAGTAGGTACGCCCTTACTGTGTATTTATGATTGTTACTGAAAGTTACTTATAACACTATATAGCCATTTATTATTTATTATGTGTACACATCAATGAAAGTGCAGTGCAAATAACATGAATAATATACGGAACGTAGGTCAGCGATACTGTTATGGGATGAAAAATAGTGTCGTCCAATAATTATGTTCTACGGAGTTAAATAAATTCTCTTTACAATAAAACATATTTTTGTTAAAATCCAATGATTTAAATAAAATCCCAAAAAGTCTGGTTAAAGACTTATTCTGTCCAGTTTTTTCCCGAAATTCAAAATAATGCCCCAGATGAATAGGGATCCGTTCGAGTTGTCGTCACAGTTACTTCATTTGACGACTTTTTTAATTAACCGGATACTGCATATACTATTCCGTGCACCCAAATTATTTTAGTGAAGTCTGTTTATAAAGCGTAATTTAATTCCAGTGAACACTATTTCTGCTATATTCAGGACAAGAAACAAGTTCAGTTAACAAACATTAATCAGATGGGACTAGTGATGAACTAACGGGTCTTCCTTCTCCCCCACCAGGAGAGACTGTAAGCAGTACTAAGTAGCATCTCAGTTTAGTCGAAGAGCCCATATTTTACCGTGGTAAAGGTTCAACATCAACACTTTTTAAATACGAAACGAAAATTATTGTCCTTTTGATTGTTACTGCTATTAGCTCATTGGTCTGTTTAAACAACTAAAAACTTAATTCTAGTATAAAGAATATACTGTACTTATTTGTCACTTGTAGCTTTCTGTGTTTGTTCTCGATTGTTACTTTTGCTTTGCTAGAGATCAAAAGCCGCGAGTTTTGCTCAACAGCCAAAACGAACGTGAAATGTTTTCTCCCGGCCACAAACTCTTAAATATTTGTCAAAAGGAACATTGTACTATTATGCACAGTTGTAGCAAACCCTGGTAATACGATGATAATTGATTTTAATCGCAGCTTTACAGCTTTATGACCGTTATTTGCTAAATCTTTCACTTGTTAACACGTTTTTTGTAGACTGATTGTCTGAATGGGGTTTAGCGAAACTTTCAGGCATTGTTTATCGCGGCGTCAAGTTCCAATAAAAAACAAGTACTATCTTTAAAAAAGATAGTCGACGCATTTAACGCTTATAGATGTCTGTAAAGTAGAACGGAACTAAACAAACAACAATAAGAAAAAACTTTTAAAAATGTATCGAACGAAAGAGACAAGAAACAGTACGTTTTCCTTCATTAATATAGGGGGAAAGTAAATAATTTAAGTGCTGCGAACTGGTATCCAATCAAAATAATATTAGGCAAAATATATGAAGGTTGCTGCATTGTTGTATTCATTTTAAAACATGTTTTTATACAGTCAGAGACTTTGCAATTAGAGCTAGCTGTCTGCACGTGAATGACGATACGCAAAGAAAGAAGACAGGCATTTATTCCTTTAAAAATCATATAGCTAACAATAAACATATCAAAATATCCCCCAATGAATGCTATTTCAGAAGTTGAAGATCACAATGGTAAATTATTAAAAAATACAAACTTTTCTATATATATCACGGAGACATAAGTTTTGTTTTTATATTTTCTTGCGATTTATCGTTTATATTTACTTGACAACGAAAGTTAGTAAACATTTTACAATTTCAAAACAGCCGCTTTTAAAAAATTTCATAAAATGTATACTGTACATACATGTATCAAGTTTTAATAATTACAATTTGCTATTTTATTAATTTGACTATCTTTTAAATTGGGAACTTCTAAGTAAAATATTTTAATTAAAATTGTGTTGTGCTCAAACGAATTCAATGCAAATTAAATTAAATTTAAATCTTTAATATGTTCACTTGTATAGGCTATTCCAAAAATGGGGAGGGGTGTTGCGGTTTCGTTCTAACAATTACCAATGACCTAAATACCTTTGCGTATTAGGATCATTTGTATGGCAATGAGGTTGTTTACAGACAATCAACAAAGCAAATATACTCCTACTCCTGACAAATGCGCAATATTACCACGTGAAAATTACATGACGTATGGTTTTATTATGTAATTATTATACTTCAGTATATTAATAACATTGCGACAATAAATTCGCTATTTTAACCATTTTCTGTTCCGCCAGTCAATAGTTTTCAGAACTATTGCCCGGTGACGAACTATTGACTGGTTAATTGTTTTATCATTGTTGTGTGTTTGTTATACCTATATATTCAGCCATGAAACTACCTTTCTGGAACATTTATTTTTGATATGTTAGCAATCATTGCCAACACTTTATGCTTGATGCCTGTTGTCCTTTCTGCATAATAAAACAATAAAATAAGTAATAAAATTTTTCCTTTGGACTCCTCGACTACGCCTCGGAGCAATAGTTGAACCTCGGGAAAAATAAACTTTCTATTCTCATCATATCCAGTCAATAAGTATACATTATTGTATACAAGTTCTAAATGGCATTGTTTGGCATAAAAAATCATTTTATATAGTTTATTTTCCGACAACCAGTTGTTTTAAAACACCACTCTGGTGCAATAATATTTGAGAAATGAAAATAGGGATGCTTTTACAGGGTACAACATAGTAAATTGTCAGACATTTTTACCACTATTTTTGTTCAATCAGAATGCAAGTTGTCTTCAGTCCTCATCATTACCATGGATTAGGCGTCTTTTAGTTTAAAGGTCAAATTCAAAAATATACCGACTGCGTCGGAATTATTTATTGACTGGGTATGAGGGAAAATTAAACATGCTATTACACGAATACCCAGTAAGTGAGTATTTTAATTTACCGAGAGCATAACAGACACAAAGTGAAATAATTGCTAATAAAAAGAAATGTACCAGCAAAAACAACATGATACGCCCAATAGTTATAAAACTATTGACTGGCAGAACAGAAAATGGTTTGGCCAGTCAATAGTTCGTCGCCGAGAAATAAAGTTCTGAAAACTATTGAATGGCTAAAAAATCGATTTTGTTTGTAAATTCTATGTAGTTAATTTACTGTACTTAAAGAAAATTCTATTGAGGGCGGTATCGCATTTACCGTCAGTAAAAAACCTGTATACGGACCTGTGTCAAGATATTTTGTCCTTATACAGGTTTTTGCTAGTCCTTTAATCCTAAATACGACCCTCAATAGAATACGATTAGCGTAAAACACGTTTAGCCGGCATTGTAAAATAATAACAAATCATTAAAAGTTCTTAATTGTATTCAACATATAAAATGCTGATATACATGTAACTGATATCAATTATTATTCAAATACATTAAAAACACGCAATGTTATTATCATTGTTTATCCTTTCAAAAATTTCAGTGCGCGTAAGCAAAGTATACAACTTTGTGTCCTATACACACAAAAGAACTTTTACGTTATTTAATCTACATTTTTACAAACATGAAAAATTATTCATCATGAATCACGACAATCGTAAAAACCATTCTATGGTCTGCTAATAATGTCTGGAAGAAATAGAAGAGGGAAATTCACAAGCAAACTAAATTTCAACAAAACAAACGTATACAGAATCTCGTTTTTAATAGAAATGATCTGAATCGAAGCAGAAACCACAAACGCCATCACAGACCCTGTGAACCCCTTTAGTTCATTACAATCGTGACCATTCATATGCCCAAGCTACATGTAATGATGAACCTGTACCATTTGTGCAAAATGAAATTATAATTCACAGTGGCACTGATATCTCGCTCTCTGATAATGACAGTGATTTTGATTAGGGTTACAATACCCCTCAAATTTGGTTCCATTAGACTACTGTAGATTTATATGTGAATTAGACTATATTAGTCAACAACTGAAACATTGCCTACAATGTGATAAATGTGATATAACACTTCATTTGCACAACTCATTTGGAGTGAAGCTCTATGTTGTTGCTGGAATATTGTATGTAAAATGCACATACTGTGAAAATGTGGCCAGAATAAAACTAGGCAAAACACACCATGTTGACAGGAGGAAAGGAGTGGATACTTTCGATATAAATACTAAAACTGCTGCAGGTAAAAAAATATTTAGTGTTCTAAATGATAAATAAAAGTAACAAAAAAAAATACCGAACTGGGATGATCAATCTCGCACATGTGTATATCCAGGGGAAAATACAAAATATATTAAAGGCAAAGACATATCAGAGAAATTGAAGATCGCAGTGGTCCTGACTTGGCAAAAGAAATGAAGGGTTAACCAGGTTTTATGACGCCAAACCTCCCTCTTCCATTTCAAATTATAAATTTTATGAATATCAGAATTTGATGAAAGGAATGTAATTGTACATGTACACATACTTTCAAGGAAAATTAAGAGATGTTAGTACATTGTCTTATACATGTACATTGTAAGTAGTTATATGTTTCATATTATTGTATTTGCTTAAAAAAACATTAACAAAAGTTCACTACAACCAGTTTTGTAATGGACCTCTGACATCCTGGGGTTCTTGTTTACATATACAAGCCCTTTACATGTATTTATTTAAATTTTTGTTACGGGTATTGAAGGTGGAAATGTAGATGAGAAAATCCCTCCTCCAAAGGATGCATCTAGTTTGATTGATGTTTCTACTGCTCCCTTAGTGACCTTTGATTTAGAGACTACAAGTCTAAGTAAGTAGCCTTAACAAATGTTTAAAAAATAACCAATAATATGTCCAAAAGACATAATGCCCCATCTCGCAACATTTAGGACGGACGGACACTATATGCCCCCTACTTCGTAGATGGGGCATACCAATTCTATAAAACGAAGAAACAGATAATATAAAAGTGCACAAAAAAAAACAATGGAACAGTAATCAGCAAAGCAAACTCAAGTTGAAATGAGAGCAGTTCCTTCTTGTTGTAACACACCTGTAGCATTGCCAATTAAGGATCAATTCACCATGTCAAATCCAGTAATTAAAGAGGACAAAATACAACTCTATGACAAAATTATATCTGAACTCGTCTAAGAGATAAAAATTAAGTATTTGTCCGCAAGCACATGATGTCTTTTGTAAAATTATAGTTATATTGAAATAACATTATTTAGGTGTATTTTTTAGGAAGAACAGATTTATTGATTCTTTGGAAATATTTAAAAAAACATTTCCAGGGCTTCATTCATATTCCCAAACCAACTAGTGTCAGAACGCCGTTGAAGACACACAAACATTGTTAAGGCTAGTTACAGCTAAAGCCAAACCAGTTTCGATATGTTTGCATTTGATATCATTATCCACATGACTGTATTGTGATACAGGAAAATAATTGAAAACTTTCAATGAGGCTTTCTCATGTACAGCACTCAGCAAAGCAACTGCTTTAAAGGATGCAAAGTCAAGTTTGAAACTGACTCATATGAAAATGGCTATAGACAGAAATGGATTGGATGGACTTACAGCATTGCTAGCAGAGCCATCGGACAAAGGAAACGTTCGTGTTTCAAGCTGTAAGAAGGGCATCAGGAAAATATTTGAGTACCTTACACTACAAACACCAAAACCTTAATTTCGTAGGAAATCTTTATTTCCGTGTCAAAACCTTAATTTGTTACCGGTTGACTGTAAAATTAAGTGTTATTATCTTAAATTAAGGGTGTGACGGGGAAATTAAGGTTTTGACGCAGAGATAAAGGTTTTTACTCGGAGATTAAGGTTTTTTGTTATTAGACCCCTGGGTCTATTTCAATGACTTGGGGCATTGTTGTTGATAACAATCATGTACTATACTGTAGATCTTTATCTTTTTGTCTGGGTCTATAACTTTATCGATGTATAGGTCAAAGGTCATATAATTTTGTATGTCACAAATGATCTTGTAATTTTTCTATCTACATACCAAATATTTTAGTCCTACGTTAAAAATCAAAAAGGTTATGGCCCTTAAATGAATTTCATAGTTAAATGACCTTGAAATTAACTATCAAGGTCAAAGGTCATCCAAGTCGTAAATATATATACATAATGCCAGAATTAAGAACGCACCAAAATTCAAGATATGCATTCATTTATTGTTTAAAAATTGAGTCAAACAAAAGAATTTATATGGCCAAAAGAGGATTTTTGTTGCCATGGAAACATATTATTTATGGTGTATCTTTCTCAAAAGCACGGTGACATATGTTTTTTGTCTTTTCCTAACCTTTACAACCAATCCTTTAAATACAGAAAGTTTAAGAAAATTCTGTAATTTAAATCTATTATTTTTTACCATTTTAAGTACAATGTATGAATAATTTCCTATTATTCTTTGTTAAAATTTGATAATTTTAGCGAAAAATGACCCACTTTTCAAGATGAGATATCTTGCTTTGATGATCGGTGACCCCCAATTTTTTGTGCGTTTTTTTATCCTTATACCAAAAGGTTTCAATGTTCAAAATAAGAAAAAAAATCTGTAATTTCACTCTTATACCCTCAAGCATCCTTAATTAGTGGCTGATTTTGTTAAACTTACCGCCCTGAAGAACAACTTTTTGTTAAATATTCCAGCATTTTTTTATCTAGCAAATAACTTTGACGATAAAGCAAGAAAATTGGTATGGTTTGGGTAATTTGGTGGAGCTGGTCCATTGAAAAATCGTATGACGTCACCAGAAACTAAATCACTTCAGTTGATATTGGTAACGACCATGTGCAGTAGTGGTAAATCCCTGGTTCCTGATGTTGGATTAGGTACATCGATGTCGACACAAACCAGTGCAAAAATGTATCTATAACAATTGAAAATAATGTAACCTGAATATTAAATAGTGGTTAATGAATATATTTCATGTCAGTTTTCATCGCTTACACAAAGCACTAAAATTTATTTTTAAACAAGGTGCGTTCTTCACAAGCAATATCTTTGTAGGACCTTCATTCGAGTACAGAAATGAAACTTGACTTTTTCTTGTTAATGGGGGTACTTCAACTTCATTCATCTTCCGCCGAACGGTGACGTTAAATTCTAGTTGACCATGTTAAACGCTACGTCCCGAACGTCCAGCAATGGGAACAATTCCAGTACCGTCCAAATCAATAAAGTTGAAGCATTCATCGATTAGCAGAAAAAAACTAATCTTCTGGGTTCCGCCACTGCCACTTTCAAAACTTATAACAAAGACGCGCATTTTCGTCTGGTAGTGACATTTAAAACAAATATTATGGCTAATCAATACTATACAATTACTGCACTTTGAACGAGATCAATTGAGGTACATATTATAATAATGAACGAGGTGAAGCCCAGTTCAATATTGTACCCTGATGCATTAAACCTCATATTGAACAAGGTCAAGTGTAGTTATTGCTTTATTACATTATATTTTGGATCATAAAATTGGAATAGACAGGAACTTTTATTACTACAAGTGTAGTTTCATTAAAATCTGAAGTAACGCTTTATCAAATCAATAATTGTAATACAACAAGAAGAATCCAACAATATTTGGTACATTTATTTCTGATGAAAATGATAAGCACGTGTTTTGTTTGATGCCACTAGAAAATATTTATTAGATTATATTATCAAATTTAAGCACAAAATATACATTTAAGCAGAATGCTGTGGTTTCAATACAGAATACTCACAGATTCAAAATGTCTGTAATCTTAAAATAAATTGGTGTTATACTTGGTACATAAGAGGGAGAGGGAGAGAATTGTTTAGACAAATATTTCTCGGTTAATTATAACATTTACACAATGTCACAGAATACGTGTCACGGATTGTGGATTAATTTATACTAAATTTATACAAATATTTTTTTTTTAATTTATCGTATTTTTAAAGCTTTGTCTACCCCCGCCCACCCCCCGCCAACCAACCAAGTGGTTTCTAAATTGTGTCTCGGGCAAGAATTCAGCTGGAGAGATAGTATGAATATATTTTTGTTAGCGAAGCTCAAAAGACAAGAAAATCAATTGAAGTTGTATTGCTAGCAAATTTTGTAACATTACATTTATTTCTTGTGATAATACATATGAAAAGAAAGGACGATTAACATGTTTAATTAGTATATGACCTTACCTTCGGTTACAAGATTAGGGCATTCGTTTATCAAACCCATATTTAGAAAGTACTGTCAAAGTAGAGATCTGGGACTACTTGTACCTACAACATAACAACGACATGTCACATGATAATCTTAGGCGAGGTTTTCAAGAATCTTGCTTCTTGTCCGATATATATTCGCCCTTAGTGTTATAATAGATATGATGGCATTTGATTGAAAAAGAAGCATTTTGATACTGTAGTTGTCAAACCATCAGAAATACAGAAAGTGCACAATTATTTTAAGAAGTAGTTGAAACACTACTAGCGACTATTGATGTGCGCTGATATGTTTGCTAATTTATTTTAGAACTTGGAACTTATCTCAAGACTTTAGAGTTGTATCCAGTTTAAAATATTTTAATTTAATTAAGAATATTTCAAATTATACGATATAACCTACGTTGGGTCTGTTACACCTGACCTCAAAGCGCTTGATAAATGGTGTAAACAGGTTCAAAGTAGGTTATGTGAGTATATTCTGTTTAAAAACTTAAAATAGTCCGCGTTTACTTAGTTTTATAACCCAAATTTGATAATTTATCAGTTCATAAGAACTATTTCATACGTGATATGACCCCAGGTTAGGTTATACAATATAACTTGGGTTGCTACAATTGAGACAGCCGATCAGATTTCAACAATTATTTTTTGTTGGGTATTGCTGCTTTTTGATTATGCCGCAATGTCGTCTGCTTAATTTAATATTATACCATTTAACTTCAGTTCTTGAAACATATCAGTGAAGTTATACGCTATTTTAACCTTAGAATGTGATAGCTTCTGTCTCCACTCGTCGGTAAATTTAGTCTATGTGTTTGTTCAAACAAGAGGAAGGCATACGGCTGCTCTTGTGTGGAAGGATTTTTAGACCGTTATACGCACTGATGGTCTAAAAAAGAAACAAAATGCTCAGACAAAAGAGGTACACAACACGAATAAAATCCTTAATATTAAAAATATCGCAAAAATTTTCTGAATTTATAGTAATTTACCTAACAATACTGAGAGGTAAATTTTGCTGTCCTTCAAACTAATTGGCAAGGGCTTGCGCTAAGTATATTTATATATATTTTCAAAGAAAATTTAGAAAACGATTTAATTCATCACATCTCTTACTTTTCGAGATTTTAGTTTTAATTTGGGGTAGTCCGAGAATTCTCTGCCGTGATGGAAGCGAGCTTAGAAATTGATTTAAATGAGCTTAACTGTTAATAAGATCAGAAAACTATCCGAAGAATGATTTATATTAGTTTATTCACCGAAATTGTTTATAACGTCGGGAGACCCGGACGGTGTTGCACAATCCGCTGTTTTGCAAATTGAGAGCTGTCTGACGTCCAGGTCCCCATAAGTCTAAAAAGGCGTTGGGCGTTAGAGGATTCTCGGACTGATTTCCGTTTAAACTCCACGGAAAAAGTTTGACGGATTATTCACAATTACCTCAGATTTGCACATATCTGTTCCTTCAATACCAATGAACACTCCATGCGAGATTGATGCGCCTGCGTAAAACAATTATCAGGGTGTATAACGTGTTTGTCGTTGCTGTCCACGTGAATGTATGCTTTGTTTTCGTATTCCATGGATTATAATTCTTTGAAAAAAGAGGCTCCAGGTCAACGTCTTTGTATCTGTTATGGTGCATGTAGTACCACAACTTTCGTATGTGGCCATGGTTTACAAATGGAAGTAACTCGTATACATCATGTACGAAGATCTGAAGTGAATGCTTACTTTTTAGAGAAAAATGTAGAAATTAACAATTTCTGTAAATTTTTGGATTAGAAGTAATTAAATGTTATGTGTTAATATTTATCTTTTTGTGTTTATAAAAAAATATGCGCGGCAAATCATAGAAGGGGCGACTACCCATCACTTGTCTATACTTGATGCTTGTCTAACTAAATTGTCATGTTATCAAAAGCATATAGCCAGCTGTTTATTTAATATTTGTGTGTTTGAATAGTGATTTACACCACTTTCACCTTTTTTCAGCTATCATGGGGGGGGGGTCCAATCTGAGTACCCAGTGAGAACCGTCGACCCTCAGAAAAAGAAAATTCTTGTCAACAAAATTTGGAGATAAATACACTTTGCCGAAGATGGGCTCGAACTCGACAGAGAGCCTCAGTGTTGACACGCTTGCAATTCATAGTGACGTTACGTTAGGTGTTTGTTTTGAGTAACATCACGTCGCTTTAGAAAGACAACGTAAACAAATGACGGGATCATTTTCCTGAAAAACATATCGTGAGTTGTAGGGTGTGTTCAGTTTTAGTCACTCCAAAAACGCAAGGCGTTCAGGCGTTCCCAAATATGGGCATGCCCCGCACCCTTTCTATATATATATATGGTCACCGGAAGTACATACCACAAGCATAGTGTTGATCAAATCAAACAGATGTCTGGCACGTGTCGGTGTAAAGGTTTCTTGAGACAATGCTGTTGATTGTTATCAATGTATGAAAGGGTAATTTGATGATGCAGAGAAACGCAGGGATGCTCGTAGAACAGAAAATATGAGAACAACAATTTGAAGATAAGTTTCACATAATGATTTCATTGAACGTGTTAGATTAATCGTATAGGATCGTATAGGCTATAAATAGGTTCACTAACGACTTGTGTGTATGGTAATTGAATTCGGCGCTATGTTTGAAATATTTGTTTCACTAATTGTGTAAAAGAAAGACGTCATAAAATATAACTGAACAAATGATGTTTGTAGCGCCAGTGCGCGATGCTATAAACTAGTCTTGGGTATTCGTTGGTTATGTAATGATCGATCTCCGTTATGATTGGTGTATAAAAAAATGGAAAACGCACATCCGGTATGACCTACGGCGTGTAAGGTGATGACGCATTGAATCCGAGTGTTTGTTAACCTACTAAGGTTTTGCACGATGATGGAATCTCCGATTACCCACGTACATCCGGTGACGTCGTGAGAAACGTATAAGATTTTGCGTGATGATGGAATTTTGTATGACTTACGTACTTCCGGTGATCATATATATATATATATATATATATATACGTCTACAAATTAAGCCCAACACTGTTTGAATTAGATTTTTAACACTGTCAAATTTTTGCTTTCCCTCAGCGGGATTCGAACTCACACCGTTGTGACACTGTGGCACCAATTCGCCTGCACTATGTCCAGCGGTCTAGACCCCTCGGCCAAATCCGCTATATAAAAATATAGCTTCATTAACCGGGGTGAATCTTAGACATAGACATAGTACATGTGTACTAGCGTGTGACGATGGAATTTTCGTAACTAATACGTATTAATCTGACAGTAATCTAATTCAGCATTTTTTGTATATATTATAATATAGGATGACAAAGTTACTCGTCATACAGTCACAGTAAGTAAATTATACACAAACGTCTAAGTATTGTGACAACCATATAATATATCTATCCAGCGGATTTCTGAAACTTCAGAAATACAGGGTTAATATCAAATATTTATATATACGTCTACAAATTAAGCCCAACACTGTTTGAATTAGATTTTTAACACTGTCAAATTTTTGCTTTCCCTCAGCGGGATTCGAACTCACACCGTTGTGACATTGGTGCCACAGTGTCACAACGGTGTGAGTTCGAATCCCGCTGAGGGAAAGCAAAAATTTGACAGTGTTAAAAATCTAATTCAAACAGTGTTGGGCTTAATTTGTAGACGTATATATAAATATTTGATATTAACCCTGTATTTCTGAAACATCAGAAATCCGCTGGATAGATATATTATATGGTTGTCACAATACTTAGACGTTTGTATATATATATATATATATATATATATATATATATATATATATATATATATATATATATATATATATATATATATATATATATATATATATATAATTAACCAGTTCGTAATCTTGTATACAGAAGTATATATTAAACATAAAAAGTCCAACGTAACCAGAATTTACATTTCTATTTTCACAAGCGCTTTCATGTATCATTACAATCTTCAGGTGAATGTTTTTGTGAATCTATTGGTAACGTTTACGTGACGTTACGTTATTGTTAAAAGGGAGATAACTTAATCGATAAACATATGTACAAATAATTAATAATATATATTGTATATTGTAAATTATGATCGTCCATTTAAAGATGGTTTAAACTTTTTAATAAAGTTTTTCTCCTAACGCTCATGGCAAAATATTCATGAATATAATGCTTACCCATATTTAAATAATCCATAAAATTGGGGCAGCCATGAATTATTTCTTAAATATATATTATTAATTATTTGTACATATGTTTATCGATTAAGTTATCTCCCTTTTAACAATAACGTAACGTCACGTAAACGTTACCAATAGATTCACAAAAACATTCACCTGAAGATTGTAATGATACATGAAAGCGCTTGTGAAAATAGAAATGTAAATTCTGGTTACGTTGGACTTTTTATGTTTAATATATATATATATATATATATATATATATTTTGAACTGCCTGTATTGTGTATTTACACGATCCCAGTGGACTTATATTATTCCATCTCCCAATGAAAAAAATATTCCATCTCCCAATGTAGAATATCTTAAACATTTATAGTTAAACGCCACTGATGAGTCTTATGTAGACGAAACGCGCGTCTGGCGTAATGAATTTGTCACCTTGATAATTTTGATTACATCTTGTTGGAATATTTGAGCAAAGCCAAGTAACAGCACGGCACGTCCCCAGTTAGCGGACTGAGAAGCAACTATTAAAAAAGTTTTGGGTTCATTTAAAATGAGAAAGTTTAAGATGAATATGTTATGATTGTTTACGTAATTTATTTATATTGACACTCAATGACTAAGGCCATTCGTTGGTCAGTCTGTGTCTAAATTTATGACAAGAAACACCGTCATATGTATCGTTGCATAATCTTCTAGATTTGTATATATATATATATATATATGTATGTATATATGTATATGTATATGACATATATATTTACATTTTGTATATACATTTACTTACTGTGACTGCATGACAAGTAACTTTGTCATCCTATATAATATATACAAAAATGCTGAATTAGATTACTGTCAGATTAATACGTATTGGTTACGAAAATTCCATCGTCACACGCTAGTACACATGTACTATGTCTATGTCTAAGATTCACCCCGGTTAATGAATGAAGCTATATTTTATATAGCGGATTTGGCCGAGGGGTCTAGACCGCTGGACATAGTGCAGGCGAATTGGTGCCACAGTGTCACAACGGTGTGAGTTCGAATCCCGCTGAGGGAAAGCAAAAATTTGACAGTGTTAAAAATCTAATTCAAACAGTGTTGGGCTTAATTTGTAGACGTATATATAAATATTTGATATTAACCCTGTATTTCTGATGTTTCAGAAATCCGCTGGATAGATATATTATATGGTTGTCACAATACTTAGACGTTTGTATATAATTTACTTACTGTGACTGCATGACAAGTAACTTTGTCATCCTATATAATATATACAAAAATGCTGAATTAGATTACTGTCAGATTAATACGTATTGGTTACGAAAATTCCATCGTCACACGCTAGTACACATGTACTATGTCTATGTCTAAGATTCACCCCGGTTAATGAAGCTATATTTTATATAGCGGATTTGGCCGAGGGGTCTAGACCGCTGGACATAGTGCAGGCGAATTGGTGCCACAGTGTCACAACGGTGTGAGTTCGAATCCCGCTGAGGGAAAGCAAAAATTTGACAGTGTTAAAAATCTAATTCAAACAGTGTTGGGCTTAATTTGTAGACGTATATATAAATATTTGATATTAACCCTGTATTTCTGATGTTTCAGAAATCCGCTGGATAGATATATTATATGGTTGTCACAATACTTAGACGTTTGTATATAATTTACTTACTGTGACTGCATGACAAGTAACTTTGTCATCCTATATAATATATACAAAAATGCTGAATTAGATTACTGTCAGATTAATACGTATTGGTTACGAAAATTCCATCGTCACACGCTAGTACACATGTACTATGTCTATGTCTAAGATTCACCCCGGTTAATGAATGAAGCTATATTTTATATAGCGGATTTGGCCGAGGGGTCTAGACCGCTGGACATAGTGCAGGCGAATTGGTGCCACAGTGTCACAACGGTGTGAGTTCGAATCCCGCTGAGGGAAAGCAAAAATTTGACAGTGTTAAAAATCTAATTCAAACAGTGTTGGGCTTAATTTGTAGACGTATATATAAATATTTGATATTAACCCTGTATTTCTGATGTTTCAGAAATCCGCTGGATAGATATATTATATGGTTGTCACAATACTTAGACGTTTGTATATAATTTACTTACTGTGACTGCATGACAAGTAACTTTGTCATCCTATATAATATATACAAAAATGCTGAATTAGATTACTGTCAGATTAATACGTATTGGTTACGAAAATTCCATCGTCACACGCTAGTACACATGTACTATGTCTATGTCTAAGATTTACCCCGGTTAATGAAGCTATATTTTATATAGCGGATTTGGCCGAGGGGTCTAGACCGCTGGACATAGTGCAGGCGAATTGGTGCCACAGTGTCACAACGGTGTGAGTTCGAATCCCGCTGAGGGAAAGCAAAAATTTGACAGTGTTAAAAATCTAATTCAAACAGTGTTGGGCTTAATTTGTAAACGTATATATAAATATTTGATATTAACCCTGTATTTCTGATGTTTCAGAAATCCGCTGGATAGATATATTATATGGTTGTCACAATACTTAGACGTTTGTATATAATTTACTTACTGTGACTGCATGACAAGTAACTTTGTCATCCTATATAATATATACAAAAATGCTGAATTAGATTACTGTCAGATTAATACGTATTGGTTACGAAAATTCCATCGTCACACGCTAGTACACATGTACTATGTCTATGTCTAAGATTCACCCCGGTTAATGAAGCTATATTTTATATAGCGGATTTGGCCGAGGGGTCTAGACCGCTGGACATAGTGCAGGCGAATTGGTGCCACAGTGTCACAACGGTGTGAGTTCGAATCCCGCTGAGGGAAAGCAAAAATTTGACAGTGTTAAAAATCTAATTCAAACAGTGTTGGGCTTAATTTGTAAACGTATATATAAATATTTGATATTAACCCTGTATTTCTGATGTTTCAGAAATCCGCTGGATAGATATATTATATGGTTGTCACAATACTTAGACGTTTGTATATAATTTACTTACTGTGACTGCATGACAAGTAACTTTGTCATCCTATATAATATATACAAAAATGCTGAATTAGATTACTGTCAGATTAATACGTATTGGTAACGAAAATTCCATCGTCACACGCTAGTACACATGTACTATGTCTATGTCTAAGATTCACCCCGGTTAATGAAGCTATATTTTATATAGCGGATTTGGCCGAGGGGTCTAGACCGCTGGACATAGTGCAGGCGAATTGGTGCCACAGTGTCACAACGGTGTGAGTTCGAATCCCGCTGAGGGAAAGCAAAAATTTGACAGTGTTAAAAATCTAATTCAAACAGTGTTGGGCTTAATTTGTAGACGTATATATAAATATTTGATATTAACCCTGTATTTCTGATGTTTCAGAAATCCGCTGGATAGATATATTATATGGTTGTCACAATACTTAGACGTTTGTATATAATTTACTTACTGTGACTGCATGACAAGTAACTTTGTCATCCTATATAATATATACAAAAATGCTGAATTAGATTACTGTCAGATTAATACGTATTGGTTACGAAAATTCCATCGTCACACGCTAGTACACATGTACTATGTCTATGTCTAAGATTCACCCCGGTTAATGAAGCTATATTTTATATAGCGGATTTGGCCGAGGGGTCTAGACCGCTGGACATAGTGCAGGCGAATTGGTGCCACAGTGTCACAACGGTGTGAGTTCGAATCCCGCTGAGGGAAAGCAAAAATTTGACAGTGTTAAAAATCTAATTCAAACAGTGTTGGGCTTAATTTGTAGACGTATATATAAATATTTGATATTAACCCTGTATTTCTGATGTTTCAGAAATCCGCTGGATAGATATATTATATGGTTGTCACAATACTTAGACGTTTGTATATAATTTACTTACTGTGACTGCATGACAAGTAACTTTGTCATCCTATATAATATATACAAAAATGCTGAATTAGATTACTGTCAGATTAATACGTATTGGTTACGAAAATTCCATCGTCACACGCTAGTACACATGTACTATGTCTATGTCTAAGATTCACCCCGGTTAATGAAGCTATATTTTATATAGCGGATTTGGCCGAGTGGTCTAGACCGCTGGACATAGTGCAGGCGAATTGGTGCCACAGTGTCACAACGGTGTGAGTTCGAATCCCGCTGAGGGAAAGCAAAAATTTGACAGTGTTAAAAATCTAATTCAAACAGTGTTGGGCTTAATTTGTAGACGTATATATAAATATTTGATATTAACCCTGTATTTCTGATGTTTCAGAAATCCGCTGGATAGATATATTATATGGTTGTCACAATACTTAGACGTTTGTATATATATATATATATATATACAAGTCTAGAAGATTATGCAACGATACAAATGACGGTGTTTCTTGTCAAAAATTTAGACAAAGACTGACCAACGAATGGCCTTAGTCATTGAATGTCAATATAAATAAATGACGTAAACAAGTCATAACATATTGATCTTGAAATTTCTCATTTCCAACTTAACCCAAAATAGTTGCTTCACAAGTCCGCCAGCCGCGGACGTGCCGTGCTTTACTTTGCTTTGCTCAAATATTCCAACAAGATGTAATCAAAATTACCAAGGTGACAAATTCATTACGCCAGACGCGCGTTTCGTCTCCTTAAGACTCATCAGTGGCGTTTAACTCTAAATGCTTAAAGTATTTTTTCATTCGGTGATGGGATAATATAAGTCCACTGGGATCGTGTAAAAACACAATACAGGTAGTTCAAAATATTATATAAAAGTCTAAAGAGTCTACCAACCAGCAAGCTTATTAAGTATCGGATCGACAAACATGACGATACAGCATCAACAAAAAATAATATACAAGTCTAGAAGATTATGCAACGATACAAATGACGGTGTTTCTTGTCAAAAATTTAGACAAAGACTGACCAACGAATGGCCTTAGTCATTGAATGTCAATATAAATAAATGACGTAAACAAGTCATAACATATTGATCTTGAAATTTCTCATTTCCAACTTAACCCAAAATAGTTGCTTCACAAGTCCGCCAGCCGCGGACGTGCCGTGCTTTACTTTGCTTTGCTCAAATATTCCAACAAGATGTAATCAAAATTACCAAGGTGACAAATTCATTACGCCAGACGCGCGTTTCGTCTCCTTAAGACTCATCAGTGGCGTTTAACTCTAAATGCTTAAAGTATTTTTTCATTCGGTGATGGGATAATATAAGTCCACTGGGATCGTGTAAAAACACAATACAGGTAGTTCAAAATATTATATAAAAGTCTAAAGAGTCTACCAACCAGCAAGCTTATTAAGTATCGGATCGACAAACATGACGATACAGCATAAACAAAAAATAATATACAAGTCTAGAAGATTATGCAACGATACAAATGACGGTGTTTCTTGTCAAAAATTTAGACAAAGACTGACCAAC